>CM052800.1:26521628-26563230 GCA_028533885.1 Nasua narica | reverse complement strand
GAGATAGGAAGGAAACCCTTCATCAGAAAGTTTAATCAGAGTCCTGCAACTGACACTCACGCTTTTCTCCTTCCCATTCATACTCAACTGGGTTTCCGTTGTTTTACCAACACATCTCTTCAGGGGACTGTAAGTTCTACAGGAACTGAAATAGCATGTGGGCAGCTTTGTTCCACCGTCCTCCAGGGTCATCCCTGATCCCCTTCCCTCTGTTCTCTCCCCAAGCCAGGAGCTCCATCTATAGAGACCGTCCATCAGCCTGCCCCTCAGTCCTCCAGCTTCCTGTGATGTGGGGATACTGGGAGCCATAGCATGAGGCCAGAGGGAAAAAGGAGAGAGAGAAGTTGGGGTCTTTATTCCCAAGGGTCCTGTCCTGCAGAGTCCCCTCAGGGGGGCCTTCTCTTGCTATGACTCAGTAAACATGCCTTCTCCTGGATATTTTGGCTGAAGCCTGGCAACAGCTCTATCGTTACTGGCCCCCGGATGCTGCACTACTCCTGTAATTGCTCTCCACTCTTTCCACAGCTTCGCTTAAAGTCCTTTTCTACAGCCCCCTAGAAAGGATCTAGTTTGCCATCTGTTTCCCGCTGGAACCCTGGCTGATACAGTACTCTAGATAATACAAAGAGCATAATACAAAAACAGCCAGTAGGTTTCCTCTCACTATGCAGCCTGATAGCGACTACTTTCCTTCTTAAAATTTCCACTTAGAGCCCAAGTACTTCCTCCTCACTGCTTCCAACCAATTCCTATAAATATCTCCATGAATTCTAAAACGATAGAGTCTTCTCCATTCTTTTTTTTCCTTCAGGAAATTTTTTTTTTAAGAGAAATAAACTTTGGTATAGCTTAGGAATAATTTTCTATGCCTTATTTTTTTATTACTTTTAGTTTTGTTTTGTACTTTTTAGAGGCATCGTTGTGCTTGATTACACTCTACCGTCCATATTTAAACTTAGCTGCAGGTTATAATCTGAATGTAAAGCAGTACATTTTCAAAATAAATTTTGCTCTTACTGAATTTTTTTCAGTGAATGAGAGTTATAAAACTTACAAAGATGTCATTGACAAGAAAATGTAATATAAAATAAACTATTTCTGAGACAGTACAGATATAATAGAAATGCTTCTACTTTTCATTCTATTGTTTTTCAGTCTAATCCAGAAATTATAGCAACTTTAAAACACATTTGGGAATAAGCAATTGATGTTTATTTATAATGAACTTCTGTCCCTACATATTATTTTGGGAAGTTCCACTATGGAATTTGAAATGAATAGCAAATTACTATGTTAGCTTTTTTTCTTCCGCAGGTGTAATCTCAGTATTCAAAATTCTTTTTTGTTGTTGGTAAATCAACCCTTCCATTTGGTGAGGAACATTTTCCAGCAAAGGTTTTGTCCTATTACTGTTTATTTTGGCTTCCAAAGATATGGGTATTCAAAAGAGAAAGCAGAAAAATATGGAGCTAGAAGTCCTTAAAACAAATCATAATGACGCTCCTTGCACAAACAGATTTAAAACCCAGAAAAGACTAGCAGTGAATTCTATATCTCCTGTATTTAAACATACAGGGTGAAAAAAAAAATAAACATACAGGTTGATATTAACTATGTGTATTTCTCCACTTATCTTAGTCTTTCTTTGCATTCTGTCTTCCTTTTTTTGTGACTGTTATTCTTGATATTAGAGGATCCAAATGCAGTGAGGGTAAATGCCTTTACTAAATCAATGTGGTTAGTCCTCATGTTTTAACAGAATTGACAATAACAGTCAGAAGATTCAAGAAGCTGAATACACCACACTTAACAAAACTGATCAACCACGTGCCCTTCCCTTTTGGGTGAGAGGGCTGTAATACTAGCTGTACACAATGGGATGGGTAAGGATGTTAGTAGTAAAATCAGAAAATGGGCTCTTTATCTTATAGGTGTGCATGCATTTTGGAAAATAGCCCATTTCTCTTTTGTCACAGCTAGGTCAATTTCACCGCACTGAGAAATGGTCAAGGAAGTGAGTACTAGTTTCTACAAATGTCCAAGGGATGGCAGAATGATCAACGCCCTCACAAAGGCGGTAACGCATATGAGGATTCACCTAAGTGTGCTTTTCCCAACTCATATAACCATGCTTCATCAATTTGAAGTTGCACATTTGAAGAAAAATGTCACTTACAATTATGGGGGTCTCACAATTACTGCTGATGGGCACGGCTGCTGTAGAGGCTCTGCCATGGGGGGGGGGTGAGGAGGGCAAGCCCTGACGATAGTATTTTATCTGCTGCACATAAAGGGACTAACTTAATTTGAAATGCTGAGTGCTACCCGTTCCCAGTGGCATGTTTGATGGAAATGATAAACTCAACAACAGGTAAGTGAGAAGGGCCAACAGCTAGGGAAAGACATGGCTGGGGGACGCATAATTATGGCTGCAGCTACCCGCACATGTGGGGAATACCAGAAAGTCATTCCCATATTCCTAACCAAACCTAAGCTTATGCCAATGTACATAAAAAACCTCAGAGGGCCCAGATAAAGTAAAAGTCAGAGCATAATTTATTTTTTAATTTATTTTAGATTTTATTTATTTTATATATAGAGAGATCACAAGTAGGCAGAGAGAGAGAGTGGGAAGCAGGCTCCCCGCTGAGCAGAGAGCCCGATGCAGGGCTCGATCCCACTACCCTGAGATCATGACCTGAGCCGAAGGCAGAGGCTTTAACCCACTGAGCCACCCAGGCGCCCTCAGAGCAGAATTTAAAATAGCCTGAACTATGAAAGCACTATCAGCCCCTATACAGGTGAGGTTGAGTATAACCTCTCATCACCAAGCTACTAAGATTACAGGGACAACCCCCAGAAAAGCAGATCTGAAAATTAAAATAAGAAAATACCGATGGTCAATGTCTACATACAAACTGAGCAGAGGTATCAGTGGAAACAAATGACAGGGGAGCCAGATTTCACAAAATTAGCTCCAGTAAGTTAGTAAACAATGAAATAAAACACAGCAACAATACTCTTCAGATTATGACCATTATTATCAGGGAAAATATCAAAATACAGAGTTGCTGCATTATCCAAAATGTCCAATTTTCAACAAAAAGTTGTGAGACGTGCAAAGAAACTGGTGAGTGTGACTCATACTCAGAGGAAAAAGTCATTAGAGAATTTCAAACATCCCAATACTATAGCAGACAAAAGCTTCAGAGAAGCTATTATAAATTAGTCCCAAGAAGTAAAGGAAACCATAGTTAATGAATTACAGAAAAGCATGACAAGGGCGGGAGTCCAAGCTGGTGACACAGGAACACGTGGCCTTCCCTCCTCCATGGACACACTGAACCACATGTGCACATAAAGCAGTAGATGAAGAGGAGCTGAGACCTGACCGAACGGCTTCTGCCCAACAAAGGGTAGAGCGACCGCACAGAGCAGAAGAGACGAGACAAGGTAATGATGGGAAACCCACACCCAGCACTGTGACCCACAGTAGGAAGGGATAGGACTAAAGGGACCACCAGCAGATTCACCCAGTCCTGGGGCACAGAAAAGTGAACTAACCTTAGAGAGTCTGCCAAACAGCAGAGAAGCTGCTGGAACACTTTTCAGCAATCAGAGGTGCTGGTGAACACCACTGTTTACAGTCCTCCCTCCTCCTTGGCAGTAGATGAAAGCAGAGGCAGGGTGCCCCAACCCACCTGCTGCCCCAGTGAGCCTCAGGCCCACAGCCCACACCAGCCCAGCTACTCCCCAAGGCAGTCCCCTGACCCCACATGTGCCACCCAAGCTCCAACTTTTTCTCACCAAGGGCACTGGGATTGGGCAATTCCAGGACAGTGCCCACTATAGCTTAAGCCATCTCCTTGAGGCAGCACAGGTACTAAGCACCCTAGGCCCCTCTAGCTCGCACCTGCTTCAGCTCCAGTTGTCCCACTGGGTACCCCCTCACCTCTGTGTAGAGCTTCTTGAGATCCCTTGCCTGTGCCTACCTCAGCTTCATCCATCCTGTCGGGGTGCTCCCTGTGTGGAGTGTCCTGGGACCCCAAGTCTGCCCTGTCTCAGTTCCTGCCATCCTGCCAGGCATGCCCTGCATGGAGCACCCTGGAACCCTCCAAGCCTATGCCTGCTTTAGCCTCAGCCATCTCACCAGGGTAGCCCTGGAACAGACCACCCTGGAAGTCCCATCCTGTGCCCACTACAACTCAAGCCAGCTCACTAAAGCTGTCAGACACACGCAGACCACAAAGGGACAATACTACACAAGGCCACTCTTTCAAGAAGAGATAGAAGTGATAACTATTCTGCCTAACTCACAGAAATAAACATAAGAAGACAAACAAAATGAGGACACAGAGGATTACGTCCCAATTGAAAGAACTGGACAAAATAACCAAATGAAACAGTGAAAAGCAATCTTCCTGAAACAGAGTTCAAAGTAATGGCTACAGAGGTGCTCACCAGACTTAGAGAAGAGTGGGTGAACTCAGAGAGAACTTTAACAGATATAAAATATAAAAGAGAACCAATCAGAATTGGAAGACTACAGTAACTGAAACAAAAAATACACTGGAGTGAATCACCAGCAGAAGAATGGATCAGTGATTTGGAAGAAAGGGTAATGGAAAGCACTCAAGTTGAGCAACAAAAAACAAAAAAAGAATTTAAAAAAAATGGGGATAGGTTAAGGGACCTCTGGGACAACATTAAACATCTTACCATTTACATTATAGGGGTCTGAGAAAAAAAAAGAGAGAAAATAAGTACCAGAAAACTAATTTGAAGAAATAATAACTGAAAACATCCCTAACCTAAGACAGAAAACAAATATCCAGGTTCAGGAAGCAAAGGGATTCCCCAAATGAGATGAATTCAAGGAGGTTCATACCAAGACACATAATAATTAAAATGTCCAAGATTAAAGATGAAGAAAGAATCTTAAAAGTAGGAGAGAAGCAACTAATTACATACAAGGGAAACCCCCTAAGACCATCAGCTAATATTTCAGGAGAAACTTTTGCAGGTCAGAAGGTAGTGGGAAAATATATTTAAACTGCTGAAAGAAAAAAACCCTACAACCAAGAACACCCTACCTGGCAAGGTTATCATTTAATAATTGAAGGAGATATAAAGAATTTCCAGACAATGGTGAAAACAATAATCCCATATACATCAAAAAGAATACCTACAAATAAATTTAACCAAGGAGGTAAAAGCCTGTACTGTGAAAACTAAGACGGTGATGAAAGAAACTGAAGACAACACAAAGAAACAAGAAGATATGCTATGCTCACGGTCTGGGAGAATACTGCTGAAATATTCATCCTATCCAAAACAATCTACATATTCAATGCAATCCCTACCCAAACACCAATAGAATTTCTCGCAGAACTAGAACAATCCTAACGTTATATGGAACCAAAGATGACCCCCGAATAGCCAAAGTGATCTTGAAAAAGAAGAACAAAACTGAAGGCATCATAATCCCAGATTTCAAGATAAACTACAAAGCTACAATAAAAACAGTATGGTACTAGTACCAGAACAGATACACAGATCAATAGAACGGAAAAGAAAGCCTAGAAATAAACCCATGCTTATATGTCAATTAATCTTGAACAAAGGAGGCAAGAATATGCAACAGGAAAAAGTCTCTTTAACAAATGGTGTTGGGACAATGGGATAGCTGTAAGCAAAAGAATGAAATTGGATCACTTTCTAACACCATACACAAAAATGAACTCAAAATGGATTAATGACCAAAATGTGAGACCTGAAACCATAAAACTCCTAGAAGAAAACAGAGGCAATAATCTCTTTGACATAAGCCATAGAAACATTTTCCTAGATATGTCTCCTTGGGAAGGGAAACAAAAGCAAAATCAAACTATTTATTTATTTATTTATTTATTTATTTATTTATTTATTTATTAAAATATTTTATTTGTTTATTTGACAGAGAGGAGAGAGATCATGAGTAGGCAGAGTCAGGCAGAGAGAGAGAGAGAGGGGGAAACAGGCTCCCTGCTGAACAGAGAGCTTGATTCAAGGCTCCATCCCAGGACCCTGAGATCATGACCTAAGCCAAAGGCAGAGGCTTTAACCCACTGGGTCGCCCAGGTGCCCCAAAATTAAACTATTTAAATATATGAAAATAAAAAGCTTTTGCACAACAAAGGAAACCATCGACAAAAAGACAACCCACCAAATGGAAAAGATATTTGCAAATGATATATCCAATAAGAGGTTAACATCCAATATACGTAAAGAACTTGGACAATTCAACTTCAAAAAAAACCAAACCAAAACAAAAACAAAACACACAATGCAATGAAAAATCGGCAGAAGACATGAACAGACATTTGTCCAAAGAATCCATACAGATGGCCAACACACATAAAAAGAGGCTCAACATCACTTATCACAAGGGAAATTCAAATAAAAACCACAATGAGATATCACCTCAGAACTGTCAAAGTGGCTAAAATCAAAACCATAAGGAACAAGCATTGGTGGGGATGTGGAGAAAAAACCCTGTGCACCACTGGTGGGAAGGAAAACTAGTGCAGCCAATGCAGAAAACAGTATGAAGGTTCCCCAAAAGTTAAAAATAGAACTACCACAGGATCCAGTAATTCCACTACTGGGTATTTAACAGAAGAAAATGAAAACACAATTCCAAAAGATATATGCCCTCCTAGGTTTACTGCAGCAGTATTTATAATATCCAAGATATGGAAGCAATCAAATTATCTATTTATCCATAGATAAATGGAAAAAAGAAAATGTGGCATATATATTTCGTGAAATATTATTCAACCATAAAAAAAGAAATCTTGCCCTCTCCAACAATATGGATGGATCGAGATGGTGTAATGTTATAAGTGAAATAAGTCAGACAGTGAATGACAAATGCCATATGATTTCACTCAGATGTGGAGTTTGTTTTTTTTTTTAAGATTTTATTTACTTAGAGAGAAAGTGAGTGAGCATGGGCAGAGGGAGAAGCAGGCTCCTCACTGAGCAGAGAGTCTGATGTGGGGCTTGATCCCAGGGTCCTGGGATCATGACCTGAGCTGAAGGCAGACACTTAGCTGACTGAGCCACCCAGGTGCCCCTCATATGTGGAATTTGAAAAACAAAACAAAGATGAAAGAGACCAAAAAAAACCATACTCTTAAATATAGAGAGCAGGTGGTTGCCACAGGGGAATGGGGTGGGTGAAATACATGATGAGCACTGAGTAATGTATAGAATTGATGAATCACTATATTGTACACCTGAAACTAATAACACTGAATATTAATTATACCGGAATTTAGAATAAATAAAAATTTAAAAAAATGAAAGGAAGTGAGTACAGAAAGTGACTCGCATCAACTAGGTAAAATGGAAAGTACTGGAAATGGTAAATGTGTGTTAATGTAAAATACTGTGTATTTTTTAATATTAATCTGAAGAGACTGCGAAAAAATAGATTTCTGCTATAATCCCTACAATGCTAAGTAAACAATTTTTAACATACAGTTTAAAAATCAACAGAGGAGAGGTGCCTGGGTGGCTCCGTCAGTTAAGCATCTGCCTTTGGCTCAGGTCATGATCACAGGGTCCTGGAATCGAGCCCTGGATCGAGCTCCCTGCTCAGCAGAGAGCCTACTCCTTCTCTCCCTCTGTTGCTCCCCCTACTTCTGTGCTCTCTCTCTGTCAAATAAGTAAATGAAATCTTTAAAAAAAAAACCAGGGGATTAAAATGACATACTACAATATTTATTCAGACAAAAGGCAGTCAAGGAGGAAGAGAAGAACAAAAAGATAGGAGGCACATAGAAAACAAGTAGCAAAATGGGAATCTGAACTATGTTAAATCAACTACATTAATTATTATATATAAATAGTCTAAAAACTAATTAAAAGGCAGTTGTCATACTTGATTTAAAAAAGCAAGATTCAACCAACCACATGCCGTCTACAAGATACACACTCTAGATGCAAGATACTGTTACTTGGTAATGGTATGGTTGGTAATGGTCAACCATAGTAATGGTTGACCATGGGAGCATGAAAACATGTGGATGCAAACAGTAACCACAAGAGACTGGGAGAGGCTATGGTAACATTAGGCAAACCCAACTCCAGGACAAGAACTCTTACTAGATACAAAAAGATATTCTGAATAAAAGGGTCAATACATCTGGAGGATTTAACAATGATAAACAACATATGTATCTAACAACAGAGTAAAAATTAACAGAATTAAAAGGATAAATAGATTTCAACAATTGATAAAACTGGGAAGAACAGCGCCAAGGATATAAAACACTATCAAACAAGTCAACTGACATTCACAGAACTCTTTACCCAATGTATACAAAATATGCATTGTTTTTGAGCTTACATGGAACATTCTCCAAGACAGACCATACGCTATGCCATAAATGCTTGTATTAGAAGAGTGGTTTAAAGTCAATAATGTAAGTTTCACTGTAATAAGATATATAAAGGATAAATTAAACCGCAAGTAAATAAAGTACAGGAAATAAGAGCAGAGAGCAATGAAATAAAAAGCAAACAGAAAATTAACACAGCCAAAAGATGGTTGTTTAAAAAGATTAATAAGATTAATAAATAATACTAAGATGATTAATATTAACAAAATTGGTTAGGGGAAAAAGGAGAGAAAATTCAAATTATCAGTATGAAAAATAAAAAGGATATCCTTAGGCATCCTATAGATATCAAAATTTTATGCTAATAAGTTCAAATTCAGTGAAACAAATTCCTTAAAAACATTAATCTACCAGAACTGATGAAAGATAAAGTAGAAAGTCTAAATTGTCCTGTATCTTTTAAGGACTTGAATTGTAAAATATTCTCTCAAAGAAAACACTGGCTTATATGACTTTAGTGGTATAGTCTGTCAACCATTTAATAATAGTATCAATCTTACACAACTATTTTAAATAGAAATGGGAATAATTTTCAATTGTTTCTGAGACCAGTAAGTACTGATACTCAAGTACATTACAGGAAGAGAAAACTACAGATCAATGTCCTTCATGAGCAAACAATAAAGGTCCTTCCAATATTAGCAAATCAAATTCTGCCACACATATTAAAAGGTAACATAGCATGAGCAAATCAGGAGCAAATATCCAGGAAAGGAAAGATTTAACATTAACAATGTAATTAACCACAACAGAATTAAGGATCAAGAACCTGTAAGATCATTTTACATGCTGTAGAAAAGTCTTTGATAAAATTCAAGCCCATTCATAATAAAAGCTCTCAGAAAATTAAGAATCAATTGGAAAATTTGCTATCTAACAAAGGTCAATTGCAAAAAACCTACATCTAACATCATACTTTATAGTAAAATATTGGATACTTCCTCCTTAAAATTGGGAAAAAGGAAAAAAAATCACTTCTGTTCAACAAGTTATTCTGAAGTAAAACATGCTAGTGCAATAAGGCAAGAAACAGAGATAAAATGTGTAAAGACCTAAAAAGCGTAAGTGTAACTTTTTGTTTTCAAATGACATGATTATGTATCTGGAGAATGCTAAGAAATTTACAAAAGAATTATTTGCACTCATAAATGAACTCAGCATAATCACAAGGCGTATAAGGTCAACATAAAAATCCACTGTATTTTTATATACTAGCAACAGACAATTATATAAAATAGTTCCACTTAAAATGGCATACTAAATTTTAAGTACTTATGAAATAATTCTTAAAAATGTGCAAAAACCTCATCACTGAAATCTATAATACACTGTTGAAATATTCATGTTATAGATTGGTAGATCCAATATGGTTAGGATGTCAATTATATTCAAATTCACCTGTGAATTCAATGAAATCCCAATTAAATTCCAGCAGGCTACCTCGTAGAAATGGGCTGATTTTAATATTTACGTGGAAATTAGAAAGATCTAAAATAGCCAAAAGAATCCCAAAAGAGAAAACTACAGTTGGAGGACTCACATTACCTGATTTCAAGACAATATAAAGCCACAGGAATCAGGTCAGTGTGGTACTGGTATAAGTGGAAACAATTGGAAACAATTGGAACAAATTGGAAACAATCCAATGAAACAAATTGGAAACAATTTTACCAATCAATAAAAAGACAAAACCCCAATTAGTTCAAGACTTGGAATACACATCACAAAAAACTTATATGAATGGCCAGTAAGTACAGGAAAATATGCTTAATAGGAGTATTCCTCAGAGGGATACAAATTAAAGCCTCAATGAGATACTCACTAGAAGACTGACAACACAGAATGACGTGAAGCATCTAAATTGCTCATATACTGCTGATGGGAGTGTAAAATGTTACAACCATTTTTAGAAATTGACAGCCTTTAAGCCAGCAATTCCACTCCTGGGTATTTAATTAGGAAATAAATATACATACAAAGAGAAACTCTTAAAAAAATGTTCCTAAAAACTCCATTCATAAGAGCAAAAAACTGGAAACCTAAATGGTCACCAAAAGAGTAACTCAGCAATAACAAAAAATGACCTTCTATTATATACCCCAGAATGATGAATCCAAACCTTATGTTGAGTGATGAACCCAGCTGAAAGAGTACCTACTGTATGATTCCACTTGAATGAAGCTCAAAAATAAACAAAACTAATCACTGGCAATGGAAATAAGAAGAAGGGTGCTCATGAAGGGTGGAAATTGACAGGTGAGGAGCGCATGGATAGTTTCTGGGGTGAGGGAAATGTTCTACACCTCCATTAGGGTGTGGATACACCAGTGAATATACTGTTAAAACTCTTTAAATTGTATCCTTAAGATCTACATACTTTATTGTATATAAATTTCATGTAGGATCATTGAATTGTTCATAAATAAGATTGCAGATTAAACTTCCACTTTTTACTTTAATATTCTAGACCTCAGTCTTGCGTGGCTCAAATTCTCTCTAATTAAAAAGTACAACCGACCATTAAGAGCAGCACAAGAGGACACAAGCATCTGGATGTCCTGGATCAAAGCAATTCGTGACTGGCATCATCATTTTCAATACGCTCCATTGTTATTGTAAAAAAATCTTATTTGTGATCATAGTACACCTGCATGTTATTTATTCTAGCCAAAGACACAGGCTATTATATTTAATTCCTATAAAGCCATCAATGCACATATCTACATAATATGAATAAAAATAAATCTTGGGGCGCCAGGGTGACTCAGTCAGTTAAGCATCTGCCTTCCGCTCAGGTCATGAACTCAGAATCCTGGGATCAAGCCCGATGTTGGGCTCCCTGCTCAGTGGGGTGTCAGCTTGTCCCTCTCCCTCTGCTCCTCTTCACCATTGGTGCACGAGCTCTCTCTCTCTCTCTCTCTCTCTTCCTCTCAGATAAGTAAATAAAATCTTTTTTAAAAATCTCATAATGGCAAGGGAATTCTTCAAACACTACACTTAAAAATCACCACTAGGGGAAATCTGGAATTCACTCTAACTGATCTTTCTTGGTTAAAAACAGACTTTTTTTGAACAATTAACAGAAATAAGTCCTGATGATTAATGCTTTAGCAACATTTAAATAATTTTGGATGCAGTGGGTTACAGTGCATTTTGGGGAGAATCCTGGCCCAGATCCTCACATGCCTCTTCTGCTTACTATACTGCATGGTGCACCTATCTTGTGGCTCCTCTACTTAGCTCCAGTCTCCCTCATCTCATGAACTCACCATGCATATGGCTACTGGAATAATTTTCTTAAAAATAGACTTCCTCCTTAGATATTCCTCTGCCTTCTCCTTAGATATTACCAAATAGCTTTTTACAAATTCTTACCAATTACAGGACACGTCATTAATGCTCATGAGTGAGCTTATTGCATGAAAGGACTATATTTCAAACTACATTTTTAATTGTCTTACCAACATTCAAGCTGCGTATTCTAATACTGCATATTCATTGGGTACCTTGCTGGCAAGGCACTGTCCAAGGTGCTAAGAATCAATACATGAATGTAATAGTCCCAGTTCTTTATTAGTTAACAATGAATTTGGGAATCAAGGCACAGACATTAGATAAAGTGAAGCAATAATGTTAAAGGTCTATTATTAAAAATCAGCATTCAGGCAATAATTTTCCTAGGAGTTCACGGAGAATAGCTTCTTGCAAGAAGTAGACCTTAAAACTGAAACACAAAAGCTTCATATGGGGGAATATGTTGAGGGTAGAGTGCAGGAAGAAATCAGCTAGCTGGTAGGATGATGCCAAATTATCAAAGCCTGGTAAATCAGACTCTTAAGTTCAGACTTTATTCCACAGGTGGTAAGAGGTAGGTCAGAGGTTTCTGAGTTGAGAAGGATTGAATACAAAGCCATCTTCTTTGTACAGAGGACTCCTACAGGAAGACAGACAGGTGACAGGAGAAGGTAAGGGTAGAAGCAGATAAAGCACAGACCTCTGAGTAATGAAGACTGGTGGCAGGCACACAGTGGTCCCATGACCCTGAGGTCAAATGGTTTTCATAGTTCTTATTATATCCAATTATTATTTTCTATTTCTTTCTCTCCTTCAGTAGACACAAAGTCCTTGGAAGCAGAACCAATTTCTTAGCAACTGTTTTAACTGTTTCAATTATTTTTAATTATGTTGTAATAATAATTAATAATTAATATCAGTTCCTGGAATATGGTAAGGACTCAACTCTTCATTTTAAAGAACACATTAAGATCAAGAGGTACTACTGAAAGACTCTGGTCCCAGGATCTGACTTCTGTAGGTCTATAGATTATGGCTAGATGCATCCCTAGGTGAGGTACTCAATTCAAAGGCATGGTCTTATCATCTGCATTTCCTAGAGAAGCAGGATATCAGAAACACAGACAGGGCCCTTGAAGTCTGCGTTAGAGGTTAAGACACTCCTTTTGTCCTGATTAATGGATTCATGAGAACTCTCAAAAGCTGTAGGCTCTGATAAGAGTTGATACTGTCATGCGTGGCAGTATTTTTCTCCTTTTCCTCAGCATTCTTTCCATAGCTCCTTACCTCCCACCGTGAAATGGTAGTAGGTTCCTTTAGCATGAAAGAGAGCTCCTACTATGCATAAATAATCATCATAAACTCCCAACATGCAATTAAATGGATGACTGCTTGGATGAACCACTGCAAGTTATGGAAAACCTGCTATTCTGCAATGGCAATTTCTAATTAATGTGAACATGAAATGTTTATGATTTATGGCAACAGAGTCTAGCAATAGAAGGGGACTCAGAACCAGGAGACAATCTCCATTTAGAATTTAGTTTACTGTTTCTCCGTATTTCCTTTATGCTCACATGCATTCTGTAACAATTCATACTCTTTGCTATTCATCTTTTCCTTCTTTTTTTTTTAAAGATTTTATTTATTCATTTTAGAGAGAGAGAGAGAGAGAGAGAGAGAGAAACAGAGAGAGCACAATCAGGGGGGCAAGGGGGAAGTAGACTCCCTGCTTAGCTGGGAGCCCGACATGGGGCTCGACCCCAGGACCTGGAGATCATGACCTGAGCCAAAGACAGACACTTAGCCATCTGAATCACCCAGGTGCCCCTTGTCTTTCTTCTTCTACCTTAAATTCTACTTCTCTTCCAAGTCCCAGCTCAAGCTCTGACATTTTCTCAAGTCAATAAACTCCTTGGTATACTTAATTTCTCTGAATTTTTAGCACTTTTTAAAATTAACCTGGAGCTGGCTCAAGATATCTCTTCTTCTAACATGCTATTTTCAACCAAATTTAACACATTTACTGTACATTTACTATCAGTATTGCACAATACTAGGTGCTAGGTGGGAGAGCTGGGGTGAAAATGAGAGAGATGTATGCACTTCCTCTAAGGATTCAGTGTGTCAGTATAATGATCCAAAGTAATATATGATCAATGTCGTGAAAGAAAAACAGAAGATATAATAAAGGTGGTGTAATTAACATCAATAGAAATTAAGACACATACAAATAAAACAGGGTTTGAGAAGAATACCAGGGTGGACCTAAGCAAGTTATTTTCTTTTTCTAACACTTCTTTCATACCTTTCATCTCCTAAGAGTCCTTTCCCCATTTCTAATCTCCAGCTTCAGTCTGTGACCATCTGGACACAGTGATTGGTCTAAGGGTTGGACATGTGACCAAAGCCAAGTCAATCAGAGTTCTTCCTGCAGAAGCATTTTCAAACTCTAGCTATAGGGAGAGCACCTCTTTCCTCTTTTCTAGGGTTAAAAGTTGTAAAATTGTGAGACCGAAATAACCTGTGGCCACATCTGCTTCTCCAAAGTTACAAGACCTGGTCTGAGAGAATTTGGGAGGCATGTGGAGAGAAGCAAAACACAGCAGCAGACAGTCCTGATAGTGTTCAAGCTCTTTAGTGTTACCAACTGAATGCCTGTGCCCCCCTCCCCAAATCCATGTTAAAATCCTAATCCCCAAACACGATGGTATGTGGAGGTAGGATCTTTGGGAGGCATTTAGGTCTAGATGAGCTCAAGAAGGTGGAGTCCATATTGGGATTAGTGCTCTTCAAAGAAGGGAAAGAGAGACCGTAGCCATCTCTCCCTGTCAGGTGAGGACACAAGAAGGCATCCAACTGCAAGTCAAGGAAATGAATGTACTGACACCTTGCTCTTGGATTTTACAGCCTCCTCAACTTTGAGAAATGAATGTTTGTTGGGTTAAGCCACCCAAACCTATGGTATTTTGTTACAGCATCCCAAACTAAGACACTAATCCGACCTATTTCTGAGGTCAGATTCGCCCCTAACTTGCCTCTACACAATTCCATTACTCAAGTTAATAATGTCTTCAGTTCTTGCTTAAATCAGTTTGAGAGAGGCTTCTATCACCTGCAAACAAAGTATCTTGGCTAATTTGGGAAAACCACAAATACTGAAGGGAGAACTCCACATAAGAAATTGCTCTTGAAGGAAGGGTAGGATTCTGAAAGATGAATAAGAGATGGGAAGATTCATAAACAAAGGCAGAGAAGAGAGAGAGGGCAGGGCTGGACTGTAGCCAGAAACAATGCACTTGGGGGTTTGGTGGGGAAGGAAGCTGAAGACAAAGACTTATTATAGTACCTTCAAACTGAGGGGGCAAGTGTAGTTTTTCGGTTGCTTAAAATTGTGGTAGGCTAAATATTGACCTACCCCCAACTCACAAACGTCCATATCTTAATCCCTAGAACCTGTGAACATTACCTGACATGACAAAGGGGACTTTGAGGATGTGAATTAACTAAAGAACTTGAGATAGGGGAAATTTTTCTGGATTATCTAGGAGGGCCCAAGGATCGCACAGGTCCTTATAAGGGGGAGGCAGAAGGGTCCGGTGAGAGGAGGAAGCATGACTATGAAAGCAGAGTCAGAAGTAAAGATGTGACAATGGGAGCAGAGGTCAGAGAGAGAGAGAGAGACAGAGGTGAAGAGGTTGCACTATTGGCTTGAAGCTAGATGGGGACCATGAGCCAAGAAGTACAGGCAGTCTCTGGAAACTGGAAAAGGTGAGGAAACAGACTCTCCCCTCTAACTTCCAGAACTAATGTAAACCTTGCCAACACCCTGACATTAGCCTAGACTTCTGATCTCCAGAACTTTACAAAAATAAATTTGTATTGTTGTAAGCCACTAAATCTGTAGTAACTTATTACAGAAGCAACGGAAGCGAATTCAATTTTTTTAAATTATGTTATTTAATTATGTTATATATTGCCATTACTATCACAAAGTACTCCTTCTTTTCCTTCCACACCTCTACTTTTTTGAAGGGTAGCCTTCAAGTCATAGAATAATAGGCTAGACAGGGCTTGAGATATAATTGTTTGGATGTGATTGTAATATTCTTGAAATTTGTGTCATTTTAAGTACTAATAGCAAGGAGACCTATTTTGAAGTTCATTCTATCCTACAGATTGGGGAGTAAACACTCCTGCCTATTTTGACAGTATATCTCTTAGGGCAGAAAAGTTATGCCCAAAACAAATGCTCTGTATATTTTTTAATCTTGCAGATGTCGTTTTAATTGAAAATGGTATTAGATGACTATAGTATTTTAAAACATACACTATGCATGTCTAAATAGGATTAGTCTTTAGAAATTAAATGGGAAATTAAGTATTTACAAATGTACATAGGATATGACTGCATTAATGATAAAGGGCCAGATCCTGTATTTTTGCTTCTGATTTTCATATTGAATAAAGCCTCATTTTTACATCTTTTTTGAACTTCTGAAAATGTCTGGTTATATGCGAAGGGTATTTGTTTTCATGTGATTTTGTAGAGCAGGGAATTTTATAATGCTACAACCTCAACAGCTCTCAGATATAGGTTGAAATATCTGTTTGACATATGGACACATCCAGATATAAATATAGTCAACCTCCTTGGGCAAAAATCTCCAGAACACCGAGTTTACGGACTGTACCACAAAATGACCTATTTCGGAAAAAAGGTCAGCTGGTTGTAAAAAATCAAAATGATAACACAACTCTGGGATGAGAGAAGATAGAGAAACATTATTTTACCTAAGGGAGAGAAACTATACAAATCACATACCCACCGAAATTAAAGCAAGCTCTTCTGAAATGCTGGAAACGTAGCTTTATGAAGCTATGTCACCTTCAGTGAGCCGCTCCAATTCTCCATGTCTTCCTATTACAGAGCTAGTGACTGATAAAAAATAATCACCTATCACATCTGAATTCAGCCAGGCACTAAATGAAGCTGACAGTTATATGTTAGTACTGGGAGTGAGTTGATAGATTGAAAGGAGTCTGGGTCCACAATCTCCCTTGGTGTGGTCTGGTTAGTTCAATCACAAATGAATGGAATGGCAATTAACTAACTGCCTTGCTGTCCTACTCTGGAATCTCCATCATTGTAACAATCAGATACAACCCTAGCACTTTCTTGATTGCTATCTTGTTTCAGGGATGCTCAGAAAGTGTTTTTCATCTCACTGTGTACAGGACCTCAATAAATGGTCAGGAATAAAGGACATTTCACCATGTCCAAAGACCACCCAAAATCCTACTGCTAAAATCATTTCTTCTTTTTTATTTTAAATAATTTAGGGCCCATTCCAGCCTATCCTTCTCTTGTCTTTAAATAATTTCTCTGTTAAAATTTATAAGGACCTTGGGGCGCCTGGGTGGCTCAGTGGGTTAAAGCCTCTGCCTTTGGCTCGGGTCATGATCTCCGGGTCCTGGGATCGAGTCCCGCATCGGGCTTTCCACTCAGCGGGAGCCTGCTTCCCCCTCTCTCTCTGTGCCTGCCTCTCTGCCTACTTGTGATCTCTCTCTCTGTCAAATAAATAAATAAAAATATTTTAAAAAAAATTTATAAGGACCTTGAATGTTCAGTCTTCACACAGCTTGGCACACCTCTATTTTTTCCCCCCTGCTGTGTTTTTCCTGGATATTCTCCCCTCCTCCTTTCCTCTTCCTGCTCTTCTTTCTTCCTCTTTCCCTTCTCCTTCCCACCAACTCTCTCTCTTTCTCTCTCTCTCTCTCTCTCTCACACACACACACACACAAACTCTATTTCCATTCTGAATTATCATAACAACAACTAGCATTAGTGTGTCTATTATGCCAGGCCCAGTGCTAAGTGCTTTCCATACACGATTAATCCTCAAACTTTTTAAGCCAAATACTATTTTTAGCCCTGTGTCGGGGATGAGAACACCAAGGCTTAGAGAAGTTGAGGAAGACGACACACTGCTCCAAAGTGGTGAAATGCAGATACCAGACCTAGTGCTTTCTGATTCTAGAGACTAAAGCCACATGATTCTGTGCCACGGTTAACTTTGTAACCCATGCTCCCTCAGTCTCCCGACCAGACTGGGCAAGGAGCAGTCAGTGGCAGGCAGCTGCAGCCATGCGGTGTGTCTTTAATGAATGAGTGCATGCATTTTCATGAAAAAGTAATCGCCAGTATGAGACTCTGGGTCACCTTGGAGAGTGGCTACGAAACACGTAACTTAGGTGTTCTCCTCATGGGCTATTACATTCACCTGCTGCCATTGCAAGTCTATGATGTACAAGTTGCCCTGGGATCTCAGCAGCTGTGAAAGCTGTGCCAGGCCAGCCCCGGTTGTCCCCGATGGGGGTCACATCACTGCTGCGGCCGCTGGGCTGCATGACGCCCTCGGTGACATTCACGCAGGCCTCTGACATTGGCCGCCATCAATCTCACAGCGGGAGCGGCTGGGCTCACAGAGACAGATACGGTAGAGTTGTGGTCCTCATCCCCTCAGCTTTATAATAGGCTCCTCGATTGCTGCCTTGGTTACTTACTCTTTCCAAAGAATTTTTAACAGGTTTCATCAGGTCTTTAATTAAAATGCATGGCAGGGAATCCACCTGGGGATAGACCAAGTAGCAGCCTGTGCACTTTCCCGCGCCCAGAGATGAGGCGGACCCCAATCTCTACCACCTCAGAGAGCATTTCCCACTGCCCGGGTCACAGATGAGGAGGTGGCTTTCTTTTCTCTTGTAGTTGTCTTGCTCCCAAGGTTTGGGGCACTCTGCACCTGCTGCCTCCACAGATGCAGTAACTGTGTCCCTCACCCCTTCCGTTCCAGTTCCTAGGAGCCAGGGCAGTCAGGGGGTGCAGGTTAGGTCCACGGATTTTTACCCTAATGATGAAGGAACTCCTTAATTAAACACAAACAAACACCGGTCAGATCGGTTTTAACAAATCTACCTTGAGGGCCTCCTGGGTGGCTCAGATGGTTAAGGGTCTGCCTTTGGCTCAGGTCGCAATCCCTGGGTCCCGGGATCAAGTCCCACATTGGGCTCCCTGCTCAGTGGGGAGTTTGCTTCTCTCTCTCCCTCTGCCTATTGCTCTGCCTACTTGTGCTGTCCAATAAATAAATAAAATATTTTTAAAAAATCGTTAAAATAAAAAACAAAAGGCAAATCTGTCTTGAAATTTTCTTAGAATCACTTAAAAAATTTTTTTTAAAGATCTATTTAAGAGAGAGAGAGAGAGAGAGAGAGAGAGAAAGCATGTGTGCATGCGTGCCCATTGCTTACAGATGACTTCTGTTCTGGTTGATTGGCACCTGCCATATGGGAGCATAAAATTTTTGAAAACTGTCCTGTCTCCATCTCTTCCCCACCACACTGACCTTGCTGCTCCTTGGACACCGAAGGCCTGCCATGCCGCAGGGCCTTTGTACTTCTTGCTTCCTCCTTACACTTACTTCTTGGCAGAAATGCTTGGCTCCCTTCCCCACTCCATTCACGTCTCTGTTCAAATATTATCTCCTCAGACAGACCGTCTCCGACCCCTCATTCCTGGGAGACAGGACGTGCCTCAGACACGTTCTATTACCTCGTCCTACTTTTCCTCACAATACATACCATCACTCCCAGAAACTGTACAAACATAACTCTTTGCCTGTCTCCATTCTGGCCCCTCCCTGACAGTGTGACAACCAGAAGGGGCTCGGCTATCGTTTCTGCTAAATAAACACAGTTATTTAGTATTGGCGAATTTGATCCTCAGGGTTCAGAACCGGGGCAGTATGCAGAAAGCCCTCAATCAACCTTTGTTCAATTCACCGCTGTGAATTTCTGATTAAAAATGGGGTCTGAACTGTAAAGGAAGAAGGTATGTCTCTTCTCGCGGCTTTAAACTTATTTCTGATGATAATTCTACAAAAGTACTTTTTAAAATCTTTATCATAACTATGGCCTCTTAAGATATCCACCTTGACAGACAGTTGGAAATAAACATTCTGGCTTAATACAAATAAACAGAGTATAAATGTTTCCTAAGTGTGTCATCGTGTCACACATCTTCCCTTCTCGTACTGAGTGGGCAACAAAGATACCGCTGGCAGAGGAGTATTTTTTTCCTTTTAATGACTTCCAGCTAGTTGAGCCAAGCTTGATGTCAGCTCTTTCCCAGATGTCAGCATCTCCCAGGTAAAGAGACGATGGAGCTAATCATGGGAATAATCCCAGTTAACATTTAATGAGGGCTTATTAAATGCCAGCCATGTGATAAGCATTTCACAAGCTTTATCTCATTTAAGCCTCATAAAAATCCTATGATACTTTCAATTTTAGAGATAAGCGAATCTTGGATTAGAGAAACTGAATAATTTAAGGTCACTGAGTCAGAAAATGGCACAGGGCAAGGTCTCAAACGCCAATGTTTCCAACTCCAGATTCTGAACCTCTGGCTTCTATTATTCACTAGTCCCCATATGTATTCTGTGTTGTGCACACACCGTGGATCCCTCCACAAAATTCAGGGTGGAATGCCGACCCCTTCCATGCAGGACTTTATGTGCAACCATCCCACCCCAAAGCCCCATGATTTTACCAACCTAAAAGTCTCATTTGCTGGCCTAAAGAGGAGGCCTTTTATGCACAGTTCATCCCACTCAGGCTCTCCAGAATAATGCTGAACATGTGGTCAGAGGTCCTAAATCTCACTGATGTTTCCTACTAACTTGCGCTTTGTTATACTTTCCACAGGCCAGTCACTAGTGCTTATTCATGTAGGAGTTTCAGAAGTGCTTTCCCATCCATTATCAGGACAAACTTCTGAGGCCAGGAGGATGGGTAATACTCTTGCTTTTCCTCAGAAGATAGAACAGGACACATTCACCGAGTTGGGAAAAAGAGCTGGACCCCACATTCCCTCTCCCTGAAGAGAAATAAAACAAAATGGAACTGCTGGGGAGCTTCAAAGAAGTAGAACAGTGCACTGCTGGAGCTGGAAGAGGTCCCAGAAGTCCGGCGTCTCATTCACTTCGCTCTACAGAGGAGGAAAGAGTCCCAGAGAGGATGGCCAAGGTCGCAGAGCTGCTGTCCAAAGCAGACGTGTCAGTCCGCGGTGTGTCCCCCGACCACCTCACGATGCCTCAAGGACGAGAACATTCTCCCATATGCACCCACGACGCCATCGGAGAGCCGGAAGAAGGTCTCTGGTGAAAACACATCTGTCCAGCTTCTAAATGGCCGTCACACAAGCCTGACCGCGCATGATTGAAACAGAACGCAGAATGAATTTTGCCATAAAAACGATGTTTCAGAAGGTGACAAGGTGCCTAACTGGCTCCCAAAGACACAGTGTAGCTAGACCATAACGCTAGCGGTACCTGATGTCCCATTGTTCTTGTGAGAAATGCATGGGAATGGGGAGCCGCACTGCTAGGCTCCGGTCACCTCCTTCCCAGTCCCTGCCTGCCTGGTGGGGAGGCGTCCTTCTCCCCCCACGCCCCTCCTCAGTGGCTGGAGCAGGAGATGAGGAGCTACACATGCGGAATGTGGCTTCTCAGGAACTTGGACCTTGGGTGTTGGGGAGACTCTCAGGCTGGGGCTCTACGGCCAGGCCTGTGGGGATGTAGCTGGCCTCTGGGTGAGGCCCTATGGGTCTAGGAATAAAGGAGTAGGGGAGCCATAGAGGCATGAGGAGTCTGGGTACAGGGAGAGAGGGTCAGCTTTCCTGGGGAGGGACTGGAGATGACAGGGACAGAACCACGAGGGGTATAGGATTTGGGAACTAGAGTTCCGCTTCTCTTAAGGGGACTTGAAACTCAACGAGCCTCTCTGGAGCACATACACTGTGTGAGTATTACTTGCTAGTTACTTTATTATACCGCACCATAATCACTCAATATTGGCTTAAGTGTCAGTTTACAACTAGTGCATTTGAAAGAGTTCTCAGAATAAGGCTTCATTTCCACCTGGGGCTCAGTGTTTGTATGCTACGGCAGAATTTAACCTTCAGAACTCCATAAAATATATGATATAGGGGTTTTGTTGCTGTAGAAAGGAAGACTGGGACCCGAGGCTCAGGTCACACAGCTGGTAAAACACTGAGCAGTGCTGAATCTAGAATCCTGGTGTTGTGATTCCTGGATGCCCTGGCGTCAAATGAGACTCATGGCCTGGAAGTCTGCACTGCTCCCCCCACGGCAGACTCAGATGCTGGTGGAGAGGACATCTGCGTACACATGTCAGGACCACAGAGTTGGAAGGGAACCCTTTCTCCACCTTACCTACCCAATAGAGCTGCCCTCCCGCCCCTCGCCCCGAGCACAGCTCTGCTTTGATCCTGTCCATGGTGTCAGCACAAGTGAAACCTGTTTTTTCCCTCTCTGATGCAGTTGAGATAAACTCATTTCTGACAGGAAAAAGGGAAGGAAACACAAAAGAGTACACAGTAAGTACTGAATCCAAAGAAGGAGTTTCAAATATTTTTTTTTAAAAAATCTCAGGTAAAAAGAACCAAAGCATCTAGCTAACGCCCTGAATTTCATTTTCTTCAGATTATCATAGGATGCACATAAAGGATGACGGGCTCCCCGCCTCCCTCCACCCATGCTGGCTTCCCTGACCCAGAGGGACCAGACTCCCTAAGTATCTATTTTCTACTAACACCAAACTCCAAACTTGAGAAACAAAACTTTTGTGTTGAGTTTTGTTTCAAAACTCCTCAATTCCAGAGGCTTCTCCCTCATTCCAGTCTAGTCTGAGGTCTGCAGAGCAGAATCAATGAACAAATGAAGGATTAGCTCTGTCTGGATTCAAGCGGTCATCCGCCAATTCCGGACCTTGCGCAGATTCAAGCAAGAGATCCGTGTCCTCCCACCTGCTCTCTACCCTCCTCCACCCCAAACACCAACACCCAGTTATTATTTTCTGTTTCTTTCTTTCAGGAATACCTGGATTGTTCGCTCAGTATAACGTGGACTCCAATGACTATTACATGCTTGCAGTAAGAATTATCAACTTACATAATAAAGACTTGGCCATTCTACCATAATGGCCATGTGGAACGAAATAGTTTTCAATCATACATGGTATTTTATACTCCCTTTAGGGCATACTGAAATCCTCCCGAAAGGGAGCTATTAATTTTTATGAAGAGTGGTCCGTCTCCTGGACAATGCCTGCAGTTAGAAACACTGTAGCCAACCGTGCATCAGGGTCTAAAAGATTACCAGGGGTTAGAAAAATGACAAGACTTTAAGCAGATTGAAAGCAACATTAAAGGATTCCTCATGTGTGAAAGAAATTATGGTTTTTAATATAAGATTAGAGCACACTTTACCATTAAAAGGTTTAAGTGCTATCTTTTTAATCCAAAAGTCATTTTATTGAAATCTGCTTGTTATCCACGGTTTTAAAAGAGTGTTGGGGGCTAATTTTTAAAAGCATGGGGTTCTGCTTTATTCTTCAGAGATGGGACTTATTAACTTAATTCCTGATAATGTGGGCCGAATTCATTGTCATATGTTGAACCATCATTTAAAAATGGTGTTTTTATATAGTCCACTCTAGCTAAAAGCATACGCGATTATGTGGTTGGTATCACTTGGGAATAATGACCATTTCTTGTCACAATTTACAAAAAAAGTTATTCAAGTAATTCTCATTCCCTTGAAACCCTTACACTTCTCTTCTGTAATCTTCTAGGGCTTTTAACAAAATTTTGATCTAGAACTTGAGAGTCCTTGCTACCCTTCAGGCATTGTTTTAGGTGCTTGTGTACTCCATTTATTTCCCACAGTAACCTTGTCAGGTACTTATTACTATGTCCCACTGTCAGAAGGGACAATGAAGCTTGAGGAGATTAAGTACTTTACACACGTTTATAACAAATCCTGGGGTTCAAAACCAACCCTAGCCTCCAAGTTCTTTCCTATTAGCCAGTATATACTAGCATGCATTTGTTTTATTTTACTAATTTGATTTCTCTTTTGCCAGCATCACAAATCAAAATCATTGGCTGAAAACCGTAGCATTCCCCTTCCCCTTGATCTGTACTTTTGGCAGGGTTCAGTGAGAAGGCTAGCTAGTCTCTGTCTCAGCTGGGAGAGTTCCACACATGGGCAGAGATACACGTCCTAGACAGCACGACCTCCTTGCTGGTAGTGCTGGCTGTTTGCTTCTTTCGCTGGGGTCTCTCCATGGGGTGCCTGGGTTCTAAAGAACAAGTGTTTCCAAAATCAGAAAGGGGAAGCGGTCAGTTCCTAAAAGCCTGGGCCCAGGGCGCAGTGCTGTGCTATCTCTTCCCAATTCGATTGGCCAACAACGGTTGGAGAGCCCAGATACAGGGAGAAAAGTCACAGATTCTACCTCTCGGTGAGATGTGTGCCAAAACCTGTAGGGGTCATGTGACAAAACTCCCCACACATTGTAAGATTTTAGGTTCAACAGTGATTTCATTAAATAGTGAAATTCCTATTTTATGAATGCTTTCATTCCCCATGCCTTTGCAGATGAATGCCCGTGAACAGCAAACCCTCCGAGGTGGGAAGGTCTGGGTCTTTTCCCATCTTTCCTACATGTTCTCCTTATTGTTACTGCAATTGCTTCTCTATATGGATTATTCAGGCTTCTGAATAGAGACCCTGGCTTAAAAGGAAACTTTATTTTCATGTCTTTCTAGTGTTCTCAGCAGATTTTCTCTTTTCCTTTAACATTAGATATCTTTGATTAACTCCATTTTTTATCACTGTTTTTTATCACAGTGACTTCAGTAGCTTCTGAATTTCTTTCTTTTTTTTTTTTTAAGATTCTAAAAAAGGGAGAGAGAGCATGCTGGGGAGGGGGGAGAGGGGAGAGGGGAGAAAGGAGAAGGACAAGACTCTGTGCTGAGCCTGACATGGGCTCTATCCCGGGACCCTGCGATCACGACCTGAGTCAAAACTGAGTCTGAGGATCAATTGAATGAGCCACCCAGGTGGCCCTGAATTCTGTTTTAGAGAATTTTCTAGAACACTGTCAACTGAGTGAGATCCTCTGCTCGAAGCTATACGCTCTGCTTAGCAACTAACTAGTATGCAGGTTCTACCAAGATGCAAGTAGATTTTCAGTCTAATTTACAGTTGCAACACATTTTTCGCCTTTAGAACTTGGTGATTTTACCACTTCTGCCATTTGGTCAAGAAAATCTCTCACCTGCTATTTCTTGGGCAATTTTTCCTATTTCACTCTGGCTTGTTCTCTGCTTTGGCCAAAAGAACCAAAACGAAAGCCTTCAGTTTGTTGCTTACTCCCCACCCCTCCAATCCAGTGTTCACAGTAGCAAATTCACTGCACAAACAAGAACACACCCCATTCCTCACCCACCGCAGACATTACTAATCAATCTCCACTCTTTCCCACTGAGCATGGATATATAGCCCCAACGTATTTGTGGCTGCAAAATATTTTAGTCGTTCACTAATAACTAAGCAATGCGAATAACTTGACTTCCAGGGTCGATCCTATTCCCTTTCTCAGGAACACCTCATCCTCTTCAACTAGGGCAATCAAGTCCTTCTAATCTCTCAAGCATTGTTCTGAATCCCTTGTTTTTATTGAATAAGGCTTCCTGCTACCTAGTCCCTGCATTTTTTCTCCCAGATATCCAGAATGACACTTCCTGCCACCTGCAGTGCTGGCTAACTCCAGGAAATGTTTCCTATTACTTTCCTATTTCCTATTTTCCCAACCTTCCGAGACTCACTCAGGCAGTAGTTGTGGCCTTGGCCTTGGGTCCCAGTCCCAACGGCAGTCTGCGCCTTGTCCCAGGACCTCCGTCCTACCTATGACGAGGGGCTGGGCTCCTGCCTTGATTTTGCCAGATGCTTCTCACTACCCCACACACTCCTTTATCTCAGGATGGCCATCTTGGGCCCCAAATCCCCTTCACCTTCATACTTTCCACACGCCCGAACCCCGCCAGTTATTATCTGAGTAAACTCCTGAGTTACTCTGACACTCGAGGAGATTAAATTTCAGCGTCCACGTGCTCACGATGCTTCTTTGCTCAGACTCTTTGGTAACAAATGCTCTCTCTTCCCCAACGGTGCCTTTCTCCCGGCTCTAGACTTGTGTTCATCACCGACAGCTGGCCCAGTTCCCCCGCGAGCCGCTCCACGACAGCAGTGACGTCTGTTTCTCAGCTTTGACACATCCTGGTCTTCCCCTTTTGACTAAGTTTAAGCAGGGATATTGGACACCGCCGTGGGATTCCAATTACTCCAAGGGGCCTGTGGCGAGACACCCCCTCACATCCACGGTGTGTTTCTGGCAGTTGTGTTAGTCCAGCCTCCCAGCTGCGGGAGTTTCAGGAACGACGGGGGTACGTATCTCTCACGTCCTCTGTCACCCTCCGCAGCAACCAGTGAGGGGTGTTCGGCGGTACACAACGGATATCGCATCAATACTGCCCGTGATGCTCAGAATGAACTCCAAAGGAAACCTTTTCAGCGGCAAGAATCTCACTGACACTCTCCATACTGGATCAGAGTCGGCATAATGAAAGACAGCCTTTTAATTTCGTGGTTCCGCTTCTGTTAGATTCTGTAAGCACTCCGGGAATAAGACACCTGACTTCTCGGCTTGGCTCTTTGTTTTGAGCGGACCCATGTCATAAGCCTTGGAAATATTTTGGATTGGAAATGAGATTTCCAGGAAGCATTTCATTAGAAGTGGGTATTATTCCCTCCGAATTGCATCCAAAGCTGTAGTTTCTATCCTTTTATTAACTTTCTACCACAGATTCGTTTTCTAATTCTACATTAGCCTACTTACTTTAATTTGCAGAATGAATCCTGTTTGATTTCAATAAAAAGTAGGATGAAAGATGAAGCTCTGAAGAAGCAAAATGAAGGTGTCTGTCTTTAAATTAGTAGCACCGAACTCTCTTTTGGATGGACGGTCCATAACTCAGCCCGTATGTACACTGTTACACCACTTACAAGTTTTACTTTGTTTTAAGTCACGTGACCATTAAGGGCAAAACTTGTAAGAATGTCTTGGGTTGAACAGTTGAGCTTACTTTATCAAGCCCAGTGACCCTGTAGATGAGTTCCCGTGCCACTGTAGGAATTGTATCACTTGCCATTTGAAAAGGTGTTTATGAGTGCATATTTTTTCCAGTCGTCTCTTGCTGCATATCAAACTACCCACTATCAAACCGTACTGGATTAAAACTTACTATTTCTAGAGAGATGAAGTGACTTCTCCCAAGGCACAGGAAGCACTTCCCTTATAAAAGGGTCGGATATGGATAGTTGATAGGGTTCCTACAATTACATACGAAGTGTATCACACCTTCTAGCTTATGGTCTCCTCTTGTGTTAGATGTTGGCTGGGACAGAATTTGGGTTATGTCAAGCCAGAGATCCAATTTTAAATGATCCTGGCTAATTAAAGGATCCCAGTGTACAATTGTTAAAACTGAAATAGGTAAATATTCAGGTTAAGGGAGAAGCCATTCTTCCTCTAACTGGAAGTTTCTTCTAGAGCATGAGGCTCCTGGACTCCTTTTACCTCCTTCTTACCCTTCAGTCAAATAAGGGATGGCTTCTTTGACTAAAAATGTGGGGAAAATACACCAGGCAAGCTCAGCCCACCTGCTCACTCCTTTCCCCAGGAAATGACCTCCACACAGAGTGTGGGTCATGCTCTCTTCTCCAGGCTCCATGTTTTATGGAGCAGACCCCCTGGAGGCCCATCACTGCCAGAGTGTGGGTAGAAGAATGTCTAATTCTGGTGTTCAGTACTAGGAAGCACAAAAGCATTCTCCATTATTATCTTTTTCAGTAAAAATGGTGGTATTTTTTTTTACCTATTTGTAGATTCTGCTTTTTCTCAGTTTAGAATTTGGAAGGTTCTAGAAGAGTACTATGTACGGCATCACTGCCAATCCTCAAAACTCACTGTCACTCTCACAACTGTTAATACTGTTGGGAACTTACGTTACGTGCCAGACCACTAGTTTAGTCACTTTTCATGCATTTTCTCATTTAACCTAATTATGACAAAGACAGGCCACAGAGACTACATAATACAATTGGGGTCTTGGTAGCTTTCAAAGTTGGCTACCCATACCCGAGCCCCCCTACCCCATATGTACCTGCCTCTCCTCATATGAAGAGATAGAGTCTATTTCCCTCCCTCCGAATCTAGGCTAGCCTGTGACTTGCATAGACAGGACACAGTGAAAATGACATCCTGGGACTCCCAGGACCTTAAGAGGACTGCTAGCCGCCATGTTCTTTCTCTAGGGTTGATGATCCCCTAAAAGGAATCCTGGGATAGACTCCTACATGATGAGGAAAGCTGGAGAGCAGGCCTTCATGGAGAAGCCCTGAGAGGCCAAACATAGGCGGGAAGCCTTCTTGGACCTTCCGGCTAAGTGCCACCCAGGCCTCGCTGAATGCAGTCAAGGAAGTGACTCTGGCCAAAGGCTCAGCAGAATACAGCCTCCTGTCTTCTGCAGGCCAAGCCCTGCCTGGGTTCCCAGGCAGGCACAGAACTGTGAGAAATGAGGAATCATT
The DNA here is from genome assembly GCA_028533885.1 of Nasua narica. NCBI lineage: Eukaryota > Metazoa > Chordata > Mammalia > Carnivora > Procyonidae > Nasua > Nasua narica. The sequence goes on along the minus strand of CM052800.1, from coordinate 26,534,918 downwards.
GTTGTTTTAAGGCACCAAGTTTTGGGGTGGGCTGATATATAGCAGCGGACAACAGAAACAAATAAAATACAAACTTGCCACACCCCCTTTAAAACAGCAAAAGGTGTCATTGCAGTAGTGTGACAGAGATTTTTAAAAAAGAATCGTAGATGATTTACTAAACCATAAAGTCACAATCTATTTGTAGAGCGTACTATATACTCCAAGCCTGGTTTTCTTTTAAATGTCATTCTAAATGAGCCACCTTTAAGGGACAAGTGACAGTGTCACCTCAAGACATGGGCTCCACTCTCTTGTCCAAAGGGACAAAAGCTCTTCACTGAATAATAATGATAATCTCTTTCTCGTCCCCGCAGAGATCTCATCATGGCTTTGCCTCCTATTGGATTACCGCGCACTCATAGGACAGGGTTTATTTACACCCCGCCTCTATTCACTCCTCTGGGGAGCCCTCCCGACCTGAATTCTGACCTCCACGCTGGCTTACTCCTCCTCAGTGTCTCTTTAATACCCTGCTCAGATCTTTAGATGGCCCTCCCTCGGGAGGAGGTGCTTCAGGAGTATTTCCTGGTTGACCCAGTCAAGGTGCCTGCTCCACGCCCCGCCCCCCCGGCCCCGCCCCGACTAGTTACAGTTTCTCTGGGAGCTGAGTGTCCATTAGCACTTGCTTTCACTCTCTCCCTGTGGTGTGAGAGCGGGAAGTCTGGAAGTTCCTTGACTTACTGGCTGCAAGGGTCCCCGTGTCCTTCTCGGTCTGCCCGGGGCATGCACCTGCATGAGGTGTGGACAACAAGGGGACAGGGGAACGTTCTGCTGCCCTGAGCTGTGCTGGCTGCCGTGTGGTTTCGGCAGATGGGTGTGTTTGTAGAAACTGGCCAGTGACGCAGTGCGCAGCCAGGATAACTGGCGGTGGCTTCCTTCTGGGGTTTCCTGCCCCTCTAGGTGACAGCTTTGGCAAGGTGACCTAAATGCCCAGTGGTGACCCTTTCACTCACTGGATCCTTACAATGAATTGTGGGACTGCTGGGTTCCCTGAAGTATCTGGAGTGGTTTTTGTTTTACTCTGGAGTTCTAACTCCATACACCCATTCCTCGAGGGCAGGAAATGCCTTTTTAGCTTTCTATACCTCTACTTGCACAGTGTGGGGATCACAGCAGAAACGAATAATAAAGATAATAAGGGTAATAATTGCAAACGCTGATTTCATGTTTGCTCCATGCCCAGCACTGTTCTAAGTGCTTTGCATTAGCTTATTTATTCAATAACCGGGCAAGGTAGGCACTACTGATGTCTTCTTCTACAGATTGGAAAACCGAGAACAAAGTAATTAAGCAACTTGCTAAGGAATTGCAGCATTAAATGGTGGATGAAGGAGGCAAACCCATGCAGGCGGGTTCTCTAGTCTTTACTTGTAACTAACATTCTCCCCTGCCTGAATAACATTTGCTAAGGACTTGAAGACAAAACCACTAAAATTTTAGAACACATTCTAACTGTTCTGTGCATTTATCGTAAAATAGCAGTTCAGTATGTTCTCCTGTAAGGCTCTTAACTCTCAAAGATGATTCTGGGGCATCAAACAGCTGTGTGTAGATACACACACACACACACACACACACACACACACACACAGAGGATTTGCTGTGTTAAGTGTATTTTTTCCCGATAACTCACAAAGACAATGAAAGAAACAGGGAGCCTTCAAAATAATTAGTACTGTAGAGAAGGTAAGAAGAACCAGGGTAAGAATTATTAATAGCTTTCATGTGAATTTCTTGATGCACATCTTTCTGCCTCTTGCCTGGGGAGCACAAGCTATAGTAAAAGTAAAATAAACACGGGTTGCAGCAATGTAGGGAAAAGCCTTCTCTCTTTACTGTGGCTTGTGCCAAAATGGAGAACAAGCTTTCCAACTAAGATGCCAAAGACATGGAGAAGAGAGTCCAGGAAGACAAAAAAACACAGAGTACAAAGTCTAAGTGGAATTGTACAAAGCATCTGACCATTAATATTTGCGGGGACAAACGTGCATGGTTCTTGAAATGCACAATGCACTCTCTCAAATGCACTGCATAAATCGGAGTGGGCGGGAAATGCACAAAAGTAGGTGCTGGGGATTATCTTTCCCTCCAAGGTCTCCCAACGCACAGAGGAGATTCACGAGCACAGCAGTCCTGGACAGGGCCATTCCTTACTCGTCAGGGGAGAAGTATCTCGATCGGATGGATGCATTTGGAAGGATAATGTGCACACCAATAGCCCAGCCCCTTCATTCTCTCTGGTAAGTGAACCCGTCATTCTTCTCTGCTCCTCCATGTCTTCAACTGTAAAAGGGTCAACTCTGCCCACCAGGTGCGGGGAGGGGGCAGGTTTTCATGCCCCGTCCATTGCTGACAGTGACTGGGGAGGGAGGGGATACTTTCACGCCATCCTCGGGTTCAGCACTGGAAAAATCCTACTTGCCTAAAGTTAAAAGCCATATTCCCCCCAAGAGGTCCACAGTCCTTACCTGTACTTCCGAAATCCCTACAGTGTTGAAAACAAAAATTTCTTCCCAGTTCATGGGGCAGCAAAACCGTAAGTGACCTGAGTCACCAGTGGCAAAACCTGATCTGAACAGACATGTCGCCCCTTGGGAAGTCCTGATTTCTCCACTCAGCTTGGTGTTGAGTGTAGTAGCCAGTAGCTAGCTCCCCGCGCCTATTTAAATTTAAATTCGTTACTCTACTAAAAATTCAGATTCTTAGTCATACCGGCCACATTTCAAAAGCTCAAGAGCCGTATTTAGCTCATGCTACCATACAGGACCATGCAGATAAAACCCCTCCAGTATCGCAGAAAGTAGAACACGGGTGCAGAGTGGAGTCGTTTCCTCATAGACACATTCATATTTGATGATGGGGTATTACCCCAGACCCTAAAAAATCAACAGCAGATGCGCCCTTTTCTTCTAAAGCCTAAAAGCAATCTGGAATTCTAAAATCCTATCTGGCCCCAAAGATAAGGGATTCTGGACCTGCATCAGTTTTGGGCTGTAATAAAGGCAGTATTTTGGCCCTCTTTCTCCTTTAGACTTTACCTGTTACGGGCTTGATGGTTGGGTCCCCCCAGATTTGTATGTTGAAGCCTCAACACCAAAAGTACTGGCGTTGTGGGGTGAGACCTTTGGGAGGCTATTAGGTATGGCTGAGGTCCAGAGGGTGAGGCCCCCATGATGGGATTACTATCCTTATAAAAGGAGGAGACACAACAATTCTTTCTCTCCTGCATGAGGATATGACCTTCCTCCCTGGGACCACAGAGGAAGAGGCTGGAGTGACAAAGCTACAAGCCAAGGCACACCAAGGACCTCCAGGAGCCACCCGAAGCCAGCAAGAGACAAGGAAGGCCTCCTTCCGAGAGCCTTCAGTGGGAGCAGGGCCCTGCTGACCCTTGCTGTTGGACTTTTGCCTCCAGAATCACAAGACTACAAATTTTTGTTCTTTAAAATCCAGTTTGTGGTAAATGTTGGAGCAGCTCCAGGAAATGAAGACAGATTTTGGCACCAAGAAGGGGATGCTGCTGTAACAAAGGGCCCAGAAAGGAAAGTGGAGAGCTGTGGAGAAAGCTTCCATCTTCTCAGAGAATACAGAAATCGTGAGCACAATAAGGCCATAAATTATGGAGGTGGGGCGGGGGGAAGAATTGAGAAAGGAATTACAAAAAAAGGAACCAGAACTTTCTTTCTGGTTCTTTCCAGAACTCTCTTTCCAGAGAATCTGGAAAATTCTCAACCTATCCCTACTACAAAAAACGGCAGAGCTTGTCCTGAAAAGGACACCAACGGTGTGGTTGAACAACTATTTCATAAAGAAATTAGTATGGATGTAAACCGTGGACCACCCCAGGGGAAACAAAGTCAGCCAGAACTGAGGAAGATAGAGACAGGCTCAAAGGAAGGCGGGCTGACAGACTCTTAGATCCCGCAGGCCTAGATGATACGGCCACTCAGCCGTGCACATGTGTGATTCTTCAAGGCAAAGGATGAATGCCCTCAGAGGAGATTCAGAGACCATGAGGGTCACCTCCCTGGTTTTAAGGTGGCGGAAGTCATCACCTAGGCTTCAACAGAGCAGACAGTGTGGGTCCAAAGCCTTGGGGACAGGGCCTCCTGGAGTCTTGGTTGGCAACTCCTTCCCCACAGTCACAGAAGTGGAACTGCCAACGCAGGGAGTGTGGAAAGCAGAGCTTCAAACCCAAGAGGATTACTCCAAGGGCCTTAAGACCTGATGGTATTTGCTTTGCTGGGTTTTGAACTTACTTGGGACCCTTTCTCTTTTGTGTTTTTGTTTTTTTAAAGATTTTATTTATTTGACAGAGAAAGTGAGAGAGCACAAGCAGCAGGAGTGGGAGAGGGAAAAGTAGGGAGCCCGATATGGGACTTGATCCCAGGATCCTGGGATCATGACTTGAGCGGAAGGAAGACCCTTAACCGACTGAGCCACCCAGGTGCCCCAATTTACTTGGGATCCCTCATCTTTCTCTGGAATGAGAATTCTAATCCTCTGCCTGCTCCACCATTCCATTTTGGATAAACAGAACTTTTCTGGTTTAGCAGGTTCACAGCAGGAAAGGAATTCTGCCTTAGGATAAATCCTACCTGGAGTTTCACCCATATCTAATTTAGATGAGACTTTGGGCTGTAGACTTTAGAGTTGATGCCGGAACAGGTCAAGAATTTTGGAATTGTTGGGATGGAATAAACATAATCAGCATGCAATCAGGACATGAATTTGTCAGGGGTGGGCAGGGGCAGAATATTATGGACTTAATGTTTCTGTCCCTCTCCCATTCATAGGTTGAAGCCCTAACAGCTAATGTGATGGTATTTAGAGGTGGCACTTATGGGAGGTAATTAGGTTTAGATAAGGTCTAGAGGAGGTCTTTATGGTGGGGCCTCCATTATGGGATTAGCATCCTTTTTAAAGAAAAAGCAGAAAGACCAGAGCTTGGGTTCTCTGCCATGTGAGGATGCTGGGAGAAGATGGCCATCTGAAACAACAAAGAGGTCCCTTACCAGGAACCAAACCTGCCAGCACCTTGACCTTGGACTTTCCAGCCTCTAGAACTGTAAAAAGTACATGTCTGTTGCTGAAGCCACTTGGTCTGTGGTATTTTGTTGCAGCAGGCCCAGCTAAGACTTACTATGTTCCAAACTGGTTAAGAAATGAAGCAAAGTGATTACTTATTAGGCCCCCGTGAATTCCAACATAGGGAGAGAATTCTGCTGGCTCCTTTCCTCTGCATACTCCTGCACACTTCAGGCTAGTCACAGTGGAAGATTTTATATGTGTTTCAGAATCAGTATTCCAAGGAGGTCTAAGCGCCATTCTGGCAGAGAGACAACGCCTAAGTGACTATGAGACTTCCAAGGATTAATGCAGATGCCACAGATGGAATTCCTATGTTGGGTGGAAGGTGGGACTAGAGAAAGTCCAATATGTCAGAGAATCTGGCACAACACTATTCCCTCCTCCACAAGGGATCTTCTCCAGGGTCTTTAATGTGGTGGGGACTGATCAGATGCAGACATACTGATGGACAGGAACAAGTCCATTAGAGTCCAGAACATTCTGAACTTTCCTTGAATGCCCTCAATACCACCTTTTGGTGCAGCTGAAGTGGGTCAGGGCAGCCAGCCATGTTCCCTTCCTGCTACTCAGCTCTGGCTGTCAGGGTTCAGGAATAAGGAGAGCACTGGCTACTAGATCCAGCTGACTCGTCTCGTCCACGTGGGGATAAGATACTTCACAGAAATCTAGTGCGAACCTAGTCTGGGCCAGAGTATCAAGAGAGGTTTTGGGTCCCCTGAAGGCTCCACCTCGTTTCATTGTGTCGTAGGACTGCAGGCAAGTAGCTTACCCTGGCCCAGCCTTAGTTTCCTTATCTGTAACACACAACCACCCCTGGCCCAGCATCCTCCCAGGATTTGACAGTGGAAATCAAAAGTAAAATACTGAATGAGCCAACATATGGGAAAGTAATTTTTCCCTTTGAAAGACATAGATTACCTTTATTACTGATGGGTAATAAAGTCCACACAAGCCTTTCAAAGCAAGACCTATTAATAAACTAAGGGAGATGCTTGCTGGGTTCTTAAACATATTGCTCTGAGTTCAACACAAAGCAGCTTTTATTTAGAGCCTCAATTGATTTCCACTTGTAAAGAAAAGCACGAGATAATGTTCTTTGTCTTAATTGGACAGTGCAGAGGCTCTTGAGTATTGGCCAAGAATCTAATATTGGATTGAACCAAAACACAACCATTTGCTCCCTGAACTACATCCATAAAAATTTCGCGGTAAAGTGCTGCCTCCAATAGAACATTTACCAAGATTGCAAGGTTTCACGCACAAGCCCCCCCCCAAAAAAAACCCCACCAAAAACCTCCCCCATCTCTGTCTTTTCTATTTAATATACCCTTGGCTCTCCAAATTGGATAAAATTTGAGATGATGCCCCTATTACAACTTCACAGAAGTCACATTTCTGGTCCTTTCAGATCGATGGGAAAGCTCTTCAGCTCAAACAGTAACTAGGAGACATGAGCGGTTCACGGCTCCCTCCTCCTGTTTGCTTTCCAAAGAGTAATAGATGGCACAACTTTTAAGAAACTAGAAAACTTGAAAAATCATATGTACAAGCTTAAGAAAAATGGCATTAATCTTAAATATGAATTCGATATTAAGCTGACTTAAACTCAAGATCTTTGGTTTTTATTTCAAGGAAATGCAAATTTAAAGGAAAAAGTACTGATTATATTAACAAAAATTTCACAGTACTTTAGAAGCAACATGTTTAAAGAAAAACAATCATTTAGCTTGTTCTACATCAGCAGACTTAGACACTTCTCATGAGATTTCTTTTAAGCTTAGGAGATTTGAAAATTTTAAGACTAAATATTTTCTAACACAATTCTCTCAACCACTTAAAAAATGTTTAAGCAACATTAAAAAAAAAAAAAACCCAACACTGAACACTTAAGTTGCATATTTCCCTAGACCTTTAAATAGGATGCATTTCTCCATGATTTTCTTCACTCAGATTAAGTTAAAATCCTGGAAGACATATCTGAGACTTTAAAAGAGTGCATAGTAGTTTCCTAAAAGCCTCCTTAAAGTATTAAATTCCGTGAAAGTGAGTTATAAACTTTATAGGGCAGTCGTGACTCCATCTCAAACATATACATTCCTTCTATTACTAATTACTGAGTTACCTATTTCTTCTCCCAATCCCCTTGTCATAATGTAAACTTTACTGAGATTTCTGCTTTTTCTTTTTCTTTTTTTTTACAACTCTTTTAGAAAGTTACTTTTGTTAGTCCTCTCTAAATGCTTTTCATAAACAACCAGTCTTGGGCTTTCAAAAGACTTTATCCAACGACTGTTAACTTTTCCTAATTCTTTTTTGTCGGACTCAAGGCTTGTTAGAGCCCATAAAAAAGTCTCCTGCAAACTTATCTTATGGCCGAACATTTACTTTTTCTAGAAAAGAGCAATTCCTGCAGTTTTATCCAGCTAAAGTCAAATGCGTCCTACTTTCCCTTACTAGTAACGAAAGTTAATATTCAGGTCCTAGAACTCAAATGCAGTGTTGAGCAAAAAAAAAAAAAAAAAAAAAAAAAAAGAAAGAAAAAGAAAAAGAAGAAAGAAGAAGAAAGAGAAAAAGAAAAGAAAAAAAAGAAACGAAACGACCCACCCAGCGCCCAGCCGCTGTGATTTGTGAATGCAATAAATCAACAAGTTTGCGTTTTGCGCCTCCCATGTGCCCAGCCTTGAGCAGGAACACGACTGAGTAGGCCAGGTTCTGGACCAGGAAATCAAGCCCGGTGTCCAAATGTGGAGATAAGCTCATCCTGAGCGCTCCACCAAAAAGCCAGCGCCCATCCATCCCGGGGCCGCACCGCGTGTTTCCTCTCAATCCCCGCGGGCCTTGGGCTTACAAAGGATTCCTCTGCCCTCCAAAGCAAAGGTACCATCGCACTCGCCAGCGGCGAGTCTCAGAGAACCCCAGGATCACTTCGCCTGGGCGGGCACAAGTAGCAAAGGAGGGAGCCCTCATTCAGGAGCCTGCAGCCGAGCCGGGAGCGAGGGGTACTACCATTTGCGTTTGCGGTAACCGCGGAGAAGAAACCCGCTAAAAGGAAAGGTGGCGGTACTGGCAGGATGGAGCTTCCCGAAGCGTCTGCTACTGCCTCGGACGTTTCTTAGCTTGACCTGAAGGAGTAACCCGGACGGGGGGGGGGGGGGGCCGGCAGCGGGAGACCGGGTGTCCTAGGGGAAGTCAGCGGGCAGAGGGGCTGAGCAAGGGGAGAATACAAGCGATTCAGATGAAATTCCCACGCGCTCAGGGCAGCCACGGCTTCAGCGGGAGGAAGGGAGAGCGGGGCACGCACGGCGCACCCGGCTGTGCTGCGGGCATTCTCGGGCTCCCGGAGCGCGGACGGGCAGGACTGACGGACAAATCCGAGCGACGGACTTACCTTCGGGGTTGGCGCTGATGAAGACCCGGACGCTTCGGCCGGCAGGCACGAGGTGAGAAGGCAGGGCGGTGAGGTTCCCAGAGAAAGCCGCCCGCCGGAGCGCAGAGTCCCGGGGACAGGGCAGCCTGGTGCCCGCACCTGCCGGCCACATTGCCCTCTGGGAGGAAGAGCCGCTGCCGCCTCCTGGTTCTCGATTCCTGCCCGCGGCTCCGCGGAACAGCTAGGTCGATCCCGCAGGCAGCGCGGCTCAGAGCCGCCCCGAGCCCGAGGCGCCGCGGGCGAGCTCCGTGGCGCACACTACCGGCCGGCGGGGAGCGGCCATACGGACCCCTAGGCCGCTGACGCTGCCGCCTCCCGGCCCTCCGGGCGTCCGCCTTCGTCCGCCGCAGGGGCTCAGCACAGCAGCCGGCGGGAGGTCACCGTGGCGGCAGCTATGCGCGCGGGGCTCCTTTGCGCCGGGAAGCGCCCGCTCCTGCCGCCCAGCCCGCGGCCATCTCCCCGCCCGCTTCTGCTGCAGGGACAAGGGTCGCCGAGGCGGCGGGGACTGAGTGCCAGGGAGCAGACCAAACTTTATCTGCGAAAGGCGTCCCGACTTTATGGGAACCTCCTCCCGCGGCGCGCAGGACTCACCCGCGGCTTAAAGGTTGGCGGGGGTGGGGGCGCGGGGGCCTCGGGCTGCCCATGGGCTTCTGGGCGTCTCCGAGGACGATCCCGAGCGCTTGCGGCTGTCAGTGGTGGAGAACCAGACAGAAACTAGCTCGCGATCCCTCCGACTCCTCCAACTCTCCTAAAGGTCAAACAAGCCCTGAGCATTTTCGGGAATGCACGCCTACTGGCGTCGGCGCCTCTCTGCCTACGTGCCGGCAATTCCGGCCTCAAAGTTAGACGCACGAGCTGAGTCCGGCCCCCGAGGGCCCAAAGCATCAAAACTCGGGACCGTCGTGAGCGTCCTGGAGGGAGTGCCCCCGTCGTCCGGCCTGTGGCGGCGCAGGTGGCTGAGTGCTGCCGCTCTGCTAGCCTCACGCTCAGCGGAGCGGGGGTTTTTATAGCAAAGCCGCGCCGCTCACGTGTTCCTCGCCGCGCGGTCGCGGAACCTTTCCAAGAGCGGAGCTCCGCGGAAAGCCTGCTCGAGGTCTCTAGGCTCCAGAGGGGTACTTCCTGCCCCCGCCGGGGAGCAGTCCCCTGCCGCAACGCCCGCCCACCGGCTCCAGCGGCCCCGCGCCGCCTGGTGCGCGTCCGGGCCCCGCAGGCCTTTGGGGGCTCCCGGGAGCGCCGCTCCGCGCAACGTCCCGCAAAGCGCAGGTGGCCACGGATTGAGGCAGGGTGCGAGAGATAAGAGTTGGCCTTTGGCGGCTTTTCCAAGTTCGTTCACAGCTTGAGGCGGCTCCCCTTGGCGCTGACCCGACGGGGCCAGAGCGGATGTAGGATGGCGCTACCTGGAGTTGGGGTGGGAGCGCTAGGGGTCTGGTCTACAGCCCGAGTGACGCGAGACGCGGACGGACCCGGCCATAAAATTGCCATCTCTGTTCCACACTCGCTGCACCTGCGGAAATACTGCAAATTCCAGGACAGGAAAGACCGCGTAGAATAAAAGTGTGATTGTACTGTGGGCTGGGGAAGGGAGGAAGGCGTGTTTGGATCCTTAATTGGAGAGTGGTCTCCAAACCTCTGGTTCTGAGCTTTGGGGCAGGAACTCCTGTCTTCGGAGAGTGGAAGAACAGCTTTTCCAAATCTTTGAAATTTGAAAGGCGTTGGTTGGGCACGGGATGAATGCAGCTCAGTGGTATGTTTTCTCTTCGCACCTGGGGCTTCTGCAGTAGGCGGCTCCTGACCCCCTCCCGGCCTGCACTTCTCCTAGGTCCTGCTGGTGGCAGTGAAGTCCCACACACTGCGGTTTATTTTCTGACCCCACCCCATTCCCCCGCACATGCTTTCTGGGGTAACCTTTTGGAAGAACTGGGTCTCTGGGTTTTTAAGGCTGCCTGTCTGCTACTGAGAACCAGGGGGCAGTCCGCAGTTCTTAACTCTCATAATTTGATGCAACCAATAAAGGAGCCTAGAACAGACTTAGGCACTTGTTTAACTGCTTCCATTTAGCAAATTCTCTCTTTCCCCTCTCCAGCCTTATTACTCCCAGGTGGGAACATTCTCCAGCAGGAAGGAGGTCTTTGAAAGATCTCCTGATGTCCCAAGAGGGACGGACTGAGTGTTCTGGAACAGGTTATGAATATACAGTATTCATAATCAATATCAATACAGATATTACTGTATTTATAAATCTGTCTTTATAAATATACAGTATTTATTACTGGAGAAAAGAGCCAGGACCATTTTATGTCTAATCTCAATGTTTTTAGGAAACTGGTAAAAAGCTGCCAGATTGTCAGGGACCTGCTTCGTTCCTTTCTTCCCCGCCCCCCGCCCCACTTGTTTGGTGGTTTCTTTCTTAAAAATCAGGTTCATGTTTTGTCTCCTGACCTTTGCTTCACATCTTCAAGTGTTGCACCTTCTTAGGATGACTTTGGGATTTTTGGCAGCCTCTATAACCTAATTAACTGTTCTAGACAGGCCGAAGTTTAGCATCTGCCAGTGTCACTGCAGACCAAGGATGCAGAGGAGAGAGAATTTCACATTTTCTGTGGGGCGGTGTTTTAAAGGGCTCCCTGCACAGCCAGCTTTGCACAGGTAGAGCCAAATGCTGTCTTTGGTTATCAGGGAAGTTTCTACCTACTCATCAGCCTCTCCATTCTCCACACGTGCACGGGCACATGCATGCACACACACACACATACACACACACATCCTTCTCTTACCTTCTTCGAGGCACTCTGTCTCTTGCTAACACCCAATATTCTAAAACCAGAGTTTCATTCATTAGCATGAAAGTAGCATAAGGGAAATGTCAACCATGGCACTAACACTTTATTAGGAATTAACTAGATTTATTTCCTACCCTGAGGCACTGTTGGGTAAATCAGTGGAGAGAGAGAGAAAGAAAGAAGAGGGGGAGAAAGAAAGAAACCGGAAGGAGAAAGGGAGGAGCTGGTTTGAATGTGTAAACCAGGCCCTGACTTAAAGTTTGGAGACTCTTTTGTTTTTATATATATCTTTTGTTTTTATATATCTGTTTAAAACACTTTACATTTTCTCCTCTTCATCAAATATTGAACATGTTATTACTACTCCCGTTTTACACATGAGAAAACCAAGACTCAAGAAAGAGAAAGGGTTTGTTCAAGGTTATATAACTAATCAATGCTGGCTTGGGGATCCAGGTACTGTGGCTCTTATCTCAGCATTCTTGGCAACAAACCTCTTCTGTTTTCTTAATTTTGCCTGGCTCTGGCCCTGGCTGCCATCTTTAGTAACCCAGAAAATAGATGCGCAGGTCCGTGTTCACAGGTGTGGAAGGCAGGTTATCACTTCTCTCCATATGGAAGAGAAGGTCTATATCTACAAGATCATACAGGACTAGACTCCTCCAACTTACAGGATGTTGACTGGATGACAAAGACACCCAAATTCCTGTTTTCTCTGGGTTCCATTGTCTCCTAATAAGACCGTGGGTAAACCCATGTCATGAAATTGGAAGCTCAAAGGATGTGAAAATGGGCTTGGAACCAAACTTGTGATCAAGGGCAAGTATTTCCCTCTCCCATCCTCCAAATCACCCCAATTAGCAGGATGGAGGACCACAGAAAGGCATCCAATCTTTATGAACTGATGGTCCCTACGTTGATAAAAACAGGGCTATTCAAAGGTGCAATCACTGCTGGGTTCTTCGTACTCAGAGAGCTAGGAAGAACGGTGTGGTTCCTGGAATCCAGCTCCCCTGGATATGTGATAATGCTCCCCTCACAAAGTAGTTTTATAAAACAGGAGGAAGGAAACTTAGTCTAATATATTGATATATCGAATGCCTGTAAGCTGGATACTGTTAAATTCTTTTAATCCCATGATACCTGGGGCCAAGGTCCAACACCTCTAATATCTCCACTTGATGTCCCTTTTGGACACTGCTGTCCCTTGTATACCTTTTATGATGTGCATACATCGCCTTTTGTGATGTTTATGCAGGTTGTCCTGTCCAAAGTCCATGCTATCCAAATATACCTCACCTGCTTCCCTTCCCTGCGATGGTGGTGATTTTTCACTCATGTGCATGGCTGTGTCACTTGGCCATTTCATCCTGCTTAGGTGACAGGGCTGGTGATCATAGAGCACACAACCAGAACCCCCGTGACTGACTCTGACCCAGCAAAAGGAAGATCCATCACTCAACCTATATTTACCTATATGTGTACTCACTTTTCTATACATCGAATATCCTGGATTCTTCTGGACCAGTGTTCTATATTTGTCCATGTGGATAGAAGTGGAGATAGAGTCCCCAGGGTTATAAAGATGACCAAATTATCACACCAAACTATCCTAACCATCTCAGGAAATCTAGCCAGTGAAGCCAACGATGTGTTTTCATATTTCCCAGACTTGAGAAAGAATATCAAATTTAATATGACATGAGTGTTCAAGGGGGCACTCGGATTTGGGTGATCACTGTTCGAATCTGTTTTTTTTTTTCCCCAAATTTATTTTAATTTTTCAGTGTTACAAGATTGATTGTTCATGCACCACACCCAGTGCTCCATGCAGTACGTGCCCCTCTCGATACCCACCACCAGGCTCACCCCCCCCACCCCCTCCCCTCCAAAACCCTCAGTTTGTTGCTCAGAGTCCACAGTCTCTCCTGGTTCAACACCCCCTCCGAT
>CM052800.1:26477841-26521528 GCA_028533885.1 Nasua narica | reverse complement strand
GTGAGACCATAAGATAATTGCCTCTCTCCGCTTGACTTATTTCACTCCGCATAATCTCTTCTAGTCCTGTCCATGTTGATACAAAAGTTGGATTCGAATCTGTTTTGCTAATGTGAGGAATGGATGACACAGGTCCACTCAAGCGAGGATTCTGCTTTCCAAGGTTCTGGCTCAGGATAGAAGCTGGATCATCAGGAACCCACTTACTTGTTTATAAAATGGAAATTTTGGGTGTATGTGAGAATTCGTCAGCATAATAATTTGCCAACAGAGTCTGTTGACTCCGAGGTGTCTGCGGCATGATGGAATTCACAGCAGCTTGCTTTTAAATAAAGTTACACCTTTCTGCAATTGCTATCTGATGTTTTCATGACTCAGAAATTCTAACTTTATATCCACCCCTTCCAAATCTGTTTAAGGTATTTTTTGATCAGTCTGCCTCTTACAACCTTCTAAACACTCACTTTGTTTTGCAAGCACAATTCACACCACACCAAGTAAAAGAAAGTAAGGTAACTTGCTTAATAAAATATTGTAGATTCACTCAAACTTTCTAAGTCAGATGTTTTATTTTCATTTTATGATTGCCAAAGATTTTCCTCCTCATGACAGTAATCTTAAATACAGTACCTTTAAAGATCCTCTTCTCTCTTGTTCCATCATCTGATACTTGTTTGGAGAATTGCTTTTTACAAAGCTCTTTCATACATATGAACTCCTTTTGATTCTAACCCTAAGAGGTAGGTTCTTCATTAACTCTGGTTCCCCTGCCCACATTTTTTTTTAACATGAAAAAGCAGATCAAGAGATTTTAGTGGATTTTAGTGCCCTGTCCAAGTTCATTCAGCTGGTGGATGGCAAAACCAGTATTAAAACTAAATCTCTGAACACCGGACTGTGGATTTAATTATTACATGGCTACCGAAGTACAAGATCCCAATCCTGAGTCAATTTGGCCAAATTAATGGACATCATTTGTACCTTCTATACAATTTACACTGATTGTTAGGCAAGCCAAATATTATAGGGTATAAAACACTATTTGAATTGCAATGTTAGTTACATTGCCTATTCACATTGGTTTCTATTTTTTTTATTGAGCAAAAGCTAAGTTCCATATCCTTTAATTTCATTAACAGCTCAGTTTTGTAGATGAGTAACAAGAAGCTCAGAGTTTAAATAATTTGTCCAAATTCAGATAGCTAGTAAATGGCAAAGCTAAAATGTGAACCAGATTTCTCTCCGTTATGTTAGACGGGGTCTTTCTACCATGCAACACTAAATCCACACGAATAAGCTAAGAAAAAATGTTCATTATACCATTTCATACTGACATGGCCCCAATATCTTAAATATATTGTCTAGGTCAATCCTCTCATTGTTTAAATGCTCGTACTTGAATAGTATTAAGGTTGAATGTGTGCTGCTTTTTCTTTTATTCACAAAAGACCTTAATGGGTAAAGTGTTTTTTTTCCTGGATATTTTTCCCTGTAAAAATTGAACATAATAGTGCTATCATAGTCTCTCTAAACATAATTTTACAGATTCTATTTTCTAAAAAAAATACTATGGTTTTACCTTTTCTCTTTCCTCTCCACTCTTGCAGTTCTGCTTTATATTTGTTATTTAATAGAATTTACTTCACAAAATAATGGTCCCATCACAGTCCTTTAGCCCGAATTAGTTACAGAGTTGCCCCAGGCATCTTCTTAGGTCACTGATTGATACATAATGTAAATGATTCTATTGTCTAAATTTAGAAAGCAATAGGCAGAAATTGACAGGTTATTTACATTTAGTTCAGGGTAAAGAATAGGCAGCTCTTTATGATTGCTTTGAGGTTTTGAGAAACATTTACAAATCAAAAGATTCAAACACAGGTTTTAAATTCTGAACTCCTGTCACTTCTTGGAAGTATGGGAAGATGATTCTGCTCTCATTTGGAGCTCCTTCTCCTAGCCCCTGGTAAACCTACCATTGTACTCTCTCTTCCTATGAGTTTGACTATTTCAGATTCCATATATAAGTGAGATCATGCTTCATCTTTCTGTGTCTGGCTTATTTAACTCAGCACAATGTCTTCCGGGTCCATCCATGTTGATGCAAATGGTAGGATATCTTTCTTTTTTTAAAAGACTGAATATAAAAAAATAAACAATGAAAAAAATAAAGACTGACTATAATATTCCAGTATGTATAAATATAGCATTTTCTTCATTCACCCATTAATGAACGTTTAGGTTGTTTCCCTATCTTGGCTATTGTGAATAGTGCTGTAATAAACATGGGATCCTGATTTCAATTCCTTGGATATATACCCAAAAAGAGGATTTCTGAATCATTTAATAGCTCTATTATTAACTTTTTGAGAAACTTCCATATTGTTTTCCATAAAAGCTGTATGAATATCCATTCCCCCCAACAGTGTACAAGGATTCTTTTTTCTCTACATCCTTGCCAACACTTGTTATCTTTTGTTTTTAAATAACAACTTTTCTAATAGGTGTCAGGGGATATCTCATTATAGTTTTGATTCATGTTTCCCTGATGATTAGTGATATTGAGCATCTTTTCGTATACCTATTGGCCATTCATCTGTCTTCTTTGGAGAAATATCTATTCAGTTCCTTTGTTTATGTTTTAATCAGGCTATTTATTTATTTATTTATCTGCTTTTAAGTTGTATGAGTTCTTTTTATATTTTGATTATTAACCCCTTATGAGGTATGCATTTTACAAATGTTTTCTCCTATTCAGTAGGTTTGTTGTGGTTTCCTTTGCTTTACAGAAACTCTTTAGTTTGTAACCTCATTCAGTTATTTTTGCTTTTGTTGCCTATGTTTTTGGAGTCATATCCAAAAAACTCATTGCCAAGACTAATAGAAAAAAGAATCCTAAAATAGATATAGATCCACAAAAGACCCCAAGTGGCCAACATCGTCTTGAGCAAGAAGAACAAAGTTGGAAGTATCACACTTCCTGATTTCAAATTCTGTTGCAAAGCTATGGTAATCAAAATAGTATGGTACTGGCATAAAAACAGACCAATAGAACAGAATAGAGAACCAGGAAAGAAATCCGTGCATATAGGGTCAACCAATCTTCAACAAAGGTGCTAAGGAGACAAAAAGAGGAAAGGATAATTTTTTCAATAAATGTTAAAAAAAACCACCTAAATATCCCTGTGCAAAAATGAAACTCATCCTTTATCTTATGCCATACAGTGAAACCAACTCAACATGGATTAACGACTTAAATATAAGACTTAAAACCATAAAACTTGTAAAGGAAAATGTAGGGGGAAAAGTGACTTTTAAACATTACTTGCTAGGTTCTCAGGTTCTCAGATGAGTAAAACTAAATAGGTAGTGGAAATCAAGATAGAATTTTGATGCTTTCTCTTCATAATTGGGTTAATAAGAATGTAACAGCTACATTTACTGACCATAATCCAATATATGGCTAAACATTGGTTTGAAATCAAGTGTTCACTTTATATGTGATTTAGATAGAAAAATAAGAAATCACTCATATGTTGGACACAGGGTTCTTGGCTGAGAAAAACCCAAACAACTGGTACCGATCAGCTTATGCATACAAGCAATTTACAGGAAAGTTCTTGCATAGTAACAGTATTGTGGGAGGGCTAGAGAACCAGGCTTGGAAAATGGGAGCAAATCCATACCCATGGTGCCATGGGAACAAACATCTAGAAGGGCATTTCCACCCCTGCCACTGCAGTACCATTTGCTGGATACAACCATGGCTCCACTGCCACTGGGTACTAGACATTGCCGTCACTATTGCCCTTCACTGAATTGCCGAAGTGTACATGTTAGTGTGGGGTAGACTGGTGGGTGTTTGTGGATGATGTTACGATTTTTGTTTCTGGGGTTTTGTTTTGTTTTTGTTTTTGTTATTGCCCTGGACAGTTCTTCACTCTGGCTTCTGGGGCCAGGAACCTGGGAAGAGACACTACCTGTCCTGCATCTAGACTTAAGGCTGTAGAATTCTCTAAACACTAGAAGGAGGTTTAGGCGTTAGAGTGTCAAATGCTCATTCACCTCAAACCAGCAAATGTATAGCACACTTCCTCCACTCTACTATGGCCCAGAAATTGTGGATGCTTTGGATAAGAGGCTAAATGAATGCTTTTGCATTCCTAGTAAGAAAATTAGAATAATCTTGCTCCACTTCTCCTCAGCCACAGCGGAAAATCAGAAAGGGAGCTAAAAAGAATTCTCTTAGTAGCCAGACAATATGTTACAATGTTAACACACTGACACTCACTTGACTCAGGGGAGATTCCCCCGAGGCACTCTGTCAGGGTCTCTTCACATTTACTATATACAACATTCAAAGGAGATAGATTTTCCTGGTTTGGCAAAACTGCAGCAGATTAAAGACAACGAATTTGAAGAGAAAGGGCTAGTATCTGGAAATTTCTTTTGCTCCCAGCAAAGAAATCAGAAAACGTATGACCGCAGGGGTGAGAGGTTTCTCTCTCTCTCTCTCTCTCTCTCACACACACACACACACACACACACACACATATCAGGGACCTAGGGACCACTTCATTTCGGAAGAGCAGTACTCTATACATCTCAAAATGGGGCAGAAATGAATAAATCCTAAAGTTGAGGTGGAATTACTTCAGGATATTGCAAGTACTTGGGGGCAATTTTCAGAAGCAAGCAACCCAGAGAGTTTAGATAATTAGATAATTAGTGCTTGCGACCTCCTATAGTAAACATCTGGGAGGTGGGGAGAAGCAGCAAAGGACGTAGGCAGAGGTTCAGTTAGAATCCTTCCTCCAAGAAGAGCATCGCAGGCATCTTTTAC
This sequence comes from Nasua narica, assembly GCA_028533885.1. NCBI lineage: Eukaryota > Metazoa > Chordata > Mammalia > Carnivora > Procyonidae > Nasua > Nasua narica. Next base: position 26,516,685 of record CM052800.1, on the reverse strand, counting down.
TTAAGTGCCTGAAGTATTGTATTAGTATTATTGCTACCACTAACAACAATAATATGATTTTATGGGAATTATAGATAATGCTTAATTCTAAACTGGCATCCCTAGGAAAAAGGAGCTATTATGATTACCATTTTCCAGACTGAGACTGAGGCAAAGTAACATCAAGGTATTTGCCTAAATCACTCAGGTAGGGTATGGAGGGACCCTATATTCTAATGCAGGAAATCTGGCTCCAGAGTTTGAATTTCAAACACTGATATATTCCATTTCTAGATGTTAAGTAGTGTACTGAGAGATTCACACAGGCAAAAGAGAACTAGCTCAACACAAGGAAACTCAGATTGCAGCATTCCTCTTACAGGAAAGGGAAGAGAGGGTAGGGAAACAATGTTAAACGAATGTTTACTGTGTATTGCATTCATTACCTTCATTATCTCATATGGCCTTCCATATGCCCTATGATTATTATTCATTTTACAAATGAGCAATCTGAGGTTTAAAAAGGTTAAGTAATGCATCCATCTTCGCAGAGCTTCTAAGTGATGAAGCTGGGATTCAGTTTCCATGCTGGGCTCTGTGCTCTCTCTGCTAAAGGGTGACATTGCCTCTAAACAGTGAAAACACCAGTTGCAAGAAGGAGCTATTAAATTTGTCCATTCATAAATTCATCCATTTTGTTTATTTGTTCATATACGCATCCTTTGTTAAGTCCTTCTTTGCTCTGAGGACAATCCCATTCTTAGGAAATCCAATCTAACATGGGACTCTAAAAAGATGGTGCCTGTGTGGGGCAAGACCCTAATGAAAGGACCATCAATCAGTTTAGAGGGTTCTTAAATACAAATAAACCTATTAAGACAAGTACACACCTGCAAAGACATTGGTTGACACACCAGGAAAAAGAGCGTCATAACAATACAGGAACAGGAATCTAAAAGGGGTTTGATGAACTCTATCCAAAGTAGGTTATATGATCTGGATGTAAGTTTTAGAGACACGTCATTAAATCTGGATTCCAGCACCAGCTCCAACACTTACTGGTTCTGGCTATAATCTAGTAAATCTTCTCTCAGTCTCAGTGTTCTCTGTGAACTGGACATAAGATCCCTACTTTGCAGTGGTGAGTGGTAAGCAGGTTAAAGGACATAGCACATTGCCTAGGACTCAGGGATGATAATTATCGTTAGAAGAGAAGCCACTTGACTCACAATTCTTGATTCAAAAGAAGACCAAGACAGCAAAACTGCCAGATTTCTAAAACATGGCAGTTTGTTATTTCTTGTGTTTATCCACAGGGTATAGTAAAAACAAACAAAATCAAACAAACCAGTCAATTAACAAAACTTCATTTGAGGAATTTTGGCCCTTTGTGTCTTGTTTTTGTGTAGATGTGGACAAGGGTTGCAGGGCCACAGGTAGAAGCTGAGGACATTGGGTTTTACTACATGGGTGGTCTAGGTGAGATGAGAAAATCTAGGTGAGGAATGAGCTGGAGCCATGTGAAAAATACAAGTGAAGCACATTGATTCCTGGGCAAAGCTGAAAAGATCACAGAATGTCAAAGGCAATCTTGCAAATTGAAAATGGAAAAGACCATACTGTTCCTGATATTGGGGTCTAAGATAAAAATAGAGACAGAAATGAGGCTCACCATCAGATTCATACTCAGTACCTAGTAAATATTGTCAAGTTTGGAACTGGAAGGTTCTAGAAGCCCGAGGAGATGGAGTCTAGGTACTATTGAAGCTCTGTGGGCACGGGAGAGATCTGGGGACGGGCAGCGCTAATGACTTACCAGCCGTGGCACTTGCTAGTTCCTCTCAAGGCTTTTGTAAGAACCTCCCAATGGATCTTTCTGTCTTCATTCTCAATTCTCCCATATGGCTTTTCACAAAGATTCTGTTCCTAATTTCTATTTCTTGTTTTCTCTCTGCTCTTCCTGTACAAATTGACTCTAAGTCAAGGGAGAAAACTCAATATTGTATTTTTTTCATACTGAATGGCTTTACATCCATCCTTCTAAGACTTAGCCTCTCTGGGTCATTCTTTCAAAAGTTTTCCCTGATTTGGCTAACTACATGGAATCTATTTCAGGGCTCCTGGATGACTCAGTCAGTTAAGTGTCTGACTCTTGGTTTTGGCTCAGGTCATGATCTCATGGGTTGTGAGACTGAACCACATGTCAGGCTCTGTGCTCCAAGGGTAGTCTGCTTGGGATTCTCCATCTCTGGCCCTCTAGCTACTCCTCTGTGCGCTCTCTCTCTCTCTCTCTCCCTCTCAAATAAATAAATGATCAAATGACACTTTAAAGAAAAATGGAATCTGTCTCTATTTTTTTCTTCTAATATATGCATGAAAGACAAGGTTATATTGCAATAACAACCAATGTCAAAATCTCAGGAATTCTTTTCTTCAGTATCATTTTGGAGATTCTAGACAGGGCAATTAAGCAAGAAAAAGAAACAAAAGTTGTGAAATTGGAAAAGAAGAAGCAAAACTATCTTTATTTGCAAACAACATGATCTTCTATGTAGTCAATCCCAAGGAATCCACTACAGAGATACCAGAACTAATAAATTCATCAAATTTGCAGGATATAAGCTCAATATACAAAAATCAATTGCATTTCTATACACTAGCAGTGAACAATACAGAAAAGAAATTAAAGAAACAATTTCATTCACAATAGCATCCAAAGATTAAAACATATTAAAAATAAACTTGCCAGGGTGCCTGGGTGACTAAGCCAGTTAAGTGTCTAACTCTTGTTTTCAGCTCAGGTCATGATCTCAGGGTGCTGAGATGGAACCCTGCCTTCTGGCTCTGCACTGAGTGTGGAGGTTGCTTGAGATTCTCTCTTTCCCTCTGTCCCTCCCCTCACTTGTGCCCTCTCTCTCTCTCTCTCTCAAAATAAATAAATAAATACATAAATAAACAAACAAACTAGGCAAAAAAGTGTAAGACTTATACACTGAAAACTATAAAACAGTGTTGAAAAATTTAAAGATCGAAGTAAATGAAACAACACCCCGTATTCACAGATCAGAATACTCGACACTGTTAAGATGGCAACTCTTTCTAAATGGATCTGCAGACTTAACACAGTCCCATTGAACTTCCAGCTGAGCTTTCCCCTCTGTTTTTTCAGAGATTGACAAGTTGATCCTAAAATTCACGGAAATGTAAAAATGTAAACTACCCAAATCAATTCTGAAACAAGAATGATAAGGTTGAGGGACTTAATACTACCAGGTTTCAAAATCTATTACAAAGCTATAGTAACAAATACAGTGTGTCACTGGCATAGGATAGACATATGTAAACTGAAATTGGAAGAGTAGAATTAAGATATCAGAAATAAACCCTTATGTTTATGGTCAGTTGCATTTATTTATTTATTTATTTATTTATTTATTTACTTACTTACTTACTCGACAGAGGGAGAGAGATCACAAGTAGGCAGAGAGGCAGGCAAAGAGAGAGGGGAAGCAGGCTCCTTGCTGAGCAGAGAGCCGCATGTGGGGCTCAATCCCAGGACCCCGGGATCATGACCTGAGCCGAAGGCAAAGGCTTTAACCCACTGAGCCAACCAGGCATCCCGGTTAGTTGCTTTTTAACAAAGGTGCCAAGATAATTCAGTGGGAGAAATAAGAATTCTTTCAACAAATGGTACAAGACAACTGGACATAAACATATAAAATAGTAAATGTGGACCACTACACCATGCATAAAAATGTAATTGAAATAGATCATAGATAGAATTATAAGAGCTAATACCATCAAACTCTTACAAGAAGTCATAGGAGTAAATCTCTGGGACCTTGGCTTAAGCAATGGTTTCATGGATACAATGCAAAAAGCACAAGCGATAAAAGAAAAAAAATTGGATTTTATAAAAATTAAAAACCTTTGTCTTGCAAACACATATTAGGAAAGTAAAAAGACAACCCACAAAACAAAAAACCATCTGCAAATTATGTATCTAATAAGGGATTTGTATATAGATTATATAATGAACTCTTCAAACTCAATAAGAAGACATATCTACCAATTATAAAATGATCAAAGAATTTAGTAGACGTTTTTCTAAAAAAGATGTATAAATGATGAGTAAGTACATGAAAGGATGCACTGCATCGTTACTCATTAGGGAAATGCAAATCAAAACCACATAAGATACCATTGCACACCCACTTGAATCGACTAATAAAAATGCCAGACAGTAACAATTGTTGCTGAGGATGTGAAGACATAAAAACTTCCATGCATAGCTGATGGGAACGTAAGATGGTGGATTCCCTTTGGAAAATAATTCCGCTAGTTCCTCAGACTTGTCAACCTGATTACGGTATGATCCAGCAATTCTACTCCTAGAGAAATTCCAGGAGAAAAAAATAGCTATCCATACATAAATGTCTGAAACAGCATTATTCATAAATCCCCAAAAGTGGAGAAACCCAAATGCCCACCACATGATTAGTGGACAAACGAAATGGAGTATGTACATAGAATGTATTCAGCAATAAAAGGGAACACATTAGTGAGATATTACAACCCGGATGGACCTCCAAAACTTTACGAGTAGGGAAAGTAAGTCACAAATGACTGCATGTTGTACACGTCAACTTACGTTAAACAGCCAGAACAGAATTTATAGAGATAGAAGCAGATTAGTGATTGCCAAGGGCTGGGAAGATGAGGGACAAATGACAAGTGATGGTTTCAAGATTTCTTGTTGATGAAAACTTCTAAATGATGTTGTTCAGATGCAAGTGTTCTAAAATTAGATTCTGGTGATGGTTACACAGTTTCACAAATGTCCTGAAAACCACTGAACCGTACGTTTTAAATGGGAGAATTTTGTGGTATGTAATTGATCTCTTCATAACGCTGTTAAAAAAAATCACAGTAATTGAATACAGTGAAAGCTTATTCCCTCATTCATGCTACACTTACTGAGGGTTGGGAGAGGGGCTCTGCTTAGAGTGGACAGTCTAAGACCCCGGCTCATGGCAGCTCTACAATGTCATACGCTTCTGTGATCACTAAAGTAGGACAAAAAGAAGGTGGGGAATTGCCTATTGACCTTTAATATTTTCACCTGGAAGTTATACACATCAGTTCCATTCATGTTTCATTGGCCAAAGAAGTCTCATGGTCACGTTCAGCTGTAGAGAGGGTCATTTCAACTCAATCATATATCTAGGAAAAGAAAAGAGCTGGAATGTCTCTGGAGGGTCCTAGTGAACCACATGCAAGTCCTGTCTTCTTTCCTAGGTTTGAATTCCTGAGAGCGGCGGCTCCGTATTTCCTCAGTGCAATAGAAAACGAAGTCTCCTTCAATTCTTTTCTTCTTTTTGAATAACGTGGGAGCATTTACATGAGAAAGGTGAAAAAGCAAACACACATGCCTGCATGTTTAGAAGAGTGCTTTCTTTGCGGCAAATGTTTCATAATCCTGTGCCGGTTGAAATAAACGAACATGAGATGGGCAAGCAACAGGGCAGAGTCGTGAATAATGAAGAGCCCCGTGTGTGAATTACGGATGAGTACAGCAGGAGTTCGGAAGAGAGGAGATCAAGGTGAGTCGAGGTGGCGGAACAGTCGTTGCTGTTCGCAGCCCGCGCTTCTTGTATCACTACAGATGGATGACTAGGAGCTGTGGCAGTGACCCAGATGGCCGGTGCTATCTGTGTCACTGTTTTCTTCTCAGCTATGGCTTGGGCAGAGCCCTGCGAGCTTAATGAGGGCAGCAAAGAATAGGATCTGGAATCCCTTCGCCTTGCCGATTCTCCATTCGCGAATCAAGATTGTAAGTTGTAGCTGTAGAACACTTTAAAGCCCCCTAATAAAAGGAGCTGTTAATATTGTATACAAAATCTCTCCGAGAGCAAAAGAGTACTTCTCAGCTAAGGAATTGTTGCATCTGTCAGAGCCTTAAGCGTCGGTCTGGAGGTGGACCCTGCGTTGTGCTGAATTCAGAGTTCTCACAGAAATGCTTTAATGAAGAGCCCCTCCTTTCCAGAGATGCATTAGGCACAGCAGTTACACGGACGCTGGAGTCATTTTTACACGACGAAGAGGCTGTTAAGTGAAAAGGAGTGCCCAGCGAGGTTTCCAGGCATCGCTAATTCTGTCATTGTATATGGACTCTCCAGCGAAAGTTGAAGCAACGTATTAGTAGCTGGTGGAAATTGAAATCTCACTTCCTGCACATTTCTGTTAGACAGGTATCTTCATTCATTTCAGTTCATCAGGAAAGCAGCTTTTCCCTCAGGAAGCCCTTTTCTGCATCTGTTATTCATCTTGGCTGTTATAGGGACCAAATCACTGGACGGTGGCCGCACTCCACTTCCTGGTCTGCAGACAATCCTGAACACAGAAGGCTTACTCTGTTCCTACAAATATTCCTTATTTTTTTTTTTTTGTGAATTTGGTTAAAAATATTTCCTTCCTTCTCTCACTGGAAGGGAACAGTAAGCATCTCAGTTTAAAAGTCAGGAAAAAAAAAAAATAAAGGCACTGGCCACTAGCAAGTATAAATCTTTGCTTCAGCTATAAGTAAGAGATATGGGAACAGATCTCCATTTTGAAAACTACTCTTATGATTATGGAAAGAGAAGATGAATCATTTAGAAACAGAAACAGTGGATAGACCATTTCCTTGCCATAACCAATTATTTTAGCTTTTTATTTATTGGAATTACACAGCACTTAGCACTGAGGGGGTGCTTAATAAATGCTTCTAGAATGAATTGCCCACATCCTGGCAGATGATCTTGGAATATATTCAAAATAGCAGAGAGTCAGTTGCATCTCGCAAAGGCACAGATACCTGCAGTAACACCAAGAAAGCCATATGTGGAACAGAATATTTTTAGTACCTCCCTAAGGGAACCACACCTACTGCTAATTCTGAAAAAAGAAAAAAAAAAAACCTTTCACAGCCTAGAGTTTCAAAGACAATAAAGAATAATACTCTAGAAATATCCACAAAGCACTTCTGATGTACATTGCTGAATACTTAAATATCGATCTCTTCCCTATTTGCTGGTTCCATTAGAGGAGAAATGGCAAAGTCGGTCATGTGATACTACATGTATTGGAAAAACACCGTTTATTTCCACAAGAATTTATAGAACACCTATTATCTTCTTTGTACCGTGAAGTATATATATATGTCACCATAGGAGATATACTATTGAAGTAGGACCTTGATGAAAGACAGACAGAGAGGAACAAAAATGATATTAAAATTTTAGTCTTTAAAAAAAGAAGGAGCAGCAAGTGATATTTATTTTATGTTATCGTTATTTTCCAATTCCCTTACTCCCATCTGGCTCCATGACATGAGGATTATAGTAAGTAAAGAAAGCTCTCCATCTGTTAAAAATGTAGAATAAAGCACTTAATCTTATGGGCAACCACACAGAGCACCAAGAAATTTCTCACAATTGAAATGATAAGAGCAGAATCCCATATTCACTGAGGTGTGGCTGACGCAGATTTCTCAAAGATCTCTACTACATGGGTAGACAGGTCTACAAATATTTCTGAGGGCCTAGTGCTCTTCCTTGTTCTCAAGTGAGATGAAATGCACTCAGTGACTGGCATGATACTCATAAATTAGGAAGACAGTTTGCCATGCAAAGTAAGCAAACTATACAGTAGCTATCCATTACATGTGGCATTCATCTCTCGTCCCTTGCTTTCCCCGTCCAGGACTCTTTTTCACATGCTTACAGGACTAGCTGCTTCTGCCATGTCCTTGTGATGTTAACTTGGCACCTGTCCTATTGATCAGTTCAAGGGTAGACTTGTCAACATCCTTTCCCTGGGAATTTAGGTGGCTGGGCCAGTAACAGGTAAATCCAGGAAGCATGTTTCTTCCAGGCGCACCAGAGATGCAGAAGAAGCTGGTCTAGATGGAGCTATAGAGTAGGGTAAAGAATTACAATAAGCACCAGGAGGAGAGAAAGAGCTGGAAAGAGAAGACGGAGAGGGAGAGAGAGAGGGAAGGAGATGCAGCAGACGCAGACACACGACAAGAGGCAGAAAACGAGTCCAGATAGGGCTCTCTTCCCTCAGTCATGGTTCCTCTTGAAGTCTGCCTACATCCCAGCCTTTTGGTTCCATGGGAAACCATTCCTCTGTAATGAAGACGCCCTTACTTTTCTAAGTACCTCAAATGGTTTCTATTTGCAGCTTTGTCAATGTGATATCTCGAAGCAATCATGTGGTTGTTGCTGGGCATTTTTCTCCCCCTCTCACTTGATCTCTCTCACTTCGTCCAGAAGACGCTTTCTCCCTTCACCACCTCATGACACAGGAGAAACAATGATTCAAACAATCTTTTACCTAAGTGACCATTAAGAAGCTGCCTGAAGGTCCATTCCTCTGCTCTGACTTGGAGTGCTTAGATGTCACTGCCAATGGGGAAGGGAGAGGGGAGGCAGAAACTCATCTAACAATCAGTGGAAGGGAGAGGATGGTTTAGAGGCACTAAGTGAAAGCGTTCAGTCAGAAGGACAAAACACAGAATGGAAGAACCAAGAGACTGGACTCTTCTCTGCCCGGTCACTCATCACATGCCATCCAACAGTCTGAGGCCCTGGTAAATCCTCTGATTAAAGAGGAGGAGATCTGCACCTTTGTAGGAGTTTGGGTTGGGATGTGTTATCATAACTATGAAAGGTTGTAACTAGTACAAGCCGCAGTTCAAACGTCCTAGCCGTTTTCCCATTAGGGTAAAATGGGAATGATTATCTCAATTTTTCAGATACTTAAAAGGAAAATAGTTGAGACTGAATACTATTGCCCAACTCATCACGATGTTCAGTTCTCAGTGGATGCCTGTCTTCTAATTTGAGGACATGCTTGTTTGCAGGCATGCCTGGAGTCAGCTCAGCTCAATGTTAAGAGGAAATATAACTAAGATAGGACTGTATTTGAAGGCAAAAAGTGCCATCCTTCCTTTGAACCTGTAGTTGAGAAAGCACAGATAACTCAGACATCTCTAGGATAATTCAAGCCCAAACATACCCGTCTTCCATGTGGATTACCTGGGTCTTGGGATCTGTATTAACAAGAATTAACAAGCATACAGATGTTTTAGCAAATCCTGTTGTCTTTGTGTCTCTAAGAAACAGATCTTTGGTGAGACACATGGTTTGCTTGTATTGTCTGCTTCTGTCTGCTTTGCACATCTGGGAAGAAACGGTGACCATGGCTAGGCCCCCGCCAGACAGCAAGTCAACTGGCTTGTTTTTATCCATCCTGTATCCATAGCCACCTTTGAGACATACCTGCCCACTTAACTTCCGGCCTGCCCGATATCTGCAATCTTTCTTCCCCGCTCTCCCACTCAGTTCTTCCAAACTCCACAGCCCTGCATGCTCTGATCGCGTGCTCAACTCTCAGGCTACCGATACGCTGCCTACACTAGCCATGGAGGATGCCATCTGTTTCAGGGAAAGTGGGAGGTCCCATCTGCTCAAACCCATGATGGGGAACTCAGTGAGGGTGCGAGGAAGTGGGGCAAAGGAATGCCTGGAATTAAGCAGAATGTGTGGAAGGAGGTCCAGCAGCTCAGGAACTGGACACTTGTTAATTGTCTCAGCACGGTCCTAGGCATTGGAGATAAAGATGAACACAAACCTTGTGTTTTAGTGGAGTGAAATAGAAAACTGTTTAATAAACTGCCAATAAGATAATCTAGGTATTGGTACGAATGATGATTTTTATTTATTTACTTATTTTGGTTTTAAATTTAAATTTATTTATTTTTTTAAGAACTATGATTTTTAAAAAGAGGTGTGGTAGGAAGGGTTTGGGAGGGGCTCAGAGAAGGTCTTTCTGAGAAAACAGCATTTGAGGTAAAGATCTGAGTGATCAAAAAGATCCACTTAGCAGTGATTTGGGGAAGGAACATTACAGGTGGGGAGAACCATGAGTTCAGGAGCCCTGAGTCCAGATAAGCTTGCTTGTGTCTGAGGGAAAGTGAGGTTGAGGAAAAATTAATGAGAGGAAGGAAGCCCTGGGAAAAATCCACTGTGGCGAAGGTAGCCCCAGAGACGTATGGCTTCCAGAGCCAGTGGGGCAGAAGGCTCTCAAATGTGGCTGATGCCATATTTATATATAGCACCAAGTCTCTGTTGGGGCCATGCTCCTGTGTCAAGTTGACATTTTATTTGGCCACAAAGCCTCCGAGCCTGGTTCTCCATTCTCCCTGAGATGCCAAAAACTATCTGTTGTCCTCAATACATTCCTTTTCTGCTTAAATCAATTGGGTCTTTCTGTTGACCCCTTAGGAAACATGACGGATACCTCCATTTTCTGATAGAATGCAATTTCGTGGTTGAAAAGTCAAAGGAGAGAGACTCCTCACCAAGGTTAAAGGCTATAGTTTCAAGACTCTCACCCAACTCAGCTTTGCCGGTTTGTTCCGCAACATTTCTGCCTTCCTATTAGAAAATAAAACCCGAGAGCTGCTTAACATGACTCCTCCTGTACTGATGGGAAGAAAAGGCAAAGTGAAATTTGTCGGTGGCCTACAGACTGGGGACATAAGCCTTGCCCCTTACTAAAAACCACTTCTCATCAAATTCTTAGGGCTAATGAAAACCAGTATCCTTAGTTCTGGGCTTTTTCACAGAAATCATTTTGCAAACAGTGGTATATTCCTTAGTATTGCCTTCTCACTGATGTTAAAAGAGAATGTATGGTTTCTGATACATCAGCAATATTCGTAGGCAATTTTCCCACTGCAATTGGAAATCACACACACACCCATGCACGCACGCATGCACACACACACACACACACACATATGAGTGAGAAAAAAATCCTACCAACTACCCCTTGTGAGGACTTCTAGTGAATAATAAGCTTAAAATATGCCATGAGCTCCCAATTCCCACGGTCCAGAATGGCTGCTCATAAATCACAAGGAAATAATGGAGAAAAAATTGAGAAAGACTTTTAACAAGATTTAAGAATATGTTCTTTAATATTAATTTTAATTATTCATTACTTCTAAATAGATTTCTCTCAGAAAATCTAAAAAGTATAATAAATCTGAATCTCGATCGCAAGTTATATCATTTTATTGGGTTGCTTTCCGCTCTGGGGTCTGACCTCACTGTGAGGATTAGTTAAGGCCTGAGGACAGGATTTTCCTTAGGCCACAAAAGGAGAAAGGAAAAACCTTTACCTCACCATCACCACTGACCAAAGTCTTCCTCTTGGTGCCATTTTTAAAAAGTAGTGTATGATGCAGTCAAATTGCCTTATGTGTAAAATCCTTTAGGAACCGACATCAATTTATCAAAGAGAAATACTTATTTCCATCCCTGGCTTTATAACTAGATTGCCAACAGAATTGAAGTCTCGCCATTTTGTCTTCACTTTCCTTCCTCCTCCACCTCAGCTGTCAGCAGAGATGTGGGCCCCACTCGTACTGACAGCTGGCATGGAGCAAACCTGTGATACAGCCCCCTTGGGAGGATCAGGGCCAGGAGAGGGAAGGTGCTTTATGTACTTGTGAGTAGCTTAATATGGGATCCTCTGTGAACATGTCTCCCTAGTGTACTTTCCCTCCATTTGTGACACACCTCCCAACAATTTAGTTTATAAATGAACTCATTATTAATTAATTGATCTAGAGGCTGCTATAGACTGAATATTTGTATACTCTAAAATTCAGACGCTGGAACCTAACCCCCAACGTGACAGTTTTAGGAATGGGGCCTTTGAGATGTGTTTGGGTCATTAGGGTGATGCCTTCATAAATGGAATGAGTGTCCTTGTTAAAGAAGCTCCAGAGAATTTCCCTTGCCCCTTCTGCCCTGTGAGGACATGGCAAGAACACGGCCATCTTTGAACCAGGAAGTGGGCTATTGTCAGACACTAAATCTGCTGGGGACTTGATTTTTAACCTCTCTCCCTCCAGAACTGTGATGAATAAATTTCTGTTGTTTATAAGGCCCAGTCTATGGTATTTTTGTTGTAGCTGCTTGAATGGACTAAGACAAACATATAATCAAGTGCTTTGAAAGTTGGCCTCATGGATTAGCCAAGGCTTTATAAAGGCAGCAACTGAGTTAAACTTTCAAAGGAAAGGCAAAGCTCTTGTTTGATGAGCAAAGGTGAAGCAGAAAGATTAGTGGACTGTTGTGGATCTTTATGGATATCTGGAGTTTTTAGGGCAACATGTGGGCAAGATGTAGAAGACTGATCCCCAAAACTTCTTGTTTGCCATGGTGTCCCTTGTACTTGGCTGAGAATAAGTATTCCATAACTACTTGAATGAATCATGTTTTGTGTAGGGGTTTGAAATGTACTGTGAGGGCAAAGAGGGAGTCATTGAAAGTCATGAAAAACATTTTGACATTTTGGGAGCTTTATTTAACATGAGCAGTATTCAAAGTGTTGTATCTTTTCCCCCTTCACAGTCTTCACCTTCACCACCTCCCTTAATCTACCTTTTTGAAAACTATTATTTCTGAATTTATAATCTGCATTTTAATGATATTTAACACTAAACCTGTTACTCCCTTACAACTGGGTGCTGTCATTTACTTTTGTTGCTATGCTGGATTCCAGAATATTCTTTATCAAAAGACGGGAAACTACTTGAAGATGAATTCAGGAGAAACTCTTGAGGATACCTCTACACAGTAAAGGTACTCTAATGTTTTTGACAAATGTCTGGGCTCACTTATGGTGGCAACCCAGAGCTAGACACTTTTAGCTCAGAAAGATAGGACAGCAGGAAGTAGAACATAATTTCTCTTTCTGCTCTGGTCAATCAGATAAGACACACAAAGATAAGAACACCCCATGTGGCTTGGAGTGCTGATGAGATGGCATAACCCAGAGTGCTATAAATTTTTGTGGAAGTTTTGATAGTTTTGATGGCAGATAAACTGTATAAAAACAACTTACACTTGGGCCCTTTTTCTCCTCTAATCTCCACTTCAATTCTGCAAGCATTTCTTTCCATACAAACGGCAGCTCTGTATCAAACCAATCAGCAGAGATGTGAATTGAGTTACATGGTACAGTGATTTATTTTATTAACATTTGGTTTAGGTATCAAATGCTGCAATCATTTATCAAGTTAATTTGGCTAGAATTTCCTGTCTCAAATTATACCGTTGCAAAAAGTTTGAAATACAAATCTAATGGTGCAATCTGTAGCTATAGTCATTGATTTTACCTTGTCATGTGAAACAAGATAGGAACCTAATTAAACTATCATGGGATTAAAAATAAAATTTATGTGGAAATTAATTTCCTAAGCACTGTCACATATAGTCTCCTTAGTGTCTTGCAATTACTCTAGTTGCTGATATCAATTTCACAGTTGAAGAGAGAGGTTAAGTGGTTTACTCAAGGTAATCCAGTTTATTCTTATTTGTGGCAGAATCGGGACTCAAACCCAGGGCCATGTATCCTTTATTTCCATGTTTGTCAATTTGTGGTTCATTTCATCAATGGGAAATTACATTTTTAGGCACCATGATAGGCTAACTTATAGAACAAGTAGATTTTGGTTTCTCTTCTTTGTGAAAGATAATACCAAGTATTAGAAAAGGAAGGTCACACAAGATAAAATATAAAATACAGAGTAATGAGAGAGGGACAAAAGGAAGACAACAATCTACAAAACAGATGCCTTTTAAATAGCAGGTGATCATTTCTTTTTTCCCCGCTTGACTGTGTGTGACGTGGTGGGCGGGGTGACCTCCCTCAAGCCATTCCCACTTTGCATGTATCAACTCAACTGATTGGCTGATGTTTTCCCTCCACAGGCCAATATGTTGAAAACCATCAGTGTTATTTGCTTTTACTGTGTTACTTTGGAGAGATGAGAAATAGTGATGAGAAACCAAAAGTTCATTGCAGTGGTTCTAGAACCACCCTTTTAAGCATACAGTCCCCAGAATGACTCTCAGAGAACCCCAGGGAGACTGTTGGCATGACATCTGGGAGAGTATTCCAAGTAGTGTGTTCAGACTCCTGTCTCTCCAATGCCCTTCCAGCCCTGATCTTGAAGGCAAACATGTCATTTTTACAGATACACCAAAAAAAAGAAAGGTCTTTTTTTTTTTTTTTTCCTCAGTAAAAGAAGAAAAATGGGGTTAAATACTAGGGACTTGATAACAAGAATATGGCTTGCATTTGGATGTTAGATATTAGGCAACTTGGATACTAATCCCTACTCTGCCTAGTTCCAACTAACTAGTTCACCTATAACTAATTAGCTCAACTTTACTTTTCTAACTCTGCTTTCTCAACTGAAACATGGGCAATGCTTTTTTTTTTTTTTTTTTTATTAAACTCAAAGTATAGTAGAGTAGGCTTTGAAAGGGTGATCAGGGAGCACTGGATCTCTCCCCTCCTTGCCCCATGAACCTCACATTAAGCCAAAGCAGGAACATGGATTAACTGATACGAAGGGTTAGGAAAAATCCTCACTGGGAGTATGGGTCAGAAAGGACCTCCAGCCCTCTCTTTGCTTACAGGCTCTCCTTTAATATTTCTTGCAGGGCTGGTTTAGTGAGCACAAATTCTTTTAGTTTCTGTTTGTCCTGGAAGCTCTTTATCTGTTATACTCAGCTGATGAACTATTGAACTCTACATATGAAACTAATGATGTATCATATGTTGGCTAATTGAATTTAAGTAAAACAAAAAAATGAAAACAAAACCCCCCAAAACAAAAACAAAAACAAAAACAACAACAACAACAACAACAAAAACAAAAGAAAGGACCGCCAGCCTCTGGAATAAGAATTTTCTGAGCTTCCATCTCCTTTATAAAGTGAAGACAGGTCTAGATGGCCCTTAATAGTGATTCTAGTTCTAACAAATGTTAGACTTTATGATGTTATCATTATACTGGATTTTTGAGCAACGATAATTTTCTAGAAACCCTTGAAAGTTGTGATCTGGCATGAGACGTTTTGCAAACACATGTAGGGAGGTAAAAATTCTTCCATATGCATATACATACACACAAATGGGTCTTTTTCATGTACTTTAGTGATAAAAACTCAAATGTCAGTCTTCAAGCACTGATATTTATTACTTAGAAACTTCAGTGTTCCATGACTTGGTAATGACTAGCATACCTAGGTTTGTGTTTGCATAGTTGTTTTTTAAAAACACTTCCATTAATTGAGTATCTATTTACATCTTCAATATTGTGCTTATGATATATAGATACACAGCACCATTATAATATATTTCTTCTCAAAACAGTTGAAGAAGGAATTGCGCATGACAAGATA
This sequence comes from Nasua narica, assembly GCA_028533885.1. Taxonomy (NCBI): domain Eukaryota; kingdom Metazoa; phylum Chordata; class Mammalia; order Carnivora; family Procyonidae; genus Nasua; species Nasua narica. The sequence goes on along the minus strand of CM052800.1, from coordinate 26,501,389 downwards.
ACATGTTCATTGCAGTTTCCCCCTATTTATCAGAGAGAGAGAAGGCAACCTATTTTTGGTGGTGAGCATCCCTCCCTTTCCCCCTGCCAGAGTACAATGACAAGAAAATGATTAATGAGTGCATTCCACATTACTGTCAGCAGGAATCCAGTCCAGACTTGGGGGAAGCCTGAATAATTGAAGGGAAGAGGTAACGGTGGTAACATTAGTTATAACAGGTCAGAAAAGCTTTATTCCTGGGCTTGCTGCCCAGTTTAAAGGATCATTTACACATCTGAGTGTGGTTTGCTTTGCTAATTGGTAAGCAACCCTTGCATGGCTCAGAATCATAGCAGAAGGCTCCTGTAATGTCAGAAAGGGAGGCTGGACAGCGTCGCACACCCTCCTCATTACTGAAACCTTTCCTAGTAACAGTTCCAACAAAGGTTTCACCTAATGGGTCATAAATGCCACATTCCAGATGGGCACCTTATCTCATTTATCACTGGCCCTGGAGTGGAGTACCACTAGAATCAGAATCAAAACTACTGAAAAGGTCTGTATTTTGCACACTTGCGATTTCTTCACATCTTTTTCCTTTTTTCCCCCTTCTTCGTAACAGAAAAGAATGTATTATGGCTGGGGGATTTGGGGCAGCAGTGAATGGATATGTGAGAAAAAACACTTGACCCGCGAAAGCACTTTAACAGAACCTATTTGTGCTATTGCATGAAGCGAAAACCTAATTGAACTGCAGATTCAGAGCAGTGGGGGCAGATTCACCCATGCAAGGCAGCGTGAGAGGAAGAGGTCTCATTGTAATGACCCACAGAGGGAGGTGGCCATTGGGTAGCCCGCGATGTCAGACCCTCTACAGCAGCCCCTGGGCGCACCTGCCTCCACGTTTTGGGTCCTGTTAGCTACTTGGGCATGTGGATAATGACCCTGTCTTCAACTGTAACTTTAAATATGAAAGTGATGGCTTATCCCCATTCATACATACACGCCCCCACACACAAACACTAAGAATCTAAGGAGCTGTGGTGGGGATATAGACATTGATGCTGGGTTAAAACCAGATGAAACCAGGGATGACATTTAAAGCAAAACGGAAGCATCCCTGGACCAAACAGTAAGTTACTGGCTGAACATAAAGGGAATATGATACCATAAAGGTCAGCAAAATTATGATTAGTTTTTTTTGAAATGGATCTTTAAATAGTAGTCCTCAGTCTGACATTACCTTTTAAGGAGGAATTATTAAGGGAGTCTTGTTATTTTTGTAACCTAGAAATTTACATTCAGTGCTGAATAACTTAGAGAAAAATTATCCTATTTATCATAAACAAAAAGAGAAACTATACAACCCCCCCCCCCAAAAAATAGAAACTATGCAAGAGGTCAAGAATTCTGGAATGTTTCATAAAAATCAAATTCCAATGTAAAGTTGAATTGCACTAAATATAAAAAAAAAGAAATACATTCAGTGAGAAAACAAATTTTAAAAAGATGTTTTAAAGTCGAAAACAAGAAAGAGTCTGGCAATATCCTTTCAAAAGCCGAAACTCAATTTAAGATGTAAGAATCAACTAATATATTTGAGAAGTAAATATACCTTAGGTTTATTTCTCAGTATTTTAAAAAACTGGCACAAAAGGAGCATCTTATAAAATGTTGCACATTCTATGTGGCTTGGAGAGAGTTTGCTTTTATTTTTATTCCAATGTCAAGTGATGTTAAAGTCTTGATTAAATAGAGAGAGGTTGATATTTATAAATGTAAGGTATAAATGAGGGGCAATTAATTTAACCTATAACCTTCCCATTTTTGTCTGTTATTAATATGGTTCAAGCTAAAACATTTTTAGATGTTCTTACCTCACTTGCTTGTTGTAGACCTAGCTGAAAACCATATCTGATACATCTAAAAAGATGTAGCTTGTCACCATGACCAAGCCAACCAGAATATCCCTAAGCAGAGGGAACCTCTCTGTGCAGCCATAAATCACAAATGTCCCTCTAGAGCAAGACTTTGGAAGCATGTTTCCTGCCCACCCCCACACACCCCCGGAAACATGTTTTACCTTTCCCTTCTGAGGACTGTATAACTGCAGACTCACCACAAAATATCAAAGCATGCAAAGCCCCTTTTATTCAGGGCAAGTAATCTTTAAGGTGGAAACTGGTAATTAATGTACAAGATGTATAATTTGCTCTGTGAAACTCGATTCATTCAGCTCTAACTGGATTTCGAGCTCAACGATTTCCCTCAAATGCAGAATTTTCATTCTTTCTGTGGTAAGTGACAGACACCAATCTCCATCTTGGTCAAAATCATTCTGTCTATTGCCACCAGAACTCTACTTGGAATTCTAGTATATCCTTAATTCTACTCCTCACCTCCTTAGCATGTTTCATTTCCTTAGGCCTTGTGAGCTAAAAATATATGCCTCTGTGTTTAATGCAGTGGTAAATAGAGACGATTCTGGAGGTAATATGCCTATATCCAAATCTGTCTCTGTCACTTACAGATATGAGACTTTGGGAAATTTCTCCATATTGGAGATTCCTCATTGCTAGTGGAAATGTGAACAAGTACAACCACTGTGAAAATGCAGTTTGGTGTTATTCTATAAAGTTGAATATTTGCATTCTCTGCAACCAAGTGATAGCTTACTGATCTATACTAAGGGACATGCACAAGAATGTTCATATATTTCACTCATGTCCCACAAATGTGCCTTGAGATTTAAGATGGGCACATAGTTGGTGTGTTTTTTTACCATCTCCTCCCCCATCCTTCAGTGTCTGTGGCAGACATCACTAATCCATCCTAGATGTCTTTCCTGCTGAGTCCCATCTTAGCCTCACAATTCTTTTCAATCCAGCTCTGCCCATGACACTATCTTTCAGTTCGAATCTTGAGAAGACTCTTCTACCTTCCTGGCCATAGGATAAGTAGGGGCATTGGGGCTGAGTGTACTAGGCAGTTTATTCAAAATGGTTTGGTTTGGAAAGTAGGTAATGATAAATAGATTTCCAAAAGCTTATTTCCTCCTTCTTTGTATATCATCTTATCCTGAAAGATGGGTTAACTTCGTTGACACTTATTTGTTGTATTTTCCCTTGCATTTTTAAGAAGTGAGTTACATAGTGGTCTTAGGGTGAAAAATTAGCTTCTCATCTCTTCAATGTTTTTAACTTCTTGTCCAAATCTCAGACTTATGTTGCTTTTTAAATTCATATTGATCCATTACATAATGTAGCTGTCATTTTTAGCTCTCATTAAAATTGTTTATGACATTTTCATTTTGGGTCATTGACACTAAGTTTCTGCAAATTGCTTAGACCTCTTTTAGTCTTCAATGGCATTCAATGGCATTCAATGGCAAACAAAAATCTAATAAGATACAGGGATAGGTTATAGTAACATTCCTTAGATCTACACATGGGTTCCCAAGAGAGGCACAGCAGTTGCCAAATTTATAGTCTCATTCTTCCCAAATGTTGATATATTATCCTGAGCCGTGGTATATATTGCAATTCTTTCCAGCAAATACGTTTAACAGGAGAAACACTGAGTCACTGTGCAGCAATTTTAAGTTACAAGGGCAAGGGAATAAGGAAAAATATAGCTTTACATATAACAGTTTTCAGTGTTTCCTGTGGCTCATTGGTCTCGGCTTTTTATTTTTCGGAATTGAGACCCTGGTTAATAAGAGATTACTATAGAAACAGTGTAGGTGGCTGAATATTGACTTAGTTAAAAGATCCTTCCTGAAGAAGGAAAGAAAATCCTCACACCTTTAGATTAACTTTGTCACTAAGGTGAAGCTCCTCAACAAACTTTTCTTTCAATTAAGAGAACAAAGTTTAATGCTTAGGAGATGACTTGGATTCAACTGATGCCCTTGGAAGCAAAGGTCATATAGAATTTCATCCCTAGAATAACTCATGGGCAGTTTGTTTCCAGTAAGGTCCAGACCCAAGACTTTACTGGATAAACTAAAGTGGCAGGCAAAGAAGCCAATTAGAAATCCCTTCTCTTTGAGATGCCTGTCTTGCTTTTAGGAACCTGTTCTATACTTCCCAAAGATGCTTCTTTTTAAAGTTGGATAGAGTATTTGACAGGGAGGTTCACAAACTGTGAAGTTCTTCAGGAGGTCCAACAGCTAGGGGAAGAAGAAAGCCCACTTCACACCTGAGTGACATTGCATTAGACTCCAAGAGGTGCAAGCTCAAGGGCTCTGGAAAGGAAGATTCTTTCACCCTGATAACACTGAATTTTAGTAATACTCCAAGGGTAGAAAATGATTTTTTCACTGGTGAGAAACTAGAAGAGGAAGTGCCAATAACTGAATTTTATAAATACTGAAATGGAGGCACCTCCACTTTAATCACTATTCTGAAGTTCACACAATAGACTCATGGCCTACCCAACTGGGATACCTAATATCACACCTCCATCAATTTTCAACCATGCTCTGTCTCCCTCCTACACGCTTCCATCCTTCTCTTCCTCCCTGCTCCCTGCACCCCACCCCCCAGAGAGGCAGTTTTGCATAATGGCTAAGGGCATTGACCTAGAGATTAGAATGCATGGCTCTGCTACTCTCTAGCAGTGTGACTACAGACAGAATGTTTGAAATCCCCTTCCTGCAGGTTCCTCATTTATAAAATGGGGTTAATAACAGCACCTACTTCAAATGGTTGTTGTGAAGCCCAAAGAGGTAATTACAGGTAAAATGCCTGGCACAGGGTTAGGCTTTGATAATGTTGGGTAGTAGAATCTATCCCCACAGCTTCCTCTGGGAAGAATCACCTTCCCTCCTTCTGACTTTTTTTATCCACAGTTACCAGCAACTCCTCCACCTGTGTGGCCCCTCTCCTCAGTCTTGGCTAACACCCCTCTTTCCGGAACTCCTCTGTATAATTTCATTATAATTCTTGGTCTATAATTGTTTGCTGGTATGCTGAGGAACAGAGAACGTTGGATGGGGAAGTTAGAGCAGGGCATGTGCTTGATAATGAGATCATCTGGATCTGTGAAGAAGTGTCAGAGGGACAAGAATGGAGGCAAGAATGCTGGTTAGGAGACCATTGCAGCCTCCAGAGGAAGGCCAGCACTGAAAGAAGAGCAGTGGAGGTGGAGTGGAGATGGGAGGAATGGAGCTAAACCAGGAGGCGGAATCTACATAATCGGATTATCAAGGATGTGAGGAGGGAGGAGTCAAGGATAATATCTGGGTTTCTGACATACATGATTGGTCTAGAGATACAGATCTGGAGGTCAAAGTTGTACTGGGAGTCACTGAAGTAAAGGGCATAGATAAGATTGCTAGGGAGCAGTAACGTACGTGGGAAAAAGAGGAGAGGGCCAGCAGGGATGTCTGAGAAGTAGGAACATTTACGGGTCGGGCAGAACAAGAAGAGAATAAAGAAATTCGGGGTAAACCCAAGGCAGAGAATGTGAGCCAAGAAAGACTGATAAGACCTGAGAGAGACTGGTGCCACTGAACTCTACATTGTACTGGACCAATGAGTGATATTTTAAAATTTACAAAAACTTGAGGAAAAAAGAAGTAAATATTTGTTAAACCTCTGCAGATGCCCTAAATTTCTAAGCTTAGAAGTGGCAAAATGGAAAAAAAAAAAAAAAGACAAAGAAAAAAGAAAAGAAGAACATTCACATGGGAATAAAGAGGTTTATATATACACAAAGCTAAACCTTTGGATTGTTAGCAATCAAAACAAAAGGCAAGCATCAAATTGAGAAACATGTTTGCAAATATTGATGCTCAGGAAAATACCAAATTTAGAAAAAAACTTGGTATAAATTAGTGAATTACTAAGAATGCAATAGCTCAATGGGTAAAGGCTTTGAAGGAAGAATTCATAAAATATTCTCACCACAAAAAACAATAATTATGGGATGTAGTGTAGGTGTTAGCTAACGTTAAGGTGGTTATCATCTTGCAATATATTATGTATATCAAATCAATGCACTGTACACCTCAAACAATGTTGTATGTCAATTATATCTCAATAAAAAAAGGAGAAAATACAACAATTAACATATTGGAAAATGTTTATTTTCACTACTAGCAAAGAAGTGTATTTTAGAATAGAGATATTATTTTCCTCTCATTAGCAAAAAAAAAAAGAAAATTTAAATAGTAATAAAACAATTCTAGCAAATATTTGGTGAAATCATTCCTAATGATTGTCAGTGACACTGCATATTGGTTTCTACTTTGGGGAAAAATATTTGTTGGAATGAATCTGAAACTATAAAGTGTGCTTGTAGAAAGTTTTGCTAGAGTCTCCTAAAAAATCCAAATGGTAGAATATGCGTATAAAGTATTTTTGTTAAATCATGGAATCATAAGTAATTATGAAAAAAGTCAGAATTTGGTAAGGTTGTTGTTAAATAATATATGATGTGACCTATGATGAAGTCATTGTACATAAGGGTTATAAAGATCATGTAACAACCCCTTACAATGATTAAGGTATAATGTTAGTGAATTAAAAATCAGGTCTATATTTATGTATACACTGAATATAGCTGTGTTGAATATGAATATTAAAACCTAGAAAGAGCTTACAACAAACGTGGGCAATGGTCGTGTTAGCATGGTTGAGTTGAGCATGGTATTCCTTCTATTGGCCAGCATTCTTGCTGTCTTGTTAGGTTGCTTATAGAACTAAAACAAATAGAATCACTGAATAGTTATTGAGACTTCATTTATTTTTCCCTTTGCGGGTGAAATGAAATCATACCTTTCAGGCTCTGATGGGATATGCTTTTTTATCATGAAAACTGTCTTAATGAAAGTCATCTGTAAGTCAAGCAAAGCAATTCTGATGCTAGTAATTGTTATCAAATGACAGATTTTCTAACAGCTCTTTGAAAAAGTGACCCATTGATGATAATGGCCAATGGTGATGTTGATGATCATTACGATTATAATGATGACGATACAGCAAACTTAGGTGAAAGTCTAAAACTGTCGAAGTTCTTCTTTTGTGCTATCTCATTTGATCCTTAATATAATTCTGTGATCTGCAGGACTGCTATTGCCAAGTGAGGTGTCATTATTGACTGTGTGGCTATAGGTTCTGGGGATAAGACTATCTGCATCCAAGAATGAAGAGGATAGTATGTCCATCAGCATTTTGTATATTTATTTGTATATCATTTGTATATTTAAGGTGAAATACCTATCATTGAGGCTATATAAACTGTTGGTGTTCAATATACCTTGACTCCAATTCTCCAAATGGAAGTATGACCCGAAAGGGGGCATTGACCAAACACATTGAATATAAAATGTGTTGCTGCAGTCTCACAAATGAATATGCATCATTCATCTGAAGGTTTATGAGCCAGAATTCCTGGCTCACTACCTTGGATGTTCTCACTGCTCCCCTTAGGAGTTCCACGAAAGGGATCATGATAATCCATTATTGCTGAAACATCAATCAAAATAATTTGAAGATATGTTCTGTTATGTCTGCCTACCTCTCTGCATTTACCTTAAACCTCCAGCACTGGGTATCACTTGACTGTACTGAAGTAATATGATATTTGTCACATATGTCACACACAATGTATTTTATTTTTGATCATTTGGATTTATGGAACATTATTTCATAGCCCTCTTCAAAGTGGTCTCTATGGCTCCTGGGTGCTCTGCCTTCTGAACTTACATGAGAACTGATGGTCCAGGCCAGCGTATACAGTGTGATATTCACGAATCTATTCATTTACAATATATTTTAGTAAAGATTAAATTTTTATGAGTGTGAGGATTAGTTCCAATTTCTTTCAAATATCAAATTCTAGACAATCATATGGGCATACTTCTTGCTTGAAATATATGTTACAGGGGCTTTTTGATGCTTGAGAAAACCAACATAAATGGGTACATCTTGGAGATTATAAAGCACTATGTATGTGTAAAACATTATTATACTTTTTTGCTGATGTGTTCTATTACCTTGTTCTATGAAGCTGTGTCAATGTGCTTCATATCCTTCACTGAACCATAAATCCATCAAAGGTAGAGATCATAACTGCCACCCAGGGAATCTTCGTAGTGCTCAGTAGTTTTGTACACAACTGTAAGCACCTGAAGAGCTAAGACTTGGTTTCACATCTTGGCTTTACTACCTTTTTGACTGTGTGACCAAAGGAAAGTTATTCAAATTACCTTACCTCTCCAAGTCTTAGTTTCCTTATCTACAAAGCAGATTTTTAATGATATCAAACTCAGAATTTCTGCAAAGATTAAATGTGGTAAGATACCTATCAGTTGAAAGTCACTGATAAATGTTAGATTTTCTTCTCCTTCTTACCTTTCAAAAACTTGCTAGTTTTTAACACTTAACAACTTAACAACTTCTATCTATTCTGGATTTACATGTTCCTCAATATATTGCACTCTATAGTCCCTCTAATCAAATTACAGTAACTTCTCAGCAGATGGTGCATGACTGAATTGCTGTTATTACTTTGAGACTGTATTTAATGAATCACAGTTGACTTCACCCTTTGGTTTCACAGAAATTAAAGGGCTTTTTTTTTTTCTCTTCCAGGTATAAAACCAGGAAATTGTGTCTCTGGCGATTAATTAATATGTGGTCATTAGCAAATCTGTACTCCACCATGGGGTCTTGTTTGTTGGTGTAACAGATGAGAGCTCCTGAGCTCATTATAAATTCTGTGAGTCATTTGCTTAATTCCTTCATTGATAATGCTAAATCAGCCTGCATAATGAGGCATCTGTTCAGAATAAGAATAAGATTCTGACAGGGTCTGGACAATTGACCAACTCTTGATGTCTAGACAGAGGCTGTTAGAAGCATTAACAGACACTGAGCCAAAAACTTCCCTGAAATCTAATTCGTCAAATGTTATTTTTACATAATACCCTGCACCACCCAGTTTTCCTTTATTGAGTGATGTCTTTCCATTGGGGTCTCTGACCCCATCTTTTTCCCCTCTAAAATGCTTCAAGTTTGACTTGCAGACTTCAGACTCTTTTTGTCTAATTCTTGAGTTGGCATAGTGTTGACCGAAAAGCCTACTCCTTCCCCATTTTTCCTTCACCTAAGTTTGAAATTCCTAACATTCAAGGCACACCTTTATATCAGCATTGATAACTGTTTCCATTCTCTTAGAATATCATTAGGATGCTGATGTTGGTCAGTGTGTGGGTGGGGGAGGAGTCCTGTTCTTGACATTTGAGACTGAAGATTCAGAGTTGACAATCTGAGTTTGACTTCACGAAAGACTTAATGAAACTTTCTTTTTTAAAAAAAAAAAAAAAGATTTATTTACTTATTTTGAGAGAGGGAGAGAGAACAAGCAAGGGGAGGGGAAAGGGGAGAAGGAGAGAGAATCTCCAGCAGAATCCCCATTGAGCATGGAGCCCTACACAGATGGGGCTCAATCTCATGACACTGACATGACCTGAGCCAAAACCAAGAGTTGGACACTCAACCAACTACACCCCCAGGCACCCCAACAAAACTTTTCAATTATTTTCTGTGCCCAGGCCAGTTTTCCTCAAATGTTACTAGAACATAAAGTCCACTAGACCATAATTTTCCCAGGGTCAGAAATTTGCCTCTGTTTTTTGTTTTCCTGTGCAGAACAGGACTTACCACATGTTAGGCATGTGATGAATAACTGTTAAAGAAACAAGGTCTAAATATAAGAGAGAGAGAAGTGAGTCTTCTTTAATAGGCTTTCTATTCCATTCCCATTTATTCCTGTTCCACTGCATTTTTCTTTACCTTGAAATAGAATTGTAAAAATTGTATAAAGAGGAGAACAGGGTATATGACCACTTCTTTGAGCTCATGACTTGAACCTTGGAGTCCCCTGTACAGATGGTACTGTGACTTGAGATGGCTCACAAAGGTTTCCAGGAAGGAATACCAAGTATCCAATACTAAGAGGAAGTCTGTAGAGCTGCTTCATTTTGAAGTGGCCTTCAGGATGTTCTTACCCCCTAAGCTGACTGATTATGAACTCTCAGCCATGATGGGCCTTCCCTAATAATATCTTTCACAAACATCCATCCCACATTTGTGAACATGTGCCACGGGTCCTTGAGCTGAAATGGGAGTTACTTCAAAGTATTGCATGGAGAGAAGATGAGGCTTCCAGCAGACCAAAGAATTTCTTCTGAAAGACTCTCTGCTGAATGGGATAACCTCAGGAAGAAACACCTTTGAGACATAGTTTCCTCATCTACATAAAGAAAGCAGTAAAAATCCTGCTCTATAAATGTTAGTTGAATGAATGAAATATTTGTAAGAAAGAACGTTAATGTATTAGTGACTCATCATATATGTTTTTGTTCTGGGAAGTAGATTGCAGGGTGTAGTGAGGGCTCATTAGTCTGAGACAGAAGATGTGGGCTCAGCCTTGATGATGTTACTCATTCCGTGAGCATGGTGGGCACTTTTTGGCTTCTCCCCAAACATCTATTACTCAGAGCCCTAATTCCTCTTTGGGAAATTCAAAGTTCTCTTGTTCTCAGACATATGATTCAGGTTGATTAATCTTAGCCAGGATCAAGGATATTTGCATGGGCTGTTGAGAAGGCTGAATGGGTTCGTATAGGGAAAGCACTTAGAGCCGTTCTTGTCTGGTCCTTAGTAAATTTTGTTGTTGCTACATAGACCAATATTTTCTTTGCTTATGAGTAATTTCTGTAAGATTTTGCAACAATACAAATCGTTGGAATAAATGACATTCTGTTATTTTATATTGAACTTCACAGCCTCCCTTCTTATTTATGAACTCATTCAACCAACTAGCCAATCAGTTTTTATGATGCAGCTGATATATGTACTACGTTATTATTGTAGTATATGGAAGCAAAGAGAATGTAGTTTATGTTTTCATGGAACTCACAAGACACTTGTCTTATTCAGAATTTTCACTCACCCAAGGATCCAAAGCCAAGACTATCTATCATATGGATGCAAACGAATAAAATGTGTGTAGCTGCAGTGAGCAATAGGCCCATTTTTACCCATCCATGACTTAACTGAATGAAACTAGAAGATCTGATAGATCTTATATGATGTAGGATTTCCCCCATTCCAGTGTCTAGTATACAGGGAGATAAGAGGAAGTAGAAGTGAGGTTCATGTTAGGGATCCAGTACTTTTAAGATGAGGCACATAAGGACCCCCAAATCTGTTTTCAATAACATTACATGCTCTCACAAAAGCCTTCCTTAGCCCCTGTGGAAAAATCTGTAACTTTTTATTCTGTTTATGGGACCACAATAAAAAAAATAGCACATTTGACTTTCCCAGTCAGAGTGGCATGTTTGAGATGGCAGAATCTTTGAACTCAATGTATCTCATAAGTGAAGGTTGAATCTATTCTTTTGCTTTAATTATCTACTTTACCCCACTGCCCCGGGGGAAGTTTAGTGGGGAAAAAAAGATCTAGTGATAACAGGCATATATAAGTGCCTCATGATATTGCTGCAATATTTTAAAAAATGTATTAAATAAGGGTTAATAAAACATAAAGCTTGGAGAATCTTCAAGTTCTATGATTCTGGGAATAAATACTATGGGTATTTGTTGCATTTGATTGGAAGGATCTCGCTCTCAATACTTTTTTTGGGGGAAGCTCTTATTCAGTCTTTCAATATCCAGTTCAAATACCATGTTGTGGGGAACCTGGGTGGCTCAGTCATTAAGCGTCTGCCTTTGGCTCAGGTTGTGATCCCAGAGTCCTGGGATCGAGCCCTGCATCGGGCTCCCTGCTCCATAGAGAGTCTGCTTCTCCCTCTCCCACTCCTGCTGCCTGTGTTCCCTCTCTTGCTGTCTCTCTCTCTGTCAAATAAATAAAAAATTTAAAAAAATGAAAACAAATACTGTATTGTCCAATCTCCACCCTCTCTGCATTCCCTACTCTGCGTATTTCCTCCTCAGATTTATAACTATACTTTGTAAGTATTGCTGTTATTGTCTTGTCCTATTGCACTTAGATACTTCAGCAGTCTAGATGTGTTTCTAGGTCATGAATTTCTGGAAGGTGAAGTTGATGCCTCACTTATCATAGCTGTAGATATTGTACATAGTAAGTTGCCTTTTCCAGACTAGCAGCTCAGTAAATATCTGTGGCATGAATGAATAAGTATCTCCCATTCCAAGACCTGATCAGGGTTCAGGCTTACATGGAAACTGGAGGATGTGTCTTTGGAGGTTCAGGATGTTAAAAAGCCATATTCTGAAGATTGCAATTACTGGTTTTGTGGATGGGCTTAATTCTACTAATCCTTTTGGGGAAATCTGTGATTCTATGACACTGTCCCTGAGTCTAGGGCAACGGATATATAGTAAGCCATATGGAAGCGGGAGAAGTGTGTATATTTTGCTATAACAAAACATTTATTATTACATAAAGTGTCCTCCTTCATACTATATTTGAAATTTGGTTTGGTGAACTATTAGCTCTTTGAAAACAATTTGCCTGTCTGCACACCCATGTTCATTGCAGCATTACCCACAATAGCCAAGATATGGAAACAACCTCAGTGTCCATCATTATATAGTTGTATATTATATACACATTATGTAAATATACAATCATATAATGTATATATAATATACATTTTATAACTATATATGATATACAATAACTATAACTATATACAATGTATATTATTTATATAAATATATATACTAGAATATTATTCAGCCATGAGAAAGAAATACATCTGCCATTTGAGACAGCATGGATGAACATTGAGGTCATTACGCTAAGTGAGAAAAGTCAGACAGAGAAAGACAAAAACTGTATGTTATTTACTTTTATGCAGAATCTAAAAAAGCTGAACTTGTAGAAACAGAGAGTAGGATGGTGGTTGGAGGGTGAAGGAACTGGGGAGATGTTAAAGTGTAAACTTGCAACTAATAGATACATAGGTTCTGGGGATTTAATGACCAACATAGTGATTATAGTTGACAATACCATATCATGAACTTCAAAGGCGTAAGAGACAAGAGCTTAATTGTTCTCACAATAAAAAGGAAATGGGAATTGTGTGTTGTGACAGAGGTATAGCTATCGCTATGATGGTAATCATTGCAGTGTATAAACATATCAAATCAACATGTGTACACCTTAAACTTCCTCAATGTTACATGTCAATTACATCTTAATTTAAAAAGGGGAAAGAAGAGGAGAATGGATGTGATAGTCATTCTGTAATGCATAAAAAACAAACAAACAAAGAACCCAAACAATTTTCAAAGACCTGATATTCCTCAAAATCACAGAGCTAATACTATGGGTTAGTTCTCCCCTCTATTTTGGAGAGTATGAAGCCAAAACGTCCTCCCAGAACGCCCCGCAGCTAGTGTTGACCATAGCATGCATTTCTAGCCAGTGAGACAAAGGCAGAAATCTCCAAGGAGGCCTTCCTTTCCCAAGGTCAAAGACAATGTCTCACCACTTCTTCCTGTTGCAACCTGGAAGGAGTGCCTATAGGGGCAAGAGCCATAGGATACCATGAGGACTAATGCCACAACCAGGGTAGAAAGATGGGAAAAGAGTAGGCCTAGAAGACACCATTGAACCATCTCACCAGCCCTGCGTTGCTTCCTTGGGCATTCTCATGATGTGAGCTTGTTTACCTAAGCCATCCCCGTGGAGTTTTCTGCTCCTCTCAGCCAAAGACAAACACAACTGATGTATTACATGTTGCACTAGGATAAGCTGGTTTATGCTGCAGCAAATGAGCAACCTGGAAATTTCAGTGGCTACATACAAAAGGAGTTTATTTCTTGCTTATATTATGTTTGCTGTGGTTTAGGTGACTCTCTAGGGAGCTGGTATCCACGAGTTAGCTCAGCATTCAAGGTGTTAGCGGCAATCTCATCTCAACATGTGCTCCCAGAATCACCACTGCAGGGGAAAGAAGCAGAGTTGGAGATTCAATCAAGTACAGTTAAATACTCTCCCCCAAAGTGACGCACTTCATATCTGCCCATATTCTTGTGGGCAAACCCAATCACCTGGCCAGGACTAACCTCAAGAGTGTAAAGAACAAAAATATAACTACAACTATAGGTGAGCAGCCCTAATGTCTTCCACATACATTGAATGTCTACCATTTTGTTGTCCGTTGAAACTGAAGTACTGATGTTGAAAACAATGAAAGGACAAAGATGTTCAGATGGTTTGATAAAATAAGTATTAAAAGCAAAATCCTTCAGGTCTAGTAGAGAAAATAATACAACCCTCTTATCTTTCCTGCGTGCTATTGGTTCAGGATGGGCCTTTGCTAGTAATTGACGTGGAAGCAGATGTGAGGCACACATTGGTACATCCTGCAGTAGAACTTTGGAGACATTCTCATTCACTCACGGAGTGATTTTTCGAGAGCTTATTTTTCTCCTCCAAATGTTGAATCTGCTGGGACTCTAAAGATGAAATCGGGAGAAATGCTGCTGACCTGTAATTGCTTAGGACACTTTCCATCTACCCTCTCTCAGCAGGTGGTTCTGTATAACTTGTTTTCTCATCATTGGAACTCCAGTAAAGTGATTTTAAAAAGTCTCTGGGAGTTTGGTAAACAGAGGTGAGTTGAACCATGAGTCAGAGCATCAGGCTTTCACACAGACTCAATGCAGAAGTTGTTGGCACACTGCAGACAAGGTAAATGGCTCAAACTGTGGAAGTATCAGTCAATAAAATGTCCCTTTCTTTAATAGTGCTCTATTGTGTTATTGTGGGCATTCAGTGAGTGGAACAAGGAATGGGAACATAAATGTGGGTAAGTTCATTTAGATTTTTCAAGATCAAAATAATTCTTTAAAAGTTCTTCTTGAAAAGTTCTCTTTTTAAAGTGTTTCATGTTATTAAAATATTTCCAACTTAATAGGAAAAATCCCGTTCCTTTCTTCTCAGAAGTCCCTAGAAAATTATGTGATAAAAGTTAGCATTCAAATTACTTTTCTTTGAGAGGGGGTGTCCCAGTACAAGGTTAGGATGCAGCAGAAAACGTTCTGATTATACTCTAGCCTTCCTTTGTCTGTCGGAGACTGGATTCACTAGTGTCAGGAAGAAGGGTGAATTCAGGTCAGATGGAAACACCGGGAAGATGGAGGTGAGGAACCGTGGCTGGTCAGGAGGGATACCAGATGGGATAACATCTTGAAATCCTCAGATGGTGGTTGTGATGTGTTCTGGCCACATCTAAATGTAATAGCATGCATGTGGCCAGGGAGATTAAGTTTGGCAAATGGCCTAGAGGAAGGCAAGGGGACAGAGAGAAAAAAGAGTTGGAGGGTGATATAGGATGGTAATAATGATAATAATTGCAGCTAATAAGTACTGAGTGACAGTATGGTAATGTGTTGATGACAGAAAGAATGGCTAGCATTTACTTAGAACTTATAGGCTGGGTGTCATGATAAGTACTTTATAATTTCTATCTCGTGTAATCTTCAAAATAACTCTACACAATGGTTTCTATCATTATCACCACTTTATAGACAAGTAAACTACTTTTTAATTTCAAATAACTTTTCCAAGGAAGTAAATGATCAAATCACAATTTGAACTTGGTTCTGCTTGATTATGAATCCTGTTTCTTCTCCCCTGCGTTGCTCTACTGTCTCCATATTAATGAGATTGCAAGGGCCCTTTTGCTGCTCAAAAATGCTGCAGAGATCAAACATGAGACAGCAAAAGAATGAAGTGAAATAGTTAAGAGAGGGCATGGTTATTGGAGGGTTTAACTAGATTATGTGAGGAAGGTGAAAATGCCCTATGGCTGACAGGGGTTTAACCCATCAACACAGAGGCATCTCTAGCTCTTCCTTGGTCCTGTCTTCTTTGCTTCCTCTTTGACCACTCTAGTGGAGTGTGGATGCCTCCATCACACTCAGTATAACCAACAGAGACTCTCTGTTCTCTTAGTTGCCCATAAATGTGATTTCAAAAATGATGAATGCTGAGATCTGGAGGTGACAGTATTTGAGAAAAATAATGTCAGAATTGGCTTCTTCCTTTCTCCTTGCAATGTGGGGTGCTGAGGGAAAACAAGTATAAGGCTTTAAAGCGAGTACCCATTCTATTCAATCCCAGGGTAATCTCATAATCAATGGACAAAATTTCAGCCACTGAAAGTAATTTCAAAGCAACCCAAGTCTTTTATGTATATTCTTATATTTCCTAAGCATCATGATTCTTAGATTTCCCACACTAAGCATCTCCGATTTTCTGTTCCATCCACTGCATTCATATATGGCAGCTGTCTCTGTATGTCTTAAAAATTCCCTCTGAGATTTCCCTGCTAGTGTAAATCTACAAGGTCTTGGCCTCTCCCTCTTAACACTTTTTCTGCATCAGTGTTCCTCCTTTCATGGTGAAAGACCCAAAGAAAGTGAGAAGGTCAAGGTGAAATCCTCGGCAGTAGGCTGCATGAGGAGAGGAAGCCTGGAGAAACTTTTACATTAGTAATTTTTGTCCCATAGCACCAACATTTGCTGACCGTCAACTCTTGAAGTAGGGGGGAGGGTGGGTAGGGCAGCTGTTTTCACATATGGCACAGAAAGCATTGTGGTGGCACGAACAGGCCAGTTTGCCATCTTTGACAGGCAGGCCCTCCATTTCTGATTATCCAGAGAGTCATGAAAAGTTATTAGTTTAAATTTAACTTTGCACTGGAGAACACTGTTAATGTAGGCAGGCTCACCGAGGCAGCTCTTAATTATGCTGAAATATTCAGTGAGGGACATGTTTGGCCTCTAGAAGTAATTCATACTCAGCAGTCCAGAAAGAAGAACCCCCAGGAGGATAAATGAAAGTATCTTTCTACCATACAAACCCAAAATGTGTTATTGCTTCAAGCCCATCACCTACAGTTGATAATTGTATCTCATTATGGTTCCTTAACCATGGCTTCACTGCTCGGGGCAGAAGGCAAATGTTTATTAATTCCAGGGCAGATGAAAAGCTTGATAGATTTTACTGTTATACCCAAGAGAGCACTGTTTGAAAAATATAATTGGTGCTTAGCAAATTGTACGCAGACTTTGAGTGCAATACTTTCCCACTCAGGTTTAGTGCATTATTTTCTGAACTGCAGTCAAGTTGCGAAAACTCTGAGTCAGCTAAAAACATTTAAGGTAAGAGCTGATAGATGATTCTAGAGCCAAGCACACAATTTTAAAAAAAGGATATGATAACTGTATTTTGGGAAGAGGGTTTATTTTTAGGAAGCAAGATTTATACTATTGGAGTAGAAAATGAAGAGAATAAGTTTGACTTAATTTATTTTACCATCCGTATACATAAGGGATCCACACAAGCTGACCCAGAGTTGAGTGGTCCCGTAAAATAGCAGGATTTATATGTGGGCTGAGGGACTGTGATCATATATATGACTTGTTTTATGGAATAAGCTGCAGGAATAATAACAGTGATAAAGGAGACCGTAAATTCTAGACTAAAATTCCAGAGTAACCAGCAACTTGCCTGCGGTCAATAATCCCACAGTTTTCCCATAAAACCTTTCATCTTTGTGCCTAAGATGTAGGTAAAGATGGAAAAATTTGTGTTTCACGTTTGAGGCACCAACTGATAATTTGTGTGTGTTCTCCATTTCTCCCCATTTTCCTTTAGTAATAGAACTTCTCAGATTTTGACTGAGCATTTTGCTGACCAGGTAGTGATTAAATTTCAGGGGCCCTGTTGTGATTCAGTGGGGCCACCTGGCTAAGTTCTGGCCAAGAGATGTGAGCGAATATGATGTGGGCCAGTTCTACGAAATGCTCTGTCAATGAGGAAGCAGGCCTGGACATGCCTCTCTCCTGTTTGCTGCTTGAATGTGTAATGGCGGGAGTGGATCAGCCACTTTGGAAACAGAGATGGAGACCATGGAGCTCCCCTCCCACACCTTGTCCACTCTTCCTGGATTTCCGTGTGAGAAAGAAAAAAACTTCTATCTTGTTGAACCTATGTACTTTGTATTCTCTGTGCTTTACGAGCTTAGGTTGTGTCATAATTAATAGAGAATTCTAATATTTTGTGCCCATTCTTTGGGAGAGGGTTGTCGATGAGCAATCAAATGCCCTCAACAGGCAATTGGAAGGAGAAGGGTCCTCGAGTGAGTGTACAGTCCCTTGTAAATGGTGACATGAATGAACAAGGTCAAAAGGAAGGGGAAGATGCCATGACTTTTGTATAAAACATTGGGGAAAGCTTCACAGAAAAAGTGGCATTTACACTGAAGTTTGAATGACAAGTTGGGGTTTGCCAGCTGGGAAATATCTGAACCAAGACTTGGAAGGATGTGGCTCAAAATGTAGAGTTTTTGGTGGAATGGCTAAAGTAATTTTATAAAGCCATAGTTGCAAGATTACTGTACCCTCCAAGGCATTTGGTCTTTGTCAGATAAAAAAAAGTATTGGAAAACTTAACCTATGGAGTTGAAAGGATCAGTTCTGTGTTTAGAAAAAATACTCTGGCAGCTCTAAAAGAGAGAAACTGAAAGTGAAGGCAGGGCACCATAATTTCCAAACTCCCGTCACTCGCCTAAGTTTTGTCACCAATACTTTCTATTTTATCTACCTATCTGTGTCTTATCTATCTATCAATCTATCATCTATCTGTCCTTCCATCCATCATCATCATCATCTATCTCTACCATCTATTAATCTTATCTATCTGGTTTACACTAAGTGTATTGTGAAATTTGGCCTTGGTGTTGTATTTTTTAACATGTAATAAAAATACATATTTTATTTTAAAAAAGAATCAAGATGCCCTTTATCCAACAGATGAATGGATAAAGAAGATATGGTCCATATATACAGTGGAATATTATGCCTCCATCAGAAAGGATGAATACCCAACTTTTGTATGGAGCATAAGGAAAATCATGGAGGGCATTGTGAGAAGGAAAGGAAGGGTGAATGGGGGGAAGTCGGAGGGGGCGATGAACCATGAGAGACTGTGGACTCTAAGCAACAAACTGAGGGGTTTGGAGGGGAGGGCGTGGGGGGTTGGGCGAACCTGGTGGTGGGTATTGAGGAGGGCACTTATGCCCTGGAGCACTGGGAGTGTGCATGAACAATGAATCTTGTAACACTGAAAAAATAAAATAAAAGTATTTGGGGGAAAAAAAAAACCCTCTGTATATGTACCTCTTCAAACTATCCTGTGCACCTTCATGATACATATGTCATCCTCATGACAAAATTTCAGCTGGTGTGCACTGATATGGTTTTTAGGTTGTTAAAATATTGAAACACCACTTTACAGTTGTTAAATGGTGGCTGTCTGGAGATCCCGAGTGTCCCCACCCCCACAGCTCTGGCCACCTAATGTGCCTCCAGGAGCCCAGAGGTGTTTTCTTGATTTAGCAAATAGCACATTTCAGCTGACTTCTGCTCTGATTGGTCAAGCCTAACCATAATTAGTTTTTAAATATTTTGAATAGCAACCCTGGAAGCATATGTACAGATCGTAGATTATTTTGCCTCTGAAAGCAGCATGAGAAAGGATAAGAGAGAACAAATGTGAGACACGTTTTGAATGTAAGTGTAGAGGACGTGGTGACTGATTAGACGTGGGAGTGAAGAAGGGGAAGTGTTAACAATTCTAGAATTGTGCAAGCAGACAGTTGGAAAATGGATATTGGGTGCACAAACTTGAACAGGGTGGGGGGGGAGGGGAGAAAAAATATGTTTTGTTCTAGACATATGGAGCTTGAGATGCCCTTCCAAATGATGGGATTCCATTTCCACTTGGAAATGGTGCAGAACTGGGTGGACACATTGATGTGTTTGCAAATGTTTAACTGCTTACTCTCAAGCAATAAAGAAAAAAATTTCCTTTTGGGGAAGGGTAACATTTGTTGATTTCCATGGTGTAAATACTCCCACCACGTATATTCTTAATTTTGTATATTTTGCAAATATCAATGGAGCTATACTGCATATAGGCTTTTGATACGCTTTTCTCACTGAACATTATGTCTTGTGATTTCCCCAATTTGATTTGTACAGCTGTAACTCATGCATTGCACTGCTTGACTAATCCAAAATACACCTTCTCTCTTCTTTGCTTATGTCTCTTCATCTGCATTTTTGCTAGTTTCTTGGGCCTAATGTCATTTTGGCTCTATATTTTGTCTTCTATCCTTCTTCTAGTGCCTTGTTGGACATGTGTGACCTGTGATTTGGAATACTGTCCATAGCTGTGCCTTTGGTACCTCTTCAAGACGTGTTCTATTTGCCTCATGCACTGCTTGGGTAAGATGTTCTACCCCACCCCTCATCTTGTCCCTTTCCCCAAGAATCTATCTTCTGGATTATTATTTCATGTATTTAAGTTCATACCCACTATATCTCCACTTTGACAGTCAAAAACTTATTTAGCCCAGAGAAGATGTGAGGATATAATACGATTGTTTCTTCCTTTTGTTCAGGGGAATTACTATGCTTTTCATTTTTAATATGTAACATATATAGAAGAGGAAGAGCATACTAGTTTGAAACTAAGTTATCTTGATATTAGAAAGTACACATATATAAAACAGGTCAGAAAGGGTTTGATGATACATATAGAAAAGGATTCATCATGTGATAAAATAGCAAACTTCTTCAGTACATTTAATATATAACTTGATTTCTAAACAAACATACAAACAAAACCCCATGAAAAAACCCTATGCTGCTGGCCAGGAGTGAATCTATTAAAGTAAAGCAAGGTACAACTGAAGTTATATTTGGAAATAGAGCCACTCTTTCCATAGCTTGCCTTTTATTTAATAACAAAAAACTGGTTTTCTCCTTGAGGGAACAATGAAATAAATTTTATGACTTTTAGATTGCTAGCACCTTTCACTGAGAAGCAAAGATATACAGAGCTAAGAGAATTCAAAAAGCACAATGAAAACATAACTTTAAATAATTTCTAAAAATAACGGTGTTAAATCTTAGGAAAGGATTACGTTGGTGTGGGTGTTGAGAGTTTCAAACTTGAATGGAGAGACGTAACATTCTGACTGTTCCTGTGTTGGTCCTGAGCTTTTCCTCTTCATATGACACCCAGATGGCACAAGGAATAGATCCTAAACCATCGGTAGGATAGCCATCCCCTCTAAGCTTGGTGGCCAGTTGAGAAGTGCTTGTGCATCAGTGAAAGAAAACATTTAAAAAACACATTTAAAAAGGAATATGTAGTCAATCTAAATAAATACTTAAATTTTACTTAATACTTAAAATAATATGGATACTTATGGATTTTTATGGATTATATGGATTAAATTATGGATACTTAATATGATACTTAAAAATATATGGAATACCTAATCACTATAATAAAGGCTACCTAATCAGCGTAACTTCTTGTCATAATCACTGAGTGACTTCTCATGGTATAGATTGAAGTTGAAAAACTGAATGCAAATATCTTCTTGAAACAAGTTATATAATACTAAAATATATAATTTCAACCTCAGGTTGTTCTAAAGTATGCTGGAAATTTAGATGGGGTGGGAAGGAAAGTTCTAGTAAGCTAAAATCCCTAGTTTGTATAGTGGACAGTAAAAAATCCTATTTCGGGGCACCTGGGTGGTTCAGTTGGTTAGGAGACTGCCTTTGGCTCAGGTCATGATCCTGGAGTCCCGGAATCGAGTCCCGCATCAGGCTCCCAGCGCCATGAGGAGTCTGCTTCTCCCTCTGACCTTCTCCTTTCTCATGTTCTCTCTCTCTCTCTCTCAAATAAATAAAATATTAAAAAAAAATCCTATTTCATTCTTAATGGTGTTACCTTGGGAATAATGGCTAAAGAAAGTTAGGGTATACCTTAATGGTATAAATCTGTAAACAAAAAAGCATAATTTGTAACTTTCAAATGATTGAAGTAGAAAAAAATTCTATAGAAACAAAAGAATAGGAAGAAAGCATAGAAAACAAAAGCATAAAACAAGGTATCTTTTTTTTTTTTTAAAGATTTTATTTATTTGTCAGAGAGAGAGAAAGCGGTGTGCACAAGCAGGGGAAATGGCAGGCAGAGCAGGCAGAGGGAGAAGCAGGCTCCCGGGTGAGCTAGAAGCCCGATGTGGGACTCGATCTCAGGACCCTGGGATCGTGACCCGAGCTGAAGGCAGACACTTAATGGACTGAGCCACCCAGGCATCCCATAAATAAGATCTCTTAAGACCAAATATTCAAATTATGATAATAAGGGTTATATATTAAAATCCTATTAAATGGGGCGCCTGGGTGGCTCAGTTGGTTGAGCAACTGCCTTCGGCTCAGGTCATGATCCTTGAGTTCCAGGATCGACTCCCGCATCAGGCTCCCAGCTCCACGGGGAGTCTGCTTCTTCCTCTAACCTTCTCTCCTCTCATGCTCTCTCTCACTTTCTCTGTCTCTCAAATAAATAAATAAAATCTTAAAAAAAAAATCCTGTTTAATGGCTAAGATTTTCAGTCTCACTAGATCAAAAAGTTAATTATAAAGAAGATCATCACTTATGTTTTTTTTTCCTAATTTTTTTAGCCTGATTTCAAGATAAGGAGACTTTCCATTCATAAAAATATTAGTAAATTGATTTAAAAAATCAACATATTTGATTTTTATATAAAATTATCATAGACTTCACATTTCATAATAACCAAAATTAAAGACAAATTACAAACTGAGATACCTGTAAGAAATATGAATGTTACAATTCCCAATATATAGAATTTTTACAAATCAATGATTAAAATACAAAAACCTTAAAAGATGGGCAAAGAGATGTGATAGAAACGCTAAATTATGAATAACTACAAGAAAATTTCCAATCCACATTTAGTCATGGCAATGCATATGTAAAAAATTATAAATTTTCATTTATCAAATCAGCAAAAAATAAAAATGGTATTATTTAATGCTGGTGAGGCTTTGTAGAGACTATCCTATTTTATACCGGTTGAATCATTACGTGGTGTGTGGTTAACTAATATACCATACAAAGCAATTTGGCCGTATGTATTAAGAAGAATAAGGTTTTCTATTGTTTTACTTAGTAATTTTACTTTTAGTAATCTTATCACAGAGAAATAAGTAGAGATGCAGACAAAGGTTGCTATGCACGTGGTTACAATTAGGACATTCATTTTAGCACAAATTACGACAGAAAAAGCTGGAAATCATCTTAATTTTTTAAAATAAAAGAATGTTAACATAGATTATGGAGTAACACATAAAAACTGTAATCATGAAAACGACATTTCCATCCCCCGCCCTCGGGTGTTACAGGCAGCTCCTGAATCATTGAACTCTATCTCTGAAACTAACAATATACTATATGTTAATTAATTGACTTTAAATAAAATAAATTTTAAAATTAAAAAGAATTAAAAATATAAATTACATTTCCAAATAATATTTCCCTGTAATAAAATAGCAGGATACAATCTTTCTGCAGTCTCTTTCAGTAGCTCTAGATATTTTCGTGTTTCCTTTTATATGGTTTCCAAAATTTCTTCAATGATCATATATTATATTTACAATGCCAA
>CM052800.1:26372709-26477341 GCA_028533885.1 Nasua narica | reverse complement strand
TCAGGCTAGCTTATGATGGAAAGAGATTGAGGTTAGTGACTAAGCTTATGAAATTCATCGTAGCTAGGCAGCCTGCTGACAGCCCGGCAAATGGTTAGCACAGACCTTTAAAGAATGTGCTGTAGGTAAGAGAGAGTATAAGAAGCTGCAGTAACTTTAACAATAGGAAGCACTGTGGCCATTCTCTTTCAATAAGATGCTAAATGGACACTGTGTTGATGGAGAAGCTGGGGAGCATTGTAGAAAAGGCACCTCACCTTGGAGGGTGAGGTTATTTCATACACCTGTCACTTGTGTTGTAAAATAGATCCCTATTTGATTAGGTGTTTTTTAGTGCTGCAAAAGAATCATATTCTATTACCATAGGACTCAAAGAGCAGAAACAGGATATAGGAAACAATGCCAATACTATGCGGGCACCGGACAGAAGTCAGATCCCTTCCACAAGGACAATGAGAGAAGACCAGTAGTAGAAGGTGCACAGACGATAAAGCTGCTTGAAGTCATGGAAGGGGGTGACACAGAGGAGGAAGGGACTCTGAGTGGGAGCAAACCTCCAGCCTGGGCTCTTCTGCACACATAGAAGAGGAATGATAAATCAATCAGATAATTTTTAAAAGATAATGAGAGGACTTTTACCTAGGAAATCACTCTATTTGAGGCAAATGATTTTTCATTCCTTCTAAATTGCCAGATAATTGCTTTATTTCCCACTTTGTAATATATGTGCATGTATTTTTCCCTTCTTTATATAACATGTATCATAATTACAGCAAGATGATGCTTCTGTGGTTGCATATTTACCCTTTTCCTAGAAAACTGCACTGGTAAGGAACTATTTATTCCAAGGATCCTGATGCCTGTAATTTTGTGGATTTCGAGAGTTTATGTCTCACCTTACTTCTATGTCTAGAAACTTGATAGCCAATTTATCCAGAGTTGATTTGATCTAAGAGATATTTACTAATGTTATTCACCATCAAATGACCATTTGATCAAATCATTGATAAACAACTATGAAGTGCACTGGTGGATTATAGTGCAGGTGGTGGATTATAGCAATGAACCCAATAGACAAAATCTCTGTGTTCGTATATCTCATCTTTATTTGCTCATTGATACACTAAGTATCTATGGGAAACAGTAAGACAAGAGAGATGACTCAAGATCCTGAGTTAGAATACTTGCCAACTGATCTCAGTTTCCTATAGAATGGAATTTTTTTTGTTTTGTATTTTGAATAGTGAATCAGTGGAGGATATGGATAAAGAGCAAAAGCTCAGGATTCAGGCTGTCAGTATTCAAATCTCAACTTCTTTTATTTCCCCCCCCAAATACTTTTATTTTATTTTTTCAGTGTTACAAGATTAATTGTTCATGCTTCTTTTTAACCTTCAACCTTAACCTTTCTGTACCCAAGTTCCTAATTGTAAATGGGATGATAATAAATTTGCCTCTATTGTAATGTGCTGTGAGGGCTTAAAACAGTGCTCAATAAATGTGAGCAGATATTATGACAGGTATTATTGACAGATATTATGACAACTCATCTGAGATTGAATATGAATCTCCAGGAAACACCAGGTCACTAGACACATGTTTCTTTTTTTTGGTGAACCCATTCATTTACAGGTATCCCATGAGTGTAAGCTGGGGAAGAAAAGGAATGTGAGGAGGTGCTTGCACTCAAAGAACTCACAATCTAATGCCAGATAAAAGGCATATCGTTGACATTTTTTTTTTTTACAGTATATGACTTAAGAAATGTTTCTTAATGTTACTGTTCAAAGAACTGAATGAGAAATTTTTGAAGTATATAAGTTAAATAGATATTTAGAAGCTTACAGCTTAGCGAAAGAGGAGTAGGGCACTGATAGAAGTGAAGAGATAGAAATCATAAGGGAGTTACAGACAGGAATTACAGTGCTAATGGTACTTGGGGAGACGTTCTTTGTACCTAAAGAGGGCAGGGAGGTTATTAGAAAAGAGAGATGTGAGAGATTTCCTGAAGGTTATATCATTTTTAAACTCTATCTATCTATCTATCTATCTATCTATCTATCTATCTATCTATCATCTATCTATCTATTTTCAATGTTGTTTCAGCTATAAAATATTCTTTATTATTATCTTCCATTAGCCGACATATAGTACATCATTAGTTTTTGATGTAGTGATCAATGATTCATTAGTTGCAGTATAACACCCAGTGCTCATCATAACACGTGCCCTCCTTAATATCTATCATCCTTGTGATCGTATTTGACAGAGAGACTTAACAAGTTGTTTGGATCCTCTGGGTACATGGCTAGGGCTGTCGCTTGTTGAGCTTCCCTGTAGAGTGATTGGTGGGGAATAACTAGTTCACTGGGGACCCTTCAAACATCAGTGGATCTTTTTTTGTTGTGCCAGTTAGTTTCTCCAGGAAGAAATTCTCCATTCCTTTGCCTTGGGTGTCAAAACCTAAGTTCCAGTGTTCTGGGAGCTGAGTGGATGGAGGTGTCTGGGATCATTCAGGAGAAGAGCTCCCCTATTCCCCTGTTTTCCATCTCCTGCTTTCTCTCTGCCCTCACTGTGATTGGTTTTAGGCTCCTGAGTCTTTCTGGTTCAATGTTTCTGGAGAGTATTGGTGGTTGAGAGAATTCTAGAGATGTCCCTCTTAGATTCCCATCCCCTAGCTATCCCATCATACAGAAATCTATGCACGGTTTGGCACCTAGTTTAGACACTTCTGTGAGGAGAGTTTATAGGTGGAATTAAGGAAATTATCCACTGACTTTTAAATAGGGAGATTATTCTGGATTTTCCAGGTGCATCAACTGAAGAGGAATACAGAAGACAAAGGCAGAAAAGGAGACATAAGAGATGTGGTAGAAGGGAAGTCAGAGAGATTTAAGGTATGAAAAGTACTAATTGTTCCACTGCTAGGAAGAGAAAGAGGACAATGTGAGGAAGAATGTGGGGAGCTTCTGAGTTACGTGTGGTTTCCAGGTAACAGCCAGCAAGGAGATGGGGACCTTAGTCCCACAACCTCAAGGAACTGAAGTCTACTAATATCCTGAATGCACCAGATTTTCTCCAGAATTTTCTGATGAGGAGTATAGCCAGTCAAAACTTTGATTTCACCCTGTGAGTTCCAAACAAGCTAACATGGACCTGAAACCAACAGAACTGTGAGGTAATATACAGATGTAGTTTTGAACTAAGTCTGTTGTAATGTGCTATAGCAGCCGTAGAAAATCAACACAGTAAAAAACTGGAGATGTTTGAGAAATATCAGGTGAAGCAATAGTCTTAAAATGATATCAGAAGTGGTGCCTATTGTCAGAGCATCCAAGCATGTGGACTGAGTCTAACAGTATAAAATCCAGATATGGCAAGAGCAATGGTGAGAGTCTGGCTGATGTCTAAATACATAGCAGAGGAATGGGAAAAGAACTGAGGTCCATGGAAGGGAAATTAGAAGAGAAGACCCTGGTAATGTAACAGGACCCATTTCACTGGAACTGAGGTTAGGATGGGCTCCAGTCTTTTAGGGTGAGGCCATTGAGAAGAGTGGACTTGATGAGTTTGACTTGGACTGTAGGTCACATATATGTTCAGGGCCTAGTGTTGCATTTCTGAGTCCTAGGTCTGATTGGTAGAAAAGAAATCCAAACACTCAGCAGTCATGCTTGTGTACTGGCCCTGTGTATGGAAAGGGCATTCATTTTAAGGCCCAATGTATTATAAAACAGAGAGGTAGCTAGAGACTATTAAAATACTTCTGAACTCTTTTGAGACTGGTGATAGAACTAGTGGGGATATCTGGGGATTTGGGTATGAAAAATCCAAGCTAGACAAAAGTGGTCAGGGGCGGTGGGGAAAGAGGCAATTACCATTTTGGATAAGAGGAAATAGGGAAGGAGAAGAGAGGAAGATTATTATTTGGTTAGTGCCAATGACAGGAAAAGAAAGAGGAGTAGGATGGGTTTTGGGTGGGGAGATAAATGATTCTATTTAGCTTACGTGAAATTTGCTTATATGTATTTGAGGTGTTGACAAGACATCAAAAATGTTAGCGAGGATTACTAGAGCATGGACAAGTTGTCAGTGTTGGAGACACAAATATGAGTGTTTTCCTTATATGATAAATTGTTTGCAATCAGATTGTGAAGGCTGAAGATAATGAAAGAGTAAAAGCCAAATATCTAATGTATTTTACTATTTTTTAAAGAAGCTTTTCCTCTATTTCGATCAGAATGCTAATCATTAATTAGTAATGAGATGTGACTGCCAAGTGATCAGAATGTTCTTGTTGGTTCATCAGTGTTGGTTCATTCTCTCTCTAATAATCAACATAAGCCATAGATATTAATTTGGAAAGTAATGTTGGAAATATATAATTAGAGAATACAGAATAAGATGGTTTTAAGAGTTGTTTTCACCAGATTATGGGAGCCTAGTGAATCACAGTTTCCTATTAAATGGAGAATCTTTCAAGTATTGACATATGTTCTTTGTCAGCCAAATAAGGCAACTTTTTCCCTAAGTCATGTTTTTGAACTAACAACATCTCCCCTTAACACTACTCCTTGTAGATTCCAGGAGTGTCACTCCTTTTTGTTTATAATGACTTTGTGACATCATCTATCACTTCATTAGGCTTTCATGGCACATTGTAATTCATTTATATCCATCATCTCTTTAGCTGGCATATAGGGAAGTCCTTATTTTTATCAGAACTAATCACAAGATATGGTGGATAGAACTGGGAAGTTTTCTTGTAGGTATCTCATTTCATTTCTTTTGGGGAGCAGCATTCTGTTTTTTGACTTCATCACAGAAAGATGCTGATTTGGCCAAGAGAGGCTAGGTTATGCAGTATAACAGACAAGCTTAAAAACCTCTCTGACTTGCAGCAACAATGTTCGTTATGGACAATGTCCATCATGACTCGGCTCCCATCACCTTCATTCTGGGATCCAAGAGTATGGATCAGTTTCTATCTGGAACAGTGCCAGTTGTTGTGGTAGGGCGAAAGGGTACATAGGGAAGCTCCTACTGGCGCTTGAAGTTTCTCCTGGAAAAGTCATAGCTCAAATTGTCTCCTCTAAGGTCTCTGAAGTGAGAATCCTCACATAGAGAAGGGAAGCCAATATTGTTGAGTCAGTCACAAATGTCCTTTGGAATACCCTCATCCATTTATGTCTCCTGAATTAATAACTATCCAGGATCTCAGGGCTCAAGTACTGTGTTTTGATTACATTTTTTAGCCAATAAAAAGACATATTGGTGCATTATAGTAGATGAGTGTGATATTTTGCCTACGGTTGAAATGATGGAATTCTCTTCAGATTCTATTTGGACAGTGAGGAAAGACCATAGTTGAGGCAGGAGAATGAATCTGAACTGCCATGGACTGATGCTAACAAGAACTTCTTTTGATTCTCCTCCCTGATGGTATCTGAAAATAATGCATTTACCAGATCATTTGGCACATAGTAGTGCTAAAGGCCATATGGTCTATTCTAGGGAAGACATCACATCTGGCACTCCAGCTACAATTAGGGCTACCACTTGGTTAAGTTTATGGTAGGTTCTGGCAATCTGCTATGATCTCCTGGGTTTATGTAGGGGTTATCCTGTGCATCCTTTAAATTTTTGAGTTGTACTAATCTTTGCTAATCCACCTGGTATTTGGTATTGCTATTGATTTACTATCTTGGCCGATAAAAGGGGATTATTGCAAGGGTTTGGCCATTGCTATCATGATGAATCTTTCTCTGTTGATCGGGGATCTATGGGAAAGTTGTACAGCAACTACAGTTATCCATCCCAGGTATACACTCAGGGGTATGCAACAGTATGCAACTTGGAATTACTGCACCTACTGTGATGTGGGCATGGACTGAGACTCCATGTATATTCTCCTCATGTCTCCATTTTAACAGATGGGTCATGATGTAATTTTAGTTCGCTTGTTATCATCACTCAGGTCTTGTATCCCTCAGTCCTTGAAAGAACTGGCTATTTTCCTTTCCCTAGCTTGGTTCATCTAGTAATTGGCTGTATATTGCTTTGAGGAAAGATTTTGGGAATCCTAATCATATATACCATATGTGGTGTTGCAGGGTCCTTCTTTAATGATCCAAATTCTTTAATGGATGGGCTCTGGAACTGCAAACTGGCTAAGGTCAGGAAGTGGAAGAAGAATCACGACTTTTCCATATGGCAGCTGCTCATTAGCTTTTGAGCATTTTCATTTCTATAAGTCAAGCTATGTCCCTGTTGACTGCTCAGCTTATCTTGTTTTTAGGAACTCAATGGTCCATTAACCCCTTGTTGCCATGCTAGCTTCTGCTTGTTGTAGTAATTATATACATTGTGATTCTGATGATTATGTACAATACTTGGCCTCTGATGGATCAGAATACCATCATCCATATTGCCCCATTGACAGCGGTGAGCCTAGCTCCACAGCAACATAACCTCCCATTGACCTTCGCTACAGAGGACAGACTTTCTACAGATTCTCAGCAATGTCAGTGCTCTCTCATTAATGCATTTCCTACTCAGTGAAGCAACATTTTTTTTTTTTCATTCCCTTGGGATCGTGCAGCTTGTAGGTTCTCTGATCTCACATAATGATGCACTCTTGTTTGTCCACTGCTCTGAGCCTACTAACCCCTTTTTTCAATACTCTGTCAAGGCAATTCTGGCACCTTCACAATGTTTATTGCAGGTCATCAGTGTGTCTGACATCGTCCCAGAAGCCCATGAGAACCATCTTCTAGTGTATTTAACCATCCCACAATTTATGTGCTATAACTGGTTTTCCAAATTTAGTTTATATCAGAATTTCCTGAAGGGCTTGTTAGAACACAAATGGCTGGACATTACCCCAGAGTTTTATATGAATAAAAACATATGATAAACATGTTTAAATATATGCTTTTGCTTGTTTCTTTACAATAGCACTGTGTGGATACATAATGCTTGCTTTGGGGTGAGTTATGACTCTTTCTGCAGGGTAGATGGGTGGCAGTGGAAAACACTGTCTGTTTCAGTATGCCCAAGGTCAGCCCTGATTGACCTCTAATTGGCTTACACATTTAAGGTAGAGGAAGCCCTTAGTACCGATTCTAGAAATTCAAATTTTAAACGTATAAGCCGGAAAATATCATCTCCCAAATTAAAAGTTTGTTATATATTGAATTTTAAATACAATGCTTCAGTTACAGAATGAATTCTAAGATAATAAAATGAGCCAGAATAGAGTCTTTGAGGAAGACTGACAGTGAGAAATTTGCTGTCCAATTAATATTCAAATTTGGTTTCTTACCCTAGCTTACCATTCTCTCCGCATAAGTTAGCTTGTCTAGGGAGAGGCTACCAAGATCAATTGTTGTGAATTTTGAATGTTCATCAGGCTGTCAGATGCTGCTTAGATGTTTCCAAGGAAACAGCTTTGCTTATCAGCAGTTGTCTCCACAGAAGGACCAGCTTTAAATACACTATTTCCTGAATATAGAAGCAATCAGCTAGGGTACTTATACTGCTGAAAAGCCCACAAACCTTATTTAAACTATACTGTAGGCAAAAATAAAGGCATCTCATGGTCTTCTTAATTTAAAAAATAGGCCCAGTAAAATATACAAATTTAGATTCTTGCATTTTCAATACATGTGAAGGACTGGTGCAACCAACTCTTAAAATATTAAATAATCTAGTTTAGGCATAATTTTTAAATTTCATCTGTTTCTTCCATATCATAGCCTTACTTAAAGCAAAATTATTTTAGAAGTTTATCTTTGAAATGTTATGACATAATATTTTAATCTGTAGAGCTAATCCCACATGTAAATTACTTGTATCTCTACATCATACTTGGGAGAACAGGGTAAATTTGGACCATGATTCCTAGAATCTTGGACTTTAGTCAAAGTTGAGAACCTATGCTCCCATTCAGTGTTTAAAAATGTCCATATGGAAGTGTGTACTCCTGACACTGTAGGGACACTCTCATTATGGTTCCACAAGTCTGCAATGAACTCATTTACCTGGCAGCAAACCTGGCCAACAATTGCCAACAGCCCCTAGAGGGTTGCATGGCTGAGCATGATTTCTTTACATCAGCTGTGGGTATATGTACAGATTTCTTTCCCAAAGAGCTGAGAATAAACTTGCAGTAAATGCACTTCAGCCTATTATCGATTGGTTAACCTTTAAAATAACCTTTTGTCTTCGAGGTTTGAGAATTTCTTTACTTTTTCTTTGTCAGAGCATGCACTAATAAAAAAGGGAAAAGGGCAGAGAGGCAAAGAAAGAGTACCAGTTTGGGAAAATAGTTTCAGACTAATTGGCCCTAATGTTGGTTTAATATCCTTAGTGTATTTGAGTCAGGTAAAGGAAAGATATGTGTATATTTATAATTTCTAGGCACTTACAAAATAGTTCGAATGTTAAACCTGTTAATACATGAAAAACAGAACAATAAACAGAGATTTTATAATCTTTCCCTGCTTGATTCAGGGAAAGAGAGCTGTGAGTCTTACAGTCAGAGAAAGCTTCATAAAATGAGAGAGATCCCATTTGGGCTTGAAAAACTCTAGAATATCTTCAGTATATATGTGTAAATGATGCAAAGTATCAAAAATGCAAGACTTAGAAGACTGATCCTAATACTTTTTTATTTAAAAATTAATTGATGTGTGTACATGTAGGTTCATGACACCTTTATTTATATCCACTTAAATGAGGTTTTAATAAGTTATGATATTTTCATTCAATTGGAATATTAGGCAGCAGTTAAAAAGATAATATAGACCCTTCTCTTTATGTATTGAGTGAAAATAGCAGGATATGGAAGAGCATGATTCCTTTGCTAATGTTTCTATAATCTTTGAGAACTTCGCTCTGATTTGAATACCTTCCTTTATAGTAATAGAAACTACAATTACCAGGGCTATAGTATAACTACTACTACAAAATATCTGGGCTTCCCATAATATAAGCATTGTGTGTCATATTTCACACATATCATTTTTTTTACGTTTCAAAAACTCTCTGAGATGAATATTATTTTATAGATGAGTGACTTGAGGAATTGAACAGCTTGCTCAATGTCCCACAGTTATTTGCCTGCAGGGGTGGGATTCAAACTCAGGATTGCCTGGGTATAAATAAGATAAATCTACCTTATGAGCCAACAGTGTCCTATCTTTTCCAAAGAATTTTGGCTTTTATTTTCTCATTTAATCATCACAACAATCCTGTAGGATAAACTAAGCAAGTATTATCAGTTATCCATTTATGGACAAATATTACTTATTTTTACATTTACATGTCTTTTCTTCTTTGTAAAGGAACATCAGACTTTGCATCAGTCTATGCTTTCCTTTTTGTTCACCCCTTAGTCCTCTTTCTGTGAAGATTGCTGAGTTTGGGAAAGAACCTGTATGGGAGGAGCCCCACGGCTTCCTCCTTCTCCGGTTAGCAGCTCAGATGACTTTGGAAGGATGCATTCAACTCTGCTTTGCCATTCTGGAAACTTTACAGGAGCAGATGTCTTTATGGAGAGCTTCTTAGGATGGGGTGGCCCACTGTGTCATTCTGGGGTGCAATATCACGATGCCATTGTTGATTTATATTTAAGTCACATTCACAGTAACTTATCATAAATCAAAGTGCTATTTTAATTTACCACCTGCATTAGATTTTCAAATCTCATTCCTCCGTTGGATCAGAATGGAGAAGAGCAAATAGGGTTGTATGGATTGGATCCCCTTTAATGCCAACAATCATGAAGATTCAAAGTGAACTTGGTAATTTGGCAGCAGGGCAAAAGCAGGGCCATAAGGTT
Organism: Nasua narica; assembly: GCA_028533885.1. NCBI lineage: Eukaryota > Metazoa > Chordata > Mammalia > Carnivora > Procyonidae > Nasua > Nasua narica. The sequence continues at coordinate 26,467,497 of CM052800.1, read as the reverse complement.
TAACTGTTGCAATCCTAACATTGTTTTCAGGGGTTAAATCTATAATTAGATAAATACAGGAGGGTGAAATACCATTTATCAATAATTCATCGGAAAAAGACTTAGAGGTTTAATTAGATCACAAATTCAGTGACTGGAGAGTACTACATAAAATAGTTGTACAGTAGATCTCTAGAACTTATTTATCTTGCATGGCTGGGACTCTATACATTGAGCAGCAACTCCCCATTTCTCTCTCCTCTCCTCTCTAGCAACTACCATGCTATTCTGTTTTAGGAGTTTGACTATTTTACATACCTTATATAAGTAAATCATGCAGTATTTTTCCCTCTGTAATTGGCTTATTTCACTCAGCAGTAATGTCCTCCGGGTTTATCTGTATGCTGCCTATGACAGATTTTCCTTTTTTTTTTTTTAAGGTTTAATACTATTCTGCTAGATTTCTGTACCATTTTTCACTATCCATTCATTCATCAGTGGATCTTTAGGCTGTTGCTGTATCTTGACTATTGTGAGTAATGTTGAAACTAACTGGGAATGCAAATATTTCTTTGAGATCTTGATTTCAGTTCTTTTGGCTGTCTACTCAGAAATGGAATTACTGGATCATAGGTAGGTATATTTTTAATTTTTTGGGACCCTCCATACTGTGTTCAGTCATGGCTTCACCATTTTATATCCCTACCAACGTTGTACAAGGGTTGCCATTTCTTTATATCGTTGCCAACACTTAACTTATTATTTTTTTTCTGATAATAGCCACCCCAACAGGTATGAGGTAACATCTCACTGTGGTTATGATTTGCATTTCCCTGATGATTAGTCATGTTGAGCACCTTTTCGTATACCTGTTGGCCATTTTATGTCTTCTTTGCAGACATGTCTATTAAAGTCTTTCACCCATTTTGTAATTGAGTTATTATTACTTTTTGCAATTAAGTTGTAGGAGTTCCTTAAATATTTAAAATATTAACTCTTTATCAAATAAATGGCTTTAAAATATTTTCATTCTACAGATTGCATTTTTATTCTACTGATTATTTTCTTAATTGTGCAGAAGATTTTAGTTTGATCTCATTTTTCTATGTTTTTTTTGGTTGTTGCTGTTGTTTATGTTTTTGGTGTGAAATCCAAGAAATCACTGCCAAGAGCAGCATCATGAAGATTTTCCCCTATGTTTTCTTTTGGGAGTCTTGGGTCTAGTTTTTAGTTTAGTCTTGTGTATGATGTCAGGTAAGAGTCCAGTTTTATTCTTTTTGTATGTGGATATCTAGTTTTCCCAACACAAGTTGTTGAAAAGACTATCCTTTCCATATTGTGTGTCCCTTGTTGAAGATCAGTATACTGTATACGCTGTATATTATGAATTTATTTCTGGACTCTCTATTCTGTTCCATTGGTTATATATTTCTGTTTTTATGCCGGTATTGTACTGTTTTAATCACTGTAGATTTGTTATATATTTTTGAAATCAGGAAATGTGATGTCTCCATCTTGCTCTTATTGTTTTAGATTGCTTTGGTTATTTGGGGTCTTTCGTGTCTCCATCTGAATTTAAGCATTGTTTTTTTCTATTTCTGTGAAAAATGCCATTGAGATTTTGATAAGGATTATATTGGTTTGGGGAATATGGACTTTTTAACAACATTAAATCTTCTAATTCATGAATGGGGATGTCTTTCTTTTTATTAAATAATCTTTAATTTCCTTCATCAATATTTTATAATTTTCAGTGTGCAATTCTCACATCTTTGGTTAAATTTATTTCCAACATTTTATTCTTTTGGGTGCTATTATAAATGATATTGTTTTCTTAATTTCCTTTTCGGGGTAGTTTGTTGTTAGTTATAAAGAAAAACAATGGATTTTTGGACATTGAGTGTGTATCCTGCAACTTTGCTGCCTGTTGCGTCAGCACTCTGACTGAGGGGAGACAGCGGCAGTCCCTCAGGTGGTACACCTAAAGGATGGGACTTTGGAAGTATCTTCACTCCTCTCTCTCCCTCCTGGAGGAGAAGCCTGCGCTTCAGTCTCTCCAGCTGCAGCATCCCTTTCAGTTCTGAGATGTGCTGGCTTGGGGAAGGGGCAAATGTGAGTAAAGTGCAATTGCCCTTGCACTTGTAGTGTTGCTGTTCTTGGTTTTGATCTTTTTCAGCTACTGAAACTTAACTAGATTCTGGGCTTCTTGTAAAGGTATTTGGGTCCATATATCATTGCTAAGTTAGTCTTCTTTTGGGGAAGGACATCTCAGATTTTCTATTCTACCATCTTGCCCACCTAAACAGCTGACATTTCTTGTGTTTGAATCCATAGTCTGTCACTTAATTCACTCTTTGACTTGAATCAATTCACCCAATCTGTCTGAGCCTTGCATTTCTTATCCGTAAAATATGAATAATAGTCATACCTAGTAATAGGCATTTGTGAGGATTTAACAAATCAATATCTGCTATGCCATTAAGAAAGTGATGGGCATGTAGCAAAATCTTGACAAGTGTTAGCTATTATTATTAATCTTATTATTACTAATTTAATATTCTGGGATGATGACATCTCTGAATTTAATTGCCATTCCTATATTAACTCATATCCATGTCTCTAACTTTGAGATTACTACTGTTGCCCTCCAGGTTCACTTACTTAATGTCATCTCCGGGATTAATGTGATCTCCAAACTTAACATAGTGGAAAACGTACTAAGGACTGTATCCTGAAACTTGCTCCTCTTTCAGTATTGCCTTTATCCATGAATGGCATAATCATCCTCCTAATTGTACAAGCTAGAAACATCGGTGTTACCCTTAATATCCTTCTTCTTTAACGGCCATATAAATCCTTCATCAAGTCCTATTAGTTTTCCACTTTCCAAAAACATTCATATTTTTCTATTTTCTGAATTGCAACATCTCTACTTTAGTATAAGACACCATCACACTTTGCTTGAACTAGTGCACTAATTTCCTAAAAGCTCCCTTTGTATCTACTGTTTCCACTTAGCTCATCCATTCTATGAACAGAAGTCAGAGTGATAAAAAGGCATATCTAATCATGTCACTTGCTTATTTAAAACCCTGTGGGGGATACATATTATTCTTACAGTAAGACTTAAAGCGTTAACAAGATTCCAAAGTTCTCATTAGAATCTGGCCCTTGCTATGTCTCTAGGTTCAATTTGTGTTGCTCTATCTTATACCCTGGATTACAGCCATACTGGTCCTCTTTAATTTCCTCCAGTACAACAGAAACATTTTTGCTTCAAGATCTCTGCACAGTGCACATGCTGTTCCCTTCTCCTGGAATCTTTTCGATCCTTTACCTAGGAACACCCATAAATCTTTCATGTCTCAGCTTAAGTATGACTTCTGCAGAAAATTTTCCTCTGATACTGCAGTCTAGGTCAGAACCATATTCATTTTCTCAGCATAATTTATATTTACTTCTAAAATCAGCTATTATAGTTCTAATAAAACAATTAGTTATGCACTTATTGGTTTAATTTTATTGGCATGAATCCTTTTCTATATAGAAGGTAAGTTAGAGGAGGCAGGGGTTATGTCTATCTTATTAATACTATGTCTTCAGCAGCTACATAAGGTTGAGGAAAAGAGATTATTCCTAAGAAACATTTGCTGAATGAATGAATAAAAGAATTGATATTATATCTGAGCTGAGTTTTGAAGAACATGTATGAGTTAGCTATACAGCTGGGGATGGAGAGGGTAGCAGAGGACACTGGAGGGAAGGGGGCACTGGAAGGAGGAATGCAAGAGGTAAGAAGATGAGAGAGGCTAGAGGTGAGCTGGACATTCAGACAGAAGCAATGAAAAGCATTGGTTACTATTCTAAGACCTGTAGATTTTATCCTGAAGGCAGTTGTAAATTATAAAAGAAATTTAAATAGCTAATTTGGACTTTGGCATAAAATACTCAGCAGAAGTATAGAAATGAACTACAGAGAAGAAATTTCTGGAAAAGGAAGACCAGTTAAGCATTTGTTAGGCTACATGCATTGAGAAATGATGGTTTCCCAAACTAAGGCGGCTAATAGAGGAGAAGGGAGCAATTCTGAAACTGTTAGAGGGGTATCATTGAGAGGGTTTCATCACCAATTGTATTTGGAGAATGGAAGGGGGTACTATGAAATAGGTTTTGGTTTACATTTTGGACAACTGAGTGAAGTGTTGGAATTTACAAAGATAGAAGATAAGGTATGAAAGACAAATTTAGTAGTGGTGGTAAAATAGTGATTTGCTCCTGTGTTGTTGTGTTTGAGGCATTTGAAAATATCCATGGAGCTGTTTAGTGGTGCGTACAAGAGACAGCTGATGTCATAGGAGAGTATGTGCTTATGTAGGGGACACTGTAGAACTTTAAGAAGCCTTTGAACCCTCACTAAGTGCTTAGTCCTAGACTATACCCACACATATAGATACAATATTTTGGATATAATTTGGCAGAGGAGGGGTTCACAGACATCCTGAAGGGCATTTTCTTTTTTTCTTCTTGGATTAAAAATAAGAAAATAGAAGAGAAAAACTCAGGCAAGTACAAAGGAGAGAGCAAGTAAGTTAAGTCTAAGAAAGATAACACAATGGATTGACTGGAGACATGGTGAAGATAAAGAATAGTGTCAGAGAAAACATGAGGGAATTTTTCAATGAAATGAGCAATCAGGAGTGTTCAGATATTTCAGAAACATACGGTGATAAGGACTGAGAGTAATGGTTTTAGTGATGTTGTAAGGACGGAAGCCCAATTGATTCCAAAGTTAGTGGAAAATAAGAAAGTAAAACCATGTGTACAATATTCCTTTCTAGAAATTTTATATTATGGAAGAAGAGAGGTAAGGCAATGGCCTGAGAAAGTGTAGGTTCGAGGTGAGGATTATTTGGGGTTATTTTTTAATTTTAATTTTTTAATGGTTGCATCAAAACTATGTTTCTATGTTGAGGGTAAAGAGGTATTAAAAAGTTATTTGACGAGTATTTGGTGATTTTTTTTTTCTAATTCAGAAGAGAAGAAAGAAAAGGTTTCTGAAGGGGGAGTTCAAGCATCTGATTTATAATTTGTGAGAGTCAGTAACTTAGTGCTCAAAGAGGGCCAGTGGGATCCTGCAAAGGCAGCAGGCACATTGTCGTAGGAAGGGCATAAGCGAAGGTTGGAGACAGCTTGTCAGGGATACTGTAGAGGGATTTCCCAATTATATGGAAAATGGAACTATGGGAACACCAATGTCCCTTCCACCTCTGGGCTGCTATAGTTTTTTTTTTTTTTATTGTTTTGTTTTTCAGGAATTCCTAGGGAGAATCAGAATACCCTTTATCCTACTTGTTTGAGAAAATTGGTGCCCTAAATTCAGAAAAGCAAGTTGCACTGCAAGCCGTAGTTGAAGAGTTTTGGGTTGATATGCCATGGGAATTATCTGTCAGATCTAGTTACAAAAAACATGTGATACTTCAGATTTAATCAAAGGCGATATGTCAGAGCTTCTGCCTAGGGAGTTTGCTAATGATGATGTGTTATTTTTTTTCTCTTTGAAGCCATCTGACAAATTTTGGGATCATAGATCATATTTGTTACTTTTACCTTAATTTTTTAAGATAAATGATTCTTTTTACATTTGCCCTTCTCATGGATAAAATATGAACATATTCATATGAATGGCAGCAAGACTTAGAATGGTTCTCCACATGCAAAGATTTAATATATGTTCACAACAACAACTTTGAGGACTATGCTGGAGAAGTCCAAGAACGTAATTTTATCATGAACGATTTTAGAATGTGAGATTATTGATGTAAAGTTATGTATAAGCATCATTACAGCACTGTTTCTTTTAAAATAAAGTACCCCAAATGCCCCCACTGAACACATTTTAATGATTCTGATGAAGTGGAATTAGTAAATATTCCAAAATTGGAGTTTAATAATTGAGGAACCCTTAAATAGTTGACTTCATTACATCAAAAAAGAAAGAATGTGTATTACCTTCCCACTTTTATTTCATGTATTTGTGTCTGGGTTTACATGGGTTTTGGGTAACAGTTCTTAACTCCTGACTGTATGAAAGGAAAGGCAGCAACAGAGAGAGGCCCTCTTAGCCTCCATTTTGTAATGAAACTGGCTTTCCTTGTCTTACTGAATTTGAGAGCTAAAATGATGACAAGAGTCATTTAGATCTGCCCAGCCCAAGTATCCTAAGTGGTATAACCAACTCTAGATTTCATAAGTCTAAGACCTCATAAGAATAGTAAACAGATCAGTTAATAAAAACTAAGACCACTTAATGGTGCAATGTTTTTCATGTAACCACAGAGTGCTTTTTAAAAATAGATTTATTTATTTGAGAGAGGGAGAGAGTGGTGGGAGGGTCAGAAGGAGAGAGAGTCCTATGCAGACTCCATGCTCAGCATGGAGCCCACACGGGGCTTGATCCCACAACCCCGGCATCATGACCAGTTGAAACCAAGAGTCTGACACCCAACCAACTGCACCACCCAGGGGTCCCTACTGAGTGCTTTTGAAAACAACTACCATCCTCTGCCCACTAACTAAGTAGATGAGGCCCATAGTCAGGACTAATTATATTAGTATTGTGTGTCCTGGCCTTGAAATAAATTGGTTCTGTATCTCTTTCTTGTCTTAATGTTATTCATTCATTTACTTATTGAAACAAATATTGTAACAAATATTTATTGGACACTCTTACAGATTGAATTGCATCCCCCTAGATTTATATGTTGAAGTACTAAGCCCCAGTATCTTTGAATGTGGGGAGTAAAGTTCAATGAGGTCATTGGTGTAAGCCCTAATCCAACATGTCTATTGTCCTTATAAAAATAGATTAGGGTTCAGACAGACTCTGAGAGAAGACACTTGTGAAGATGAAAGGAGAAGATAGCCAAGGAAAGAGATATCTGAATGGAACCGAGCCTGTTGATACCAATATCATGGCCTTCTAGATTCCAGATGTGTGGGGAAGTAGATTTCTGTTTTTTAAGCTATCTAATCGAGGGTATACCATGCTATGGCAGCCCTAGCAAACTACTAAAGTGTTTCTCAAACTTTCATACACAAATAACCTTAATGCTTGTTAAATAGAGATTCCTGAGCCCCACAGTCAGAGTTTCTGATTCAGGTTTGAAGTGGGGCCCAAGAATTTACGTTCTGACCATCTTCCAGGTGACGTGATCACGCTCCATACTTTGGGGAGTAGCATTGCCGTAGTAAATATGAATGCCTTTTAGAAGGGTAATGAGTAATCTTCATCACTAATTTAGTCACTAATTGTTAAATTATCAAGAATTTTGTAATCTTACTGTCACAAACATCTATCCCTGAAATTGATGACACAAGGTTTGTTTATGCCAGAGAAATTGGCAAAATGCTATAAAAGAAGGTTTTAATTGCTGGAGAGTCAGTAAATGAGTTTATTAGATTGCTTTTCACAAATTATGGAAAGTAGAGAAAAACCGAGGGCATGAGCCTGTAAGGAATCCCCTAAGCTGAGAGAGACACAGAGAATGAAGGCACAAAATGCTAAATACTTAAAGCAATGACTTGAAGGAACTGAAGGTCAGTGATTTTATTACTGGATTAATAATTCTCACAGATCACTTTCGACCAGGGAGATTGAAAGAAAAGAAGATAATTTGAACTTTAGTTCACTGGCCTGGTGCTTACTGACTGTTTGGGTATATAATTTAAACTTTAGAGCCGACATCTTTTTTATATAAGACGTGGGCAGAATAATTTACGCTGCCTCTTCTGTTTTTGAGATTTCTGAGTGCAGTAGCCTAATGAAGTGCCCAATTTCCACTCACTCGAAGATGAATTTTTTTTTCTTTTCTTTTTTTTTTTTTTTAGGTTCAAAATCTCTGGAGCTCATGATTGTGTAAGTACCTGGGCTGATGGGCCTGTCCTAATTACCTTTCAAGGTGGTTGAGAAGATTAAATGAGATCATGTATTAACAGAGCTTTATAAACTCTACTGAGTTATACAAATGCAAGGTCAAATTAATATGAGTTTGGAATTTGGGAGTTTTTGGAGTTTGGGTAGGAGAAGTTTAAGGCCAGTGATTCATGGAGTACTGTATTGGTTCATGTGACTGTTCTTGACATATCTTCCTGTGCCTGTAGGAAACGGAGAAGTGAACTTTCCCAATTTAGTTCAGTAGAATTCCAGAGAGATTTCTTCCTCACAGACAGGAAATATGCTCATGTTTATATTTACATTACTTTATGTTACACTAATTTATTCATTATCTACAGGAATTTCTTCACTATTCATTCTTCTGACAAATATTTATTGAGCTTCTGTTATGTGCCAGCCTTGGGTGATATACTAGGGATGAACATAAGGCAGACATGTTTTCCATACACAGGGCATTTACAAGTCTAGAGAATGTGGAGACTAGAAGACATGTGAAGAAAAATATGACGTTTCATTGAAAAAAACACTTATATTGCCCATCAGGATTTGCTATACTCTTTTTCCAACCTCCCCAAAATACAGTATGGGTTCTAAAACAAGAGGCAGTTATTTGGAGCAAGGCGCTGAGATGATCGGTATTTGGGTGTGTGTATGATACAGAATAATTACATATGTTAGACTAATTGTAGTAATTGTGGAGGCACTGCACTTAATCTTGTTTGAATGCAAACTGGAAAGTATCTCTTTATTCAGAAACCTAACAGACTATGCCTGCCTCGTCATAGTCTAAAGCCATAGCAATTACCTGGAACATAAAGATCCCAGAACTGTCCAGCCAAAATAATCTGAATACTTGTGTAATTTCGTTTTGAAAAAAAAATTTTTTTTAACAGTGAGTGGCTTATTTATTTGTAAGATTGTTAGAATTAAACATTTACATAGCACAGAAGATAATTTAATATACAACTGAAATACTGTAAATCAACAAATAAAACCGGAGCACAAGACTATATCAATCATGTTTTTATTTTCTGTACTCTATGAGACTTTGATATTTGGGGGCCTCATTGACCAGGAAGAGAATGCCCCTCCCAGGTCTAGCTTACTCCTAGAGGTAGTTAATGACTTATCTATGAACATGCCTACACATGCAAACCAACCAATCCAGACCCCATGCTCTGAACCAGCTCCTGGGTCTTCTACACTTCAGGAGGCAAGACCCCTGTGCTCTAATCATCCTAGGGCCCAGTGCCAGAGCTTTAGGGAGAGCCTTTAGAGCCTGGAGCCCATAGAAATTATTTAGATTATGTAATCCTAAACTGTTTACCCTGCTTTACCCATTGCTTCCCACAAAACCACGATAAAAACATTTGCCCGTGATTTCCCCTCTTTCCTTCCACATTCCAACTGACGCTGATGCTTCCCCATGGGATCCTGAATGGTGTGGTGTGCTCCATTCTGTTGGGAATCGTGAAAAATACTTTTCGATGACTGTTGTCTCCTGATCTGTTGGCCTTATCACACTTGAATAAAAACAAAATCCTGGGTACATTTTAAAATTAAGTCATAGGAACTCGGGACTGTTTTCAGGAAGAAATCAGAAGTTAGGGTGAGTTAGAAAAACCTTTGGTTAGGTAGAGGAAATACTTGAATATGGAGTGATCAATCTAACAGGAAATGTCTGATAGAATAGAGGTGACAGGGAGGAAAGCTACATATAGATGACAGATAATTGTCAAATGGAAAAGCAGGTTTTCCAGGCATCCATCTATGGTCCATATCTGATGGCTGCAAAAATCTTCATCTTGCCTATTGCTCAGTCCAATCCCAAGAAAAGGAGATTTTTTTTTGATCAGCGCTTCTTAATCCTGAGTGAATTAACTGATAATAATGATTTATCTAAAAAATATTTGATAATAGATGGCCAGTATGCACAATGTACAACTGCTTTTGGGTGTTCAGCTAGGAGGCCAGTCCCCCATACTCTCATGTGCCCCTGCTGTATGATGTGCCCAGTAGTTATTGCATTAAATTTTAAGTTTAATTCGAGTGTAGTTAACATACAGTGTTATATTAGTTTTAAATGTACCATAGGATTCAACAACTCTCTACATTACTCTGTGCTCATCATGATAAACACACTCTTTTTTTAAAAAAAGATTTTATTTATTTATTTGACAGAGAGAGATTGAGATCACAAGTAGTCGGAGAGGCAGGCAGAGGGAGAGGGGGAAGCAGGCTTCCTGCTGAGCAGAGAGCCTGATGCGGGGCTTGATCCCAGGACCCTGAGATCATGACCTGAGCCAAAGGCAGAGACTTAACCCACTGAGCCACCCAGGCGCCCCAATAAGTACACTCTTTAATCGCCATCATCTATTTCACTCAGCACCCCACCCATCTCCCCTCTGGTAACCCTCAGTTTGTTCTGTATAGTTAAGAGTCTGTTCCTTGGTTTGTCTTTCTCTCTTTTTCCCCCCTTTGCTTGTTTGTTTCATTTCTTAAATTCCATATCCATGAAATCAGATGGCATTTGTCTCTCTCTGACTGACTTATTTCATTTAGCATTATACTCTCTTAGCTCCATCCACACTGTTCCAAATGGCAAGATTTCACCCTTATTTATGGCTGCATAACATTCCATTGAATATCTATCTATCCATCTATCTATCATTTTCTTTATCCATTCATCAGTCAGTGAACACTTGGGCTGCTTCCATAGTTTGGCTTTTGTTAATGATGTTGCAATAAACATAGGGGTGCATGTATCCCTTGAATTAGTGTTTTTGTATTTCGGGGATAAATACCCAGTAGTGCCATTACTGGATCACAAGGTAGTTCTATTTTTAACTTTTTGGGAACATCCATACCGTTTTCTACAGCCACTGTGGAAGAGGTTTCCTTTTTCTCCACATCCTCACCAACACTTCTTTCTTGTATTTTTGATTGTAGCCATTCTGACTGCTGTGAGTAATACTCATTGTAGTTTTGACTTGCATTTCCCTGGTGATCAGTAATGTTGAGCATCTTTTCATGTGTCTGCTGACGATGTGCCCCATATTGTTTCATAGTGTCACCAGTGATAACTGTTTTTACCTAAAACTGTGCTATAAAGTAGATAAAATAATTACCCCTTCTCCCACAAATGAGGAAACTGAGGTATAGAGAGATTAAATATATACAAGTGTAGGTACATTACAGAAACGTGCCATAAACTCATGCATTTGGATTCCAGTTTCCCTTAATCCCTAGGCTCTATTGCCTCTGCCTTCCTTCTGTCTAGCTGATACTCAAATTTCAGATGCCAGTGTGTCTTGTGAGAAGTTCTCTTTGCTTCCTGTTTTGTGTTTTATAGGACGAGGCATTCTTCGGGCACAGTCTGCCACTGTTCAACATGGCTCTAGCAGGTTGTTGTTTGCCTTGTACGACAGGCATTCCTGAGGGAGGCCACCCAGGGCCACTCAAGGATTTTCCATATTTCCACTCTGCCATCCTTACATGGAGGATTTTGTCCTCAGGCTTGTTGTCTCTAGTTGCATAGTGGCTGCTGCACTTTCTGGTATCATCTTTGCTTGAGAAGGAGAGAAGGATGGACAAAGGGGCAAAGAACTAAGTTGTGTTTGTAGAGATATTTTGACTTCTTATTCAGGAAGCAATAACTTCTTCATGGATTTCTGACTTTATCTCATTGGCAGAACTATACTGTATGTGGGGGAGTCCAGGAAATTGAACATTTTTAGTGAATCATATTATTATTACAATTGAAATCAAGAATCTCTTATTAAAAAAGAAAAGAGGTACTGAAAATAGGTAGGTCTATTCCTAAAGTTCACCCAGTGTATTCTAATTATTTATACAAGTTTGTCTCTCCTGGTAGGTTGGGTCTTTTCCTATCTATCCTTCCTTCCTCTTAATTCCCTGTGGCTGGAACTCTGCCTAGCATATTGCAGAAGCAGTAAAAGTTTATTGAATGAACCATAGTGATTTTGACTTTGGCTTTAAGACCATAGGCATTTGTTGTTATTGCTTTTATCTCAAGCTGGGTTGTGAAACTCTTAACTCAAATTTACCTGCAGATCACTTCATACAATACTTGATGTCCTTTTAGAGATTGAAAAAAATACAATGCCTCAAAAAATTAGATGATCACTGAATTAAGAACTTCTAGAAACACAACTCAGACATTGTTCCAAAATGAATACATCCTGCATTGCTCTTTTAGACAAGGACTACAAAGAAAAGAAATCTCTGTTAAGGCACACAGACTGAAACCACCAGTGGATCACAGAAAGAGATACAATGGATCATTCAGCTGTTGGTTCAGTTGATGTTTTGGTGATCTGTGAGATAGAATATGGCTACGATCTTTGCTTCCTTGGGAATTTACGGTTGTGTAGACTTCACCTAAAAGAAAGAAAAAATAGATGCTTTATTATTCCTAATCTGTTAGGGGAAATTTTGTTTTCTTCTTTTGATGTTTTCTAAGCAGTGAATCACCTAAAAAGGAAAATTTTAATTGTTGAAAAATGTTGGTAAAATATTGGCAGAAGTCTAGCTTTAAGCTAAATATTTTTGGAGCACTGAAATGAAAAAGTGGGATCCAAGCCTAAGTAGTGATACTTCTAAGTGGACTTGACATCCCTTGAGAAGACTGAGCTGGGTCAAAGCGACCTCAAATTTGGAAGACAATTCCATGTGTTTGAGGGTGTCCCAGACCACTGTGATCTTCTTCTGCAGGAAGAAACTCTTTGTCTTTACACACTTATATGTGTAATAGAAATTGGTACCCATACTACTTTTATACAGTTTCATTTGCATTGAAATACCTCTATGACTGTCTCATGAATTTTATAAATTCTCATAGATATGATATATGAAGATCTCTTATGTATGATGATGTAGAAGGAAAGGAAGGGTAAATTGGGAGAAATCAGAGGGGGAGACAAAACATGAGAGACCATGGACTCTGAGAAACAAATAGGGTTTTGGAGGGGCAGGGGGTGGGGGGTTGGGTGAACCTGGTGGTGGTTATTGAGGAGGGCACATATTGCATGGAGCACTGGGTGTGGTGCATGAACAATGGATTTTGGAACACTGAAAAAATTAAATTTAAAAAATTTATCAGAAATCTCTATTATATTTTGATAACTAAAAGAACCCCTGTTAATAAAGTGCTTTTTTGTGATTAATCTGATCACTCTTATCAGTGGAATCTAAAGACCCAATACACATTTTCCCTTAATAAGTACTGAAGACAGGTCAAGTACAGAAGTACTGAAGACAGGTTGAATAATGAAGTATTGAAGTACTGAAGACAGGCTGAGTACTGAAGTACTGAAGGCAGGTTGAGTATCGAAGTACCAAAGTACTGAAGACAGGTTGCTATGATGTTATTTGGGCATCACAACTTCAGTTCCCTTTCTCAGGTAGTATTCTCATAGGTTAGGGGCTGTGTTGATATTCTCTGACACTCCAGATATACCTTCCGTTGCTTTCCACTCTGCCGTGTATCCTGGAAGACTGACCTCTCTGGACTACATCAACCATGCTCTCCTTGGGGAGGGTGGGGGTGGCACATGGGAGAGAGAAAGAGCATTTGGGGAGTTTTTTTTTCTGGTTCTCTCTCTGACCATTGTCTGGCAGTTGCTTTGTTCCTCTCTCCTACACTCACAGCTTTTGCCCTGTTCTGGTAAGCACTTCTTCCCCTGTTCCCTCTGCCCTTTAGGCTTTAGAGAAGGGCATGCAACAAGCAGTTTCCAGCTTTGGGGAGTGTTACGGTCCTTTGTGATTTTCCTGTAGCGCTGCCCACAGCGTTGTGAGTAGCTGGTCTATTCAACCCGCCAGTCATTTATTTGAAGAATGCCATTGGATTCTTGCTATGACCTCAACTGATAAAAAGGGTATCCTATTTTATTAGTCTTGTGCTTCCATGAAGTGTCTTCAGTTTCATTCTTCAAAAGAAGTGGTGCGTAAATATTTTGGAGCCTACCTGTATTCTACCTCTGCACAAAAGGAAGTGTGGGAAAAATATCGATGCATGAGCATTGTCTTGCATCTTGCCTTGTCTCTGGGATCAGCCTGCCTTCCAGTGGTCTGTGTGTTCTCTTTTCTTCCTTCTGGGGAGAAAACTCCCTGGAACAGGACTTCTGTGGCCTACTAATGCCTGAGACTGGGTAAGGATAAATTTGAGAAGGCTTAGTTTAGGGTCTTTTTTTTTTTTAAGATTTTATTTATTTGACAGAGAGAGAGCATGTACAAGCAGGAGGAGTGGCAGGCAGAGGAGAAATGGGCTCTGGCTGAGCAAGGAGCCTGACCAGGACCCATCCGAGGACCCTGGGATCATGACCTGAGCTGAAGACAAATGCTTAACTGGCTGAGCCACCCAGGAGCCCAGTTTGGGGTCTTAAGTCCAAATTGCCTTTTCTGGTCCAGCTTTACCAGTAATCAGTAATCATTTTGATCTCAGTGTTCCCTGTGTATAGGTTAGTTTGCTCAGAATCTAGAGGGAAGGAAAAGGTAATTGATTTGACTCATTTTGAACCCCAATAATAATCAAATTTTATATGGGGAAGTAAATAAGGAGACATGGGTTGTTTATATCTTGCCACAAAACCTTAACGACTTCTACAAATCTATTTTGTTGGCAATTAAATGGCCATACTTACCCATGAAATCTATGATCACAATCCAAATTCACCACTTAAGACCTTATTATTTTACTTTCAAGCTTTTAATGCTGTGGTTATTAATAACAACATTAAGATGATAAAATAGAGGGCTTTAAGGAAAACTCATACTCTAGGAAGTTATTTAGTGTTTTTATTCCATCAGCAAAGTTAGTTTTGACTAATTAAATCTGTCATGTCAGGTAAGCTTAGTAACCTCTTTGGGCTTGGGTTTGCTTGTCAAGCATGAGGTTTAAATTCATGGAAGACATTTTGTTCAAATAAAATATAATATGAAACATAAGTATGGAAAAGAAATTCAGCCAGCATCATATTAGTATAAATGTACCATATATAATGAACTTCTGGACATTTATTTATACAATTAGAGAATAAAAATTTTAAACCCTTGTTAGGAATGACAACTATATTCCTTAGCCTCCAATTTATTTAATATTTTAATATGTTTGGGTTGAGCAGTAATCTAGAAACTTCTGATTTCTTTCTTTCTTTTTTTCTCTCTCTCTCTCTCTCTTTCTTGAAGATTTTTTACTTGAGAGAGAGAGAGAGAGAACAGGGGGAGGAGCAGAAAGAGATGGAGAAGCAGACTCCCCGCTGAGCAGGGAGCCCCATGTGGGGGTTGAGCCAGGACTCTGAGATCATGACCTGAGCTGAAGGCAGACATTTAACTGACTGAGACACTCAGGTGCCCACTGAAGATCACTTTGTAAATGCTTGTCAAAAATTGCTCTTTCTTCTTCGTCACATGTTCTATGTACATGGGTCTCAGACCCACCACTCCACCAGAAAAGAAAGACATAAGTTTATAGCTCTTGTTAATCACCATGGTCTACAATTTCATTGTAATATATATATATATATATATATATATATATATATTCGAGAAACAGTCGAAAACAGAAAAATTGCATGGAGAGGAAGATGCAGTGTGCATCTCACATCAGTATGTTGGTTGTGAGGCTTGTGTTGTCAAAGAAGTTGAGGACAGATTAAAGTAATTTTGTTCCTCAATTCATCTTTTTCCACAAATGCTAAAAACACTACAACTTGCGTAGCTCAGAAAATATGTTACAATTCTCTTGCATTTATCCATGAGAATCCAGAGTGAATAAAGTGCTTAAGTTGCATCAGAGCAAATTTTCTCACTTTATTGATTTCCAGAAAAAAGTCAATAGGAGCATTGATTGACTTGACAGTTCCTTTACTTCTCAAGAAGCTAAAAAAATGGTGCTTAAAACTAGGACGATGAGAAACAGCATCGTCCTTACCTCTATGCCTTGCTGCACAGGGATTAGAAACACAGAGTCTACATGAGAAGACACGTTTTCTTGAGCTATGCACTCAGTTCCACAAAATCTCATGAGGAATGGCAAGGTGGTCACCATTTGCCTTCATTTACTCTATCTGCATTGAGTTTGGGCCTCTTGCTATCTCTGGCCTCTTTCCTGGAACTGATCGTGAAGCTGGTATAAGAGGCAAAAGGAAATAAATGGAGAGAACACCTATATTTCTTTATTTTTTCTTCTGTTCTCTCTTTTGCATTTGGCATACTGAGCAAGAAGTTGTAAAATATGTAAAGTAATTGAATAGTTTAATTTGTTTAAATTCCAGCTCTATCATTTATGAGTTGTAGAATCTTAGGATAGTTATTAAAGCATGAACCTCATTAGAAAATGGGATGACAAAAATTTGTTTGGATGGTGCTAAACTAGTAAATACATGTGAAGAGTCTTGGTATTGGGGGTGTTTTTCAAACTGTTCTTCATTATCATTTCATATAAAATCAACATAGTAGATAGCCACCAGCTTAAAAAATGCAAATAGAATGGAAAATATCAGAGTGTGTCACATTAATGAAGTTCTTTTTTCAGTTTCACACACACACACACACACACACACACAGGTATAAACCAGGTTCCCATGAAAAATATTTCTTACTATAGGATGAGGTAAAAAAAATTTGAAAAACACTAGTACAGGGCAAAGCAGACAGTCAATAAATATTGACATCTTTCTTTCCCTTTTTTATTTTACTTTTTGCCAGCCTTGTAAACTGTAATTTGGTTATAATAAAAAAAAATGATTCTTAGAATTGGTGAGAGTACAATAAAGCCCCATTGAGATGTAGCCCCTGGATAGGCTCCAAGGCGTTGTCACTAGTAGTTTCAGAAATATGTATGATGTAAATGGAACCTCAGCAGGTACAATTTACTACATGCCAGGGATCATCACATGTACTTGCTAGTAGTGAACACCTCGGTTGAATTCTAAATTTCCGTGAGATCAACCTGATCAAAGTACATATTTGTCCCAAATATAATTTTCACATCATTATATTAAGCTTCATGAAAGTCATTTAGCACCTCTAAGCCTGAAGTTTCCATCTGCCATATGCGGATAATCTTGTTCTTCAGTGAACATTGAATGAGTCAACATCTGCAAAGTATTTGGCACATAATAAACATTCCATAGATGTTAGCTCTTGTCTCAGGTAAGGGGCCTAGGGAAACAGATTCTGAGATGAAGATGATCATTCAGGGGTGCTTCAGGGCTTGATCCCAGGAATATCACTACAAACAAAGGAGGAAGGCACAACTGGGCAGACAAAGAAGTCAAAAGTGTATTTGCAACAGAGGCCCATGGAAGCTCTGGTGCTGAGATGGCAATTCAGATTGTTCTGAATGGAGGTAAGGCAATCAGACCTCTTTTACCCCTGCATAAACAGAGCTAAGTGTGGATAAGGCAAGTCCTTTTGTGGAGGCAAAATCCCAGAAAGTGATTAGGTGGAGAGAAATTGGCCACCGGTACTGGCCACCAACATTCCCAGCAGCTGTGAGAGAGGGCATGTTTCAGTCCTGGGGGTCAGATAGCACATCACGGCACCCACCACTCCTCATCCATGTAGTACTTGGATCCACTTGCTTCGTACAGAAAATGCTCACCATCTGGGATGAATGCCTTCAGGATTCATCCGGGAGGGCTTTTCCTGGGGGAGCATATGAGAGGAACGTTAGCCGGATGAACTATAGTTCTTACCACTCTAGCTGTCTATGCCAGAACCATACTCCTCATCTCCCTCCTCTACCACAAATTCCAAAGACTTTTCACCCTCAGATTGCATTGCTTTTGGTCTAGGTGGCCTACCTGGTGGGCAACTGGATCTTCATTCCTGGTCTCCATGCCCATCCCAGGCCAAGGCTATTGTCTTTGTCAGTTTATGGTCAAAATGGGGCAGAAGGGTGCCAAGAAACACCCTGTGGTCATTTGGGTGCTAAATCCATTTTTTCCTGCCTCCTTTGTGTGACATCTTTCTCCTGACGATCAGGATCCCAGCTTTGCCAAAATGGTGACTCCTTCCCTTGCCCACTGATCTCTTGGAATGAATACCTTGAAATGACTTGGCAGAAGCTATAGCTTAATGTTTAATGGGACCCTTACTCTGTCCTCTGGTGGAAACATTCCCTTCTAGAAACCAGGACATTTAGACTTGTACAACACAAAGATGTGGAAACGGGAAGCACAAATACTCTCTGGGAACCAGATCCTTCAGGTGCACAGAGGCTGACATTATAGGACAGGAAGCAAAGATTCCTCAAATGGGTCCTTGAGAGCGATGGTGAGTGGATCATTCTTATTTTCACCCCTTGGTTCCGACATACATACATTCTACTGACAAGGGATACAAGACCAGTACCCATAATGGTCATCAATTTCATGTATAAAAGGTGTCTTGGAGTATATATACGGTGGCTTCTCATTTTTTAAGATATCATCCCAAGCCAGTGCCCCAACAGTGCCTTCAGAAGGCCATATCATTGTCAAGCCACTGCTGCTAATTAGCAGTGATATGTGTTAGAACCAATGTGTCTCATTATCATGTGTTCACAGCGTTGCCTCTTTGACTATAAAGTGGATTCCTGGGATCTAATAAATCAGGATTTATTCTGCTTCAAGCATCATTTTATAACTATAGGCTGACTCAGTGATTTGATTCCTGTTGTGAAGATGCTCTAGTTGAAATCTCAGAAACAGATGTGTTCAAGTTCCCGTAGGTCTCACAATATCCCCCAGTGCTCCCATCAATTACCGTGGCCTGTGAGAAGGAAGCGGGGATGCAGAGAGTCCAAGGACCACTGCCATCGACTGAGCACTCATTCTGTGCTGCACTCTGCTGGAAGTGCCTTTGTAGTTGGGGAAGTTCATTCTCATTTCAACTCTGTGAGGCTGGTATTAGCTTTCTCATTCTGACACTGAGGAAACAGGATGAGAGAAGTTAGGAAACTTGCTTAGGTCAGTCACTTAATAAGTAGAAGAACCACAGACTCAAAACATGTGGGGCTGACTGTATTAGCAGCAGGGCTCCAGGGATGTGAGAGATCAGTGCAGACAGCAGGAATCAGAGAAGCTTCTCGAAGTGCGAACAAACCTCTTTTCTCTTTTTCACTCTTTCACAGCCTGTAGAGATACCATGATCTGGTGTCGGGAAAGCATCCATCCTTCAAATTACTTGAACGATTATAGACATGTGTGGAAATGTATTTTTGATCTGTTTCTCAAACATACACAGATAAGTGGTTTTATGTGAAAGGCATTATTTCATACTCGCTTTTAAAATATTTTCCTGACTTACATTCCTGTAATAGTCTTTATAATCCTAACAACACATAATCAGAATACACCTGCCTCAGACCCTTCCAGCCTGGTCTCGTCTCTGACTGGTGGCAAGAGGAGGGTCTTGGCTTGGAGTCTCTGCCCTCGAACTCACGTGAGCTTGCCGTCAACAGTCACGTCAGACCCCTGGTGTGGGTTTTGAGAGTGTGAGGTGTTTTCTTCAAAGCACCTCCCTTCCCCGAAAATCACAGACACTTTCATTTCATATTCAATTCCCCACATGCCAGTTTCTAATTGTATGTGCAAGGTTATTTTTAAAAATTTTTCTCAGCCCTTGATTGAAAGTATTTAGAGAACTTTCTAGGGACCATGTAAGCTCAGGGCAAAATAAACCGATGGAGCCTTACATTCTAAGTTCTGCATTCATATCTAGTCTAGGTCAAGAAAGAGTGACAGCAACAACTTTAGCACCCCTGGGGAGAGGGACTAATTCCATTTCTGGACCTAGTCAATTTGATTTTGTCTTTTGAGACTTTCAGGAAGAAGTCTCAGGGAGCCATAAAGCTTTGCTTGGGAAGTGCCATGGCCTCGTGGAATGAGACCATGTGTCAGAGTCAGAGTCATTTAGGGTTTTGTCCTGGCTTGGCCTCATGCTGTGTGACCTGAGAGAGAACAGCTAATAGCTTTTCCTCTATTTGACTTGGTTTCCTCATGCATAAAATTGGGATAATAATATAGACCCTGCAGGGATTGCAGTACACACACACACACACACACACACACACACACACACACACACGCACACACCCATTCACAATGTGCTAAGCAGTGTTTAAAATATTTTACAAACATTACCTCTTTTAATACTCATTATAACTTATGAGGAGGGAAATATTACTATCATCCCCATTTTACATGTCAGAAAACAGGCTCAGGGCAGGTCAGTAACTTACCCAATGTCACACAGCTAAGTGGTAGCACTCAGTTACAAGTTTAGAACTTTCCTTATTGTCAGTCCGTTAATGAAATAAAATAGAGCCACAGTACTAAAAGTAGGTTACTTCGTAGTATTTGAAAAATTCTAAATTTCTTCAGACTGCTGCATAAGTTCAGTGTATCTTTCCTCGATTGAATACATCAGTAAGAAGATTACTTAGTACCTGCACTTACACTGACACTCTGAAGAAACACAGCATCTCATTATGGAGTTTTTTCTGAGATTTAGTCACAGAAACTCCTCCAAAAACAGACATCACGCCAGAAAGTAATCATTGACTCTCCAAAATCAGTGATTCCAAGTGTGGGAAATCCTAGAAGAGAGTTAAATATTCATTTTAAACTTGAGGACCTGGCTGAGCCTTTGATACAGTAATGTGCTTGTGAGTCTCTCCAAGACACAAGGCATGTTGTGGTTTTTAATGAGTTGACTATGGAACGCTCGGTGGCTCTGTAACGTGTTGGCTTGGCTAGCCTGAACTACATTCCCCAGAATCCCCTTCTCTGTATGTTTTCCATTAGGGGAAGCCACAAGAGACAAGGTGGAAATGGAACACAGCAGTTCGCTCCCAGTTTGCACAATAAACTGTTACTGATTACTATTTCAGTGATTCATTGGCTTTCCTTTGATCATTTCTTAACTTTTTTTTTGAAAGATTTTATTTATTTATTTGACAGAGAAGAGAGAGATCACAAGTAGGCAGAGAGGCAGGCAGAGAGAGAGGGGGAAGCAGGCTCCCTGAGAGCATGATGTGGCGCTCGATCCCAGAACCCTGAGATCATGACCTGAGCCTAACGCAAAGGCTTTAACCCATTGAGCCACCCAGGCACCCCAGCCATTTCTTAACTTTTGACTATATATATATATATATATATATATGATATTATATATGATATAAAATACATATGTAGATGATATATATGATATATACATATAAATATATGTATATATATATAACATGTAATATATATTACCTATTGGTTTTGCTTCTCTGATTGGGGCCCTAATAGATAACCCTCAAGTCATAGCACAATTAATTACATCTTTAGAAACAGTATTCTGCAGAATACTACTTAGGAAATTCTAACGTAGTTGAGTCATTTTTTGGATGTGATTTTCCCAATAGTCGAGTAAAAACATGTTTAGAATAAGTTATCACATAGCAGCATCTAATTTGCCACTTCACTGAAGGCTGTGGTGAGAGATAACATTTAAGGTTGTGTAGTGGGTTTAATTATGTTCCCCCAAAGATATATTCTAGTCTTAACTCCTGGTACCTGTGAATGTGACTTTGGATATAGGGTCTACACACATGTAATTAAGAAAAAAGTTAAGATGAGGTCATAATGGATTAGGGTGGGACCTAAATCCAATCACCAGTGTTCTTATAGGAAAAAACAGACACACCAAGGACACATAAACAATGAATTTCGGAACATCTAAAAAATAAAATTAAATTAAAAAAAAAACAAAAGAAGGAAGACTGACATGTAAAACGGAGGCTGGATTGGAGTTATGTTGCCACTACCAACAAACTCCAAAAATTGCCAGAAATAACCAGAAGCTAGAAGAGGCAGGGAAGTATTTCTCCTGGAGTCTTCAGAGGGAGCTTGGCCCTGCTGTCACCTTGACTTCAGATTTCTAGCCTCTAGAATGGTGAGATGGTAAATTTCATGTCGGTTCTTACTGCTGTTGTAAATCACCCAGTTTGTGATCATTGTTAGAGCAGCCCTAAGAAACTAACACGGGTTCCAAGTGAACTTTCCTGATGTTTGCCCTGGTGGTCATAGGTCTGAATTCCCACCTTTCATATAGTCCATTGCAGGGCATCGCTAGAGGGGACCCTGGTGGCCATTCAGAAAGTCTCAGTAATTGTGTTCCTGTTAAGTGTTTTGAGTTCAACCCAGGTGGACATTTTTGGATTATTTCATACCACTCTCATGCCACAAATGTCCATGGCCATCATACAAGATCTCTGGGTTGTAGAAGTTCAGGATTCTCATGGTGGGCAGAAGCCAGGGGAGTATCTCCACTACCCAGGCCGGTTATCTCCAAACAGATGCTCCCTGGGCAGGAGGAAGACTGTGCAATTAGTCCTTTGGGTGGGAGGGAGCATAGCTTAGAACTGAGTCAGTCTTGCCACAGCTCCCAGGTGCTCTCATGGGAAAGTCCTTCCTTTGAGTTCTAACTCAAGCTGATCTTATTTCTGTTTCGGTTTCAATAGTGGGTTCAGGGCAGAGGTAGGGGTGGAGGGATTGTATAGGAAGTGGAAAGAGGTCTTTGGAGAGAACTACAGTTAAGATTTAGAAATATTACTCTATTACATGGAACCCTTATACTTCTGAGACTTGGAAGTATTACTCTATCCTTCCTTCCTTCCTTCCTTCCTTCCTTCCTTCCTTCCTTCCTTCCTTCCTTCCTTTCTCCCTCCCTCCCTCTCTTCCTTCTTTCCTCTCTCTCCATCTTCCCTCTCTCTATCCCTTCCTTCCTTCCTGTATCAATCATCCACTTACTGATGACATAACATGAGCCACTTTGCTAACTACTAGACCATAGTGATATTCTATGATGCCTGCTTTCTCAGGGCTCACAATCTATCAGGGATACTGACACACAGAACTTACAATGTGTCAATTACTTCCTAGGAGGACCACTCTATTTCCAGGGGTTCAGTGATGGTGGGGAGCAGAGCAGGCCAAACAGAAGAAATAGCATGGGTAAACCCCCTGAGGTACAAAAGCATCTCTTCACAAAGGTATATTTAGGGAACTGGGTGTAGTTGGGACATGCTATAGGTGTTATGCCCATATTTTGAGATCCCCAAATACCACCAGGGAGCCGAGTCCGATGCAAAAGCAAAAGAGCCCTTTATTCAAGCTAGCTTGAGCTCTGTCTCTCACACTCACCGATGCAGTGGCGTGGTGTAGAGAAAGAGAGTGAGTTTCAAAAAGCGTAACAGTTTTAGAGGGGCCAGTGGCCAATGAGATTGTAACACACAGAATGTTGCTTAGTAACTGTTTGAACTAGTCTATCACCCTAGCCAGAATTGGTGCGCAAGTTTGGCGGGCAAAAGGCGGAGTTTATATCCCCCCTCCCCGCCCCCCCGCAGGAGTTCCTCGTTCCTATTGGCTAACCCAAACCCAACCCACAGGCGGTCTGGGCCAATTAGCTCAGGGGAAGGCTGAGCCACACTCAGACCCTCCCAGAGGCAGGTCCTATGGGGGTCACACACAAGAAGGCGGGTGTAAACAAAACAAGCCAGCCCTGCTCTACTCTCTTAATAGGAAGGCTGAGTGATGAGACTAGAAAGAGGGTAAGATTCTTGAAGGTAAGGGTGCCTGGGTGGCTCAGTGGGTTACAGCCTCAGTCTTCGACTCAGGTCGTGATCTCAGAGTCCTGGGATGGAGCCCTTCATCGGGGAAGCCTGCTTCCCCCCACCTCTCTTTGCCTGCCTCTCTGCCTAATTGTGATCTCTCTGTCAAGTAAATAAATAAATAAAATCCTAAAAAAAAAAAAAGAAGGTTGAAGGTTCTTATCAACCCAGAACCCAGCACAGTGCTTGGTGCACTTGAAGTGCTCCCCCAGTTGTGTGTTGAGTGAATGAATGAAGCTTAGAGAAGTAATTACATGTGGCCGAAGCCTGACATTTGAATCCTGACTCTGGGAGATTTATAAAGGATAATAGAAAACAAATCATAGGAACTGTCAGCTCTGGTGTTGCCATCATCTTTCTTATATTTGCTCTATATCTTTCCTGCTGTGATTCGGTTCAGAGCCCCTCGTCTTTTGTGGAAATGGCAGGCAACTGAGGAGCGCCTTTCCTTGGAGCAAAAATATCGGTGCGCCTGATGACCATCATGAATTGTCCTGTCTCCGGAACAAACGATTTCTCCTTTTTAAAATTATTTTTTCACAAACCTCGTTTTCCAACTCTTTAATCATCTCTGCGGCTGACCTGGATTTTCTATCATTTCTCCTCTTTTGGCTGCTGCTATCTTGCCTGGAAGAGAAGTGGTTTGAGCCACACGGACTCTGAGGGAACGAACACACTCGGGCCAAATCCTTTGGGCTGATAAGGAAAGACTAGGAAACGCTCCGTATCTAATATTTGGATAATGTTTGGGTTCTAGTCAATAAATTAGTGAGAAATTACTGAAGTACTATCTTGCAGATTTAAAAGGAATTAATTAGAATTCAATAAAATACGCAATGTTAAATTATAGCGAAGTGCTTTCTGAGGTTGTTGAGAAACCAAGGTGAGTTGGCTTTAAAGTGGGAGGGAAGATGACAGGTATTGAGAACTCACTGTGTATGAGAACTTTGCATACTTTATTTCTTTTAATTTTTAAAAGAACTAAGAAGTAGGCATCTGTCCTGTGTAATGAGTGAGAGGATGAAAGTTATTGAGTTTAGGGGCGCCTGGGTGGCTCAGTGGGTTAAAGCTTCTGCCTTCGGCTCAGGTCATGATCTCAGCGTCTTGGGATCCAGCCCCACATTGGGCTCTCTGCTCAGCGGGGACCCTGCTTCCCCCCCTCTCTCTGCCTACTTGTGATTTCTCTCTGTCAAATAAATAAATAAAATCTTTAAAACACATACACACACACACACACACACACACACAAAGAAAAAAAAAAAAAAAGAAAGTTACTGAGTTTAAGTAACTTGCCCAGAGTCTCCCAGGGACTGACCAGGTCCAGACTCCAGCCCATATCTGTCCAACTAAAAGGGCAAGGCTCATTGCTCGTTATCCTGAAATTTGACACAAAATCGAAGGACTATCCCAGGATGCTGGGCTCTTTACAGAAATCACCATCACCATCCATTCTCAGGCATCAGGTTTTAGGCTAGATAACTTTTACATCAAATATCAGATAACATTTAATCTATTCTCTGTTGTAAGGCTGTTTCCTGAGTATTGTTACAAATACGTAAACTGAGGCCCAGAGAATTTAAATAACTCTTCCATTTTTTTCCATAGCTTGTAAGGGACAGAGCTGGGAGTAGAGGGACTTCATCCAAGCACCCTCTGTTATGGCGGTCAGGAAAGGCTGCTCCAGGTCCAAGGGCAGGGTCCCCGGGGGGTGCTGACTGTGGGAGCAGCCCCAGCTTTAATGATACTCAAGGTTCCGAGGCAGGTGGGAACTAGATTTCCCTTTACCAATTTGACAGTTTTGCTGCGGGATCAATCCTCCTCCAAGATAACAAAAGTGAGTGTTTCTCCTTTAGACCATTTTTCCCCTGGAAGGCGGGGGCAGTTTCTTCAGTCATCTTTCGAATGATGTAGGGAAGGGAAGGTTTCTCCAACTTCAGTGTCCCTAAGAATCACCCCAGGTATCTGATGAAAATATGACTGCTAGACCCCACTCCTGCAGAGAATTTCTAATTCCATAGGCCTGGACGGGGCCTGAAGAATTCGTACCTTTAACAAGTATACTAGATGTTGCTGAAGCAGGTAGTTGAATTCTGCCTTTTTTTTTTTTTTTTAAAGATTTTATTTATTTGAGAAAGAGTGACAGAGATAGCAAGAGACAGCATGAACAGAGAGGGGACAGAGAAGCAGGCTTTCTGCCGAGCAGTGAACCCAATGTGGGATTCAATCCCAAGACTCGGCGAGCACGACCTGAGCGGAAGACAGAGGCTTAATGGATTGAGCCACCCAAGTGCCTCTGAATTCTGCCTCTTAAAACACTTGTGTAGTGGTTGCAATCCTGAATCTGAATCCCTGATTCCATCATTATGAGGGTTGCAATGGTGAGTGAATTATTCAACCTCTCTTAGCCTCAATTTTCCAATCTATAATATGGGAATAATGATACCTACCTACCTCTCAGTCATGTGAGGATTAAATAAAGCAATGCATGTAAAACACTTAATGTCTTTCTGGTACATAGTAAATGTTCAATTAATGTTATCTGTTATTACGCTAGTGAGAAATTAGTTATTTACAGAAAAAAAGATTGAGTCATTCCCTCCGCTAGAAATTTCTTATGTCTTTGTGACTATGGAGGTGGGGGGTGGGAGAGAAAATTTACCTGTTCCTGGAAAGGTCAGTAATATAGGATTTTTTTCCTTCTGTAATATTTGTCTCACAGATGCTCTTTTTTATTTTTCTTTTGCTAGTAGTGTACATTTATCTTTGGAGTGCCAACACATTCTTTATAAAGGAATTCCTTGCTCAGTGGTAATCGCTAAATGGATCTCTGGTTGATGAGGCACTCATTTTTGTATAGGTCTTGTAAGGGTCACTTGGAAATTTTCCTTCCCTCTGGCTTTTTAAGAGAAATGATAATGGAAGAAGCAAAACTCAGAAAATTTAGGACAACTTCCTTTTTTCCCATCATATACCCAGGTCAGAGATGCTGACCCCCCTCTCAGAGAAAGCCCTCCCCTGGACTGAAAGTGGAAGGACATGGGACAGGTAGCTCTCCACTCAACCCCTGGAGGTCTGGGCTGAGACCTGACTCCCGGACACACCATCTGTGATCTGTGGGAAACCACCAGCGCATCCAGATTCAGTGGGGATAAAATCCAAGCTCTTCGACATGTATATATGACTCTTTAAATTTCCTTGTTCAGGTTCCTGCTTAGCTTTCCAGGTTCCTTTCTGGCCACTCCCCTCTCCTTTGTCCTGTTCATACTTACAGTTAGTTTGTTGGACCCTTATTTTCTCTCCACTCTAGACTTTTCTATGCCGTGTCTTTGCCTGAACATGTTTTCTTCTGCTCTTTTTACCTTCATATTTCCTTTAGATCTTACTTAGCTGTTCATTTCTATAGAAAGTGTTCATTAGTAGTTAGCTGCCCTCCTGTGTGTCTCTTTCTTTTTTTTTTTATTTGCTTTTGCATTTGTCTCCTCTACTAGATTAAAAGTACCCTGTCTCAGGGACCTTGTCTGTCTTATTTACTTTCTATTCCCAGCACCCCATCACAGGCCTGAGGTAGGGACTCATTAAATATTTACTCAGTGAATAAACAAGTTGTCTTCTAACACCTGCCAGAGCTTTTCCAATGATGGGAAACTTATGACCTCCTGAGGCTGCTGGATCCATTTTTGGAAGGGTCTGCCTGTTTGAAAGCTTTTCCTGATTAATGAACTGAAATCAGTGGTCCTGTAGCTTTCCAGGAGAACAAGATGCCACAGTCCTGGAAAAGGAGACAAAATCTTGGGTCCTGTCATCTTCTCACTGTCTCAAGAGGATTCCTAGTTAGGACTTGAGTGCAAAACGAAGGCTGTTTTTTTTAAGGAAGGGCTACTGGATAGAGATAGAAATAGAAATGCAAATGTTGAAAGAGTAAAACTGATCACTCATCTGGGATAGAGAACACTTGTCTTCTTTCTTTCTTTCTTTCTTTCTTTCTTTCTTTCTTTCTCTCTCTCTCTCTCTCTCTCTCTCCCGTTCTTCTTAGGTTTTCTTTATTTATTTGAGAGAGAAAGAGAGAGCATGTGCAGAGGCATGAGCTGGGTGGGGGTGGGGGGCAGAGGGAGAAGCAGGCTCCCCGCTGAACAGGGAGCCAGACACAGGGCTCCATCCCAGGACCCTGAGATCATGACCTGGGCCAAAGGCAAATGCTTAACTGACTGAGTCACCCAGGTGCCCCTGTCATTTTCTTATCATGCAAGCAAGAGAAGCAAACGGGGTGCCTCTGAGGTTGCAGAGGGATGGAGTGGCCTTACAGAGAGGTATGCTCTGTGACTCGAACAATAGACTTGGGAATTTACCAAGAGGACTTTCAATTGTTATAGGATGTTCTGATTCATGATCGAAGCTCCTTGAGTGAAGAAGGTTATGCCCCCTTGCTTTAAAAATGGGAGGAGTACACTGAGATGGCTAGATCTTCTGTTCCAGGTGGTAGTTTTTGTGACTTACAGTCCATTGATTTTGATTTCTTCACTCCAACCTCAGGAGGGAGATTTAATTTTCGGCCTTTTATAGGAGAGAAACAAACTCCATGAAGTCAGTGACCCAAGGCGACACAGTTAATAGTCATGGGCCTGAGGCCCTTATCCCAGTATTTCCTCATCACTTCATGGAGTTACAGTAATTTCATTTTTACTACATACAAAGCACACTGTCATTTATATCAACGCAGTATTTCAAGAGATAAGATTCTGGCACTCTAACCTGCCCCCCACATCCCTTTTAAACATCACATTTTGTCCTTTGAATTTTCCTTACTTGAGAGGACACAAACAATGATCTCTAAATGCTAAGTTACGTAAAACAAAAGAATCTAAATAGTGCCATTTTCTTCACCGCTTGCTACACATTTTAATGTTTTAAACAGCAATTAGAGTTTGAGAAACAGTTGAGAAATTCTCAACTTCAGTCAGAAGAGTATTCAAATTGCTTCAGATAAGCATGTGGTTGTAACGGATCCCAGAAAAGTATTTCCACATCAGGGATAAACTTAACAGGTATAATGAAGCAATTAATTGAAAACTGATGGGAAAGGAGACCTCTCTACCAGGAATAGCGATTGTTTTCTTCAAAGTAACTGAGGTAAGAGTCCACTGTTTGCCATTATTCATCCTTTCTCTTCCAAGCCTGGAGACACTGAGCCAACAGCTTCACTGGGCCCGTGATTTGTCAAGGGTGTGAGTGTGGCAGCTCTCCCTCACGTCCAACCCCACTGAAATCAACAGTACTTATTGAATCCTAGGGTTACCAGAAAGCTCTAGCTGGATTACTGTGCTGAGATCTTACTTGGAGTCTTGGGATCAGAGTGTATCTTTGGCAATAAGATCATAATTTTTATAGAATAAAGTTTAGTTTTTTAAAAAATTATTATTATGTTCAGTTAGCCAACATGTAATACATCATTAATTTTTGATGTAGTGTTTAGTTTTTAAAAGAGAACTCATGCAGGGGCACCTGGGTGGCTCAGTTGATTAAGCATCTGCCTTGACTCTGGTCAGGATCCATGGGATCGAGCTCCACGTTGGGCTCTCTGCTCAGCCAGGAGCCTGCTTCTCTCTCTCCCTCTGCTGTTCCCCCTGCTTATGCTCTCTCTCTCTTCTTTCTCTCTCTCACTCAAATAAATAAATAAAAATCTTTAAATAAAAAAAAGAGAAAGAACTCATGCAGATGGGTGTTTAAGGCCCATCCTTGGTGCCCTGTCAGGGTGGTAATTCTCCTGTTTTGTGGCATCTTTCCAAATTCCTGAGCTCCTCATTCTCTGGTCACCTGCCAAACTTCCTGTAGCACCAAACCTAGCTTCCGTTCATTTCCCCCACTTTCCCTACCTGAACTGGATTCTATCTGAAGTCTACCCCCCCGCCCCCCCCCCCACCTCAGCCCCATTCATGTGGGGACTTTCCAGATGATTGGACTAGTTTCTGATAGAGCCATTCGCTTAATGGACTTGCATTTTCAAGGGATTAATCCTATCATGGGAGAAGTCTTGAGAATTTCAAGCACAGATGTAAAAGAACAAAAAGAAATGCTTACATTACATACCAGACTGTGCAATAGAAATATAATTTGAGCCACAAATATAACCTGCACGTGTAATGTAAAATTTTCTAGTAGGTACTTGAAAAAGGAAAGAGGAACAGGTGAGATTAACTTTAAGAATGATATACTTAACTCAATATGTTAAAATGATTATCCTTTAAATATGTCATCAATGTAAAAATTATTAATGAGATATTTTACTTTTTTTTTTAGTCTAAGTTTTTGAAATCTGATGTGTTTTTTTACATTCACACCTCAGTTTGGACTAGCTGCGTCACAAGTATTCGACAGCCATGTGCGGCTTGTGGCTACTACCATGCAGGACAGCACAAGTATATTCAGAAAGATGAAGAGCACATTTTCTGTATGTCTGTGTGGAGATGAGGCATGGGAAGGGGTGATGTGTGTACATGTGTGACAGACGTTATTGTGAGTATAATGAGGGGATGGTGGTGGTGACAAAAAAAGAGAGAACAGTATGTGTGGGTTTTAATTTCCAATTGAATTTAAGGGGCATTGTGGTATAATGGAAAGAGTATTTCAGATTCTGACTGAAACTCTGCTGTGTGCTCTTGGACATATTACATAAGCTCTCTGAGCCCCAGGTTATTTATTTGTAAAACAGATACAGTGATAACCACTTTAGAGGATTGCTGTTAAGAAGTTTAATGATGAAATATACAGAAAAGCCTGAGGGGAGAAGTGTCAATGAATGCCATTTTGCCTGTCCATTTTCCCCTCCCTCTCAGAAACCTTTACATTTTCCTTCTCTTCTCCACACCACCCACCCAGCCAACTCCTCCTCAAATGCAAGTTAAATTCTCAACTTCTCCATGAAAACTTCAAAGAGAAATAATTATGTAGTTCTTACTAAGCATCCTAAAGAAAAATTGGCAAGACTGTGAGATTTGACATCAAGACACAATTGAGCCACATATTTACCAAATTAAACCCATTTCTGTGACTAACATTTTGTTATTTGTGAAATGCTTTTCTCTTTGTCTATCTAAATTCTGTTCTCTTTATTGCCAGGCTCACATTCCAACTCGAACCTGAAACATTCTTAGAGCACTTAACGTCTACAATGATCTTGCTCTTGCTAAAATCATATTACTTCTAAGAGCCCCATCAAGCTCTTAGAGTCTATGAAGCTTGGTTCCTATGGCTAATTAATAGGTATTCTTAAAAAAAAAAATAGTTCTATGTACTGAAGAAATCTGAAATTCTGAATTAAAGAGGTTGAAGTATTTTATTTTCCAGTGCTTCACAAGATAATGTATATTATGAAACTACAAAGGAAGGAGACAATTATTTGAAGTATTTCCCAAATTTATTAATCAAAATAAAAAGTTCTGTTTTTTCTCTTGACTATTTCATAAACTAGCATTTCAAGGAACTCATTTTGGGATATACCAATATATGTTATGAACTATGGCAGTTTAATATGTGGATTCTCAACATCTCAGATACACTTTACTATCATTTGTTTATGCCTGACCTTCCCAACAACAGTACCTTGATGCACATTGGGATCTAAAGCTTAGAAATAAAATTTTCATGATTTTTTTTCTTTCTTTCTTTCTTTCTTTCTTTCTTTCTTTCTTTCTTTCTCTCTTTTTTTCCTTCTTTTCCTTTAATTTGATATTAACAACAGTATTCTGAGCTAGAACTGTTAGAGGGGAGACCAACATTCAACCAATATTGATTGAGGAATACTGTGACAGGCACTGAGCTAGACTCTTGAATACAGTGGTAATGGTAAAAGACTCCAGGGAGGCAGACAGATATTTAACATGCCTTTCACAAAATCTGTAAGTATTTTTTTATTTTTAAAAAGATTTTATTTATTTATTTATTTGACAGAGAGATCACAAGTAGGCAGAGAGGCAGGCAGAGAGAGAGGGGGAAGCAGGCTCTCTGCCAGCGGGGACTCGATGTGGGACTTGATCCCAGGACTCTGAGATCATGACCTGAGCTGAAGGCAGAGGCCTAACCCACAGAGGCCCCCATAAGTAATTTTTTTAAAGATTTATTTATTTGAGAGAGATTGAGAGAATGTGCAAGCAGGGGGAGGGGCAGAGGAAGATAGAGAGAGGGGAAGCAGACTCCCCACTGAGCTGGGAGCCCTATGGAGGGGGTAGATCTCAGGACCCTGAGCAGAAACCAAGAGTCCAACGCTTCACCGACTGAGCCATCCAGATGTCCCTAAGTCCATAAGTGTTTTGAAGAAAAGTAGTAATTGTTAATACTTATGTAACACTAAGTTCCAGGCCACCTTTTAAATACTTAAATAATTCTCAAAATAACCTAGAGGCAGGTCCTATTATCCCCATTTTGCAGATGGAAATTGAGACACAGAGACACAATGACTTGCTCAAGGTCATACAGAGCCAAGATTCAAACCCAGGCAATCTGGCTCTAGAGCTTGCCCTGTGCTGTATTACCTCTACATATAGAAGTAAGGCATATAGCAAAAACATGTGGCTAGAGACCTCGCCTAGTATGCATTTTCAGGGAAGGAGCTAATGGTTAAGCTGAATCTTCAATAATGAGTAGGATTCAGCTAGTAAAGTGGGTGGGAAAAAACATTTTAAGCATGGGTGAAGGTTTTGAGTAAGGAACAAGTTTGGCACACACAAAAAACTATATAAAGGCCAAAATGACTTGCCTGTAGTGTTGGAGGAGGACTAGGATGAAGAGCAGCTCATGCTTGCCATTTTTGTCATGTAGCAAAAATGTTGTCTTCAGGAGATGGGTCATACTGATGGTTGCACAGCCATGTGTACTTAATGTCATAGAATTGTGCACTTAAAAACAAATAAACAAATAAAAAAAATAAAAAGAAACAGAAGGCACAGGAAGAGCTTCTGACCTCCTTAACTGCCTAAAAGAATTTAGATGGAGGAACTGCTCCAGGAAGGGAGCTCTCTCCATATAGCATAATATGAACTAGGTGTGGTAGACCAAAAAAAAAAAAAAAAAAAGAATTGTGCACTTAAAAATGGTTGAAATGGTAATTTTATGTTATGTGTGTTTTACCACAATCAAAAAACAATTGAACAAAGAGAAAATAGATCAAGGAAATATGACGAAATTATAACAATTATTAAGGCTAGGTAATGACTATGGGAAGATTTATTATAATAGTCTCCCTGCCTTGAAGGATATTTGAATTTTTTTATAATACAATTCCATGTAAAAAGTGTTCTTTTCAACCTAAAAACAATAAATAGCGATTGAAAGATTTTTAGGAGAGCTATAAAGCTTTTAAGTTAATCACCGGATGCTGTGTGGAGAATAAAAAGAATGTTTTAGATGGTTGGGTAGAAGAATGTTATTTGTCTATTATGGATTCAGTAGCCATGAAGAAAAAGTGAATGCATTTAAAAATATTTAGGATGGAGAATCATCACACTTAGTGATTGGAGAGTGTGACATTTCTGGCATGAGCTATGGAGTAAGAAGTCAGGAGGGTGTAATGTTAATGAAGTCAAAGAGAAAGATAGTCAATGTGTGAATGCTGGGAAGAGCTCAAGCAGTATGATCATTGGAAATTAGGACTACAGGAATTATCTGTGACTTTATCTAGAGGATTTTTGGTGGAGGGGTTGGGAGCCAATTGTAAGTTAATGTTATAGACTGAATATTTCTGTCCCCCCTAAATTCATATGTTGAAACCCTAACTCCAATGTGATGGCCTCAGGAGATAGGGCCTTTTGGAGGAAATAAGATTTAGATGAGGTCATGAGGATGCAGATAGATTTGTTGCTATGAGTTTGGGAAGCTAAGGGAATTTCTATCTAATTTTTGTTCTATGATTTTAAAAAGTTAAAAACACTGTTTTTTCTGGCTTCATTTCTTCTGTGAACATATAGTTAGAATAATAGTTAACTTCAATTTTTTTAAATTTTTTTTAAAGATTTTATTTGTTTATTTGACAGAGAGAGAGAGAGAGAGAGAGATCACAAATAGCCAGAGAGGCAGGCAGAGAGAGAGGAAGAAGCAGGCTCCCCACTGAGCAGAGAGCCTGATGTGGGGCTTAATCCCAGGACCCTGATATCAGGACCTGAGCCAAAGGCAGAGGCTTAACCCCCTGAGCCACCCAGGAGCCCCAATAGTAAATTTTTATTGATGGTTTCCTGACAGCAGGTGTTGTGTTAAAAGGTTTATAGGTACTGACTCATGTATTACTTATAATAACCTTGTGAAGTACACAAACTATTACTGTTTCTATTTTACTAATAAGGAACTGCTAGGAAATATATGCCTGAAGTTATATCTATTTTTAAAAATTATTTATTTTCCTCTTTTCCTATTTATTTGCTCAAGTATAATTAAAACATAAAATTTAACTATTGTGACTACCCTAAGATAAAAACTTTTGCCCCGTGAAGGAAAAGCATCAGCAAAGCAAGGAGGCAACCTACAGAATGGGAGAAGATATTTGCCAATGATATATCCGATCAGGAGTTAATATCTAAAGTCCCGTTTAGACAAATTGCCAGAACCTGAACACAAACTTAGACAGTTTGTTTTCAGATAGTTTGCTTAACCACAGGCCATGCGTAGCTAAGGCCATCCAGTGATGGTGAAGGGGACACAAGAGGTGTGGTCATCTGAGGAATGTGGAGGACAAGACGAATCGGCAGAAACTGATTGGAATCACGTGATTAGATCATAAGGAAAGGTTGAAAGCTGAGCCAAGACTAGGAATTACCAATTGAAAATGCTATCAATCAACCTGGTCGTGTGATTTGCTCCAGAGGATGTCAGGCTCCTTGAATGCAGGCACTGGGAAGACCGGCTGTTGGGTTTATCTAAGGTTCGGACTTACTGGGCGTGGCAGAATGACAAAAAGAATATGGAGAGTGAGAGTGGCTGAAATATTCTCCAGGGAAAGAGGCTTTTGGGAATATATCCGTCTTATCACAAAGTCTTTCCTCTATGGTAGTATTTTTCTTTTCATTTTTTTTCTGGCGAAGACTTTTGGTGAGTAGAGGACAGCCTCACAATTTAGCTACGTCGGACACACCGTTACAGGGACTGTAGTATATGCTAGCCTCTGCTGCGTGCTAGGGTATTTTAAACTAGGACTTGGCTGTTTATATACTATTAATGTCATTGGTGCCAAAGATCTTGTCTCAAAGCAGCGCATCAGATACTTAAGTGCCTGTGATCTGGTCTACCCATCTATTCTATTTTGGTTTCAAGGTCACATTACTGATTAGTTTCAGATTTCTTTTATGTCACTTATGTCATTCCATAGTGACAACTGTTAATGTTCTAGAAATGTAAACAGACCCTAAATTTACACCTCAAATTTTATTTTATGATTTTAAAAAGTTAAAATTTACAGCTGAGAAAAAAATTGAGTCCAATAAAAAAATTCTGTACACATCATAATGACCCACCCATTCCAGCAAACCTTTAAAAATTAAGACTGGGTTATTGAGCAGTTCTGAAGAATCTTCATGGCCAGTTGGATATGAGCCAATCATCAAGACACTGTGAAAAACTTTCATGAAGATTCTGACACACTGAAATAGTGGACTGGGTTCTGAATCACAGAATTTTGACATAGATGAAGCAATGAGATGAACCCTTAGAAGTGATTTTACTTTGAACATATTAATGCAATCTGTAGACCTTGAATTTGAAGGAAATAGAATGAGTCGTTAGAAATACAGAGTCTTGGGCCCCATTCCAAAGTTAGTGAGTCAAAATCTGCATTTTAATAAGATCCCCAGGGAATTTCTATGCACATCACAGTTTGAGAAAGCACTGGGCTAGGTCATCTTTGTAGTTATTAAGCATCATGATGGGTTGCAATGCTAACTCAGATAAAACACCCATTGGTTTTTATGGTTTTGATCTAAAGATGAGCTAATCGCCTATAAGTCCTGATGTTTTTTTAGGTAAAAGGCTAGTTTGAGAGGAAAAAGGGAAGAAAGGTGTGAGGTTTCATTTTATACTAGACTTGATATGACCGTCTGGTCTGCAAAAGCCTCCATTCACATTTCTGATATCTACTTTCTCTAGCCTTCATGGGCATACTCTGACTTTCCTCTTCTGCAATTTCCCATGCTCCTCAGTTTAAAACCCCTGATGTGTAGAAGCACTTGTTTCTAGACTCGAAGCAGCCAAGAATTCGTTGGGTAGAAAAGAGTTAACCCAAAGGACATACAAAGTTGGCAGGATTCAGATGGTTCAGGAAAATTTGAAAATCATTACGTGGGGCTTTAACTATTAGAATTGTTAACATTTTTTTCCCCATGATATGGCAGAATGTTGACTCACAGGCATTAATGTGATTAACCTTCAGCCAAGGCATGTTTGAGGCATAGAGGTGAATCAGACTCATTAGTTTTTGGTTCTGGAGTAATGAAGGATCATGGCATTTGCCCTGTCCATGTCCTTCCAAACATAGATCACCCCAATTATGTCATTACTGCTTCTGAACTTTTTCTTTTCCTTTTTTTCCCCCAAAAGCATAAAATGCCAAGATGAGTGATCAAAAGACAGTGGCTATTCAGTATATGGCAATGACAACCAAGCTAAGGTTTTCTTTTTGTCAAATATTTTCATTGAGAGCATTTTGTTTTCTCCTCTCTATGCTTTCTTCTTGAAAGAGAGATAATAAATGAGAGGTCAGAGCAGGAGGGCAGTCAACGGAGGGCCTCCAAACAGACAGGCAAAGGCAGTTTCATTCCTTTCTGCATGATTTCTCTCTCATCTTTAGGGTTTAAACAGTTGCTTTTAGACGGACAATGCCCTATGGAGCAAAAGTGAGAATGCTTTGTTGCTCAATTATTCCGGGTGTTGAAGCCCGTTGTCATGATTTTGAATTAACGTTGGATATTTAAGAGAATGAATTAAAGCCCAATGCATTTGTGAATACGAAAATAAATGGAATGGTCATATCACTGACCTGGCAAAGGCAAATCGTTCACTCTAATAGTAATATTTCTGGAGGATTATAACATGCATTATCTCATTTAATCCTCAAAGTAACCAATATGAAAGTCATGTTATAATTCCCGTTATTTGGAGGAGGAAATTGAGACAATGAGGCATTAGACAACTTGCTCAGGATCATGTATCTGGTCAGTGGCATGCTTCTTGCACTCTAACCCCTTCCCCTAGTCCATCTCCTTCCCCTACTGTTAATCTACAGGTTACAAGGGTATGTGAAGGTGCTTATCCATGATTTCTCTACCTCTCCATTCCGCTCACATACTTCATAAAGCACTTTACTACATTAAGAAAAATTTCAAAGTTATGTATCTCTTTATGTCCAGATAAATTTGAGAGTATATTAGCAATTATGAGCAGGAGTCATTTCTCTTTTTGATGGTCACAAATAGGATATTGATTTAGAACACATCATTATCCCTCAGCTCATAAACTGAATTAAAACAAACATTGCCTGTGAAGAAAGTCCTCAAAAAGAGACTTTTATTGTCCCTTAATATTCAAATACCATCAAACTGAGAAGAGAAAACACACAAGGACTCCTTTTGACAATGCTCTTATTTCAATACTCTAGGGACTTGGCTCCCTAGTCCGTATCAACTGCCTCTACCTACAGAAAGAAAACGACAAAACACATTAGTGAGCTGTTCATCATATGGGATCCATCAGTCATCTTATTTGTTTCTCATGCTACCTCTCTTCCTTCTTGGAGATCTTGCCCCAAATTTCCTTTTATCTTGTATGTTTACTGTTCCTCTACTGACATTTAACCATGACATTAATATTTAAACATACTAAATCTCTCCCTTCTTAAGCAATAATGGCTAATAATAATAAACCAAACATATACTGTTTGAGCTATAGCTCTGTTTTCTTGCTCTTTGCAGCCAAGCTTTTCAAAAAGAACTGCTGAAAGTCACATTTCTTCTCTTCACTTTCCAACCCACTCTAATCTCTCCCCATTGCTTTACTGAACCAGCATTTCCCTAGGTCACCAATGACATTCTCATCTCCAAACTTATTTGGAAAAAAAAAAATGTCAATCTACTTGAACTCAGAGGAGCATTTGATGTGGCTGACCACTAGATCCTTTAGAAATCCCCTCCCCGCCTCCCCAACCCCAGTTTCCTGATATCATATGCTCTTGGTTTTCCTCCCATGTTTCTAATTACACAGCCATACTTTCCACCTCCTCCTCTGTCTGCTTCTTCTTTTTAGGTATCACTTAGAGCTCCATCCTTGTCTCCCCCTTGACCTTTTCTTTTGAGGTGTTCTTTCTCTCCTGGCTTCGGTTATAATCCACATGCCAATTCTATCGATAAAAATAACATTTATTAAATGATTATAATGTGAGAGGAATGATACCGAGCTCTTCGTGTGAGGTATCTAATTTATTTCTCATGACAACTCTTAAATGTTTAACTTCACTCTGTTTCCTTCTAAGTCCCAGTACTGCTTATATACACATATTCTAGAAAATTCCCTTGACTGTCTTATAGGCTCCTCAAAAGCAAAATATTCAACATGGCATTCTTCATCTTTCCCACTCCACTCCACCCAAAAGCTGTTCTTCCAACATTGCTCCCTAAATCAGCTCATGCTATCACCAACCATAAATTAATTGCCCAAGCCAAAAACCTGAGAGTCAAACTTTTTTGCTCTTTATGCCTGACCCCTCTGTCTCATCACTATATTGTATTACTTTTACGTCCTAAATATCTGTCTAATATGCAACTTCTCTTCATTTGCATTACCTTCAGTCTACTCCAGGGTTTCTTTCTTTCTTTTTTTTTTTTTTTAAAGATTTTATTTATTTATTTGACAGAGGGACACAGCAAGAGAGGAATCACAACCAGGGGGAGTGGGAGAAGGAGAAGCAGGCTTCACCCAGAGCGGAGAGCCCGATAGGGGGCTTGATCCCAGGACCCTGGGATTGTGACCTGAGCCAAAGGCAGACACTTAACGACTGAGCCACCCAGGCGCCCCCTACTCCAGGGTTTCTTAACACCGTTGTCATCTTAGCACCATATCATCTTGGACCAGATAATTCTTTCCTATGTTAGATTATCCTGTGCACTGTATGGTGCACTGTAAGGCAACATCCCTGTCCTCTACTAACTAGATGCCAATAACAACCCTTCCTCCTTCCCCTCACAGAGTCATGACAATCAGAAATTATGAAATTTCTGATCTCCACAAATTATGAAATGTTCACTGGGAAGCAATAATACCCCCAGTCAGGGACCATGGCTTTAGTCCCAGTCAATACCATTTCCCTCCTTATTTAATGCAGCAGTCTCAATTTATCTTAAATGATGGAAGATGTAAATCTGATTGTTATCATAACTTCTTAAAAACTTTATTTAGCTTTTCCATGCCTTTAGAATAAAATGCAGAGTTCTTAAAAGTGTTCCCAAGTTTTTTTTTTTTTTTAACAGCTTCACTGAGGGATAATTTATAGTCAGAAGACTCCGCTTGTCTAATGTGTGCAATCGGATGAGCTTGGACATACGCATACTTGTGAAACCATTACCATGATCAGGATAATAAAACTATCACTTCCCAAAATTTCCTTATGTCTCCCTTTTTTTTCCTTTTGTGATTAGAACACTTAACATGAGATCTAATCAATTTTTTAAAAAACGCACAACACAGTGTCTTAACCTGTAGACACTACGTTGTATAGAAGGTCTCTAGAACATTTTCACCTCTCATGAGTGAAACTTTATATCCATTCAACAACAGCCCGCCATTTTCTTCTCCCCCTAGCCTCTGGCAACCACCACACTAGTCTCTGCTTTTGTTAGTTTGACTATTTTAGATCCTTTCTACCTGTGGCATCATGCATGCAGTATTTGTCTTTCAGTGACCGGTTTATTTCACCTTGCATAGTGTCCTTCAGGTTTAACCATGATATCACATAGGACAGGATTTCATTCTTTTCTTTAAGGCTGAATAATACTTGTTTCTATATATATGGCACATTTTCTTTATCTATTCATCTACTGATGGACATTAGGTTGTTTCCATATCTGGGCTATTATGAATAATGCTGCAATGAGCATGGGAATACAGGTATCACGTAGAGATATGGACTTTTGTTTCCTTTGGATAAATACACAGAACTAGGATTAGTGGATCATATAGTATTTATATTTTTAATTTCTTAAAGAACTTCCATATTGTTTTTCATCTTGGCTGTACCATTTGCACTCCCATCAATAGTGTACAAGGATTCCAATTTTTCCACATCCTTGATGACACTTTTTTTGAAAATAATCAGGTGTGAGGTGATATCTCATTGTGGTTCTGGTTTGCATTTTCTTCATGATTAGATCTATTTAGTAGCTTTCCATGTATCTGTTGGCCATTCGTGTATCTTTGGAGAAAGGTCTGTTCAAGTTCTTTGCCCATTGTTAAGCTGAGTCACAGGTTTTTGTGTTGTGGGTTCTTTTAGTTTTTGCTATTGAATTGTATGAGTTCCTTATATACTTTGAGTAGTAACTCCTTGTCAGATATATGGCTTGCAAATATTTCCTCCCATTCCATAGGTTGTCTTCTCATTCTGTTGATTGTTTTCTTTGCTGTGCAGAAGAATTTTAGTTTGACATAGTCTCACTTATTTATTTTTGCTTTGGTGTCATGTCTGAGAAATCATTGCCAAGACTAATGTCAAGAAAATTTTCCCATATGTTTTCTTCTAGAAGTTTTATAGTTTCGGGTCTTATATTTAAGTTTTTAATGTATATTGAATTGATTTTCTGTGTGTGTGTGTGTGTGTGTGTGTGTGTGTATGTATGTGTATAGAGTATGAGTTCAATTTCATTTATGCAGATATCCAGTTTTCTCAACACTATTACTGAAGAGACTATCCTCTCCTTATTTTATATTCTTGGTACTTTTGTCAAAGAACAATTGACTATGTATGTGTGGGCTTATTTCTGAGCTCTGTATTCTATACCATTGTTTTATATGTCAGTTTTTATTTTATTACCACACCGTTTTAATTAGCTAAAGAGATCTACATATTTAAGGCTATCTCCATCAAAATATCAAAGGTATTTTGTATAGAATTTTTTTTAATCCTAAAATTCAGCGGAACTACAAAAGACCTCAAATAGCCAAAGCGATCTTGAGAAAGAACAAAGCTAGAGGCATTAAATTTCTTAATTTTAAAATAAATTACAAATCTGTAGTAATTAAATAAGCATACCCAAGTTTTGACCTTTTTTTTTTTTTTTTTAAAACTATTTATTTGAGATAGCGGGGGAAGGGGCAGAGGGAGAGGGAGAGAGAAACTTAAACAGACTCTGCCTTGAGTGCAAAGACTGACTCAAGGGCTGGACTTCGAGATCCTGAGATAAGGACCTGAGCCAAAAACAAGAGTCAGATACTCAACTGACTTTGCCGCCCAGGCTCTCCAATCAAGTTCTGACCTTTACTTACCTCTTCAGTTTCTTTTTGGGCTGTATTGGATTGGATTTCCTCATATTGGCATTTTCCCAGAATACCAATTTTCTATCTTGGGGGCTTCACAGAGTTCTTATCTTTGCCCTTCGCTTGGAATATTTTCACCTTTCCTTCTCCCTTCTCCTAGTCAATTGCTCATAATCCTTTAGGCTTCAGTTGACATGTTACTTTCTCAAAAAGATCTTCCTTTACCAGTATCACTATCCCTCCCTACCAGATTAATGACTGGTAGACTCATGTTACATAGTGACTAATGCTACCCAAACTATATGCTTTCATATCAGATTGTACTTCCTTTCTCACAATATGGTTTTTGGTTGAATTATCTATTTATTTTTCCTGTCAAACCATATGATATATGAAGATAGTTTCCATGTCCATCTCATACTCTCTTGTTTAATTAGAACTTGCTACAATGCTGGGAGCATAATATACACTCGATACATATTTGTTGATTGAATGTTTCAGAGAATCTATTGGAAGAAAGCAGTGGTATCTGATAGAATATCTGGACAGGAAATACAGAGAGGTCTCATTAACTCTGCAAGTAGGAATTATAATGTCAAGAACAAAGGTCACACCTTGCATTTGCTGGGGGCAAAAGGTCTCCCATCTGTTCTTGCACACTTGCTTTATGTTTGTCTCTGCTCTTTTTTCTCCCTACTTACCTGTGTCAAATCAGCCCTAACTCCACAAGACCTCCATTACTGATTTGTCTAGTACCAAGTGACAAGTGCTACTAAATCATAAGTTTTCTGTAGTGAAAGAAACATTAGTGAACAATTTGGTGGCCCCATATAGTGAAATTAGTGAAGAAAAAGAACAGTGAGATATAAGCCTTTATTTCTATGGCTCTTTCTTTGGTTTTTCTCAGAAGCCATTAGAAGGAGCTAGGACACCAGGTGAAATGTAGGGTTATTTTTGTTTTAAGGTCCCTTTAAGGATCACTCCCATCAGAAACATATTCCTGATAAGAATATCCTTGAATATCACAGCAATGAGAAGACCAAAGCAATTCAAGTAGAAAGTGGGAGAGAGCACACTTGGAAAACTTCCTATCCTTGTGGACTGCCTTCCCTAGGGAATCAGAGTTTGGTTTCAAAAAAACAGCCAAGAACTCTCGTAGTCCACAAATACTGACAGAGCCACCATTGAATGTAGAAGCCAACCAACATGAACTGACTCTTTATCTTGATAAATGGACACAATAGGAAATGGTCATTAATGAAAAGACTAACTTGATTTGTTTGATGGTTCTATATAGACAAAGTTTTATTTATTTTTTGAACAAAAATAGAAATAGTTTTTCTTTTTCTTTTTTTTAATTTCACTGTAAAGGCTGACTACCAAGTGTAGGAAATTGTATGGCATTGAAGACCATGTGTGGTGCAGCAGATGCGTTCATGCCAAGACACGTCCAAAGAGGAAAAGTGGGCAAATTATAGAGGGGCATATGGGCTTTGGTGACACACTCAGCCAATTGTCCCCACATCTCCAGAGTGAGACACATCTTATATTTTGGAACAACTGAAGTCAGGCTTCTTTTCTGTGGATGTAGATGAACGCTCAAATGTGATACATCAGGCAGCAGAGGCTGCCACTTGGAGCTGATTTATTTTAGGAAAGCTAAGCCAAGGGAAACCCATAATTTTCTAAGGAAGAGATTTTGTAATCATCTTTAAACTTTCAGATGCTAATTCCTATCTTATTTCTCTAACCACCCGCTCTAGAGCGTGTTTAATGAAAATAAGCGATGATGGCTGTCATATCTTAAGGGAACTAAATTTTATCTGTGCTGAAAATCACTGTGAAATAATCTCTAATTATAAAACTGGAAAACAGAACATTTCAGCACATGTGCCTTGAAGAAGTAGGCCCCCAGTTCTTACCACTAGAGCTATCTTGAAAATTACTCATATCTGCTAAAAGGGGAAAAGATTGAGCTTCTTCATCAATGTTTTAAATAACCTAAATATTTTGCAATCATGATGAAGTTTGGCCTAAAGACCCATTTTTCTGTGTTGGTGTTTAAAGACATTTTATTTTACATGAAAAATGTTACTGATTTGTGTAATTTCAAATGTAGAAATTGTATAGCAGACCGTATATAACTTTACAAATGCTAAGTGGATGCTACATGCCAGGTGTCGTGCTAAACGCCTCAAATGTTATCTGCCTTATCTTCATTCTCCTGCCAAGATAATGATAAAGTAGCAAAAGCCATGCGTGGGATTACTTCAACTAAGAAATTTCCAAAAGATTCATAAATCACTTACAATTTTCAGACAACTACACAACAGTAAAAGGATAGAGAAAAGAACATTAAAAAATGCTTTAATCTGGTTTCTAGCTACTTTTAGTATTTCAAAGAGTTGGATTCTTATGGACTGGAAAATATGGTAGTATTCATTATTTAACCTTGTACTTAGATAACAATAGTCATATTTATTCCAACTCAAATCATTAATCTCTGCATGTTATATACCGTTATATGCTGATATATTCTATCCAGAGCTAAACTCGTAAACTCATTTTTTCAACTTTTATTCCTTTTCAACTCAATAGTCCACTTTCAAAATTGTGACAAAGAAAGAGGCAATATATAGCAAAAATGAGAGGAATCCTGACAGTGTCATAAATAATTGTGCCATGTAACAGTTGATGGTCTTTTCAGTGAAAAAGTGCTTTCTATAGGCATTCAAAGCCCTCTTAAAGCTGAATGGACAAATGTTCATCTATACCAGCTGGGTAATTCTTTCTAGACTGGATGTTTTTATCCTTGAAATTGCATGTAACTTTGTACTGGAATGTGTGTTAAATTTAGCATGGTGTGGTGATCTCAAATAAACCGTCAGATTTTTCTTTTGTTTAGAGATAATCCTTTATGGAAATGTTGCTATTAGCTTAAAATTCTCACTCAGATTTATTAAAAAAAAAACCCACCCATAAACTTTAAAAATCTTAAATTGCCTCAGATCTCAATAAGTAAAAATATATTTGATCACATCTGGCTGTGTGAGAGGGAAAATTAACCAAATCAACTCTTATGAAGTTCTGTTAAGGCTTTTTGAATTGTAGGAGGCATTAGTGGAACATTGATTAGAAACTAAAAGCCAAAATCGACTTAGTTGACCAAGGAACAACAACAACGACAAAAATCCTGGAAAATGTTGATCTTGTTATTTCACTTTTTCAGGCATATCCTTAAAGCTGAGTCAAATCAATCCATCAACAACTCTATCTAATACTTGATATTTTACCTTGGAACAGGGAAACCCCATCCAGTGATTACTGCAACATCATATGAGACACACTAAATTACATTCACTTTAAAAATCTCTTAAACAGAGAAT
Organism: Nasua narica; assembly: GCA_028533885.1. NCBI lineage: Eukaryota > Metazoa > Chordata > Mammalia > Carnivora > Procyonidae > Nasua > Nasua narica. The sequence goes on along the minus strand of CM052800.1, from coordinate 26,423,024 downwards.
GTCAAAATCTTTTACACTAAGAAGGAATAGTCTTAGCTATAATTTTGTGCCTGAAATTTGATGAGTTTGTGCATTTCCTGGTGAAATAATGTTGCCTTTCGGTATAATTCAATGTCCTCTGGCTTAAAAAGTCAGGTATATGCTGCAACTTTTAAACCGGGATGTCTATTTTATATTAAAATGATATGTTTACTATTCTTCATCAGCACTGCAAGATATAGAAAGAAAATTTGCACTAATTCTAAATTCCAATTCAGACTGCCTTTAAGAAGCCACCTTAAATGACAATCACATTCTAGTGTATATTTTCATGAAATCACTTGGTCAGAAATGTGTTTCGTCGTTTACCTACCATCTCAACATGTCTTTTCACTATGAACTCTAGGTCACTGAACTGTGAACAACATTTAATTAGAGGCTCAATTCTTCAATGAAAATGACAGAATCTTATATATATATTTGTCAAATTGAATATTATGTGAAAATGAAGATTGAATATAAATCTGGATGCTCTACTCTGGTTACCTAATAAAAAATGCCCATCTTTTTCACTTAGAATGGTAAATTCTTAGAAATCCAGAGATGTAATTCTATGGTATTTTCTAATGTCAGTCAATCAATAATTTATTAAGTACCCACCATGTGCATATGTTTTTTATATAATAAATTTCAATATTTTCATCTTAGATGAGGAAACAAAAGCCCAGAGAGCCATTTGTCAAAACCACGTATTTTTTTTTTAAAGATTTTATTTATTTATTTATTTATTAGGAAAGAGAGACAGTGAGAGAGAGCACGAGAAGGGAGAAGGTCAGAGTGAGAAGCAGACTCCCCATGGAGCTGGGAGCCCAATGTGGGACTCGATCCCGGGACTCCGGGATCATGACCTGAGCTGAAGGCAGTCGCTCAACCAACTGAGCCACCCAGGCGCCCCTAGTTTTTTTTTTTTAATGAGAAAACTAGGACTATGTCTAAATCTTCAACTCCCAACTAATTTAATTTGTGTTTATATTGTTCTGAGGGTTTTGTTCTAGCTCCTTGATGCTCAAAACTGGTCTGCAGCCCAGATATACATTTGTCATCTAGAGCTTACTGGAAATACCTATGAACTACCTATGTGATAAGAAGTTACAAGCAAAAATATATAAGAAACTTATATAACTCAATAGCAAAAAACCCCCAAAATTCTGATTTAAAAAATGGGCAGAGGGACTGAATAGACATTTTTCCAAAGAAGATATGAAAATCACCAACAGGTACATGAAAAGATGCTTGACATCACTTATCATGAGGGAAATGCAAATCCAAATCACAATGAGATATCACATCATACCTGTTAGGATATCTATTATCAAAAAGATAAGAGATGGGGCATCTGGGTGGTTCAGTGGGTTAAAGCCTCTGCCTTTGGCTCAGGTCATGATCTCAGGGTCCTGGGATCCAGCCCCACGTTGGGCTCTCTGCTCAGCTGGGAGCCTGCTCCCCGCCCCCCCCACCCCGCCTGCCTCTCTGCCTACTTGTGATCTCTCTCTCTCTGTCAAATAAATAAATAAAGTCTTTTAAAAAAAGATAAGAGATAACAAGTATTGGGGGAGGGTATGGAGAATAGGGAGCTCTTGTGCACTATTGGTTGGAATGCAAATTGCTATAGCTACTCTGGAAAACAGTATGGAGGTTCCTTAAAAAATTAAAAATAGAACTGCCATATGATTCAGCAATTTCACCTCTGGGAATATATTTGAAGGAATGAAATCACTATCTTGAAGAAATATCCGCACCCCCATATTCACTACAGCATCATTCCCAATAACCAAGACAGGGGAACAACCTAACTGCCTATGAATGAATGACTGGATAAAGAAGTTGTGTTTTATGTGTGTATATGTATGTATATGTGTTATATGTATGTATATATGGAATAGTATTGAGCTTTTTTAAAAAAAGGAAATCCATTGTGAAAACACAGATAGACTTCAAGGCATCAAGCTGAGTGAAGTAAGTCAGAGAAGGACAAACACTGTGTGATCTCACTTACATGTGGAACCTGAAAATGCCAAATTCACAGAAGCATAAGAGAGCAGGATGTTGATTGCTGGGGCTGGAGGATGGGGGACTGGGGGGGGGGGTATTGATCAAAGAGCACGAACTTCCAATTAGAAGGTGAGTAAGCTCTGAGAATCTAATGTACAGCCTGGTGACAATAGTTAAAAATACTGTTAAATACTTAAGAAGTGTTAAGGGAATAGATCTTATATCTTTACACACACACACACACAGGTAATTATATGAGGTGATGGAGGTGTTAACTCACCAACCCTAACCTGATAACCATTCCACAATATATACGTGTATCAAATCACATGGTATACCTTAAACTTACACAGTGTTATATGTGAATTATAGCTCAATAACGTCAGGAAAAAAAAAAGAAAAGAAATACTATATCTCAGGCCCAACTCTAGACCTATGAATCTGAATCTGCATTTTGCATGATTATCGGGTGATGGATAAATTCAAGAAGGACTGACACAATTTTTGTACCAGAAAATTAGAAGTTTAATTTTAATAGTGGAGAAAAGAGCTATTAACGTATAACTATTAATATGATTAAACTATTCAGTGACTGAAGAGAATTATTCATTGTTATTAATTATTGGTTTATAAATAGACTGAAGTTTCTGCTTTGTTGCTGATAAGCAATATTTACATGACAATGGAATAACTCCTTAAGGATTAAGAAATATAACATAAGACATTTTTTTGGACATTTTTATATAATACTAAATAATTAGTTTGGATGACTTATTGTCTGAATTAAGTAGTTATTTTGGAGGGATGTATATGAAATTTATCATCTGGATAATCTGTTATAAAATAATAAATGCTTTGCATCTGAAATGTTAGGTCTCATTTCCCTAGTGCATGGGCATGGTGGACGCCATTATCTCAATTCTACAGGTGAAGAAAATAAGCCAAAGAATTTAAGCCATCACCTAATATGATGTGATGTGTTTGATGGGCCTTTTTATTTGCCAGTAATAGAAACCCAACTCAAGCCAAGATAAGCATAAATGAAAATTCTAGAATGTTCGGATCCAGAATATAGCTGGTTGGACACATTTATATCTGCTCAAGACACATTTTACCAGTTTGACCTCTGAAGCAGAAAAAGTAACACTTGCCCTCTTCTTAGTGGCTGCAGTAGAAAATCCTGGAGAGTACTTTCTCTGGCTCATCTTGAGTCACTTTGGCCAGAGAAATAGGATAACCATTTGGATAGGGTCATGTGAACACGCATGTGGCCAAGAGGAGAGAATTAAAGAAATAAGAGGATTCAATGAACACAAAGCAGGAGAAAGAGGTTGCCCCTGGAAAGATTTAGGGGTTTTAAATTTACCCTTCTAAGGGTTTTAGATTTACCCTTCTGGATTTAGAAGAATAAACAAAAATCAGTGTAGATACTAAGTATGTGAACTGAGGCATGATCATACGCTGAGGCATTTTTGATTTCTCTTTTCAATTATACTTTACTGAAGCATTGAAATGGTGGTTTTCATTTGGTTGTGGTGATGAGATCCATTCATACTGAAATCTCCTATAGGAATATTTAAGCATATGTTCACCAGCCAAAAGCCTTAGACCAATATAGTAAGAATCTAGTGGGTGGGACAATTTTAGGTATATTAGGGTAGGATCCAAGGTTTCAAGATATACCTATTTGTACTTAGGTATTTCAATTTATTCAAAATATTCTCTAAATTATTTTTTAATTGGACAGTGATAACTGGTCAGTGAGTGTAAGGCTTCCAGCTTTTAATAATGTTACCTTTTATTTTAAGGGAGATGAATCTGTGTCATATTTCTTTTTTAGAAAAGACTCATTCATGGGTTCAGATTAAGAATTCATTTTAGTATGGCAGGCAGCAAGCGGGGCCTTACCTGGGAAGAGATAAATAGTCCCTCTTAAGCAACACACAATTAAAACTTAAATCAATTGTTTGCCACATTTCTTTAATGCTCCCAGTATGTGTGATGATCAATATTAATGATTAAAATGAGAATTACCAATCTTGAGGTTACTAATTACTAAGGTCTTTGGTCATGTTTACAGGAATAAATAAGAGAAAAGTATCAATCAATGCTATCTTGCTTAAGAAATCTTTTCACTGCGCCTGTCTGAGGGGGAGACCACCGTAAGTCTTCTAGCCCTTAGTAAAAGTTACCAATGTCTTCAACCTCTCCTTAAACATGGATTCATGCATTCTTTATCTCTTCCTGGATGTCCCTAAATTCTAAGGTATTTTTTCACTTTTGGATCTTTTTAGTAAAATGTTTTCTTTAAATCTCTCTTTTCTAATCTTTAGCTGTTATAGCGAACAATCACCTCCACATCCATTGCTCATTTCTTTCGATGTAACATGATTAATAATACCTCCAGTTCTTTGATAATGACTGCATCTGCCCTAATAGAATGTTGCTTATTCTTGTTTGAAATTCCCTTGCCCTTTCTAATATCTGCCCTTCTATAACCTCCTCCTTTTCAATAGAGTGCATGAGGAGATATCAACCTCTAATCATTTGGTTCACAGAAAAATCCTCTCAAGTCTTTTGAACCCAAGTTTCTTTTTAACCTGAACACTGGAAGCCTCTTCTCTGAAGTCCAAATCTCTCTTCATCTTGTAAAAGTCACTTCAAAAGGTGTTTCATGTTTCTAGAAAACTAGTAAACCTCATTATACTCAGATGCCATCTTGTTCGAAGCTTTTAATACTTTGTTTAAGGCATGTTACTACAGTGCTAGGGTAAGGCTTGCCACACGTGGAGATATTTACAGCCTCTGAGTGGGCCGTGTAAGGCAATCACCTTGCTCAGCAGAGCCAGGATGTGGAAAGGAGATGACTAAAATTAAGCTGCTCTATTCCCTGGCTGTTAACTACTTTAAACCTCATACCTTTTGAAAACCAAAACTCACTATTAAAATAAAATCATATAGAAAAAAGTCCTTCTTTCCCAAGTTCCTAATAAAAACTGAAATTGAATTTTATTGATGCCCCTCAAATGAAGCTGTCTGTGATTTCATTTTCAACATTAGCAACAAAAGACTATTAAAAAAGAATTCAAAAATCCAAGATTCTGCACTTAATCTTCCGCTGCTAAATTTAAGAAGCTTTGTATGTCATGGACATGAAATATGCCTATGTATTCATGAGGTATTTTAAGCATAAAGGCAAGCCATCTGTCCACCTTGGTGTCTCCCTACCCTTCATGCCTTTCTTCCCATCCTAAGTAGCTCTTCTTTTTAGTTTTAAAGCAATAGACAGGTTTAAGAAAAAATACACACATGAGCTCACTTGTCACCAAAAAACTATGTATGTATCATGTTTATAAAATGTCTCTATTTGTATACATGCCAATATGTCCATATGGATACTCAGGAAAAGCATTGAAAGAGACTCACCAGGTTCTTTAAGTGAGGAGGAATGGGATGGGTTGATGCGGAGGACAGGGTCTAAAGACAGACCTTCCTGCACACGTTTCATTTTTTGCATTTCAGTAAAAACATACTTATGTGTAACTTGGGTGAACATTTTACAAAATTAAAGGCATTTTCAAACTATGGCTTGATAGTTATAGAGAATTTGGGGATAAGGGCAAAATCCCACTTCCCTGGTCATTGACATCCTATCCTCCCTAACACCTAAGTGGAAAGAGGTGATTTTTAATAAGATAGAACAAACAGCATAAAACAGACAAGGTGAGGAAGTTGAAGAATGGGAAGGAATCACTGCTTTGGTAGCAAGAATCGATGGGAGATTTTCGAGAAAATAATTTCAGTAGCATAACGAGAGTAGAAATCAGAAGTCAGAGTAAGCTGGGGGAGGGTGTTACATTTTTCAGCCAAGTGTGAACTACCTGTTCGAGACATCAGTACTTCAGGAAATGAGAGAAACAGAATCACAGCGCAAAAGAATAACAGAGCAGGAAGATTTTTATTGTGGAATGGGAGGGTTTATCATGTTGGGTCCTGAAGGGAATAAGAATATAGTGAAAATCCTATGGAAGTACAAGAAGTTGGGTATTTGATGTAATAAACTTCGGGAAGAGAACTCAAGGTGACGGGAAAGTCTTACAACATGACTGGTTTTTTTGGTTTGTTTTTGTTTTATTTATTCACTTGACAGAGAGAGAGAGAGAGATCACAAGTAGGCAGAGAGGCAGGAAGAGGGAGAAGAAAAGCAGGCTCCCTGCTGAGCAGAGAGCCTGATGCGGGGCTCAGTCCCAGGACCCTAAGATCTTGACCTGAGCCGAAGGCAGAGGCTTAACCCACTGAGCCACCCATGCACCCCAACACCATGACTGTTTAAAAAGATGCAATGACGGCTAATTCTATTGAAAGGCTGATATCTTTACCCAGTAAAATTTTGGCCAAATAAACACTGGCCTAAAGAAAGAAAAGAACTATAGCCAGAAGTTTTGGCCTCAAAGAACTCATTAAGAGAGAAGAGCCACAGTAATGATTTTTTTCCTTAAGAACTTCATGTGCCTACCTCAGCATTAACACAGCAACGATCAGACACTCCAACAAATCGTTATAACCTAGTTAGCATTTCAGTTCCTCCTGGCATGTGATATTGAAATCTCACAGGGAGAACTGTGCTACTTTTTAATAAAAACTATCTGGACAGCAGTTAACTGGAGCATTAACCTGTTTTGGAGAAAAATAAATCTGCTGACACTTGTGTGTCTCTGGAAATTAAATGACCAGAAGAAAAATACAAGCGATACTTCTCAATTTAGAGAGTGAGGAGAGATTAATTAAGGACCCAAGTAGATGCACTCATGTAAAATCGTATATATGTGTGTATGAATATGTAGTGGAGCTACGACATGCAAGATGCTACACTGGACATCGGGATAAATAAAAGAGTTTTAGGTATTTGAGGGACATTGGCATCTTTTTAATATATTTAGGATTACATATTTAAACTCACCAAAATCTTTCATGTAACTGTAACAGTACCATATAATCCTGCTAGAAAAGTTTTACATGATGGAAAAATTTTGGAAAATACAGAAAAGTCTAAAATGGAGGATTAAAATCACCTTTAATCCCTGTATTAAGAAACAACTGCTCTTAGTGTTTTGATGTATTTCCTTGGTCTCCTCTCCCCATGCATTGCTTTTTTTACCTGGCAAGTAGCCTGTTCTCTCCATTGGATGGAGATTTCAGAGTGGAATTGCTGGATCAAAGGGCACAGAGGTTTAAAGACCCTTGAGACATATTACCAAGTTGATTACAAGAAAGGGTTGCTTCAGCTCATGTGCGCTTGCTCACATTGTCTATCTCTTAAAAATCTTCGGCATCTAGAATGGACAAAACTTGAAATTTTGTCGATTTAATTTTCATTTCTTTACTTGAATAAGCAACATTCATTGAAACATTACCATGTGCCGGGCACCATTCTGAGCCCTCTTTGAACATAAATGTGAAGACAACAGTCTCCATCCGTGAGGAACTCCAGAGAGAAGACAGCACTCACCTAAGAGGCAGCCGGATAAATAAATGTGTTGAGGGCATGTGTGCACCTCACATGGTGGGAGCAAAAAGGAAGGGATATTTAACTTGGAGGAATCTGCTAAATAGATTTTTATTTTTCTCATGGAGGATGGAAAGTCAACTGGAAGTTGTAAATACCTTGTAAGTGAATACAACTCTATGAAGGAAGGTCATTATTTCCATCCTGTAGATGAAGAGACAAATCTAAAGAAGCAATGACTTACTTTGGGTGACAGATCAGCAAACAATAGAGAACAGATTAGGATGTATGTCTGTCTTACATCAGAGCTCCCACATTTTATCACCTTCCTACACAGCCTCTCTGCATCTCCCAAGAAGGTTATATTTGTTATATATCTCTTTTTCTGTTTAAGATATTTAAGCACTATATCTAGATCTACTTATCTCTATATATCTTTGTTTGTTTGCTTGTTTAACTTGAGAATCTTGGCCTAATTCAGAGATCAATTTGATTTTCTAGCCCTGCTTCTGCTCAGATGTTCAAGGCACCAAGGGAGCTCAAGGCTCAGGCTAGGAGGTACACAGAGGCCACCAAGTTCGACCTGCTCTTGTTTCAGCTGAGGACACTGAGGTTCAGAGAAGGGGGCACTGCAGTGACTTGTGGCAGAGACAACACTAAAACTCACATCTCTGATTTTTACTCCCGCGGTCTTCCTCCATACTACACTGTCCTTGGTGTTTATAGTTTGGCCTCAATATGATATAAGGTTTGGACCCAAATCGAGAAAACTATTTTAAAATTTGTGGGTCAGTACCTAGGTCTTTTCAAGTTCTTGCTCTTTGTTGGCTGAACCATACGTAAATATTCAGTTTGCTCTGCTCCTTCCAAGGGAGGGGGGTACCTGAACATTTAAGTATCTGCTCACCGTATGCCAGACACTTACGTACTTTACACCATGCAATCCTCCCAACAACGCCTGATGTATCTATTATAATCTCCAAGTCACAGATGGGAACACAGCATACAATAGACAGGGAGTTTAAAGAACTTAAATTGCTTAGCTTCAAAGTAGAAGTGAGAGAATTGGAACTCAAGTCTGATACCAAAACTATGCCCTTTTCACTGAATCCCACAGCTTCCAAATCCTTATCATACACTGATGAAATCTTGAGTACTGGGTATGTATGTATTATTATGCTCTGGTCATGAATCCTAACTTCTACTTCATTTCCTGCCACTCCTGAATTCCCTGCCCTCAGCACTTCGGCTCCAAACACATGGAACTTCCTTCAGTTTCTGGGACGAGCCACTCCATCTCTTGTTTGGGACTGCACAAGAGACAGTGCAGGATTCTGGGGAATTATAGGAATTCTAGGCCCAGGCTATTTGGATTCAGGTTTATGTTCAACTACTCACTACCTATATTGTTTTAGACAAGATCTATAAACTCAATGTTCCTTAGTTTTTCTGTCTGGAAAATGGGACTAATAATAGTGTGTACCTCACTGGGTTGTTGTGAGGATGGAATGAAATCATGCGTGTAAAGCACTTTAGCATAGGGTCTCACAAAAGGCAAACATTCAGTGAAGAGTGGCAATTTTTACTGTTGCCTATACACTTCACCACATTCTGTTGGCCTGGAGCATGCTTTGCTTTTACTCCATTTTTGTCTAGCTTATTTCTATATGTTCTTCTTTGGGTCTCAGTTTTAGTGTTAATTTTCCAGAGAAGCCTTCCCCAATCATGTGACACGGTTGCTTCGACATAGTCATAGAGAAACTTGTATTTCTCTACCAAAGAACATGTGCATTGTTTTAAGATTAACTCTTGTCTACACTTCTCACTAAACTCCAAGTTGTCTGAGGCAAAGACTGTCTTTCTTGTTCACCATTTTCCCTCCTTCACCCTGTCCAAGGTCAGACACAGAGGAGGTAGGCATGTTCCTGGGCAGATAATGGAATTGCACCTCTGTATTTTAGTCATGGACTTTGGGAGACATTCCCTCTCAGGGCAGACTAACGACATGAAGAGTAATGGAAAAGATGTTGTGGCTTTCCTGCCTTCGTGAAGTCACAGCTGTTAGATTGTGAATCACACTGTTTCACTGCTCGAGGATTAAGTGAGGATAATAGTTGTGCAATTGTGTGGTTCCGTAATGAGCAGTTCCGGGAGTGAAAAGATAAAGAAAATAAATGGCTCCAAAGGCATACCCTGAGATAAAATAGTGAAAAAAGAAGAGATCTTCTGGAAGATGGCCAACAGGAGCTGACGTTCCCATGATGGCTTCTACAGCTAGCTGGGAAATTCGAGCCGATTCAGTCAGCAGCTTGGAGCGTTCAGGTGCCTCCCTCTTCTCTCAGCACGTGGAGGCACAGTCACTACATCAATGGGTAGTGAATTCATTTTCTACTGTTGCTGTAACAAATTACCACAGACCTGGTGGCTAAAACAATGCACATATATAATCTTATGGTTCTATAGGTCAAGAGTCCAATATGTGTCTTAGTAGGTGAAGATGCCGGGCTGCATTCCTTTCCAGAGGCTCTCGAGGAGAACCCATACTTTGGCTTTTCTAGCTTCTAGAAGCTGCCCACATTCCTTGGCTCATGGTCCCTTCTTCTGTCTTCAAGTTCAGCAGTAACAGATGGAATGCTTCTCATATTGTCCCATCTCTGCATCTCTGCAGCCTGTAAAGTTTCTCTGCTTTAAAGGATTCATGTGGCTGCATCGGACATATTTTCATAATTTAAGATTGCCAGGTTGTCTCAAGGTCCTTAACTGTGATTTCGTTTGCAAAGTTTCTTTTGCCATGCAAAGTAACATAGTCTTAAATTCTGAGGATAAGAAGGGGACATCTTTGGAGCCATCATTCTGCTACTACAGGTGTAGTTCTATCCCTTTTTAAAACATCATAGAGGCTGTCCCCAAATACAGCTTTGGAAATGCCTTCCTGTGCTTGACACAGTTTAGTGGGTGCTCTGGGGGTGCACTGGCCATATCATCTTGCCATGACACAGGCACTCATCCCTCTGACTGCTGGGAATGTCGATGGTGACCTTATACAGCTTGGTCTTTTTTGGGAATTGTCATCTGCTGAAAAGCACCGTCACACCCAAAGTCACAGCTCCTTCTGAGGGACAGCCTGCATTGAGTGATTTGCCATAGGGGGAGTTATGAAAACCTAGCTCCTCTGACTCAATGTGGGGGCAACTCTGAGGGTCTCACCCCTCCCCACCACCCCATGAGTCACTGTGACTTCATTTCAGTTCAATGCCTCCTTCTACCCCAATCCACTGCCCTCATTTCCCTATAAGGGTTGACCCCAGAACCACTTCCCAGCAAACCTGCTGTAAATCACACTTCAGAGTCGGTTTCCTGGGAACTGCCTGCAATATGACCTGATAGTCAATGTGTGGATTCCTGCAAGCACTTGGAGCTTTCCTAAATCTGAATACAAATAGGAATGAAAAAAGCTTTCAAGAGTGCACTCTCATTAATGAAGCAAAAATTGCCTCCCTGGTTTGCACCCACTAACAGCTAACCATCCATGAGTCTTAGATGCAGTCAATCCTCATTATTTGCAGATCCCCTGCTTGCAAACTTGTCTTCTCGCTGAAATTTGTTTGTAACCTACAAGTCAGGCCTCTCAGCGCTTTCAGGTGTTCTGGACAGGTGCAGAATGATGAAAACTTTGAGTTGCCTGACACATGAATTCACAGCTGAAGTTGAACAAAATGACACTCTGCCTTCGTGTTTCAGCTCTCATAGTGAAAATAAATGTCCTTTTCATGGTCTATTTAGTGCCTTTTTTTTTTTATTATTTTGTCTTTTCTTTTGGTGATTTTGTTGTTTAAAGTGGCCCCTATACTAAGTAGTGTCTTTATACAGAAACATACATAAAGCAAGTTTTTGTGTTCATCGATTAATGAAAGTGTCATGACTGGGGCTTATAGAAACTTAACCTATAAGTTTGTTATAGGTTATATAAACCTATAAGTTTGAACTTAACCTATAACCTATAACTTAACCTTGATTTCGCCAAGAAGTAATAGTTTGTTATTCTCTAATTCAGTATTCATGGCAACTTTACAGATCATAATCACCATGAATAATAAGAATTGACTATATGTACAAAGGCATATATATATATATTTTTTTTTTCATCAAACTAGCAAGTACATTGAATTGCTTGTTTGTTGTCCTGCACTTTCCAGAGATCGGAGCTATCCTGAATGAATGTTATAAGTGTACATGCCTGGAAGCAAGGGAAAAGGAAATTCTCTTGCCTGCCATATTTCACTCTATTCCGTTCTCCTGCTCTCACCCCATTTGTGACCCAAGGGAATGTGGATGATAATTGAAGCTTTCTTTGCAGGCACCTTTCTCACCCTGGGTAAGAGAATCCAAGTTCATAGGTGATGCCCTGAGCAGCTTATGCTTGTCAGTCCCTGTGATGACTTTAGTCCCTTCACTGTCTCACCCATCAGGAACCCAGGAGTCAGGGCCTTCAGCAGTCAAGGCCATGCCCTCATCACTCTTGACCAGCTGAGGAAACATTCTATTTCTTCCTGTGCCATGTTGGACAGCAGGAAGACTCCATCAGATTGCGTTAGGTGTATCTGCCCAACTGGGCAGCCATTTTCACTGGACTGTTCCCCAGTCATGGGGAGCAAAGGTGTCTTTTCTTCACCTGCAACACAAGGTATAGATTCCAAAGCTTTGCTTTCAGTTCTCCAAACCTTCATCCTCATAAAAATAAGGATTTAGGGAATCTGACACCCCTAGTGTGTATTATATGTGATTGGCATCACAGAGCTGCAATTTACATATACTCTTGAGAAACTCCTCAATTGCTTCTGGAAATCAGGTGAGGTGTGAGGTGTAAGATCCTCATCAGCAACACACTGAAGTACCTTTCTTCTTTCCTTTGGCAACTTCTGCTCCACTAGTTTATGGAATTCAGAGGACAAGGTTATCCTTCTCCCTATCTATCCTTATCTATTCTCCCGACCGGATTTTTTTATGACATATACTTTATGTCTTGAATCCTTCAGGGCTTCATTTTGATTCTCTTTTCGTTCAGACTACTGCCTCTGCAGTACATTTCATGGGACTTGAGATTATTCGAACATCACAGAAATGACTCCCTTGTGATCTGTGTTGAGCTATTATAATCTAGCTTGTGGCAAGGGATATATCAATCTAGTTTGAATGGGGAAGGACCAGGTGGCTCAAGACAGTGCCTTAAGAACAGATTGGGGATGGATAGGACCAACTTATTCATATTTTTAACTGTTACTCAGATACATGTGCTTTCATTACACATGTACCTTATACACAGAAGTTTCTAGCGTGAAAAGTTTTAGAACATGTTATAATTCCTTCTATGTTTATTTTTTCTCTTTCATATCATATGACTCAACTCAGAAGCCACATTTTCTTATAAGAAATAAATATTTGATGATGTGTTATTTAAACAATGGATCAAAGATTTCTAAATATGCAAATATCCATGGAAATCAACCTGCCTTCTGCTGTTTGGAGTGTGCTAAATAAATTGAACCATCCATCATTAATTATATGATTCGACTCGGGGAAGATTAAGCAAGAGAAAACATTTATTTCTTTTCATTTATTTTCTCTTTTTGGCTGCTTTCTTTCATGTCCTCATCTCTTGATGAAGCATTGAATTTTATCAGCACATTCTTGTCTCCAAAAACACAGACATTTTTTTTTTTAATTGTGAAAAGTTTAATGAGAAGTGACAACCTGCTTCCTTATCACGGCTCAATTTTTAGACCATCTGAAGTCTGCTAATTAATTTGTTTCCAATGTGATTTTCATCCTTCTTAGCATTTTATTGATTCATGGATTAATCAACTGCAACATTCCTATTGAGAGCAAGTGTAGCATCAATTCGAATAATTTTTTCTTGTGGGAGCTTAGCCTCCAACGCTCTCACCCATGACCTAATTTCCAAGACACAGAAAAGAAAGACTTGAATATTTTTGAGAAATAACATGTAACCTTCTCTTTCCCGGAGCATGTGTTCCTGATTTGTTCTTTTCCAGAAGCATCTTTTCATTTACACCTCCTGCGTTGCCACTGTAGACTCATTTGTTGCCAGAAAGATGCTCTCACTCCCTTGTTCCTTTTTCCTTTTGTCACACTAGAGAGCTAAACCACAACACACATACACTGAGCTGGCACTCAAACACCTCCTGAAATGGAGTGCGATAGCCACCAGGAAAGAACCATCAGCCAGGGTCAAAACAATGAACACATGAGCCATGACATGGTAGATGAAGCAGAAGGTTTGGATTTTAAAGCCACACTCAACCGCTAGTGATTGCAGATAGAGATCCTGAGAATTCTCCTCAAATAGCCCATTGGTCTTGACACAGGTAACCAACTGGCCCAGCAGAACCTTCATTAGGAAGCAGATTCAGATGGCTTGGGTCAGTGACATGACATCAAGGTAATGAAGTAGGAGCTGGAGGAGAACTAAGTGGACTCAAGAGTGAACCATAATGTGAAATATGGACTTAGGGTGATGATGTCAATGGAGGTTCATCAGTTGTAACAAATGTTGATAATGGGGGGGGAATGTTGATAATGGGGAAGCTTTACACGTGTGGGTGCAAGAGGGTATATTGGAAATATCTGTACCTTCCCCTCATTTTTTCTGTGAACCTAAAACTGTTCTTAAAAATAAAGTCAACAAAAATTTGAAAAAAGAATCTCCAACTAGATGGGCTATTTATTAACTGGTTCTATCCTGGGGTCTTCTATATTGTAATGAGTATGGATTGAAAACTAATATTAGAACCGTGTTGCATTAATCTCTGGAGTTTGGAGGTTGACATATATACTTAGTATACATAAATTTTGCAAAGGATATGCAGAATGCCTATCCCTTGTTTATTCTCTTTTATTTTAATGATGTTTCTGGTTATTCTTTGAGTTATTTTAATGATGTGCTCTTGAATCAAGTCTACTCTGTGGATAGTTTTGGTGAACATCACTCAGAAAACTCTTTCCTTCCTTGATGATAGCATTGCAGAGCTAAGAGGATAAGCATCTTATCTTAGGGTTCCCAGTTTAAATGTCTTGTTGTGCCAGAAGGGAAATGAGGTGAAAAGTTAATATAAGAGAAAACAAAGGGATGGCTGGGTGGTACATATCCTACCTAAAGGTATTCTATTTGCAAAAAATGCCCCCAAGAAACAGGACCAGAAACAAAAATGAACAACAATAAAAAGGTAATGTGATTGGACAAAACTCACTTGTAGATCTTACCTGGCCTAATTGACATCAGTCTGTGACCCCCATTCTGGACCATCTTTTTGATGTCACGGATGGGAGAATATAGGTCTGCAGAAGTGAAGCTATTTATCAATGTCATATGATGTTTAAGAACAGACCCCCAGTTCTGCCTGCACCACCTTCATTTCGCTGTGCCTCAGTTGCCTCTTTTAGACCGTGATGATAGCAGTAGTTTTCATCTTGTGGGGCTGTTTGAGGGTGAAAAGAATCAGGAAGGCACGGGGAGATTTCTTTAAGATGGCTGGCACATTCTCTTATTTCTTCATCCCTAACTCAGTTCTGCCACCTAGAATGTAGTTCCCACCCTATTGAACCATAACATCGAGGGCTCCAGCCTGGGGATGAGGGAGCTGTGAAGGGAAAGGAGTCTGGGTGCTGAAATTCCATGGAGTGAAGCTTCCTTGTCAGCCCTAAAAATTGGCCAGAGTGGGGGACAAACTTCAAACTTCATTAATCACTATCATTTTGGCTTTTCTGTCACTCATGGCAGAAGCCTATCTAATACCCATGTCTTCTATCTTGTTCCTTTCAAGCATCTGTGTGGCTATTTAGGTCTGTTTTTTTTTTTTTCTGCAGTATATAACTAGATTTTACTTTATTTATCCATTCTGATGGTCTCTTTCAATTGGTATGTTTAATTATTATAATTTGTTTTAATTATACCCTACTGAACATATTTCCTATCAATGTTTTTCTAGAACGATCTCCTTAACAATGCTTTCTTAGACCATTTGTATTTTTCAGTATTATGCTTTCTGGCTAATGTTTACATATGAAAAAGTTGTGTTTATATCCAGTCCAATACCAACATTTTCAACAAATCGACCTGTGAGAAAACTCGTGTTCTATTCCAAATGCAATAAATAGAGCTTCAGAATCACTTGGGGACATTTTGATAAGTGCACCAATGTCGACAATGTGACTCAGAGTTCCTGGCTCTCAGGCAGACCATGTCACTGGATATAAAGCGATTGTTTGCTAACAACCATATTAACTGATGGTCAGGAAGCAATGTTCTTTCTAAGCATTTCATATCTTATCATTATAATTTGTTACCTAAACAAATAGGCTTTCTACTTTGTCTTATTTTCATTTTAGAAATATGAAATTGTTTGAGAATTTTTTTTAATTGAACTGCACTAGTCACATTCTTTTTAGCCCTTTAAAACAAAGAAAGATAGGGGTTTGGTTAGTGTTTTCTGGAATATCTGATTTTAAGGATTGATACTGACTTTAGGAGAAAAACATTTCTATCAGGACATTTTCTACCATCTTACTTTAAATTTTCTGTTGCTCATCCCTTCTTTTTTATTTCCTTTATTGTTTTCTGTTGGATTGTAAGTAATTTTATATATTTTTCCTTCCCTTTTATGGTTTGGAAGTCGTAGTTTGCATATACTTTCAGTGAGTACCTTTACATTTTAAAAATGCACATTAAATCATAATTTTACATTTTTTTTTATCTACCAGGGCACTTTAACAGCTCACTTAACACTGGCTACATGTGATTATTGTTTTCTAGAACTTTTGTTTTTCTTTTTAACACAAAAAGTAATATTTCAAAAATGAAATTCACTGGCCTATTTTACTAACTCAGCGTTCCCCGGATTGATTTTTTTTTTTTTAAATCCCAGGACCCTGGGATCATGACCTGAGCTGAAGGCAGATACTTAACGACTGAGCCACCCAGGTGTCACCTTGGGTGACACCTAAGGTGTCTTTGTTCCTTATTCTGGGTCATTTCTTTTCTTTCTTTGTTTCTGTCTGTCTTTCTTTCTTTCTTCTTTTTCATATTCTGTTCCTTTCATTATTTCCTTTCAAAAAGGTACTTGGCAAGGAAATTCTCTTTGCATGTCTGCATATATCCTTATTTTGCTCCTGCTATTGAATACTATTAGGTTAGGTATGAAATTCAAGATTGAGAGTTATTTTTTTTCCTCAGCCTATTGAAGATATCTCTCCTTTGCCCCTGGCATCTATTATTGCTGATGAAAAGTCCATTGTTAATCTGCGTGACATGTTTTTGTAATTAATCTCACTTTCTTCTCTGGTACCTTTTAAGATTCCTGCTTTCCTTCACTCCTGTTCCCTTGATGTTCTGTAATGTTGGTAAGAAAAATCTAAGTATAGACATAGGTTTTATTTGTCCTTTATTGTGATTTTTCTTGCTCCGTAATCCTACTGTACTTTTGATTTGGGAACTCATGTCTCCCTTTCACTGTGAGACTTTCTTGTTTTTGTCTTTTAAAATATATATTTTTTTCTCCTCCCTCCATTCTCTTCTGGATCTGCCATTAGGTTTAGGTTAGAGCTTCTTGCCATCTTTTCTGACTCCTAACTCCTCTCATATTTTTATTTTTATTATTTTTATTCATTATTACTTATTTTTTAAAAAGATTTCATTTACTCATTTGAGAGAGAGAGAGCGATAGAGAGCACACGCATGTGCACGCTCAAAGGGGGGAGGGCAAGAGGGAGATGTAGAAGCAGACTTCCTGCTGAGCAAGGAGCCCAATGCAGAGCTCTATCCCAGGACCTCATGGGATCATGTCCTGAGCCTAAGTCAGACACTTAAGGACTGAGCCACCCAGGCACCCCTCTCATATTTTTAATTGATTTATCTTTTTTTGATGTAATATAGGTAAAATTCTTATGAACATCATCCAATTCACTAATTCATTTTTTGCTTCCAGTTTAGAGTGTATCCCATCTAATAAATATTTGAATGTTTTTCAATGATGATTTTTCATTCTCAAATTTTCTAATTTTTTTCCATACTTATTTCTCTTTGTTTCATCTATCCCCTTTTCTAGTGAATACCTTTCTGTTCAGTGATAGTGAATATTATTCTTTTATTCATCTTTCCCAGCATCTTAAAGATAATTTGTAAACTAAATGCATTTTGAAATGAATATGATTCCACTTTAATACATGTAAATATGTACATGTACACATAGATTAAAGAAAACAAATATTGTGAAGCTCATCCAAATAGATCAAGTTTTGACCCTAGTTTTATGTTGGACTCGTATGTGTCTGTATGGTCAGCATCCTGAGTTGTTGAGTTTTTCCTGCCTGTGCTATACTGGTCGCTCTAATGTTTCGAATACCCCTCTGGATCTAGGTAAATAAGAGGCTCATGGCATGAAATCTTGTGGCTTTTTTTTTCTTTTTTAATGACAGAAAGAACCACAACAGCAAAGAAGAAGAAAAATGAGCTGGAGAGAGAAGTACCATATAATTGCCAGTCATCTGTTAAGGAAAAATTGACCCAAACTCTGGAATTTCTGGCTATCTTATTAATAATACTTAAATAGAAAAAGTCTATATTCAGCCTTGGCATTTTTCCTCCAGAAGAGGAAATATATAGAACCATACAATATTAGAATGGAGAAGGATCACATAGTCCACCAAGTAAAACTCTCATTTTAGAAAAGAAGAAATTGAGAAACAGAGTTAACTTGTTAAGATCTTCTGCTTAGAGAGTGTTCCGGGCCTGGAATGTGGCCCCTGTTCCCTGATGCCTAATCTAGTATTCTTTTCCTGTTTCATGTTTGCCTTCGATTCCCAGAAGACTCCAGCCTCCCCAACAATTTTTTTTTAAAGATTCTGACATATGCCAGCAAAACTGTTCAAATATGTCAACTTCTGCTCATCCTTGCTTTGCCAGATTTTTCACTAACTTTATCTCACGGGAAAGAACCATGAGAAGTACCTCTTTTTAGCATGTAAACCAGCAAGATCAAGTCCCCCAAATAGTTGTTTGCTTTCATATGCTTTTAAATAGTAAAGTAATTCTTTTGGTATTGTTTTTCACCACAGTGTTACCCTCAAAATAGTTTTAAGCAGACCATGCTTGTTTTCTGAAAATATTGAATGCATGAGGAAAACATCTTTTAATTTAGTCTCAATACATTCTTAACAAAAGTCAATTTCTAATAAATTGGAACTTTAGAAATACGGATAATGCTTCTTTAAATAATCTTTCATGCTGTTTTATTAAAATAAAAATTTTCAAGATTAAGTTAATATTTTGATACTTGAAAAGTAAAGTTTTTTTTGTGTATATTATATATATTGCATACACTGTTTTTTTAAAATATATGTTTTATTTTTCAAAGGTTAAGACCTCTCAGAATTTATATAGTATCTATCATGATGATTATTGTGAATGATTATTGAGAGTCTACCAAATGTCAAATTCAGTATTTTGCATATTTCACCTTCCTTATTTCTCACCGCAAGCTGGTAAAGTAGATGTTATTGTTCCTATGCAATATTTAGGACATTAGGAACTAAGGAACATAGAGTAAGGAAGTTTCCCCAAAGAAATTTCTAGCTGGTGCAGAGGTGAGGTATAACACACATCTGTCAAATTCTAATTCATTTGTTTTCTATGTTTTATGCTTTTTTTCTCCACCTTTTTTGCTCCATTACTGATTTCTTCTGTACTAAATAGATATTTTCTAGTGTGCCATTTGAATTCCTTTGTTGTTTCTTTTACTACATTTTTGTAAGTATTTTCTCAGTCCTTCCCTGACAATTATAATTGAAACTGTTAGTTTTAGTAACCTAGTTCAGATTTATGACAACTTTAATAATGCACAAAAACTTTGCTCCTGTATCTGCTCCTTCCCCCTCCTTCGTGCTGTTACTGGCATACATGTTCCATCTTTATACATGGTGTGCTGATCAACACAAACATATGATTATTGTCCTATGCAGTTATCTTTTAAAACACGTAGAGGGAAAGAAGAGGAGCTGACAAAAAAAATGCATTCATACTGTCTCACATTTACCTGTAAGTTCATTTTTCCAATGCTCTTTATTTTTTCATGTGGATTCACTGTCTAGTATCTTTTCAACTCAGCCTGAAGGACTTTCTTTAATATTTTCATAGGGCTGATCTGCTAGTGAAACACTATCTCTGTTTTTATCTAAGAGTGCCTTAATTTCTTCTTCATTTTAAATAATGGTTTTGCTGGATACAGAATTATTGATTGACAATGTGTGTCTTTCAGCACTTGGAATAAGTCATCCCACTGCCTTTTGCTTCCGTGGTTTCTGATGACAAATTAGCTACTAATCTTAGTGAGGATTCCTTGCATATGATGAGTTACTTCTCTCTTGTTACTTGTAAGATTTTTGTTTTTTGACAGTTTGATTTTGATTTGTCTAGGTGTGGATCTCTTTAAGTTCATCTTCCTTGGAATTCATTGAACTTCTTTAAGGTATATATTAATATATTTTTTTAAAAATCAAATTTGAGTAGGTTGACATCATCAAGAGGATGACATGGGTTGTTTATGACTCAGTCCCCATCACAAGAAGACCAACTAGTAACTATCCCCAGCCAAGGCACTATGGTGAAAATCCCAGAACGGAAGGGTGAAAGTGAAGCATCCCCTGGACCATTAGAAGACTAACAGGAGTAGTTCTACTTTAACTACATCGCCCATCCGCCAGACCGCAACAGTGCCAAAGTGAGAAGCCCCCGTGGGCCCCCATGGGCCCACAGTTTCTCCGGTGGGTGAAAGAGAAACCAAGATGGTCACCTTGGTGGCGGTGGTGTCCCCTGCACTGTGGGAGGATTCCTGGGAGGTTTATTAAGATTTTACCTCATGGATCACTGGGGGAATCTACACAGCTCAAATAGTGGACACCAGACTGAGATGGAAAAGAGGGCAAGGCTTTTAGAGCAACCAGTGCTCAGATCTTGGGCTTTGTTCCTGTTTGTAGCAGTGCCCAAGCAGAGACCCCAGACAGCAGCCCTTCTATAGAGCCGAGCTGGTGGCCCTGGCTAGCCAGGGACTCAGCTGGCAGATCTGCCTGACTTGGATCCCTAGCCATTGGGCCATACCAGGTGTGGAGAATGTCCTATGGCCTATCCAAGCAGGGAAGCAAACTTGTAGTCCAACACAACTGTTCAGCATGACCTTCAGTCCCTCCCCATCGGGAAGCAGGCCACAGATGCCCTGCAGCTGAGGATTGTATTCTTTGTCCTGCTTGGGCAGGGACCCAGGCCAACAACCTTGCCCAACTATTGAGCATAGCCTCTGGTCTCAGATAACCAGGGAGCTTGAACTGCGAGGCCTCAGAGTGTGGTCGACCACCCCACCCAGCAGCAGAGCCCAGCACCCAGTCATACGCAATTGCCGAACAGAGCCTGTAGGTTTGCCCAGGCAGGGAGCCCAGCCAATGACTGAAGCCCAACAGCAGAATATAGCCTGAGGCCCTACCAGACCTGTTTTCCCAGATACTTCGGTCCACTGCAGAACATTGTCTCTAGCCCCAGCCAATAGTGGGGGACAGCTGGAGGACCCACTCAACCAGAGAGCCTAGCCGGTGACCTTGCCCAATCGTGGAAGCACCACAAGGATAGTCTTTGAATGTTTTGTTCACTGTTATAATCCAGCAGTAGAATAATGTGATCAGCTCATGTGGATAGGTTCATGATAATTGGGATCAATTATATCTAACTTCCCTTAATCTTCTAGGTAACTTATGTGCCAATTTGACTAGGTTCGGATAGTTATCATCGTAATATTTGGTAACACTTTAACATTTCATTCAATTCATGTAGTTGCTCTCTCTCCCTAGTATCATTACTGACATTCATTCAATTTGTAAATTAATTTCATGTTTAGTCATGGATAAACATTTTGCCTAGAAAGTTATTTACAACCTGTTTTATTGACAATGGAAGCAAAGACAAAACCCTAACAGATTCACAGAAGAAATTGCTAAAATGTTTCCTGCAAATAATTTTTTCCTAATGGAGTTACTATGAAGTTGTACTGCAAAGGGTATATTAGAGAAAAAAAAATAAATGCATCATAAATGCCAAGGGTGCTTGACAATATTCCAGTCCAATGTGAATTAAGTAAAAATTCCGAAACAATCCCTGAATTCAAAGGAAGTACATCCATGGGACTTAAAAACAGATGCCAGACTATTAAAAGGAACATGAAGCCCCTAACTGCATTAGGTGGACAAGGAAGAAATAGTAGAATGAAATGCTTATTAGTCTAATTTTCCACCCTCAGGCCTAGAGTGGTATATTTAATTGTCTTTTTCCCTCTGGTTATATGTGATAGGAAAAAGTGTAATCGTGGGGAACTCTCCTGCATTGTGGCATGGCAGTAACTACTAGACTCTCTCCTTGGTTGCTTGCTTATAGGGGAAACACAGGAGAATATGGCCTTAAGGCATCATCTGAAGATTCCAGGTTTATACCAGAGTAGCCCATCCTCTGGTTGAGGATCTCAGGGTGTCTCCCTCAGCTCGCTCCTGATTTCACCTCTCCCAACAAGGGGAAGGGACTTGATTCTCCTTAAATTATCCCTCCATGGTTGTCCCTTCAGAATTTGAGGCTTATACTGGACTTCCTTTCTTTCTCCTTCCTGCCAACTAGAATATGAATATGCCCATAACCCAACTTTGAACTTAAAGACAAGATAATGTCCTAGGGAGACTGAAACAACAAAAATAGGGGATATTCTTGAATTCTAAATAATCACATAAATCAGAACCTCCCCACTCTTGTGAGACAGTGAGCCCATCTAGAACGTTCTATGTGTAGGTTACTGATGCTTTGTAAGTGTTTAAGTTACATTTTGTGTTTCAGTATCTAGTTTTGGGAAATGTCAAGAGCATACTATTTATTTAAGCAATTTAAGCCTAAATTGCTCTATGCCCCGAACACGGAGCTTAAAGAAAATCCAAGGTTACTTCTCTCCAATATAATAATGCTGAGCAGAGTCATTAGGAGGGTGGAGCTTTCAAATGTTCATTCAGGGAAAGTTAAAGTATAAAGAAAACAAGGGATAAGAAACCCCAAATTTAGAAAAGTGGCTAACCCTGAGTGGGAAGAGGAAGGGAAGGGAAGAATGTATCAGAGCTCTACAGGTATGTCAATGACCCATTTCCAGTTAGTTGACTAGTTTTTCTTCGTGCCAAATATAAATTTTATAAATGCCTTTTCTACTATTTAATAAAAACAATTTATAAGAAGAAAATTAATAGAAAGAGCTCTTGGTGACAACAGAGGAGGAGGAAGGAAGGAAGGGTTAATCATTCCTCTGCCGACTCTGACTAGATAAAAGGGACATGGTAGAAGAAATAGAAGAAACTAGTACTTATGGAATACCTACTATATGCCAAGCACTGTCAAGGTATGGTTCCAAAATGATTTCATTTCCCTGTCACAATCCTATCTTTAAAGTAGGTATTAAGAATTGTTTTATTTGGGGGCCTGGGTGACTCAGCCAGTTGTGTCTGCCTTCGACTCAGGTCATGATCCCAGGGATCCCACATCAGGCTTCCTGCTCAGTGGGGAGTCTGCTTCTCCCTCTCCTTCTGCCCCTCCCCCTGCTTGTGTTCTGTTGCGCTCTAGCTCTCTCTCTCTCTCTCAAAAAAATTGTTTTTTAGATGATAAAACTGAGGCTTAGAGAAGGTGAATGATTTTCTAAGACCTCACAGCCAGTAATCAGCAAAACTGAGATGCAAGCTAATGTACTTCTCAACAACAAAGTCCACGTGAGTGGCTTAATGATATTCAGCACTATTTCTCAATCCTTAGTTGTTGGCTCAACATCGCCCTGATTTTTGCTATATTTGAGCAGTTCTGACTACCGCTCTAAGGATTTCTCTTCTAGTAAAAGTACCCCAATGTTATTGGCTTAATATTTTGTTTTTACAACTTTCTTGATTTTACTTAAAATGGAAATTTTTTGTGATAGGTGGAACATGGAGAACAAATACCATTTGCCATAAATAGAAGATACTACTATGATTAAAACTGTACAAATTTCATCTAGATACTCATGCGTGTTGAAGGCACTGAGCCTGAAACCTGTTTTCTGTTGATTGGAAGAGGAAGATTAGCAAGGGCGTGTGTTAAAGACACACCAGCACTAGAGTGAGTCACAACTGGAAGGATGGAGAGAATTACGGTCTCACCAGATGACTCCATGGTGCTTAATGCTGTACCTGATTATCGGGAAGCCTGAAATATCTCATATTCTTCTGATCTAGAGATTTGGGGAATAATGGACCAACATGAGTTCACGTCCTTGCTCCAATAGTTTCAAGTTAATGAATTTCTTTCCCTTAATGTTTTCTTCATTTGTAAGTTCAAATGTACCTCATAGATTGTTGTCCATATTCACTGTGATAGTACACAGAAAGCTTTCAACACTCACGTTAGTAAATCTTCAAGAAAGATGATCTTTTACCGTTATGTTACCTGCACTCGATTGCTGCTGTGCCTGAATTTGTAATTAGGCAGTCCTTACCTCCACTCAAGAGTTCATTGGAATGCTTGCTCTAAGTCCCAGCCTCCCTGGTTCCCTTGCCACATAAACACTTAAAGAAGATCAGTGAGGAGGTGCATGACATCAAGAAATATTTACTGGGCAGGAGGGCTGATATGTAGAAGATACATTGTTTCGCTTTGCAAAAGGTGCCTCCTGTGGCCAGAGCAGGTGGGAGCTGAAATCCGGTTTATGCTGGGCAAGCTCATCCACAGCCGGGTGTGGGGCTGCATCAGCCTCAACAGGTGCTTTCCCCTGCTTTGCACAAAAGCGAATCTTATCAGTGGCAACACCCCCTCCTCCTGATTGCCTGGTATTTCCTTACATGGGGCATGGATCTGCGCTCTATGAGTGATAATAGAAGAATCACACACAGAGAATCTTAAGTGCAGGAACTAAGAAGAGGCAGCATGCCAGGGGCCTGGCCAAGGAGGTCCCAGAACCCTGTGCTGATCTGTCTCTATCCAGGGTCGCCCTTCCCTCCTGTGTGTCGACGGGTGCTCAACACCAGCTCTATCTTTCCAAGCAACTGCAAAATTCATTTTTAAAGTAAAGTTCAAATTTGCGTGCAATTTTGAAGGTGGAGCTGAAGGATGGATAGGGACTGGGTAAACGAGAGAGAGAGAGAGAGAGAGAGAGAGAGAGGATAGAGCAAGAAACCCAAATTTAGCTGTGGCATAGCTGGGTTATTTTTATTTTGGCTAATAAGCAAAATTCAGAAAGGGATCTTTTCCCTTTTGTTAACTTTTAAATAAAGGGACCTCTCTGCCTGTGTCACTGCCATAGTTTCAGGTGCTGTGTTTATTCTTCTCAGGGGAGGGAGAGGAGGCGATCGAAGGGGCCAGGTGTCTTCGCTCTGGTCTTGCCTCCTTATCCTCATCTATTTGCACCTTTCCCCCCCTGTGCGCCAGCATTGGCGGGGGGACGATGACAACACTGTACCTCACCAGGAGACTAGACGTCATGACACTCAGGCCTTCCTCCCTCTTTGCCCCTCTGGGTGGGTACCTGTAGTGGGGTCTTGGGCAGGCCCCTTAGTCTGTCTTCAGCAGTGGCTTTGGTTGAGTCTTTATTATGTGTTGGATACCTTGACCAGTGCTTTATGTGTATCATTTCATTCACTCTTCAGAACAATCCTAAAAAAAAAAAATGTGGCATTTAAAAATACTTTGAGGGGCACATGGGTGGCTCAGTGGGTTAAACCTCTGCCTTCAGCTCAGGCCATGATCTCAGGGTCCTGGGATTGAGCCCCACATCGGGCTCTCTGCTCAGCAGGGAGCCTGCTTCCCCCTTTCTCTCTGCCTGCCTCTCTGCCTGCTTGTGATCTCTCTCTGTCAAATAAATAAATAAAATCTTCAAAAAAATACTTTGAAAATAAAAAACTTTGATGATGATTCCTTATTTATTTGCTTATTTACTTTTCCATCATTCCCATGCTACAGAAGAAAACGGTGAGGGTAACTTGCTCCAAGAATACAATTACTGAGTTGCAGAGCTTTCCTCTGGGAAGTGGGACTTGAGGATTTCTAAGAGGGAGGCATGTGTTCTCAGGGATCTCTAGACCTTTTTTTCTGTGAGTTCTAAGCCAACAAATCAAGCGACTTACTATTAGCCGGGGTAAAACTGCTTTATCTTTATGGGGTTTAAATAAAGTGTGTAACTGTGGGTTTGTCCAGCCCTATGTTGTGTGAGACGCTCTGTGTAGACCGCGTGAACAACTCAAGCATCCTGGAATGTGGGCTGCTGTACAGACATAAGTCCCCCTGAGAGCAACACGAGTTCCCCATGAGTTTTGGGGAAGCCCAGGTGAGGTTCTCAGGGAATTCATCTGGTGGGAAAAAGAGGACTAGCTCAATCTCTTGAGTTCCAGGAAGAGAAAAAAAAATAGACATCATGGTCAGTAAAGGACAGACTTTCTGCCGGTGAATACCTTCTCAGAAGTGGGGGAGGGGTGAAGAAATGGAGTTCGCTTATCATCGAGGCCCTCCTGTATCTGTAATGTTTTGTCTGTCATACGTGAAGATACATTTGCAGATGGGACTCTAGGATCCTAGCCAAACTTGAAGATAGTCCTGGGTAGGTGTGGGTGAGCTTCGTAACCTGGAGCACAACATGAATCGTTATTTGTGTTTGAGAGTCTGTGTAAATGATGCCTGCTCCCCAGTCGCAGAATGTAACTGCAAAATAGTTTTCTTCCCTTCAGTGAGGTCTTCGCTCCTTTGATAACTCCAGGGATGTTGGGGCTCTTCAGTCTAAGGTGCCAGTTTTGGTTCCTATCATGGGGAAGAAACAGCACAGGAAAGTCTGCCCACTGTTGTGTTTGTAAACACAACAGTGTTTGTGCCTGCTTCCCCCTCTCCTTCTGCCTGCCTCTCTGCCTACTTGTGATCTCTCTCTCTGTCAAATAAATAAATAAAATCTTAAAAAAAATACTTTGAAAATAAAATGAAATTAAAATACTTTGATGATGATTCCTTATTTATTTTTCTATTATTCCCATGTTACAGAAGAAAACAGTGAGGGTAACATTGGTGGTCTGGTGGTCCTTCAGTCTGGTGTCCCCACTGCCTTTGGGGGTAGGATCCCAGGCTAGGATTTCTGTTCTTCCCGTATCAGGATTACTTTTTCCTATTACAATCCAGGGATACCAGGAACTCAGTTCACTCAGAGTTTCTCCCTAATGGGCCTCCCTCCAACTCTGTCCTCTTCCCCATTCCCAAGGTGTTTTTGTGTGTTAACACTATCCTACCAGGATTTCTGGGTCACTAGTTCTCTAAGTATCCACAACATGTGTGCTTGGAAACTGGTCCTTACCAAAGACTTTGGGTGTTGTCTCAGGGCACTCAGCTGGTATAACAAAATACCTCAGACTTGGTGGCTGAAACAACAGAAATTTTTTTCTCACAGTTCTGGAGGCAGGGAAATCTAAGATCAAGGTGCTGGTAGATTCAGTGTCTGGTGAGAACCATCTTGCTGGTTTGGAGATACCATCTTGTTGTATTCTCACATGGCGGAGTTCCGGTCTCTTCCTTTTCTTAAAAGAATACTTATCCCATTGTGGGGGAGGCACCCTCATGACCTCATCTAAAGTTAATTACCCTCCAAGGGCCCTACATCCAAATACCATCACATTGGGGTTTAGGGCTTCAACATAGAAATTTGAAAAGGACACATATAGTTTATAGCAGGCATGAACCTTGTGTTCCTTGTGTCACACCTGAGGGAGTGGCTATAAATACAAGGGGATCTCTGTAAACTGGGGCGACAGCATCCTCTATAGTTGCTCCTATTGCCTGGGGCAGGAGCGCTACAGAGAGGAAGAGTTTAAGAGAGGAGAAGCAGGAGGACACATAGTGAAGCTGCTCTAGGGTACCTTGTCGTCATGAAGCCAATGTCATCTCCCTTCACCGCTGTAACTCCTGAAAGCAACTCCATGCCTCTGGTGTAAAGGTCATCAGTCAGCTTATCTTCTCCTCTATTCCCATGGCTCACCTATTTCTTGTTCCCGTTTAATGGATGTTGGATAACCAAGGCACATCTCCAACTGTTTGGATGATCATTCTTCCCATTGGTCACTTGATCGCCAAGTGTTTATTTGCTTTCCTTTTCTGGCTGATGATTGGTTTAAGGTGAAGGAACTGAAAGGGCTTGCCTGCCAATAGAAACCCTGGATCTTGCCCTGGAACCATGTCAGAGATTGGTCTCAGGAGCGGCCTTATCCGGGGCAGGCCACTTGCTGGTTCCTTCCACCTGTCACATGTAGGTCATCTGAGCGGAACAGACGAGGACAACCCTAGAAGAAAGAGGAGAAGGAGAGAGAGGTCTGTGGGAATGAGGCTCCTGGTCGCTCTGGGGTGTTAGATGTAAACAAGATAATAAGAAAGTGATTCAGAGATGTTGGGAAGAGGAAATTTCAGATGATTCTTGATGATATGGCTTAGTCCTAATGAGTCTAGGCAGGCGAAGTTCAAGGTTCGAGGTTCGAATCCTAGTCCTGGACCCGATTATCTGACTTAAATAAATGATTTAAACTTTTTAGGCTCTAGCTTACCCATAAAGAAGCTGTCCTTTCTGTATGGACCAAGTAAGATCACATACCCAACACCTGAAGGAGCAGAGCAGGGCTGGCTCCTTTTGCTTTCACTCGCCTTCTTGTGTGTGGCCCCCCCTCCTCCCGCAGGATCTGCCTCTGGGAGGATCAGAGTGTGGCTCAGCCCTCCCTTGAGCTAATTAGCCCAGACGGCCTATGGGTTGGGTTTGAGTTAGCCAATAGGAACGTGGAACCCCTGCCTGGGAAAGAATATAAACCCCGCCTTTTGCCTGCCAAACTTGTGCGCCAATTCTGGCCAGGGTGATAGGCTAGTTCAAACAGTTACTAAGCAACTTTCTGTGTGTTACAATCTCATTGGCCACTGGCCCCTCTAAAACTGCTGCGCTTTTTGAAACTCGCTCTCTTTCTCTACACCACGCCGCTGCGTTGGTGGGTGTGGGAGACAGAGCTCAGGCTAGCTTGAATAAAGGGCTCTTTTGCTTTTGCATCGGACTCGGCTCCCTGGTGGTATTTGGGGATCTCAAAATCTGGGCATAACACACCTAGTGCCTGGTCCTCTCACTGGTCTCAAGGCCGTGGTTTGAGCCTATCGGTGGGTTGCTAATGGAGGCATGGGTCTTCTTTGATAATCTTAAACTCTGAGGAATAGCATTTGACAGGACAGTTACATTGTATCACAGATCCCACCTCTAAAAATGTAAGGTTTTCGTACGATATCACGGCAAATGAATTAGAAAAACCTTAGACTGAATTCTCACTGACCATCTTTAGAAACCAAAATAGAAGGCTATACCTTAAAAGAGAATGCTAAATAAATAAATACTGCTCAGATATTGATTCTTATTTCCATCTGCACCTTCCATTTTTAAGGCTCAGCCATCCCGGGGACTGGCATGGCAGTCCTGAGCTCTGCTCAGGGATTGAGGCAGGAAAAGGAACTTGAATGTCTTCTCCATCTCCCTCTGCTAGCTGCCCTTGTAATAATAGTTTGTGGGTGGAGAGAGGCCAGCAGACAGCAAAAGGAGGGAGAGAAAAAAGCAGGGGGCAAGGAAGGGGTCACCAGGGGAAGAGGAAGGGTAATGGGGATGCAGTCACTGAATAGTAACTAGGAAAAGTCCCAGTCCCAATTCCGCCCTCTCCTCTCCGCACACAAGGCTGAGTCTCTATGCTAATGTGCTCAATCTAGCATCTGTTAAAGCTTAACATTTCTCTGTAGCCCCCGTGCATTCTGGCACAGTCTCTGCCTCAGGCATGCAAATTTGCATTTTCCCTTGACACTGGTACAAGTAGCTTTCTAAATTTGCCTGAAATATAGCATTTGCAAGGTATTTTGGGAGACTTATGAAGTACTGGGCTGGAGTTAAGCTTAATTATTATTTTATACACTTTCTTTTTTTTCTTCATCTAATTTAATTTCTAAGGAGACTGTTAAGCTACCCATAATTTGAGAAATTTAAAGTTATAAGACCAAAAGAATTATAAGCAAGAGACCACCTTTTCTACTGGCCGAAAGGTGGAGATGATTAAAAGTTGCTTCTAAATTAATTAAAAACATTTGTAACCCCTGCAAATACTGTGCGAGGACTCTAAAGTAAAGCTGTACTTTGCATAAATAGTAGTAATACCTCAGAGCCTTCCCCACTTTTATAGAGACTGAGAGGGGTTGCCTCCCTGGGATGCTTTGGTTATAACAGCTTCACAAATTTTACTTTAGCCTCTTTTATTCACTAATTACTAATCTGTTTTGTACTTTCCAAGGACCTGATCACACAATTTATAGAACTGAGTTAACAACAATTTAGGAAATCACTGGGGCTTAATTCTCAGATCCTCACCAGAATGAGGTGGAAGAGCTTTTCGTGGGTTTTACAATGGGACCCGATGTTTCAACCAGGGCGAGGGTTGGAAGAGGGTCCCCGTGGCAGGTCTCTTCCAAAGAAAGCACTGTGGTGGCGGGGGGTGGTCTGTCCCCTGGGCTTGTTGATTCCCCTGCCTACTGATGAAGGGCTGGGATACAAGCTGAAATCAGAATCCCCCTCCTCTCAGTTGTAATGATTACAGCTCAACCCGTGTTCATTATGAACCTTGCTCTCCGGCTTCCTCAGCTCTCTACCAGTAAGTTTGTTTCCTTTTTTCCCTATTGGTGTGTTTCACGCTGCTCAGGATGTTTATTTTAACCACATATGGTATAGCCCTTCCTAACAGGGGCCTGAGATCAAAGAAGAGTTCTGAAAGGGAGTTCCATTTTTGTCTTTTGTCACTTCCTAGTTTTGTGATTTTTTTTTTTAAGCAAATTACTCTAACTGGACAAATGCCGATTTCTGTAAAATGGGAATAATAATGCCTACCTGATCGTGTATTGTAGGGTGTTAAGGTATCTGAAAAGAACTCTGAGTGGGACTCAGAATGTTGTGCTTGTGGAACTGGTAAATTAGTGACTGGTGGATGAAGCTTGGTCTTTTTTTTTTTTTTTTAAAGTAGAAAAAAAGAAATTTTCAGGGGTGCCTCATAAGGAGGTAGAGAGAAAGATGAACTGGATGGGGGAGGGATCATGCTCTTTGTCACCTTCCCAGTCCCTTGGCTTGATGGTGGTCACAGCTGGCAGGGATTAGAGCCAAACATCTACAAAAGGTGCTACTTGGGGTTCAGGTTACAGTGAGACACCATTTGAGAGAAAGGGTGTTCGCCTCCCCCGGCCTGGACCACAGAACCCCTCAGGCACCTTGAGAGCCATTGACTCAGAGAAGCAAGCGGGGCACTGG
The DNA here is from genome assembly GCA_028533885.1 of Nasua narica. Lineage (NCBI taxonomy): Eukaryota > Metazoa > Chordata > Mammalia > Carnivora > Procyonidae > Nasua > Nasua narica. The sequence goes on along the minus strand of CM052800.1, from coordinate 26,392,052 downwards.
GTGAGTGTGTTCATGGGAACAACCATGTGGTTGTTGGAATCCCATGGATAAGTCCCGTGGCTTAGGGGGCAGAGGGTGCTAATCAGATGGAGAAGGGGTATGAGGAACAAAAATACCAGAGAAGTTTGCTTCGGGATGATATGAGATCAGGACCAGTTCCTGAGCCAATGGGAGGGACCCTGTGGAAATACCAGTTTGGGGGAGGTATCAGGATTGAAGTTACATTGCTGATATCACCCCATTTCTGTCCAAAAACTTAGAAGGACCGCTCAGGCTACAAAAAAATTAAATGAGAGGAGGCATATAAAATGCCTACTACTGAAACAGATGAACTCCTTACTAGGTGATAATTATGATTACTAATTATTCATGAATACAATAACATTGATCAAGAGGATACTATGGGCCAAACACTGGTCTAGGCATGGAGGATACAGTAATCAACAACAACAGCAATAATAATAAAACCTGATCTCATGAAGCTGATAATTCAGTGGGGAAGGAAAAAAAGAAACAATACAATTTCAGATAAGGGTACACATTATGGAAAAAAATGGAGACAATTAGATTAGACAGAAGTTAGGGAGTTAGGATATTTGAGAAAAGGTTTCATGGGTGTGTGCCACAGAAGACGGTGTGTGGGGGGAGTGTAAAGGCCGTTCCCCAGTCACAGTGTTTGGAACAGAACAACTAGGTGGCGGTACAAAAGGATACCTCATGTTCCACGTGCAAATATTTCAACAGGCACAACTCAACATTTTCTCCTTGTCCCAATTTTGTGTTTTTTTTAGAGGTGGAGGGGGGCAGAGGGAGAGGGAGAGAATCTTAAGCAGGCTCCACAATCCTGAGATCATGACCTGAGCCAAAATCAAGAGTTAGATGCTTAACTCGCTGAGCCCCTCAGGTGCCCCCCAGTTTTGTATTCTTTTCAAAGAAGCCATTATAACCCTTTTCTACAATACTTTAGTAATAATTCAGACACCAGTGTTTTAGAAACACATCTACCACTATGAGCTGACATGGAGCCTCTGGGTGGGTCTGGGGAAATCACAGCATGGCTGAGTCTCAGCTACTGTGAGGGATTTATTTATATCCGGCCTCCGTCTTTTGATGTAACAACAGACCTGGTCTTGCACAGCAAAGACAAAAATCTTCTTCAAGTGTTTGGTGTTTTCTCCTCCAAGAGTCTGCCTGTGTAGCCTCTACTCGCCTCTGTTCAGCACAACCTTCACTTGCTGCACTGTGTAATAAGTGAGCAGGGCGCCCACTACTGGCTTTCATTGGTAAAGCAGGATCTGTTGCTTAGAGAACTTGAGTTGATAGCCTAAGCGCACTAGTTACTACTTGGTAAATATTTTGAATTGCACTCCTGATTTTAAGCACATATCAAATGGGATGCCTGGGTGGCTCACTCAGTTGGTTAAGCATCTGACTCTTGATTTCAGCTCAGGTCATGATCTCAGGGTCTTGAGATTGTGCCCCACATCGGGCTATGCACTGGGTGTGGAGCCTGCTTGGGATTTTCTCTCCTTTTCCCCCTGCCTCTCCCCTCCGCTCGCCCCATCCTATGTTCCTGCTCTCACTCTCTCAAATAAATAAATAGATCTTTTAAAAAATAGGCACATACCAATGAAGCTAATTTCCAAAGTCTAGCACAGTATATGCAAACACATCTCAACTTACTATTTATCCATACTCTGGCCCATCTTTTCTACAATATAAGAAACAACTCAACTCATCTTCCCTCACATTCCCACCTGAGATGTTGTCTTTATCCCCAACTCTGCTTTCCTGTGGCTCTCACCAGAGGCATTAAGACAAGTCTTACTGATCTTTGCTTCACAGAAGCCATTTGAATGGCTTTCATGAAGAGATACCTAATGAATGTGCCAATTAAGAAACGGTGTCCCAACTTATTTCTTTCCCTGTAGAAGAGATGAAGTGGAATTTTAGAGTAATTGTTGACAGGTCATTAACACACTCGTCTAATATATGATTTGGGATGGTGAGGCTGCCTTTAATCTTTAAATTCGAAATGTTTCCCAGCTGGGGAGAAGTCACTTTCAGTAATAGCTTCCCTAGGCTACTTAGCTTTTCACCAAGGCCAGACTCATTCTGAGGTCATTTTCTGATTCTGCAGGTCTCCCTCAGCCATAAATTTACTAAGGGTACCAGAGCTGTGTAATTGGGGATGGCAGGATGATAGAGTATTTCCAGAGTCACTTCATGAGGCAGGTTGTAATAACAGTGGATCAAAAATCATTCACATTTCCCCAGTAAGTACCACATTCATAGTTGGTATTGTAACACCTACATGAAAATTTATTGAGTGGTACAAACGGATACAAAATTAAAATCTGCTGAAGGAACTTGTTTAGATTGCACATACTGTGCAAATATAGGAAACTTCTTTTTGTTATGACAGATGATCTCATCTTGTATAGTCTCTTAATGCAATTTACTTTTAAGCATTGATTAAAGTAGCAATTCACTTTACATTTCTGAACACCTAGAATTCTGCCCAAGTTAGCGCCTACTATAGCTTAGGGTCACTATAAATACATATGTGAACAGTCTCTAATGGGGTCCCTGCTGATGTCTGGTAAGGTCTAATGAAAATGAACACAATAGAGCCAGCTCTTTTATACTCTATTCTATACCAAGCAGTATATTGACGTACGGGAGAATTAGTGTGGGAAAACTGCCTGGATAAACAATCTCTGACAGAGCCGTCCGGCTGTTGAGTTCAAGTACAGGTGGGATCAATGATGGATTTTTAAGGTGACTCTTTCAATATGGACTGTTTATGAGAATTAAAAATACATAAATATGCGTATACATGTATATATAGATATACGAATGCACGCATATTTTACATAATTTTTAAAAAGGCAAAATACTTCACAAAGAGATTAGAATTTTAAAGTATGGTTTTTATTAGAATTTTCCTAAGAGGTCTGTGGCTCACCGTTGACAAAGTCAACTTGCACCAAGGCACACGGCAAGGCTACCTTTCCCAGTTTCTTTTGCAGTTAGGTGTGCTGATGCGCCATTCTCCACATTCAGTTCTGAATGTCAAAACCCTCCACGGGTGATGGATCTGCCATGTTTTTTCTTTCTCTGAGGCAGACAACACAGTGCCCGAAATTAGGGGTTGAAGATTAGGGGTTCTTTGTGAGGCAAAGAACTCAAATTCTTGACTCACTGATTGGAGAAGAGCTATTGGCAGATGAGGAATATCCGTCTGAAATTTTAATGTGTGAGAATAAACTTTTATCCCTCTGAGTCATTGTAAATTTTGGAGTTCATTAGCATAGCTGAATGTGCTATTTCCAAACAACCCGTAAATATGAATAGCAGCTGCCATCTGCTCTCCCTGGTCTCTTTCACCACAGGTGTGCAGCTTCTTGTCGGGTTCCTCTCATCTCAAGGTGTTAGGTGATGGTGACTCGCAAGGTGGTTCTTCTTTACTCATTGTCCTCTCAGAACTTGGAGAGATAGAGAGTTCGGTCTTCAGAGAAGCTCAGGACTTTTAGTACATGTAATTATGAATTAGGTAAGTTACACTAAATTGGATTCACCTGGGTATCTGTGGGGTTCCCTTGAATGCAAGGTAGTACAAAAGAACATCAAGGGGAGGGACAAATGAACAAACAGAATGCATTTTCCTTCCTTTGGCCATGTGCCAAATCAGAAGGAAAAGTTCTGGATCATTACAGCTATTTAAACATAATTTCAAAATAATTGAATTTGTTTTCTCGGGCCATCTTTCAGTGATTGCCTCTTGCCTATAATGTCCTCTCACGTGTCCTATTTTTTTATTTATTCCTTTGCTCCAATGATTGACTTATCTTTCATGAAGTTTTAAACTGCTGAGAGAGGCTGAATGGGGCAATGGTTTTTTTAGGGTTGGGAGAAACTTCAGCACCTTAGGGTACAAGGATTTTTTAGTACCATGGGCCATAGTACCATACTATGGTACCATAGTACCAAACTCTTCCTACAACACTCAAATCAATTACCTTCTTAAGGAGTTGGAGAAATAAGAAGTCGACCATTTTTGTTTTCCTCCCGATATACTGAGGTGAGAGGCCTTCATTTATAGTCTTGATGCTTGAGGAAGATGTAGTATAAATTCAAAATAACTAACTGCTAGTTTCAGAAAACACAAATAGCATCAACGCTAAAAACTGCATACATTTCAGAAATAATGGAAGCTAATAGAAAAAAATGTTACTCCCTAAACATATCTTCATATTATTCAACTCTACATCTATTGCAAAAAAAATACCTAAAAACCTTAGCTGTTAGCTAGAGGATAGCTTTGTGTCATATAACCTGATAGCTGGTGACAAAGAAGTACCCAAAGGTTAGGAATAACTACAGAAGAAAACCTTATCATTTCAGTCATGTGAAATCTGAGAGATCACTTATTTAGGACACAATCAATAACAACAATGGTAGTAATAGTAATACATACATTTTTTGAGACCTTACCATGTGCCAGGCTTCATCTCCAACAATCCTATGAATTTCATATTATTATAAACATAAATAAATACTAGCTATCATTAATTTTGGAACTGCATGTTTTACATTACGATAGGAAACCACAGCTTCAAACTGAAATATTCCTTCCAAACTTGAAAATATTCATTTCATTTTTGTGCTTATATACTTGACATCCTGAATTTGACTGAAAAATGTCCTAACCTAGATAATTTCCTTTGCCAGCATTCCTTTAAAAGAATAATTGTCTGATAAGATAAAGGAATGCTAAGCTTTTTATAAGAGGGAACTCAAACTGCACGGTAATAGAACCCCTGGATTCTTATAAAAACATTAATAGAAAAACAATAATAACAAATATACTCTCTCTGGTCTTAAAATTCTATTTTACTTTTATTTTATTATATATTTTTAGGGGGGAGGGGGAGCAGTAGAGGGAGGGGGCAGGAGTGCCCTAAGCAGGCTCCACACCCAGTGTGGAACCCAACATGGGGCTCCACCTCACAACCCTGAGATCATGCATGACCTGAGCCAAAATCAAGAGTCAGACACTTAACCGACTCTGCCACCCAGGCACCCCATTAAAATTCTATTTTAATTACTTATTTTCTTAGCTATTTAATTATCATTTTTCTTTTACCACAAAAAACTTCACTGTTGAACTCCAAATACTTCACCACTTCAAGTAGAGCTGTAATGATAATCCATGAATTCTATAGTTTTGCCAAAGGTACTTACGAATATCAGGAATACTACAAAATTGATGTAAAAAATCATCAGAAAATATTTAAAATTTTCACTTCAAACATCATGTTGATCCATTTTAGTAGATTCTTAAAGGTACATCTTAGAGCCACACCTAGGAGCCACAATATTTGCTCCTCCAAAAAGAGAAATCCCAGAAATATAAAAACTAAAATATCCCTTTTATTATTAAAACTTCCTTCGTATTGTGTTATTTGCTTGTGCTCTCATGACAAAGCAGCCTTAGACAGGATCACCCTTAAAGAGCCATTCTTATGAATTCTGTTCATCATTTGCTTCCAGCACCAACTACTGCAGCCTTTCTACCATCTGTAAGAACTTGTAATGAACCATATCCATTGGGTTCCAGCATCTTTCTTAACTATCGCCACATCCTCTATGCAAATCACAGGCCCCGATAAAATTAGTTTTCTCATTTTTTACCCAACTATATCTGTGATTTCCTACCTCTGTGTTTGTTCGCCTGGGTCTTTCCTCAGATGGCCTCTCCCGAAGTCTATGCCTGTTTGAAGAGCTGATGCAGATAAATCCTTCTCCTTGGAGATGTATCTGTTCTTCCCAAATGGAAATGATCTTCCTCTGCTATTGTATGTGCTAGGTACTACTTACTATTCACTGTCTATTCGATTTGTTCCCTTTCTAATTCGATTTTAAGCTCTTTGGCATCTGTGGGCCACAAAGGCTAGTTTGGTGTGTTATACCACGCATGGCATTCTAGGTGTTGAGTGGGAATAAACTTGGGTTTTATTTCTGAGAATAGAGCCCTAAGTAGTAAGAGTGAGAGCATGGAATCAGGGGCCCACATCCAGTTCCAGCTCTGTTCTTTGGAAAAATCACCTTCTCTGAGGTCATTGTTCTCAACCTTGAAAGGAATAGAATGCACTAGGTAAACTTTTTTTTTTTTTTAAAGATCTTATTTATTTATTTGACAGAGAGAAGGAGAGAGAGAGAGAGAGGGATCACAAGCAGGCAGAGAAGCAGGCAGAGAGAGAGAGAAGCAGGCTCCCCGCTGAGCAGAGAGGCCGATGTGGGGCTCATTGTGGGGCTGGATCCCAGGACCCTGAGATCTTGACCTGAGCTGAAGGCAGAGGCTTTAACCCACTGAGCCACCCAGGCACCCCTCCACTAGGTAAACTTTTAAGACTCTTCTTGCTCCAAATTACTTCACTTGGTAATAACTTTCCCTTACTCTTTACAAATGAAACTGCACTTTGATTGCTCATCCTGAACATTTTGTATGCATCATTTTTCATTCAACAAGAAATTATTGTTAGCAACTGAAAACAACTGTACCAGGGAGATATATTTTAAAATATTTGGATTACTTACAAAAGGATTGTTATTAGAAGTATCAGAAGAATTTCATTTTATTGTCATCTTTTCCAAAGACCTCAAAGACGCTGGTTTAGAAAAGAACCACCAAACATTTAAAATATATACTAAATGACTGTAACAGGTTTAGTGACTTTGAAATATGACTGAAGAAGGAATTGTTCACCTAGCCCATTAATTTATTTTTATTTTTTAAGATTTTATCTATTTGTCAGTGAGAGAGAGAGAGAGAGAGGGAGAGAGAACAAGCAAGAGGAGAGGGAGAGGGGAAAGCAGACTCTCTGCTGAGCAAGAACCCATGTAGTACCTGATTCCAGAACCCTGGGATCATGACCTGAGCCCGAGGCAGATGCTTAACCAACTGAGCCACCCAGGCATCCCTCGCCTATTAATTGAAGTATAAAATATTCCTTTGCTATATTCCTTTGCTATTTTCCCAAAGTTTGTCAGCTGTGTCCTTAAAAAGAAAGATTAAATTTAATTTCTGGTAGACTCTGACTTTTTTTTTTCCTTTTCCAATTGGGATATATTTTAGTTCATGTGTTCAAAAAATCAAGCAAGGAAATGTAAAATTATGTTGATTTTTAATAACATCTTAAGACTTAGCCATATTTGCATTGCTTACTTTTATACAAATTTAATTCTAAATCAGAGAAGTCACCTTAATTGCAATTAAATAGAATCTTAGCTCTTAATGAATATAACATTGAAGACATGTTACCTAAATTACTTCATTTTCACCAAAATTAACATTTCAATGTGTCTTGCTCTGAAATGAAAATATCTTTGAAGAAAACAATTATTGATGAAATAAAACATCTGGTGGAGTTGACTCAGAGATTCTCTGTAGCAACAGACACCTTTATAATCAACAGTTCTGGCAAGCAGTTTTGATGAAACACTGCCTAAAATAAAGATTTTTAATATGCTACAGAGTTGGGGTTTTTTTCCCCCCAGTGTTCTCTCCAGGCTTCTTTGACTACCAAGAGCTTGAAATTGATAGTTTGAGTTTTCCTCTTTAATGACATGAGACATTCTCAGGAAACAATGTATATATATTTTTTCCCATAAAATACTAAGCTCAAAAGGTTTTGTTTTCTAATGAGCAAAGTTTGTTTCCCTAGTTTACGTGAAAAGGAACTTCTCAGAACCAAGCCACTCCTCTCCCAGGGGAAATCATTGCTGCAGGTGTGCTCCACTAACCCCCACCCTGCCAGGAGTCTCAGAAGAGATTTTGCAGAGCTCGCTGGGGAGATATCTCTCATTTGGCCTGAGAGATTCTTGGTAATGTCCAACACTCCAGTCTAGTTTGCTATTGAATGAATTTCAGGTTTTATTTTGAAGGTTTTCTCAACCCTGGTACCACTGACATATTATTTTGGATAATCCTTTGTTGTAGGGGTTATTCTCTGTATTATTGTAGGAAGTTTAGCAGAACGCTGGCTTCTATCTTCTAGAGGCCAACAGCTCACATGCCTTTGCCCCTCAGTGTGACAAACAAAAATGTCTCCAGACATTGTTAATGTCCCCTGAAGAGTGGAGGCAAATACCTCTGGCTGGGAACTAGCATCTTAAAATACTGCACAGTAGTGCTAATTCTGAAGACAGAGTATTCCCACACACACCTCAATTTGAAGTCGCCTCGGTTGGGGAAAGTGAACAAAAAGACCTGACCACCAACTGGCCGGTGACCCGGACCCAGGCACTTGGAGGCTCCTCGCCCCCTCCCTGTATTAGGAACGTGGGTCTGATTAGCCTTTCCGACTCTCAGAGGCTCCTCTAAAGACGAAGTCTTGAAATAGTGATATGATCTTGAAAACACCTGCATGGTATACTGACTGAGCCCTTTTAAGGCCTCTTTATAAGCTTTTAAGATTTGGAGCATGCCTGCAGGATTGGAGATCGGTCTAAATCGCAAGCCTTCTAGGTGAATTCCCTTCTCTATTATTAGAGCTGCCATTTAACTAATCCGGAGTAGCCTTTTTCTGGTCTCTTCCAGCCCTTTGTGTAGGGGTCCCTCAGGGACAGTGGTTTTAGATTACACCAGGAAAGTTACTGGGAGGGCTGTGAATCTACCCCTCCATCTCCACATTTAAAGCCCTGCTCCTACACTTAATTAGCAGTGTGGCCTTGAGCAGGTTAATTAACCTCTCTGAGTCTCATGTCTTCACCTGTAAAATAAGTATGATAATAACTCACCTCATGGGGACATTATCAAGATTAAATGAGATGATACACAAGAACCACTTAGAAGAGTGCCTGGAACCTCATACCCCTTTAACCAGCATTGCAAATTATTTCTATTATAATTCACAGAGCCTTTCAATAAAACTTTAATTTTCACAGTAATGCAAGATTTAAAGGTTTTCTCACCAACTCTGAAAGTTATGTAATTGATACTAATTAGTGGATATTTTTTCTTTTTAATCCGAGTTAAAATAATTGCATAGACAACTAATTTCTCTAACTAATTTTCAAGAAGGGACACGTACCATAAGCCTCCCTAGGCTGATATATTGCCCACCATCATGAGGATTGAATACAGAATGCATTAAAGGAAAGCATTTAATTTTTTTTTTTTTAATCACAGGCATACTCAAGAAGGTCTAGTGGGCCAAACTTTTACTTTAATAGTAATTGATACAAATGCTAATAGCTCAACACCCCTAGATTTCAAAGCACAGCAGTGGTTGAGACTGCGTTTAAAATCTCAGCAGGGCCTGCTCTCAAGCTTCCCATAAAACCTGAAGGCTACAATAGAAGAAGGTAGGATTGAGACCAGTGCTCAATAACACTGCAGGCACCCTCGGTATCTGCAAGTAGCAACTAAACCCTTTCTTTAAATTTGAGCTTAAAAGAGTCACCTGATATCTTATCAAGATAAACACAGGTTGGGATTTTAAAAAAATATGGCCCTATGGTGCTGAGATATTAAGGAAATAGATGCTTAACTCATCTCCTTTGATCACATTATAAATTGCATTAAAATACAGATACTTAGCCTTCACTCCTGACATTTTGATTCAGTAATATGCAAGGTACAGCTCAGGAATTAGATTTTTTATACAACTCTGCAGGTGATTCTAAGATTTTCAAGCAGATTTGGAAGATACTGCCTAAAGAAAATGAGGAATACCTATAGAACTCCAATAAATTTCTATAAATAAAATAAAATTTCCCTGATGAGTCTGATCACCAATTGTATGGTTGATTTATTCATTTATTCCATATATATTTATTAAGCGCCTACCGCAAGGCAAAAACAGCTCTCCAGAGGCCATTCAGACATGAATGAAATAGGTCTGGTCCCTGCCCTCATGGCGATTATTATTGACCAAGACAGCCTTAACATGCCTTCTGCCTGACTAAACTTTAGGTAGATTTCTTCCTGTTTAAAGAAGGCCCCTGACCTCCTTTATTAGAGCATTTATTTCAGAAAATTTATAATAGAAACTTGTTATTCTGCCCTTTTGAGATGAAGCCTCCTACAAGCATGAAATATCTTTCTCAAGGAGCTGGGGGTCATCCTTCTGAAACGTTATCATCAAGAAAGAATTCTCTTTCCCAGTTTCCGAGGGAGGGTAGGAGGCTAACTTTAATAAATGCCAATTTGCAAACACAGATGCCTTGATCACACTGACCAATCTCCTTCTTAATGTTCTCTAGTACTTTTCCATGAGCTCACCCTAGCATTTAAAGATCCTCCTGCCTTTTGTTTCAGTGGGGTTGAGCTCCCTCTCTGTCCCCTAAAACATGGCTCTTGACCCCTATTGGAATAGTCTTGAATAAAGTCTCCTTTCCCTGTTTTTTTCTTTTACATTATCTATGTCACTGATTTTTATCTTTATAGTTCATAAGAATTATCTAAGTCTGCTAACCTAGAAGGTTTGGATATGAACAAGGAATCTAGTTGTAAGCACCCAGATGATATGAGTAGGACATAGGGAGACCAGACATTTAGAAACATTGTGCCTGTGGTCCCAGTAGACATTATATTAAGAAATGTACCATCTCGGGAGCCAAAGCTAGCTTCAAGCATTCACAAAGGCCAAGTCTTAGATATTTTGACCACAGAATAACTAAATATGTTAATAAATTCAGAAATATTGAACAAAATGGAAATCTACAAGTACATACTGATCATAAATAATTAGGGAGGAGGAGCAGGGGCTCTTGATTATAGAAGAAGGCTGAGAGATGACTGGTCATTGTGCAGAGAATGCTGCAGTTTAAAAGTCATCATTTTGCAACCATCGGAGTAAAGATTAGAAGAATCATTAATGAATGATAAATCAAGGGGGAAATTTTTGATGCAGAGCAGGATAGATGCATAGTCTTAGTGTCTCTCTACAGATTGCTTGTTAATTACAAGAGAAAAAGTAGGTAGCTACACAATAGTGTACCTAGACCATATGTTGGTCCGGGGACCGAAGTTAACATTGGCAGTGAAGGGCAGATGGACATAATGTGTCCTGAGAAAGACATAAAATTACTTGCATAATCTTTATACTAAGAATTTTTAATCCCATCACAGGGGACCATGAGACCATCCCCAGATGATAATCTACTATTAAGAAAGGGAGAAGGAATGGATATACTGTTCAAAGATAGCAATGTCGAAGGCCAAGGATCTATTTTGGATTAAAGGAGACTCACATAGCCTGAAGTTAAATGCAGTATGTGATCCTAGATTAGATCTTGTATTAAAAAAAAATGCTCCGCAGGCCTTTGGTTTATTGGTAAAGTTGCAATACAGTTGGTAGATCACTAAAAGTTAAAAACTATATAATTATGTAAGAGAATGTTCTAATACTTAGAAAACACACATTGAACATTGAGGGTAAAGGGTCATGTTGTATGTAACTTAAGTGGTTCTGAAAAAATGTAGATGGATAGTAAATAATAAAGGTAAAGCAAATGGGGTGAAATACTAACAATGGGTGAATCTGTATAAAATAGTCACAAGCGTTTGTTATATTATTCTTGTAACTTTCCTGCATGGTCAAAATTATTTTTAAGTAAAAGTTTAAAATATGCCATTTTTTTCTTAAATACCTATTTAGGTAATCAGAAAACCAATAATTCCACAAAGCAAGTCATTGTATGGCATTTACTCAGCAGTAACTAAATTTTATATCCTTAGCCTTTACAGAGAAGGAACTGAGGCAGTGATTTTTTAATATTATTTATTCTGCTTAATTTAAAAACAAAGTATGCATTTCTCTAAGACCACAGAACGAGGGAAGAGCTTAGTTAGTTTTCCTGAAGGAAAACCTAATAAATGGTTAGACTTTCTTTACTTCACCGTGAAGAGCCCCATAGCCTTTTGGCCTTGACTCTTTGGAACTAACTTTGCTGCATTGCAGGAATTCTGTTCAGCCCAGTTTGGCTGGTACAAGAGGTAAAACCTTCTTCCTTTCTTTTTCTTTTTCTTTTTTTTTCGTGGTAAGGTCTATAATAATGGGCTTCAACTTTTTGAGTGACATTTTGACAGTTAAAGGGTAAACTGCACCAAAATGTTGAAACAATCTCATTACAAATAAGTGCATAAATGGAAACACTATCCTGAAATAAGAAAATGCACTAATGAGGCTTATCCTCTGGAAGTTAAATGCAATGTTCAGATGTTACTCAAATGCTGAAGTCTGGAGAACTTTGTGATGGATATACCCAAAAAAGCTATGTCCTTTCCCTCTCCCCCCACTAGGGTTGTTCTCTATCATTTTATCCTGATTTATTTAACGACTTGGAATTTGTCACCAACTTTCTACATTAATTAATTTAAAAAGACTTTATTTATCTGACTAAGAGAGAGAGGACAAGCAGGGGACATGACAGGCAGAGGGAGAAGCAGGCTCCCCGCTGAGTAGAGAGCTGGACATGGGCCTCAATCCCAGGGCCCCTAGGATCATGACCTGAGCTGCAAGCAGATGCTTAATTGACTGAGCCACCCAGGCACCCCTCTACAATTAGAGGAAGACAATGTCTGTCTTCCTCTAAAACATAAATTCTATGTTTGTAAGTTCAGCAAGAATTTTATGTCTTTTGCTTATTGCTAAATGTTTAGCAGATAAATGAATGAGAGAGAGAGAGATGCAGAGAAAGAGGGAGACAGAAACAAAGTTGTACGCTCCCAGAAATTTATTCTCTGGTTTTTTATTTAAGAGCCAAGGTAGTTTCCCATCATATCACAATTTTTACCTTTGTAACAGGATATAAACATTTAATATACACATGCATATATATGTGTATATATATATGCACATATGTCTATGTCTATGTCTATGTATATTTCAGTCTTTGCTGATTTACAAGGCAGTATTGCCTACTTCATCTTTACCCAAAATGGGAACGGAGATTGAAGAACAGCGCCTGCACATATGTGTGTTATTATTATACTTATTTATTTATTTTTTTATAAAAAGTTCCCTAGGCCTTAAGGAAGGAGGAAAAATCTGAGTCTAATGATTTCTCTAAAGTGCATTTTGTTGGGTTCCTGGATGGCTCAGTTGGGTAAGTGTCTGCCTTTGGCTCAGTCCATGATCTCAGGGTCCTTGGATCTCACCCCAGTCAGGCTCCCTGCTTGGAAGGGAGTCTGCTTCTCCTTCTCCCTCTGCAGCTCCCCTGTTTGTGCTTTCTCTCTCTGTCAAAGAAAGAAAGAAAGAAAATTTTAAAAATAAAGTGCATTTTGCTGTTGATGTTTTGTTTTGTTTTTTGTTTTGTGGCTGGCGAAAGAGGGCAGTGAAGGGGATGTGAGAAAGAATGGGACAAGGAAGCAGAGGAGCAGGAACACAGAAGGACTCCAAGCTTTAGGTGTGAACAGAGAGTGAGGCTGTTGTCTGGGAAGTGCTGGCAGAAGCATGTAAAGAATGAAGTGTGTGCAAGTCGTCTTAAGCCCTGTTGGCTAGGAGTCCTCACCAGCTAATGACCCAGTCCATTGACAGCCCAGTTATGTGGGAGTGGAGCATAGAGAATGAGGGAGAGAGAGGGATAAAGGGCTCACCAAGTTAAACAGTGTGTATTGTGATGGGGTTACTTGTCTTTGGGGGGATTTGGGATTTTATCCCATGGGGAGTCACTGAAGAATTTTAAGCAAAGGAATGACTTAATGACATTGTTAATTCAAAAAAGTCTGGGGGTAGGTGGGGAGAAGGATATGTTCATTAGCTTGACTATGGTAATTATATAACAATGTGTATCAAAATCAAAATATCAAATGTATACCTTAAAATATATAATTTTTATTTTTTGGGTATATCTCAATAAATTTGGGGTGGGGTGGGGGAGGGGGGAAGTTATCTGGTGGCAGGATGGAGAATAGTTTGGAGAAAAAGAAGACCAGACGCAGGGAAACCAGGCTATTGATAAAAACCTAGGGGGCATTTTAGCCATGGCAGCCCTTTCTTATACACATGATTGAGTTTTCTGAATTAAAAAAAAATTATGGAAAAGATAATTAAATACAGATATTTCTCTAAGTGAAAATCACATACATGTTTTAAAAAATTAATCATGTTCACGTCTCTGTAAGTTGGGTTTATTTAGAAACTTTTGTTTCTATCCATGGATCATTACAATAGCTGAAGTTATTTTCAATTCATGAATGTATAGGATACTAATCTCTCCTACCAAGCTACTGGTAAATTTGTTTTTAGATCCTTTGCCACTTCAATTGATGGCATGATAAAATGATGAAATATCAGGCTGTGGCTGTTATTTTCTTCTGAAGAGTTAATCCATTTTGTTATTTGCTCTGAAGTAGTGGATCTATAGCTATAATATTTCATTGTTCTGTCCATGGCGACAGCTGCATTCATTATAAGCAGCCAGTAATCCTACAAGGCTTCCTTTGGCTCAAGTTCATCCGACACCATTCTGGAAGTCTGCAGTCTGTAGCAAGGAGCCATGTTAAATGAGAATGCAGATGCATCACTTGAAAATTTGACTATTTTTATAACAGAATTCAGAGCAAGCAAACAGCACTGGGACACACTGCCCAGCGTATTATTAGGCAGTGACAGTATAAACCAGCTAAGGAACTTAGGCATGATGTGAGGGGAAGAGGGAGACTTTCCAAAATGAATGGTAAGCAAATTCCAAAGGTAGTTCTGGACATCTGACTAATTAATTTGCGTGCTCATGATTTCAGGATACCTACTCTGGTCTGTATTTGAAGCTTTTACCATTTTCTCTCTGCAAAGTAAAAAAAAAAAAGTTTGTTCAACTGAGCTATAAAGTCTCAATTCTAACAAATGGGGAGCAACTGGAGGGTTAAATAACATGCAGACAATTACTTTGAAAACTTTTCTTCACTTATCATGAATACTAAGTGCCTCTTGCTCCTTTCAGCCCTTTCTAAATTTAATACTACATTTATGTCCTACAGGCGTTTTTGATTATTAGCTGGTTTCTAAAGTTGACTCTTGCACAACACACTGGTTAAGGGCATTGACCCCACACAGTTGAAAATCTGCATGTAACGCTTGAGTCCCCCAAGACTTAACTACTAATAGCCCTACTGTTGACTGGAAGCCTTACTGGTAACATAAATGAAGTGTGTATGTAGTATGTGTTATGTAGTGTATTCTTACAGTAAAAAAGCTAGAGAAAAGGAATTATTATTAAGAAAATTATAAGGAAGAGAAAATATTTATTGAAAAAAATCTGCATATAAGGGGACCCGCACAGTTCAAACCTGTGTACTATACATAACACGTCTTTTGAGTATTTCCTGTCTTTACAAGTTGCTAATCTATACATTAATTGTGCTTAGTGTATCTTATGGGTTTTATCTGTCTCAGTTGTTTTTCTTATTCTGTCAAAATTGAAATTATTAAATAATGCAGCAAACATGTATTGCAGTAGTTGTTCAAAATGAAGTTTCTGATCATAATTATTAACTGAGTCATAGCAGCAGTGACTAATAAATTCAAGCAATTTAGGTAATAAGCTAAAAAAAAGGAGAATTATGGGATCAAAAAATCTCCCTTTAATAAGATTTAAAAATTATTTGCTTCTGTGTAATTTCTCTTAACATATGGTGGCCTTATTATTTTTTTCAATCTATTTCTTTAATTTTGTTTTAGTTGAAACTAAGTTAGCCTGAGTAATAGTGAGTACTCAAAATGACAGGGGCCTAAATAAAATAAAAGTCTATTTCTCTGTCATGTGTTTGAAAAAAATTTTCTGCTAGGAGGAACAAGGGAAGAAAAAAGGACAGCAAACTCTCTCCTAGGAAGTCAAACACATGAAATTTCTGTATGTAGCGTGAGCTAGAACTTAGTCATATGACCATACTTAACTCAAGGGATGCTGGGAAATGTCTTTTTTCAATTGGTTATGAGGCTAGATAAAAATCAGGCCTTACTTGGCAAAAAAAGAGATTACATAAATTGGAAGAGGAATATCAGGCTATGTCACAAAAATCTCTGAACAAAAACAAAATTTCCACTAAAGTGCAAAAATGTGATTGACCTGAAAATAGGACAAATGTCCTGCCACCTTATGATTATCTCTGTGAACTAAAACTCAAAGAAAATCCAAATCTATGTTATTACAACTCCTCCTAAAAAGTGCATAATTATGATCGCGTTAGCATATGATTAAACATTTTTCTCTAAGACTTTAGATTCAAAACAACCAATAATTATCTTGTGCAGCACACTTAGCAAATGCATCTTATTACCATAATAATATCAAGATCATATCATTAAATCAAATATAAACCTTTGAAAACAATTAAAAATGAACCCAACACTCTCTAAACAGGTGCATGCTTTTCTTCTGTAAGTCTAAAGAACACTACTCTGTTCTTTTTGCTTGTTTCCCCGCCAAACTTTATTTTTTCAGAAAAGTACATTACTCATCTGTCCTTAAACATGGGGAGAGTAGTTGTTGAATGTTGGAGCTTTATCTATTTCTTATTTCTCTTCTAATCATTGGCTCTAGTCAATTTAAAGTAGTTGATCTCTAGATTTCCTTTGATCTTCTTTAGTAAGAAATGGACTCCATTGGCCTTTTAATTGGTTTCCACATGAAATCTGCATTCACTGAAGTTTTCCTGCAAATAAAATTGCTGGTACTTTCCAACCTCCCAATTGACAATACCTGCCCCACCTGCTTTGGGAGAGAAGATCTAAGGGCACTATTCAGGGGAGCTGTAATGTTGTCTTCATTGTACCCAATAATCCCTGAAATCCACATGGAGGGATCTAACATTCAAGGGAACAATAATTCATTGCCAGCACCATATATTAAAGTTTTATTTGGTATATGTTAGCAGAATTGCATTATCTTCTGAAATAATCATACATTTCTTGTTAATCATATTCTTGGGTAGTTTATGATTAGTTGTCATTGAGGTCTTTCTTCCATTATATTGATTATTCCTGGAACTTAAGATAGCTATTGATGTTTACATATTAATTTTGTAGCTAGCTACCATATACGCTTTCTTAGTATATTCATTAATTGTTTCCACTTGATTCTCTTGGGTTTTCTAAATATACAGTAGCATGATCTTCAAAGATTTTTGTCTCATATTTTATTCTCATACTTACTTTCTTTTAGAGATTTACTGCTAACCACCATGGGGAAAGAAGGTTCTTGGCTTACAACTTGTGACTCCATCTGAGATGTTAGCGGCTGAATTAAGCCCCATAACTACTTACAAAGTGGGTATTATCCACATTTCATGAAGAGAAAATTGCCTAAGATCACAAAAGTAGATAAATAGATAAAGGAGGCAAATGTTTTTTGAACACAGGTTCAGAATTCATGTATTTTCTACTAGTTCACAGAATAACTCCCAAAAGGAAAAAAAAGATTCCGTAAAAAGCTAAAATTTATTCTCTTCCTAATGCTGGTGATTTTCATCATGGGAAAATCATAAATCAGAAAAGCACCCGTTCCAGTTATATTGCTGTGTAATATGTAACTCCAAACTGAGGAGTAGAAAACTACATACATTTTATTAGACTCACGAATTTTGAAGGGCAGATACTGGACAGGGCAGAGTGAGGATGGTTTTTCTCTCCGTAGGGTACCACTCAGCATGCCATGTTCTGCAAAGAGCAATGTTTGCCTTCGCTGTTGTTCCAGGATTGGCTATGGAGGTGGCAAGACAAGGTTGGATAGAAGGTGAGATGATAGACTTTAGAGGAACTTACTTGGCAAGCCAAAAACTCTGTGTACTATTCTGTAGGAATCCTTTAAAGGAAGATGAATAAATCAGCATTTCCACTTATTCTCGCAGCATTTGAAAGCTATATGGGAGGGGGTCAAGACAGAAGGTGGGAGGGTATGTTAGGGGAACTGATGAAAGCTTTAACTGGGGCAAGAGTAATGAGAACTGCCATGACTTGCTAGTTGATTACATATGGAAGTTTGGGAGAGTTGAGGAAGATTCCAAGGTTCTGGAACTGGATTTCCTAGGACATGGTGATGCCATGCCAGAGGTCAGAATGACATGGAGGGGGATGGATGGGGATGATGGATTTCATCTAGAAACATTTAATCTGAGTGTTCCACAAGAAACTTCCCCCCATGACAACCAGGGGAATGGGCACGTAGGTAGTTGGATTCATGACTCTAACACTCATGAGATTAGTCTGTGCCACAGTTTGAGGAGTCAGCCAGCATGCATATGGAAGCTGAAGCCATGGGTGTGGATGGGATGGTAAGAAGATGTATTAGAATAATAATAAAAAGGAATAAGGACAAAGCACACAGGAAAGTACCACTATTTCCATCCCCAACTGACTAGGAAGGCTAGAAAGGTAGAAGAAGAACCAGGAGAAAGTTGTATCTATAAAAAATTGAGGGATGATTTCAAGGATTTTGCTCCAGTTTCACTTGAACTCTATTGTGACTGAAGCAAAAATCTTCTCTTTCTTTATAATCCTAAGGTCAGGGTTCCTTAAGTCACCAGAGGGAGAAATTTTTGGTAGTAGCAAAGGCTGTTGCAGTGGTTCTTGCTTTTGTCTGCCCATCCATTTTCCTTCTGGTGATCCCCAGGCTGCCTGGATGCATGCGTTGAGATATGAGCTAGGCTGGTCAACCATAGCAAGCCATTTTGCTGGCTCTAGTGACTGGTCCATGGTACATGGGTAGGAGCAGCATGGCCTGGGGACATTTAGTCTTGAGAGATTATATACAGAGGCAGCAAAGTGGTTAGAACTAAGTCATTTTTTGTTTTTTTTGGCAGTACTCAGAAGTTTGAAAATGTCTTGCTACTAAGACTTGTAGACCTGCCCTTGTTCTTGTCCTTCTAAAGGCTTTCTCATTCATTACTTTGTTGTTGTTGTTGTTGTTGTTTTGTTTTCTTGGCTGTGAGCTATTTTCCCTTAGTTTTCTTTCTGTTCCCTCACTCTCCCCCTTTCTGGAGTTGCTTGATTTGAAAACAAATGTGGAGTCAAGGGACTTGAGATCTCTATGGGGCCAAAGTAAAATTAAGGGGGTGTAAAGATGGGAAAATGACCACTCATGGCCTGAGGATGAGGGGCTGGAGTGCTAGTATTTAATATGTCTAGTAACCTTTGTTGATGACAAGTTCTAGGATGTGAGTAAGGAGTGGGTTAACGAAATGGCATTGTTATGCCCAGATTTTAAGATCCCCAAATACCACCAGGGAGCCGAGTCCGATGCAAAAGCAAAAGAGCCCTTTATTCAAGCTAGCTTGAGCTCTCCCTCACACTCACCGACACAGCGGCGTGGTGTAGAGAAAGAGAGCGAGTTTC
>CM052800.1:26331551-26372209 GCA_028533885.1 Nasua narica | reverse complement strand
AAACCCAACCCATAGGCCCTCTGGGCTAATTAGCTCAAGGGAGGGCTGAGCCACACTCAGACCCTCCCAGAGGCAGGTCCTGCAGGGGGGCCACACACAAGAAGGCGGGTGTAAGCAAAAGGAACCCGCCCTGCTCTGCTCCTTCAGCATGAAGCTCACAGTGGCTAGTATAGTGAGACACAGTGAGGGCAAAATTGAAATGAAACATACATATGTGAATTAAAAAATATGCATCATTCATGTTGCATTCTGTCTCACTATATCTTTACAAGTTCGATTTCAAGTTGTTTAACAATATTTCCTTGGCTCCAAGCTTTTCTGGGGATGGGTCTAAATGTCTGGTTCCTCACTTATTCGTCTCATTAAGGTTATATTAATGGGGAAAATAAGTGAATGTCAATGGTCGGATATTTTATAGGTGAACGTGCCTTCTCAATACTGAAGTTTAGTATTTCTGAACTTGTAATATGCTATAACAGTATTCTCTCCAAATCAAGGGCAGGTGGATGGTCTTGATGAATTATTTTCTCTTGAATATTTATTTTCCCATTTTCCGGTCTCACTGACTTGAATCATTTTCCATTGTTTTATGGAATAATAGTGGAAGTATTTGTAAGTGATGGCCATACTCATTTTGATTTGAGGTGTTGTTACAAATCAACGCGTTGAAGTGCTAAATTTTCCTAATTTAAATAATAACATCAGTATCTATTCAGGAAATATTGTTTTAAAATGAGGAGGTAAAGGCAGTTGCAGCCGAGAGAATAGGAATATCCTTACAAAATGGAAATATGGTAATTCAGAGATAACTGGTAAATGCCCATGGTAAACCAAGCATGCTGACACAATGTTCGAGACTGAACAAGGAAAACCCCCAAATATTTGAGTCCTCATCCTAATGTTCTTTTAATGAAGGCAGTTTGTCATGAAGTCCATAGCTTCCTTGATGTATTAATAAATTCTTAAGAGATCATATACTTTTATGTTCCTGTTTTTGGGCTTGACACTACATTTTTTCTCAAAATATTATTAGGAGGAACTTGCCAAATATTTATCAAGTATTTTCTCATTTCCTCATAAGACCTTCTTCTCAGATTCTAATTCAGAGTTTTCTGGTGTCGTTAAAGAAAGGAGGAGTTACATGGATTTAGTGCTTACTATGGGAATAGCTTCTTTAAAATCTGGGTGACTCATGTAATTGATTTAATGCACTAAGCAAAAATGGTGGGTTTGGCTTTTGGTCCCTAAAAAGATAGCAAATGAAGTCACTTATCTGGGTCCGTGATGAGCTGGGTGAAAAAGAAGGAAAAAAAAATGTGGGGCAGATATTTGAGGGACGAGCACTGCAGTGCTGTAGGTCTCTGCATAATGCTCTTCTTGCAACCGCCTGTGTGTCTTCCGCTCTGTGAACTCAGAGTATAAATGTCTATACTCTGTGAAGTATTCATTCATTCACTTCCCCAGACCTCGTAGTCCCCTTGCACACAGCTTTTCATATATACGCATATGTAACCCATTGAACTGTAATTATTTGTTTGATGTCTCTCAGGCCATCTGAATCGAGAGGTTTTTCAGGAGTCCTTTGTGTCTGGTTTGGTACTGGAAAAGTTAGATTCATAATAAAAGACTTATTAGCATTAGAATGGTTACTTAATTCAACACATTAAAGCAGCCAAGGCAGCATACTTTCTTCCAGTGGTAGAAGGATGTGGATAAAATTAGATGTTAAAGAAATTAGATATTCTTTATTGTAATGTCTTTTAGTCCACCTGTCAGAATGAGGCAAGTGTGGGAGCGGTCAGCTGAATCAGATGACGCTAAGTGAAATAAGTCAATCAGAGAAAGATAATTATCATATGATCTCTCTGATATGAAGAATTTGAGAGGCAAGGCAAGGGGCTGTGGGGGGGGGGGAATGAAACACGATGAAATCAGGAAGGAGACGAACCGTAAGAGACTCTTAAACTCACGAAACAAACTGAGGGTTGCTGGGGAGTGGTGGGGGGTGGGGATAGGGTGGCTGGGTTATGGACATTGGGGAGGGTATGTGCTATGGTAAGAGCTGTGAAATGCGTAAGCCTGACGATTCGCAGACATGTACCCTGGGGCAAATAATACATTATAGGTTAATAAAAAAAAAAGAGATTTAAGACTTCCAGAAATCACTGGCACAGAGACAGGTAGGGGAGGAAGATGTACAATATTGGCCACCTTTTATAAAGGAATGATACTCTGGGAGACATTTCTGACATTTTTCCTGAGGTTAGGGATCAACTCAGCTGTACGTGCTATGGTATTTCCAATCCAAAGCAATACTATTAACATTTTAGAAAATGTTCCTGTGGATGAAGATTCTCATGGAATAATTCAAGAAATAAGAGCGGGGGAATGAGGTAGCCTGGCGAAGTTAGGACAGGTCATGGGCTTTGGTGTCAGATTCCTTGTCAGTGTGGACATTTCCCAGAAGTGTGGATTTGAGCCCATGATTTGATAGTAGCATCTGCAAAATAGGGCAAATATGTGTCTCAGTGTTCTATTTTGATCATTAAATAAGACGGGTATAGAGAGCATACAAAGTACACTGTAGGTATTAATAAATTTCAGCTTCTGTGTTTTATGTAAAATCTAACTAACATTTCCTCAGCTCCATAACTCAATAGGTCTCCCATTTCAGTGTGCATTAGAATAGGCTTGGATTCTTCTCAAGTACATATTCTTGAGCCCTATCACCCGCTGGTCAATAAGGCCCAGCGTTCTGACTTTTTAAGGAGTCTGCCTGGTGATTCTGATGTTGATGCATTTAGAGCCACTTGAAGCCAAGTGTGACCCAAGAGCCATTTGGGTAGACAAGTAGATGTGTCATGTATGGTACAATGCATTAATAGTTTCATGTAGGGTACAGCTCAGTGATGGTGTGATAAGTCTGTAGCAAAAAAGCAAAAACACGTGATTAGTTGCGTTCCAAACAATGGACAATTTTTCAAGATTCTAAAGTGCACTGTCATTTTTACTGTGACCAATATTCCTCCAGTTCTCATGTTATGTAACCACAGCCACACCAGCCATCCTTGTCACCCTAGCCTCCTCGAGCAGGAGTCCTGCTAGGTCAGTTGAGCAAGACTTTCCCCTATCATCAAAGTCTCCTCTTGCTGATATACCAACCCCTCCCCCCCTTTTCCTTGGCCATAAATCCCTGTTGTTTCTCCTATGTAGAAGTGGGCTCAGTTCTTCACTGAGGTATCTTTTCCCCTAATCTGTTTTTTTACTGCCTTAACTACTGTTCAGCTCCGGTTCTCTCTAACAATATATAAATGTTAAATCTATTTTTGTGTCCACAGAATGTTGCTCCCTGCGGTACCTACTGTGCTTACCACATGTGTGCATTTTTATGAGTAAGTAATCCAGAGAAGGTAACTTCTCTGGAGTTCTGTGTGTGGGCATTTTAAAACACCTCAAAATATTTAATTCTATTTTTTGAAACTGCCTCCCCCATGATCTCAGTGCTTCTGAATGATAAGAATAAAGTTTTCCTAGAAGTCTTTTTTTTTTCCCCTAAATGCATTCCCCTGTGTTCCCTACTCCACAGCTCCTGGCAGCCACTTTTCTACTGTCTGTTTCTATGAGTTTGACTTTTTGTTTTTTTCTTGTTTAGTTTCCACATATAAGTGATACTATGCAGTATTTGTGTTTCTTTGTCTGGCTTATTTCACTTAGCATAATGTCCTCAAGGTCTATCCATGTCGTTGCAAATGGCAGGATTTCCTTATTTTTCATGGATGAATAATATCCTGTTGTATATATATTCCATAACTTCTTTATCCAATTATCTGTTGACTGACACTTAGGTTACTTCCGTATCTTGGCTATTGTGAATAATGCTGCAGGGAACACAGTGGAGTAGGTATCCCTTTGATATCATGTTTTCATTTCCCTTAGATATATAACCAGAAGTAAGATTGCTGGATCATAGGATAGTTATATTTTTAAAATTTTGAGGAACTTTCCATAGTGGATGCACCAACTTACATTCCCAACAGCAGTGCACAAGGATGCCCTTTTATCTCTATTCTTGTGAACACTTGATGTCTCTTGTGTTTTTGGTGATAGCCTTTCTAATGAGTGTTAGGTAATATCTCATTGTGATTTTGATTTTCATTTCCCTGATGGTTAGTGATTTTGAGCACCTTTTCATATACCTTTGCCATTGTATATCTTCTTTGGAGAAATGTGTATTCACTTACTCTGCTTATTTTTTAGTCAGTTTTTTTTTCTAATGAGTTCTTTATATATTTTGGAGATTAACTCCTTATCAGATATATATATGGTTTGCAAATATTTTCTCCCATTCCACAAGTTGTCTTTTCATTTTGTTGATGGTTTCCTTTGCTTAGCAGAAATGTTTTTGTTTGTCCTACCGATT
This sequence comes from Nasua narica, assembly GCA_028533885.1. Lineage (NCBI taxonomy): Eukaryota > Metazoa > Chordata > Mammalia > Carnivora > Procyonidae > Nasua > Nasua narica. Next base: position 26,367,789 of record CM052800.1, on the reverse strand, counting down.
CGTTTGTTTGCTTATTTATTTTATTTATTTAGCTTTTATTGTCTTTTCTTTTGGTGTCAAATTAAAAAAAAATATTGTCAAGGTTTATATCAAGAAGTTTACCCCCTATGTTTTCTTCTAAGAGTTTTATGGTTTGGGGTCTTATGTTCAAGTCTTTAATTCATTTTGAGTTGATTTTTGTGTATGGTTTTAAATATGGACACAGTTTCATTCTTTTACATGTAGCTGTCCAATTTTTCCAACATCATTTATTGAAAATTAATCATCCTTTCCCCATTGTATATTCTTACCTCCTTAGTCATAAATTAATTCACTTAATTCACTTCATAATTAATTAACATATGCATGAATTTATTTCTGGGCTATGTATTCTGTTCCATTGGCTTATTTTTCTATGTTTATGCCAGTATCATGCTGTTTTGATTATTACAGCTTTGGAATATAGTTTATAGAAGTCTTTTTGGGACACATGCGAAGTACCACCCTAATTTCTTTTCTTTTCTTTTTTTTTTATTAACATATAATGTATTATTTGCCTCAGGGTACATGTCTGTGACTCATCAGGCTTACACTTTTCACTTACCATAGCACATACCCTCCCCAATGTCCATAACCCATTCACCCTATCCCTACCCCCCAGCCACCCTGTTTGTTTTGTGAGTTTAGGAGTCTCTTATGGTTTGTCTCCTTCCTGATCCCGCCTTGTTTCATTTTCCTCCCCCCCCACGACCCCCGCCATGTCTCTCAAATTCTTCATATCAGAGAGATCATATGATAATTGCCATTGCAAATGGCAAGATTTTGTTTCTCGTGATGGCTGCATAGTATTCTGTTGTATATATATATACCAAATCTTCTTCATCCATTCATCTGTTGATGGACATCTAGGACACAGGGTAGCTCTATTTTCAACTTTCTGAGGAACCTCCATACTGTTTTCCAGAGTGGCTGCACCAGCTTGCATTCCCACCAACACTGTAGGAGGGTTCCCCTTTCTCTGCATCCTCGCCAACATCTGTCATTTCCTGACTTGCTAATTTTAGCCATTCTGACTGATGTGAGGAGGTATCTCACTGTGGTTTTGATTTGTATTTCTCTGATGCCAAGTGATGTTGAGCACTTTTTCATGTGCCTGTTGGCCATTTGGATGTCCTCTGCAGAAATGTCTGTTCATATCTTCTGCCCATTTCTTGATCAGATTATTTGTTCTTTGGGTGTTGAGTTTGATAAGCTCTTTATAGATTTCAGATCCTAGCCCTTTATCTGATATGTCATTTGAGAATATCTTCTCCCATTCTGTCAGTTGTCTTTTGGTTTTGTTGACTGTTTCCTTTGCTGTGCAAAAACGTTTGATCTTGATGAAGTTCCAATAGTTCATTTTTGCCCTTGCTTCCCTTGCTTTTGGTGATGTTTCTAGAGGAAGTTGCTGCGGCTGAGGTTGAAGAGGTTGCTGCCTGTGTTCTCCTCAAGGATTTTGATGGATTCCTGTCTCACATTGAGGTTTTTAATCCATTTGGAGTCTATGTTTGTGTGGGGTGTAAGGAAATGGTCCAGTTTCATTCTTCTGCATGGGGTTGTCCAGTTCTCCCAACACTATTTGTTGAAGAGACTGTCTTTTTTCCATTGGATATTTTTTCCTGCCTTGTCGAAGATTAGGTGACCATAGAGTTGGGGGTCCGTTTCTGGGCTCTCTATTCTGTTCCATTGATCTATGTGTCTGTTTCTGTGCCAATGCCACATTGTCTTGATGATTACAGCTTTGTAATGGTGTTTGAAGTCTGGAATTGTGATGCCGCCAACCTTGGTTTTCTTTTTCAACATTTTTCTGGCTATTCATGGTCTTTTCTGGTTCCATATAAATTTTAGGATTATTTGTTCCATTTCTTTGAAATAAATTGATGGTATTTTGATAGGGATTGCATTAAATGTGTAGATTGTTTTAGGTAGCATAGACATTTTCACAATATTTGTTCTTCCAATCCACGAGCATGGAATGTTTTTCCATTTCTTTATGTCTTACTCAATTTCTTTCATGAGCACTGTGTAGTTTTCTGAGTACAGATTCTTTGCCTCTTTGGTTAGGTTTATTCCTAGGTATCTTATAGTTTTGGGTGCAGTTGTAACTGGAATCGACTCCTTAATTTCTCTTTCTTCTGTCTTGTTTTTGTTGTATAGAAATGCAACTGATTTCTGTGCATTAATTTTATATCCTGAAACTTTACTGAATTCCTGTTTGAGTTCTACCAGTCTTGGAATGAAGTCTTTTGGGTTTTCCACATAAAGTATCATATCATTTGCAAAGAGTGAGAGTTTTACTTCTTCTTTGCCAATTTGGATGCCTTTTATTTCTTTTTGTTATCTGATTGCTGAGGCTAGGACGTCTAGTACTATGTTGAATAGCAGTGGAGATAGTGGGCATCCCTGCTGTGTTTCTGATCTTAGGGGAATAGCTCTCAGTTTTTTCCCATTGAGAATGAAATTCACTGTGGGTTTTTCATCAATGGCTTTGATGATGTTGAGAAATGTACCCTCTATGCCTACACTGTGAAGAGTATTGATCAAGAAAGAATGTCGTACTTTGTCAAATGCTTTTTCAGCATCAACTGAGAATATTATATAGTTCTTGTTCTTTCTTTTATTAATGTATTGTATCACATTGATTGATTTGTGGATGTTGAACCAATCTTGCAGCCCAGGAACAAATCCCACTTGGTCGTGGTGAATGATACTTTTAATGTAATGTTGGATCCTATTGGCTAGTATTTTGGTGAGAATTTTTACATTCGTGTTCATGAAGGATATTGGTCTGTAATTCTCCTTTTTGATGGGGTCATTGTCTGGTTTTGGGATCAAGGTAATGCTGGCCTCATAAAATGAATTTGGAAGTTTCCCTTCCATTTCTTTTTTTTGAAACAATTTCAGGAGTATAGGTATTAATTATTCTTTAAATGTTTGGTAGAATTTCCATCTCCCAAAGCCATCTGGCCCTGGGCTCTTGTTTCTTAGGAGATTTTTGATGACTGCTTCAATCTCCTTACTGCTTATGTGTCTGTTCAGGTTTTCTATTTCTTCCTGGTTCAGTTTTGGTAGTTCATGTGTCTCTAGGAATGCATCCATATCTTCCAGATTGTCTATAATTTGCTGGCATATAGTTGCTCATAATGTTTTCTTATAATTGTTTGTATTTCTTTGGTGTTGGTTGTGATCTGTCCTTTTTCATTCATGATTTTATTAATTTGGTCCTTTCTTTTTTCTTTTTGATAAGTCTGGCCAGGGGTTTATCAACCTTTTTAATTCTTTCAAAGAACCAGCTCCTAGTTTTGTTGATTTGTTCTACTGTTCTTTTGGTTTCTATTTCATTGATTTCTGCTCTGATCTTTATTATTTCTCTTCTTCTGCTGGGTTTAGGCTTTCTTTACTGTTCTTTCTCCAGCTCCTTTAGGTGTAGGGTTAGGTTATGTATTGGAGATCTCTCTTATTTCTAAAGAAAGGCTTGTATTACTATATACTTTCCTCTCAGGACCACCTTTGCTGTGTCCCAAAGATTTAGAACAGTTGTGTTTTCATTTTCATTTGTTTCCATGAATTTTTAAAAATTCTTCTTTAATTTCCTGGTTAACCCTTTCATCTTTAGAAGGATGCTCTTTAGCCCCCATGTATTTGAGTTCTTTCCAACTTTTCCCTCGTGATTGAGTTCTAGTTTCATGGCATTGTGGTCTGAAAATATGCAGGGAATGATCCCAATCTTTTGGTACCAATTGAGACCTGATTTGTGTCCCAGGATGTGATCTATTCTGGAGAATGTTCCAAATGCACTAGAGAAGAATGTATATTCTGTTTCTTTGGGATGGAATGTTCTGAAGATAGCTGTGATGTCCATCTGGTCCAGTGTGTCATTTAGAGCCTTTATTTCCTTGTTGATCCTTTGCTTAGATGATCTGTCCATTTCAGTAAGGGGGGTATTAAAGTCCCTACTATGATTGTATTATTGTTGATGTGTTTCTTTGACTTTGTTATTAATTGGTTTATATAATTGTCTGCTCCCACGTTAGGGGCATAGAAATTTACAATTGTTAGATCTTCTTATTGGACACTCCCTTTAAGTATGATATAGTGTCCTTCCTCGTCTCTTATTATAGTCTATTGCTTAAAATCTAATTTATCTGATATAAGGATTGCCACCCCAGCTTTCTTTTGATGTCCATTAGCATGGTAAATTGTTTTCCACCCTCTCACTTTAAAGCTGGAGGTGTCTTTGGGTTTAAGATGAGTTTCCTGTAGACAGCATTTTGAGGGTCTTGTTTTTTTTATCCATTATGATACCCTGTGTCTTTTGATTGGGGCACTTATCACATTTACATTTAGGGTAACTGTTGACAGATATGAATTTAGTGCCATTGTATTGCCTGTAAGGTGACTGTTAACTGTATATTGTCTCTGTTCCTTTTAGGCTCTCTCTTTGCTTAGAGGACCCCTTTCAATATATCCTGTAGAGCTGGTTTGATGTTTGCAAATTCTTTTAGTTTTTGTTTGTCCTGGAAGCTTTTTATCTCTCCTTCTATTTTCAGTGACAGCCTAGCTGGGTATAGTATTCTTGGCTGCATATTTTTCTCATTTAGGGCTCTGAATATATCATGCCAGTCCTTCTGACCTGCCAGGTCTCTGTGGATAGGTCTGCTGCCAATCTAACATTCCTGCCTCTGTATGTTATGGATTTCTTGTCTCGAGCTGCTTTCAGGATTTTCTCTTTGTCACTAAGACTTGTAAGTTTTACTATTAGTAAAACTAATGGGGTGTAGACCTATTTTTATTGAATTTGAGTGGGGTTCTCTGTGCCTCCTGGATTTTGATGCTTGTTCCCATTCCCAGATTAGGGAAATTCTCTAAAATAATTTGGTTCAATATACCTTCTCTCTCTCTCTCTCTTTCTTCTTCTTTTGGTATCCCAATTATTCTAATATTATTGTGTCTTATGGTATCACTTATCTTAGAGAGAGATAAGTGATACCATACTGCACCCCATGTGGTCCAGTAGTTGTTTGTCTCTCTTTTTCTCAGCTTCTTTATTCTCTGTCATTTGGTCTTCTGTATCACTAATTCTTTTTTCTGCAGTATTTATCCTAGTAGTAAGAACCTCCATTTTTTATTGTACTTCATTAATAGCTTTTTCAATTTCAAATTGGTTAGATTTTAGTTCTTTTATTTCTCCAGAAAGGGATTTTATTTCTCCAGAAAGGGAGTCTCTAATATCTTCCATGCTTTTTTCAAGCCCAGCTAGCACCTTGATAATTGTCATTTTGAACTCTGTTTCTGATATATTACTAATGTCTGTATTGATTAGATCCCAAGCCATTGGTACTGCCTCTTGTTCTTTTTCTGTCATCATTTTATCAAGATAAGAATAGATGAATGAGAGAGCAAAATACTAAAAGGGTAGCAACGACCCCAGAAAAATCAGAACAGAGCCAATACCAGGGGTTGAAGAAAAAAGGGTGGTGGGGGGTAGAAAAAAGAGAAAAAAAATTAAATAAAATAAAAAAGAGAAAAAGAAAAAAAATATATATATTAGACTTGTGATTAGAACAGATCCCCACACCTGATTTTGGGTATTTTTGGTCTGTAAGAAGAAACTACCTCCCAAAATTTTAAAGAATGAAAAAACTTATAAATATACTAAAATAAGGGTAAACACTATGAAGGGATGGTATATGAGCGTAAAGATGAAAATTAAAAAGATTCTAAAAAAGGAATGATAAGAGGTTGGTTGAAAAAAGAGAAAAAAAAAAGAATAAAAGAGGAAAGAATGTGATCAGGCGGGAGACTAGAACCAAGCCATGTGCTAGATTTAGGGTATATTTTGATCTATTAGAAGGAATTGTATCCCAAAATTTTAAAGAAAAAAAACCTGCTATATGTATACAAAAAATAAGGTTAAATACAATGAGGGGATAAAATATGAATGTAACGGTGAAAATTAGAAGAGATTTTTAAAAAGGTATTGATAAGATACTAGTTAAAAAATGCCAAAATAGGAAAGAGGAAAAATAAAATAAAATAAAATTAAAAATACAAGAAAACAAGAAAAAAAAACAAAATTAAAAAAATTCAACTCTGAAAGACTAAAGGATCATGGGGGGAAAAGCCATGAATTCTATGTGTTGCTTTTTTCCCCCTAACTCTGGAGTTCTGCAGTTTTCACTGATTGATGAACTTGCTTTTGGCTTGATATTCTCGCTGATCTTCTGGGGGAGGGGCTTTTTGCTGTGATTCTCAAATGTCTTTGCCCCAGGCGTAATTTCACCACCCTTGCCAGGCGCAGGGCTAAGCAATTAGTTCGGGGTTGGTGTCCGGAGCCTTTGTTCCCTGAACGCTTTCTGTACCGCCCTGGAGGCCGGGAATGAAAATGGCGGCTCCCAGTCTCCGGCATGGAGGAGACGAGCACTCCAGCCCCACTCCTCAGGGTGCCTTCAGAGAAAAACAGTCAGTCACTCCTGTCTCCCTGGTCTTCGGCTGCTCGGAGCTCCAACGGCCTGTCACCAAGAGTTTTTGTCTCTGGCACACGGTCCCATCTGGAGTCTCCAAACCCAGTGGATTCCTGCAGCGCTCTCCCGCACCGCTCCTCCTGGAGGAGGAAGGAAGGGGTCTCTCCGGAGCTGCCACTTGTGGGGTCCATACTCAGGAGCAGTGGCCCGGCTGTGCCTTGGATCACTGTATAAGGTAAGCCCAAGCTGATAGCCCACTGCACTGCTCCGTCTCTGACGTTGGCTTCCCTGGTCTGATACATGGGGGCTCTGCCACCCTCAGATATCCCCGGTCCCTCTGTGACCCCACTGGTCCTGAAACCACACCATTCCCATGAGGGCTAAACCCTCTGCTTAGCCTCTGGAGCGATGTCCCAGAGTGGAGCAGACTTCTAAAAGTTCCAATTTCGTGCTCCGCAGCTCTGCAGCTGCTGGGGGCCGGCCCCTCCCCCTGCAGTCTCTCTTCCTGTTGCTTTGGATTCACTTTTCCACACAACCTACCTTTGAGAATGTGGTTGATTTTCTGCTCCTAGAATTGCTGTTCTTCCTCTCTTCTATATCCTGTTGAGTTTGCAGGCTTTTAGAATGGTTTGATAACTATCCAGCTGAACTTCTGGGATCCAACACTATTTCAGCCTCCTACTCCCCTGCCATCTTGCTGACTTCCACCATTCTAATTTCTAACATAATATCTGACAGTCCTTTCCTTGAACAGGATACATTCTTGATAAAGACTTTTTTGTTGGCAAGTGATAGAATATCAAATTCAATGTTAAAGAGAAATTTATTGACACATGTAACTTTTTAAAAATGATTTTATTTATTTATTTGACAGAGAGAGATCACAAGTAGGCAGAGATGCAGGCAGAGAGAGAGGGGGAAGCAGGCCCCCCTGCAGAGCAGAGAGCCCAATGCGGGGCTCGATCCCAGGACCCTGAGATCATGACCTGAGCCAAAGGCAGAGGCTTTAACCCACTTAGCCACCCAGGTGCCCCAACACATGTCACTTTTAAGTACCTGCTCAGGTCAGTTTCAGACAGGGTTTTATTTAAGAGTTCAAAAATAAAGACAAGCCTTCCATTTTTCTTTGTCTTTGGCTCTGCTTGTGTTGTATTATTTTCATACTCAGGTTCTGGGTATGATGGCTTCCAGCAGCTCTAGGCTCACATCATCATAACTACTGGTAGTCCCATTGAGGAAAGGAGAATATCTCTTGTTGGTAATCCTCACACAAGTCCAGTGATTTACCATTACTGGATAATTTTGAACTACGTACTCATTACTGTAAGAGAATATGAACCTTTAATTGATCAGGCCTAGGATACATGTTCCATTCTTAGTCTGAAATACATGGATAAAGAATGGGAAGAAGTCATTTTCTTAAAGGAATTGTAAGGTATCATCACCAGACAGGGGAATGGGTGTTAGGTAGTAAAACAAACAAGAAAGCAAACAAACAAGCAAGAAACAAAATGTATTTCCTAAAATTCTTTTGTGTCTCTGGGACTTTTCATTCCTTATTTTCTATGTCTAGAAATTCCTTGTCTACTTCTCTTTCTGATGATTTCCTATCATCATTCCTATATATCCTTTTAGAATGAAGTCAAATGTCAGAATCTACTTAAATACTGCCTTAACAAGGGGGTCTTTACTAACCATCCTGTTGTTTTTATTCACTTACTCAAATTTTTTATTCTGCACAGCACTTGTTGTTACTTGACATATTATATATATATTTTCTATTTCTCCCTACTAGAATATTAGCTAACAGCAGAAATGTTTTATTCTGTTGCCTACCATTGTCCCATCACTGCCCATGAATAGTGCCTGGTACCTAATGGGTACTCAGTAAATACCTGTTGAATGAGTGAATGAATTCTCTTACCCTCTTAAAGTTGGCAGCTCAGTTATCTATGTCCTCTTAATACTTTGTATACATTTCTATTCAAGTCTTAATGCATTGTACTCTATCAATAGGAATATATGTGTCCTTGGTTGGACCCATCAAACATTTGCTTAATTGTGCCATACCTCTCTACTCTTGGGATTTTCAATCTTCATGAATTGTGCTTTCACTCTGTATTAGGGCAACTGTCTTATTTTCAAGATCAGTTTTCTTAATTGGCATCATTAGTCTGATTATCAGCTTCTGGAAATGTTGACATTTTTCAATTACCCTGTTAATTTATTCATGTTCAGTTTGTATTTGTTGAGGTTGTATTAGAATGTTGGAAGGGTATAGAAGCTTAGATTACAAAAGAGAAGGAAAATTTGTAGTCATGATATATAATTGCAATACTTACACATATTTTAGATTTTATTCTAATCTCACATTAAAAAATCAACCACCATGACAAGGTGATTAGTAGCTTAATTTTCTGAGACAATTGTTTTTTCATCATCAACTTTGCTATATATTGAGCAAAAAAAATGGCAGGGGGGTGACTAAGAAGGCAGAAGACTTGAATTTTAGTATGAATTCTACTATGAATTAACTTCATGGTGTAAAATAAGTCACTTCACTTGACAGCTTTCAGGTAATTTCTAGCTCATTCCTCATAGCCCCTTATGATTCCTCTTCTGTATTCCATATAACTTCTGTGTCCATCTCTCCCTCCATCTTCTAATTTTTGCATTCTCTGCAGTGAACTTACCTGCATTATCAATCTATTCTTTGAATGGTTACCAGATCTTTCAGTCTTAAGCTAGCATTCAGGGGACACCATTTCTCTAAGAAGGAGGAGTCTTCTCCCCAAGAGATAAGAAGCCTCCTTACTCTCTAATTCTATTTCTGAACCATTACTCTTTCATCCATTTAAAAACACATCTTCCCTTTTGGCACTCAAAACCTCTGACTTGCTTCTGTGCCTTCATTGGAGGCCATCTGTCAACTGATGGGAATCTTCTTTTGATCTATGGGAGAACATGATTCAGAACAATCTCCATCAACAAGTTGCATGTTACCACCATTCTAGATGAGCTTATCATCCATATGAAAATCTTCCTTGACATGATGATCTTTACTGTATCATTCATTCATTCAAAAAATATGTATTGATAAGCCCTGGGGGTACTGCAACGTACAAGATAGATAAGATCTTCAACCTCAAAGAGCTTACATTCTAGTGGAGAAGACAATTATCAAATCATCATACAAATAAATGTAATATTGCTATTGCAATAAGCATACAGAGTATGTGGTGATACAGAGACTGATAATATGTCTATTTGACCTGGTCATGGAGGTTAGGAAAAGTTTTTCTGGAGAAGTGACACTAGAACTGAGATGTTATAGGATAGAATTAAATTCTGGGAAGAGGAGAGGAAGAGTATTTCAGGTGGAGGCAATGACATGAGAAATTATTGTGCGAGTACATGTGTATATGTATTGGGAAGAGAGCGTGATGAGTACACAGAACTAAAAGAATGCCAAGATACCTTCTTATTTCTTGACTTTGCTTCCTCAGATGGGCTCTTCCTGCAGAGATGTAAGATGGTTTCCAGTAACTCCTAGGTTATAATATTCCTCTTTCACATTCAGTTAGTAGCATCAATTTTTGGTGGTCTTCTAAGGTAAGGAGGCTCTTCTTTCCCAGAAGTCCATCAAACTTTCCTTCGGTCATTTGGCATATGTGAGATTCTGTGTTCTGAAGGTAGAATAGACTGATTACCAGAATTAGTAGTGGATATGGTATCAAGCTTTCACTATTTGAGGGTTTGCCATGTGTGGGAGGAACAGTGTGCCTGTGTGATTGTCAAAGATTTAACAAAGACCAATAGGTAGTAATTTCACAGAAGCCAATTTTGACTCATTATAATTAAGAATTTTCTCATATTCCCAGCTGTCAACAATGTAATGGGAACTCAGGAAATTGTAAAGTCTGTAAAACTGGAATCGTTTATGTATTAATGTCAGATAATTACATAGAAGCTGTTGGAGAAGGATTTTATGGCTCACATGAGAACTGTACTAGCTGATGTATTTGTTATTCCTCCCTTGACTCTGACTTCTAACTAATCACTATGGTGGCTTCTGTGTAATGCTCTTCTTATAAGTTTTTTTCTTCCATTGTTCAACCATAAGCCACTTACCTTTCCTACTTTTAATCTTTTTATCCCCTGCAGCTTTCATTTGATCTTCTAAATTTTGATCATTTTTGCTTGTTGTATGCTTTTCTCAGACCTTGTGTTTGAGAATATAACTACTTGAAAACTTATAAATATGTTAAACAAAATTCATTGTCCACTTCAGCCAAGACACATGGCATAAAATCCATGATTAAGTTATAGGTGATGGATTCCTGCTAACCCAGAATATATCGACTATTTTCAATAGAGGATCTGCATGTTGCCACGATTTTGTAATACTATGTTCTTTGTTTTATTTATAAATATCATTAACTTAGCAAGGATAGTGTCCTTCTAGATATGCTGCATTGGAAAAATTCGTAAAAAGAGTTGCCATGCACATATTGAAAGCTTTTGAAAAGAATCAAAACGCATATTGCCTTAGGGTTTATATTAGCTTTAAGTCAGAGTCATTTCTTCTGTTATTTGTAACAACTGATTAGCCCACAAATATTTGTTGAACCTGTGCTATAGATGAGGGACTTTAGAGGATTCCACAACAAATAAAAACACTTAGGAAATTTATATCCTAGCTGTTGAGGAAAGGAAGGCAAGTAGAAATTTGAAAAATGCATATAGTTAGCCTCATTTAAAAATATCTTTTGCTTTTTCTTCTGAATAATGTAAAAAGAAGCTCTGTGGTTTTCACCAGAGTTTGGGCATATTACGAAGACCAGGACAGACTAAACTACTTCTAATGATATTTGGCATCTGCTGCTGTGGGTCTTTATTTGTCTTTATTAATGTAATTGGAGAGCAATGTGTATCTAAGTCGGAGGCTGGTTTACCCCCAAACTTATTTTGTAATACCTTCGGAAACACATATTGCTCAACCCATGGTAAATACCAGCAACGAGCTTTGGGATTCTGATTATGTTTAAAACATCTATCCTGCTGACATCTGTCTACTAGCAGAGGCAGGTATTTTAGTTCAACCTCTGGTAAATTTAAAAAAGAGACTGATTTTCTTCTCTGTGTTGATCTGTCATTCTTCAATTTATCAGCCAGCTCACACCTGACAGAAAAAAATGAGGCCCATTTTTTGTATTGAGGATTTCCTGTTTCCATCTCACACACAAAATAATAATAAAAACTGAACTTTCTAAGTGTCTGAATTATTATTATGCCAATATCAAGGTTTCTTATACATTTGAAAGGAAAAAAATCTTTCAGACAATGTGTTTAACCTTATTCCAGAACAAAATGAGTTCAGAAACACTAGCATGGATTAATTATGCCTGCTTTTGAGGCTTTGATATTAACAAGTCTTTCACATGGGGTTCACATGGTCTTAATAAATGTATACCAAACTATTAATTTCAGATGTGGCATAAACAGAATACTACCATGATTATGTATAAATCAAACAGATCCCTCCTCCATAGAACTCCAAATTCATCAGTTAGAAACCAGTACCCTGGCTACAAAGGGTGTGCTTTGGATCTACTTAATTAAACTAACTCAGTTTTTGAGCAGCTGAAGATACGGTTCATCCCAGAGAAGATGATGTCTCTGAGATTAAGGGCATATATTATGAACTTCAGTCCATGGAACCCTAGATCCATAAAGACATATAATTAGTCATTCATGCAATTAAAATTTTGACCAATATTAAAAATCAAGATTTTTAAACACAAAAATATGGATTCGAGGGTATTTTGGAAATCAGTAACATATAGCTCAGCAGGGCCATTTGTTATAGAAACTATCCTGTTGGCCCAATTTTAAAAACTCACACAATGTATGCACATACTCTGACATCTGGCCTTTGGTGGACTTTTAGAAATGTGACCTCTGGTCTTGGGCTAGGGAAGATGGATAGCATATTGCATGTAATGCTATAGGAGTGTTCATCTTGCTAATGCTTCTGTAGGTGAAGATGGTTCCCTAGGATAGTTATAGCTGTTTTGGAATCATCTAGATAGGTTTGTGAAGTTATGAATTTTTGAGTCTTGCTCCCAGAGATTCAAAGGCAGTAGATACATTTGAAGTGATGGTGGTGGAATGTAGGGAGAATGGGGTAGGATCTGAACTGCCTCAATTCTCTCCAGATCTATCTAATAATTGTTAAATTGGGAAGCTACTCTGTCTTCAGCAATCCTAGCATTTCATGATACTTTAACTTGCACAAGGAAGTCAGAGCCTGTAGATAGAGCCTGTAAGTGGGAATTGGGCTCTCTGGGCTTCAGGTTTTGTTTACTATTTATTTATTTGCGGGAGCTTGGCCAGTCACTGAACCTCAGTGTCTCAGAAACTACATTTGTAAAATGAAGTCAGAAATGTAAGTAATTGTATTTTACAATTACTATGAAAATAGTAAAACTTTAGAAATGCCGTTAAAATAAATTGAAAGTTATCTGTAAGAAAACCATACTGAGTTTTTGATTAAAATTGACATTTTCTTGTTTTAAAAGTTCTCTAAAGCCGTAACATAACATACATATTCAGTTGAAAAATATTTTTCCTGACTGACTTGTTTAAATGAATCTGGAATTGTAATGATTCCTAAAAGGTCTGATATGACTCTCTCATATCTCTTTTTCCTTCAACCTTATATCAGAAAACATGATTAAATTGCACCTTAACAGATCAGCATAGAAGCAAATACAATTGAAGGGAAAGACAAGCAAAGAAACTGTCATCAAGTCAAAATACATTTTAAAATCAGTAGCATTAAGAGATTTAAAATGTCTCTGGGAAGATTCATAGGCTCTGCAAATACATGATTTGTTTAAATTAACCAAAGGCAAAAGCAAGTATTGAAGACAGAAAAATATAGTCAAGCCACAAGAACAAGAAGAAAATAGGACTAAATCTGAGGGGATTAAAGTGTATTAATCCTTCCTTGTTAATGTTGCCAAGTGCAATGATAGAGAAAATTATGAGTCACTCAGGGACACAGAGTCAGTTAGACAGACATATGCAGTGCCCTTAGTTCCCTTTCTTTTTTGGAATTGAGAGCAATTATATGTGTACACACATGTGCATCATGCCACATGCATTCCAGTTTTTAATTATTAAGATATTCTCTGTTTTTAAGTATCATGCTATAAACTACATTAAGAATGAGCAAGCAGGGGTGCCTGGGTGGCTCAGCGGGTTAAAGCCTCTGCCTTCGGCCCAGGTCATGATCTTGGGGTCCTGGGATCGAGCCCCACATTGAGCCCTGCATCGAGCCCCACATCAGGCTCTCCGCTCAGTGGGGAGCCTGCTCCCCCCCTCCTGCCTGCCTCTCTGCCTGTTTGTGATCTCTCTCTCTCTCTGTCAAATAAATAAATAAAATCTTAAAAAAAAGAAGAATGAGCAAGCTACAACAGCAATACTTAAAGAAACTTGAACCCAATAGTTTGGCATCTAATTTATTTAAATATAAACAAGATGGAATTTAATTAATACCTTATAAACAAAATATGCTTAAGATCAATGACAATGCTCTTAAACTCTGTATCCCAAAGGAAACAGGAAATAAGTTCCAGGTGTCCTTGTATTGAAACAATGTGTTTTTTAATTGAGAAAACACAAGTTTGCAATTACAACCTTGCTGTTTATTATATATATGTAACTTTGAGCATGCTATTTACTCCCTCTGAGACTCAATGAGGAGCAAATAGTTTGAGGTGGACTGACAAAGAGGGACAGATGGAATTGATGGTAACTATACTTTCGAACTTAAGAGGTAGAAATATGCTCTTACTCTGCTTTGGAATGTGTTTTTCTCCCAGGAGGATTTTTGGGAAGAACTTAAAACATTTACAAATATATTGCATTTCCCTTATGTATAAATTGTGAAAATTGCATTCCTTTTTGTCTTGGAGTATTAGTAATAATGAAAATTGTTCAACCTGGGCTCTAGGTCTTTGTCTACTATTAACTATTTGTGGGACTGGGCAAACACAGATAACTAAACTGTCTACAATTTTGTACCTTGGACTATTGATGGAAAAAGTGGTGCAGACACTCAGGGATGTCGATGATATATTTAGCACCAATATACATCTGGAAACTTCTTTGTTCCTCCGAGGTTGTTTTTGTAGCCTGGAACATACCAGTAGCCAATAATAAGAAATCACTGATGGACGAGACATGTGAGAACAAAGATTTCTGAACTGGGTGCAAACATTGAAATTGTCGGTATACAAATCTTCTCATTCAGGATGATGTCAGTTAGGGTAGCCAGATATGTGTCCAAAGTGAAAAGAAATTCAGTAATTTGAATAAGGGAAATACATCATATAAACCTCAGTCAAAATAAACCTTGAGAAACTATATTAACAGATTTTACAATGCCTAAGGGAATCAAGAGGATAATAATTTTTTCCAAAGATAATGTAAGTTAGAATGCTTTTGATAATTCTCTATACTACTGGCATAGAGAACACTATTTATCCCCATATATCCATTCTTCCATAGTAGTAAAACTGGACCTTTAACTGGACTCATGACTACCAAAATAAAGACATTTTTCAGCCAATGGAAAAAGTTGTGGGATGTAAGTAGAAATGTTATTTGGTAATTTCTAATTAAGAAAACAATCTCAGAAGCAGACCCATAAATACAGAGAACAAGCTGATGGTTGCCAGAGGGAAGGGGGTGGGGAATGGGAAAAATGGGTGAGGAGGAGTGGGAAATACAGGATTCCAGTTATAAAATGAACGAGTCATGAGGATAAAAGGTACAACATAGAGAATATAGCCAATGGTACTGTAATAGCATTGTATGGTGATGGTTGATAACTACACTTGTGGTGGGAATACCATATTGTATACCCTTGTTGAATCCCTATGTAACATTCTATGTAAACTATACTTCAATTAAAAAAAAGAAAGAAAAAAGAAAAAGATACAATCAGGAACACCAGCAATCAGATAGATGTGCTTTTGAAAAGACTACAGATTTCAACATAAAGTTAATGGAAATCTTTAAATAATTAGTCTGTTCAATAGAAGGCTCTATAGAAGCTCTCCATATGAGGGAAGAAATATGAATGTGAGCTAATCTAATGGGTAAAAATAGAAATATAAGTTTCTGAAGGTAACCAAGTAGGCATGGTCAGACAGACGAACTTTATTTTCTTCTCAGGGTAAATATTAGTGGGCCTATGAAATTCCTTAGTTATTTGCAAAGCTCCTGCAATTAACTTTTTTTTCTCTGGAGAAGAAAACTCATTTCCAATAGCATTAAAAATAATAATAATACATAGGAATAGATTTAACCAAGGAGGTAAATCATTTATATACAATTGATGCAAGAAATTGAAGAAGACACAATTAATGGGAAGATTTTCCATGCTCAGGGTTTGCAAGAATTGATATTGTTAAAATGGCCATAATATCCAACAGTTACTGATTAAGTCCAATCCCTATAAAAGTTCTAATGGCATTTTTCATACATATAGAAAAAGCAATCCTAAAACTTGCATGGAATTACTAAAGACCCTAAAGAATGGAAGCAATCTTGAGACAGAAGAACAAGCTTGGAGGCATCCCATGTCCTGATTTCAAACTATACTATAACACTAGAGTAATCAAAATGGTTTGGAATTAACACATAGATTGATGGAACACATACATCAATGGAACAGATTTTTGATTTATTATATTTTACTTTTATATTTATTAATTTATCAGTTCCATATTTTTAGTAAATACATACATATAGTTCAGTGTTCTTAGTTTCTAGCTCATTTTCTTCTGGTTTTTATTGCTGTCTAATAATGCAATATTTAGGGGTGCCTGGGTGGCTCAGTGGGTTAAGCATCTGACTCTTAATTTCAGCTCAGGTCACGATCTCAGGGTCTGGGGATTGAGCCCTTGCATCAGGCTTCATACTCAGCAGAGAGTCTACTTGAATATTTCTCTCCCTTTGCCCATCTCCCTGCGTGCATATTTTCTCTCTCTCTCTCTCTCAAATAAATAAATAAATCTTAAAAAATAATGCAATATTTATGGATTTTCTATTGAGAATGGCCTTTGCTATGTGCCCATACATTTTGATAATTTGTGTTGTTATTTTCTAAATAGATGCATTTGATTTTAATTCTACTATGATCTAAGAGTGTGGTAACTTTTCATCCACGATTTGGATTACCATTTTTTTCTACAGGTGTGTCTATGTTTTGCACTGCTGTTGCTTCACATGGTGAGATCCTCTTCCTTTTTCTCACCTCCCTTGGCCTTCTCCAACCATGCCTCACCTCCCCTCCATGTCTTCCCATCTGATTCCTTTTTATTCTTTTCTCTCATGATATATCTCTATTTCTTTTGCTACTTTACTATCCCAGTGCAGTTTTTATTTTATACTTTGATGATTTATATATGTGTCCCAGTCCTAGCTTGTAAATCCTTTGGGGCAGGATAAATTTTTGATTTGCCTTGAATTTTACAGAGTAAGGACTTGGTAAATACATAAGTGCTGAACAAATGCCTATTTTTGAGTGGCAGAGAAATACAGGATGCTCAAACCAGCTAAACTAACCCAGGAATTCAGTAAAAAGAATCCCAGTTTAACAAGTGGGGAGCAGGTCCAGAAAGTAATCAATGCCAAATTGGAACCGGATTGCAGTAGGCTTCAAGGGTGCCCTCAGAAAGATGAATGGGGAATCCAAGCAATAAATGGAATGACAAATGAGCTTGATGATAACAGTGACACAGTGAAGAAAGCATATGCTTCTTCTTTCAAAAATAAAAAATGAGACAAATAGAAAGTCCAGGAAATATAACAGCTAAATGTGTCTGAGAAAGTCATTGTCCAAATATGGGATAAACTATGTAAGGCATGATTTTGAGCAAATAGTGAAGTATAATTATGGAGAGTTCATTTGACCTTAATGCTTAGGATCATTACACATTGATTAGTAGTACAAGGTAGTGATATTGGATCTACCATGAAGGAAATAGAATCTTAGCGTATTAGTTGGCTCTCTACTGAATACTTATGTAGTCATTATATCGTAACTGCTGTTAGTTTTCACCTCTCAGAACACCCCTATAGACAAAGGATGAAGATTTAATTATGGTTATAGAACAGAACTTATGTTAATAATCCTTACCATGTACAAATAATGATTTTTCTGATGGAAGGTAGAAGGTAAAGGGGACATATAGGTGAAGGCTCAATAGAAAGGGGGTAAGTAATTAATTAAAGTTCTCAGACTCAAAGAGTTTATATTTTTTAATTCAGAAAGTTTACCAAAATGAAAACTAAAAATCATAGAATTAATCTTCTTGTTTCCAAGGGGGCTTAATAAATAACGATTCTCATTCTCACCTGGGCTCCTGGGTAATTGAGAAAAATAAGGAGTGACAGGGAGAAGGAAAAATACCACTTTGGTTACTGGTGCAAAATGTATGTGTGATGGACAGAGTAACCATCCTGCGGCACAGGGCTAGCCGACGTCCATGCTCACAGTAGAGAACAACAGAGAACTTCTGGAAAAGTCCAGAAAAAGAAGTGAAGTATTAGGAGAGAACCATGCTTAGTTTATTGTTCTGATTTTACCGATTAGATATTCATTCAACACTCTGCAGCTCCTATGGTATGGATAAAAACACAGAGAATGGCCAGGGAGGTTGAAGTCGGTGGAACCACAAGAACATAGTAAGTCACTTGAAGTGGGAGTTAAGATTGTCCACTCATCACCACCACTCACCACCACCACCACTTACCACCACCAACACTGCCATCACCACCACTCACCGCCACTCACCATCACTCATGACCACTCACTACCACCACTCACCAACATTCACTACCACTAATACTCACCAACACTCACCACCACCATCACCACTGCTATCACCACCACCACTCATCACCACTCACCACCACTCACCAACGTTCACTACCACCAATACTCACCACAACTCAGCCCCACTCATGACCACTCACCAACACACATCATCACCACTCACCACCACTCATGACCACTCACTACCACTCATGACCACTCACCATCACCACTCACCACCACTCACCAACGTTCACTATCACCACCGTTCATCACCACTCACCACCACTCACCAACGTTCACTACCACCAATACTCACCACCACTCACCACCACTCATCACCACTCACCACCACTCACCATCACTCATGACCACTCACCACCACCACTCACCAACACTCACCAACACTCACTACCACCAGTAGTCACCAACATTCACCACCACCACCACTCACCACCACTGATGATCACTCACCCCAAAATGTTCACACTTGGTACTGACACAAAAGGGAATTCAGCCCAGTCTGACACACGAGACTGCACTCTAAAACACATCACTACATAGACCATATTCCATCCAGATGACTCCAGTAATGTTTGTGAGGATATACTTACTGTGGAGAACAATGGAATTAAACCGAACATTTTCTTTTAAATGGCTTTATTTAAATGGCTTTATTTTATATGTCTATTAATAGACATATCATGAAGTTCATTCACCTGCTTTATGTGTGGGAGGTTATCTGCTATTACAAATGACCTGTGAGCAGAGGTGGATGTTCTTCAGTTTAAATAAATGGCCCATGCTCAAAGTGTTTACAGTCTAGTTGGGGACATGGGCACGAATATAGCTACTAAAGATATAGTAACACAGATGTGATTACAATTGGAATAAGATGGAAAATTCACTCTCAATGCTAGAGTGAAATTTCAAAACTAACTTTGCAGATCCTACTAAGTATTTGAATGAGTAACTAGTTTGCAATTTTAATTTTCAATTAGGAGTCATCTCTTTCTTTAAGAGAGGGTAAATAAGTCTCAGAGCTTAAATAAGGTACTAATTCCACTCTTAAAATTACCCATAGGAAAGTAAGAGTAATGAACATGAATGACTTTTCCTTAGAACAATTATATTAAATTTTTAAGATATTTTCCCACAGGCACTAAAATCACAAATTAGAAGAATATTATATTATGCAAATTTTCTGGTAAAGAGAGAAACTCCTTTGGCGTATATTGATTCAAGAAAATGAGGAAATGAATCCTCAGATTATTTTGAAATAATTCTTCTTGAGAATTGAAACAAAATCTACATACAGAATAAAAGAGAATAGAGGCTTAATGATTCCGTGTGATTAGAACTTATGTAAATGTGCTGAATGCATGTATTTACTGTTTAGTATCAAATGCTTGATTTTGCTGGGGTTTTCTGGGGAAGGAGATCACATGTAGTATCTCTATTTTGGGAACCGATACAAAACCATGAGAAATAGCACATACTCTACGGAAAACTAATTTTTAAGGAATCTTATTTCAGGATTTAGCATTTTTGCAATTTGGTTTGGACTTAATGACAGCTTGTACTGAAAAGATAGTATTGAAGAGCTAATATATTTAGGATATTTTCTGGTATTAAAGTCATATCATGAAGTTAATTTTGTCACTAGTGGTATGTGACAAAAGTGGTAATTCTCGGTACCAAGTGTCAACATTTAAGATGAAAAAACTTAACAAATTAATAAAAAGAATGGCCATTCTCGGTACTTCCCCTTAGCAGCACATTGTGCTCTGATTCCTACATACCATCTCATTTAACTGTCCCAGTAACACTTGAGTGACATGTTTATATTTCTGTCTTACACATCTTACACATGAGAAAACTAAGGTTCTACGTAATGAATAAACATACCTAAATTCCTAATCATGAATGTGAGGCAGAGGCAGTCTGCAAACAGACTTGCCAGGCCTGGAGCCCACACTCCTAATCCCTGTGCTACACCGCTTGGGTACATCCTGATTGGAATATCTGGAATTCTAGTAGCATTTTCTAATTCATGGTATATGTTCTCTCTGTGCAAGAGCTCCCTAAGTCTCTGGAAGATGTTTGACAGCATTCTAATTTCCCTTGAAATTTACATGTGATGGCAGTTGCAGAAATCTATCCTTAAAAATATACTTGAATTATGAACGATTTAACACATACAGGGAATTCAAAGGGATACATTTTCCTTGCCAAGAATATCAGGTCTTGAACGTGTGTATTTTTGCCAGAGCACAGCAGTCGGTGGTTAGAGTGAGTGGGACGTAATCAACGTTGTGCCAGGGGACTATACATGTTTTGATGTCATCCTGCTAGTTCAAATGTGAAGTAAGACGAGGTAATGTGGAAGTCAGGGCAATCGTTAGAGCTGGTTGTGAAAGAAAGGCATTTTTGGAAAGATTTTATTTATTTATTTGAGGGCGAGAGAGAGAGAGAGAGCGAGAGCACGTGTGCGCATGTGAGAGAGAGAGAGAGAGCACGAGCAGTGGGAGGGGCAGATGGAGAGGAAGAGGGACAAGCCAACTCCCCGCTGTGTGGGGAAGCCAGGACCCTGAGATCATGACCCAAGCCAAAGTCAGAGGTCAGATGCTTAACCGGCTGAGTCACCCAGGCACCCCAGAAAGGCGTGTATAAGTGAGAGCTGCTCCTTTCTCAACCAAAGCTCCTTCCCCTCCTCCCACCCAATCCCCAACCCAAGCCCCCTCTAGGCTCTCTCCCTTTGATGTTAAAACCTGGTTAATGCTTTTTCCTCTGGGTTGTTCTGAGGATTAAAAGAGATCATCTGTGTGAAATGATGACTCCAGTGCCTGACATGTAATAAGAACTCAAGAACTGTTAGTCATTTTTGTAATGACATGTGCTTCACAAACTACTTTCACACAGTCTCCTTTAATCCTGATCGTAATTCAGTGAGGTCAGCATTCTCATCCCTTATTTTTCAAATAAGAAACCTGAGGCTCAGTGATGCTAAGTATCAGCTAATTCAATGCAGCCAATCCTAAAACCACCATCTTCTAACTCAGTCTTACATTTTTTTCCTACTGCATCACAAACATTCTAAAAAAGATACCAAATCTTCTTTTCTGGTTAAACTCTCATATCTTATTAAATTAAATTAAATTTTATTTTTTAAATTTTATTTATTTTTTTATTGGAGGACAGTTGACACACAAAGTAAATTAGTTTCAAGTGTACAGTTTAGTGATTTGACAAGTTCAAATATTATGCTTATGTTCACAAGTGTAGCTACCACCTGTCCCATTACATCGTTATTACAGTACCATTGGCTGTATTCCTTATGCTCTACCCTTTACTTCTGTGACTTACTCATTCCATAACTGGAGGCCTATATCTCTCTCTCCTATTTTGCCCAACCCTCCACCCCCCTACCCCTCTGGGAACTATCAGTTTGTTCCCTGTATTTATAGGTCTGATTCTGCCCTTTGTTCATTTTTTTATTAGATTCACTTTGAATGAAATCACACAGTATTTGTCTTTCTCAGTCTGACTTATTTCACTTAGCGTAATACCCTTGAGATCCATTCACATTGTCACGAATGGCAAGAATTCAGTCTTTTTTTATGGCTGGGTAATAGTCTACCATATATGTGTTTGTATGTGTGGGTGTATATATATACATGTATATATACATAAAAATCTCACAATTTTTTAATTCACTCATCCAACAATTGATGCTTAGGTTATTTCCATATCTTGGTTATTGTGAATAATGCTGATATAAGCATAGGGGTGGATATATCTTTCTGAATTAGTGTTTTCGTTTTCTTTGGGTAACTACCCAATAATGGCATCATTGGATTGAAGGGTATTTCTATTTTTAATGTTTTGAGGAACCTCCATACTGCTTTCCTCAGTGGCTGTACCAATTTATATTCCTACCAACAGTGCATGAGCATTGTCTTTTTTCCTCATCCTCACCCACACTTTTTATTTTTTGCTACTTTCATTTTAGCCATTCTAACTGATATGAGGTGATATTTCATTGTGGTCTTGATTTGCATTTCTCTGATGACTGGTGATATTAAGCATATTTTCATGAGCCCATTGGCCACGTGTATATCTTCCTTGGAAAAATGTCTGTTCAAGTCCTCTGTCCATTTTTTAATCAGATTGTTTTTTTTTTTTTTTTTGGTGTTGAATTGTGTAAGTTCTTTATATATTTTGAATATTAACCTCTGAAGGGATACACCATTTGCCAACATTTTCTCCCATTCCGTAAGCTGTGTTTTTCTTTTGTTGATATTTTGTTTTGTTTTGTTTTGCTGATAATTTCTTGTGCTGTGCAAAGCCTTTTTATTTTGATGCAGTCCCAGTGGGTTGTTTTTGCTTTTATTTTTCTTTCTTTAGGAGACTATCTAGAAAAATGTTGCTATGGCCTCTGTCAAAGAATTTATTGCCTGTATTGTCATCTAGGACTTTTATAGTTTTAGGTCTCACATTTAGGTCTTTCATCCATTTTGAATTTATTTTTGTGTATGATATTATAAAATGGTCCAGTTTTAGTCTTTCACATGTTTTCCAGTTTTCCCAGCACCATTTATTGAAAAGACTATTTTTTCCCCATTGTATATTCTAGTCTCCTTTGTCATTGATTGGCCATATAATTGTAGGTTTATTTCTCAGCATTCTATTCCGTTTTGGTGATCTATGTGTCTATTTCTCTGCCAATACCATAATGTTTTGATTACTATAGCTTTCTAGTATATCTTGAAATCTGGTACTGTGATATCTCCAGGTTTTTTTTCTTTCTCAGGATTGCTTTGGCTATTGGGGGTCTTCTGTGGTTCCATATAAATTTTAGCATTATTTGTTCCAATTTTGTGAAAAATGTGGTTGGTTTTTTGATAGGGATTGCATTAATCTATAGATTCTTTTTTTTTTTTGCATTAATCTATAGATTCTTGTTTGGAACTCTTTGTACTTCTTGGACAGAAAAAAGAAAAAAATAATAAATATTAAGAAATAAATAAAAATAAAAAAATAATAAATAAAAATAATAATCAAAAATAAAAAAGAAAATAATAAAGGAAGAAAATTTAAAAATTGAGATAAAAAGGAAAAAAGAGAAGAAAACAGAAGAAAAAAGAGAAAAAGTAAGAAAAAAAACAAAACCAAGAAGAACAAAAATAAAACCAAAACAAGACAAATTAAAAAAATTGTTTTTAGTTTAAAAAACAACCAAAAACACCCACACTGTGCTCAGGCACCATGAAGGCTGGTGTGGGCTTCTGGTCCCTGGGCTTGCTGAGCTTGCGAGTTCCATGTGATCATGGCCTGTGATGGTATTGGGACCCAGCAGTTATGGCATCTGGACCCTACTTTGGTCTGGGCTCTTAAGGTGGAGGTAAGGTGAAGAGAGTATTCCACAGGTCCTTGGCCCTTTTAAGCTCTGGCTTTTTTTTTTTTTTTTCTCTGCTCCAGCTTATTTGGAGCTATCGTGGGTTTCAAACCCTTGGTTTATTGAAGTCACGAACTCATTATGATGACTGAACTTTCCCATTATCATGTCCAGATCCTGCTCTGGTCTAAACTTTTATTTATTTATTTTTTAAAAGATTTTATTTATTTATTTGACAGAGAGACAGAAAGCACAAGCAGGCAGAGAGGCAGGCAGAGAGAGAGGGGGAAGCAGGCCACCCGCTGAGCAGAGAGCCCGATGTGGGCCTCGATCCCAGGACCCTGAGATCATGACCCTAGACGAAGGCAGCGGCTTTAACCCACTGAGCCACCCTGACACCCCTGGTCTAAACTTTATTTTTTTTTATTTTTATTTTTTTTTAAAGATTTTTTATTTATTTATTAGAGAGAGAGAGACTGAGAATGAGAGGGGAGAAGGTCAGAGGGAGAAGCAGACTTCCCGCAGAGCCGGGAGTCCGATATGAGACTCGATCCCGGGACTCCGGGATCATGACCTGAGCCGAAGGCAGTTGCTCAACCAACTGAGCCACCCAGGCACCCCTGGTCTAAACTTTTAAAGTGGGATGGGAACATAAATTGTTTTCTCTAATCCTCTGCCCTGGAGAGCATTCCCACATTTCCTTCACCACTCAGGAAGATTCTAATATTGTCTCTTATATGCTAGTTGCTCTTTTAAACCTTGGCTTTTTTTCTGTGCCCAAGGACAGAGGAATCTGTTCTTGGTCCTTCAGTACTATCTTTTCCCACTGCTGTTGGCAGCATTATCTTTATTACTTTGTCTCCATCTTTTGTGTTGTTCTCTTGCTGCTCTTTATATTTGGTTGTCTAGTAGCTGTTCAGTCAGCCCTCAGTTCTTTAGGAAAGAAAGACTGCTCTGTTAATAGGTGTAATTTGGTGTGTTTCATGAAGGAGGTGAGTTCAGGATCTTCCTATGTTGCCATCTTGGCCTGGAACCTCACACATCTATTGTACTCCATTGTGCATTGCTTCAACTCTTCTCTCTGGCTGTGCTGTGCTGTGCTGTTACCTCTATCGAGAGGGAAGATTTAGTCTGTAGAACTACCAGGGAATTGATGTCATTGCCAGTTTTCATTGAGCTCTGAAGACACTTTGTCCTTTCACTTTAGTATTGGTATTGCTTCGTGTTTTCCAGTTAGTCTTTTACATTTTATTTATATTTGATATTCCCTCAGATCATTGACTATATCTAACAATTACTTGATTCTTCCATGGTGCCTTGGATTCGTTCATGCAGCCAAACAACCATTCGACAAATATGTTTATATTTTTCCTGTATGGCAAGGATATATTTCTGGATGGAGCAAACACAATCTCTGCTCTTATCCTCATGAAAGAAGGAGGAGATTAAGAGTAAATACATTTTTAACATATTTGAAAATACTTAAACTTTGACTGAAAGTGAAGGAATGGAAGAAGATATTCCATGCAAATGAAAGCCAAAAGAAAGCTAGGGTAACTATACTTATATCAGATGAAATAAACCTTAAAACAGACACAATAGTAAGAGACAAAGATAGGTTTTTATGTAATAATAAAGGAGTCAATCGGACAAAGGGATTGAACATTTGCAAATATTTATGCATTCAACGTAGAAGCACCTAAATATATAAAATAAATATTAACATACCTAAAGAGGGAAATAAGCAGCAATACAATAATGATAGGGGACTTAGAAATCGACCCACTTACATCAGTGAGTAGATTATGCAGCCAGAAAATCAAGGAGGAAATATTGGCCTTAAATGACACATTAGATCAGATGCATTTAACAGATATATACAGAGTATTCCATCTAAAAGCAGCTGAATAGGGGCACCTGGATGGCTCATTTGTTTAAGCATCTGCTTTGGCTCAGGTCATGATCCCAGGGTCCTGGGATTGAATAGCACATCAGGCTCCCTGCTCAGTGGGGAGCCTGCTTCTCCCTCTCCCTCTACAGCTCCCCCTGCTTGTTCTCACTCTTTCTCTCTGTCAAATAAATGAATAAAATCTTATAAAAATAAAAGAAAGTAACAGCAACAGACTATACATTGTTCTCAAGTGAACATCGAACATTTTTTAGGATAGACCTGATATTGGGCCACAAAAGAAGTCTTAATAAATTTCAGAGGATTGAAATCATATCAAGCTTCTTTTCTGACCTCAATGGTATGAAACTAGAAATTAATTACATGAAGAAAACTGGAAAATTCATAAGATGTGTGGCGGTTAAACTATATACTACTGAAAAGCTAATGGGTCAAAGAAGAAGTCAAAAGAGAAATAAAAAATACCTTGAGACAAATAAAAATGGAACTATAACATATCAAAATGTATGGGATGCAGCAAAGACAGTTTTAAGAGGGAGAGTCATAGTGATAAATGCCTACTTTAAGGAACAAGAAAAGTCTTAAATAAACAACCTAATTTTACACTTCAAGGAACTACAAAAAGAACAAACAAAACCAAAAGTTAGTAGAAGGAAGGAAATCACAAAAATTAAAGCAGAAATAAAGAGACTAAAAAGATAAGTGAGAAGCTCAATGAAGCTAAGAGCTTGTATTTGCAAACATAAACAAAAGTTACAAACTTTTAGCTAGACTCACCAAAGGAAAAAATGCCTTAAGGTAAGCATTTATCACTATGAGGACTCAAATAAAATCAGAAATAAAAGAGATGTTACAACTAGTGTTACAGAAATACAAAAGATCATAAGGGACTACAATGAGTAATGAACTACCATTATCAAGTGGGATTTATTCCAGTAATGCAGGGACGGTTCAACATGTGTTAATTATTACTATTTCTTTTTGAAGATTTTATTTATTTATTTGACAGAGAGAGACAGAGAGAGAGGGAACACAAGCAGGGGGAGTGGGAGAGGGAGAAGCAAGCTCCCCACCAAGCAGGCTCCGGGCTCAATTTGAGGACTCTGGGATCACGGCCTGAGTCAAAGGCAGCCGCTTAATGACTGAGCCACCCAGGCACCCCCAACATGTGTTAATTAATCAATGTGATATACCACATTAACAAAATGAAGGATAAAAATCATGAGATCATCTCAGCACAGGGCACTGGGGTGGTTCAGTTGGTTAAGAATCTTCCTTTCACTAAAGTCATGATTCTGGGGTTGTGGGACTGAGTCCTGCACTGGGCTTCCTGCTCAGTGGGGAGTCTGTTTCTCCCCCTCCTGCTGCTGCTGTTCTTTCTCTGTCAAATAAATAAATAAAATCTTTTTTAAAAAGGTCATCTCAGTAGATGCAGAAAAAGCACTTGAGAAAAAAATTCTACATCCATTTGTTATATAAACTCCCAATGGCTGGGGGTTAGTGGGGGGTAGGGATAGAGTGGCTGGGTTATGGACATGGGGGAGGGTATTGCTATGGTAAGTGCTGTGAAATGTGTAGGCCTGATGATTCATAGACATGTACCCTGGGGCAAATAATACATTATATGTTAATGGAAAAAAAAAACCTCCCACAAAGTGGATATAGAAGAAATGTACCTTAACATAATAAAGGTCAGATATGACAAGCCCACAGCCATCATACTCAATGGTGAAAACCTGAAAGTTTTTCCTTTAAGATCAGAAACAAGACAAGAACCCCCACTCTTGCTACTTTTATACAGCGCAGTATTGGAAATCCTAGCCAGAGCAGTTAGACAAGAAGAAGTAATAAAAGTTACCCAAATTGGAAAGGAAGAGTAAAACTGTCACTATTTGAAGATGACATGAATTATATACAGAAAACCCTAGACTCCATCAGAAAAGTGTTAGAACTAATGAATGAATTCAGTATAGTTACAGAATATAAAAATCAATACATAAAAGTCTATTGCATTTCTGTACACTAATAACAAACTACCAGGGAAATATTTAAAAATCCCATTTATAGTTGCATCAAGAAGAATAAAATATCTAGGGATAAATTTAATCCATAAGGTGAAAGAACTGTATATTAGAAAATACAAGATATTAATGAAAGAAATTGAAGAAGACAGAAATAAATGGAAAGATTTTCCATGCTCATGGATTGGAAGATTCAATATTGTTAAAATATACATACTACCCAAATACTACAGAGTCAAAACAATCTACAGATTCTGTGAAATCCCTTTAAAAATTCTAATGTTATTTTTCACAGAAATAGAGCAAATAATCCTAAAATTTTTATGGAATCACAAAAGACCCGGAATAGCAAAAGTAATCTTGAGAAAAAGAACAAAGCTGGAGGCATTATGCTTCCTGATTTCAAACTATATTATCAAGCTATAGCAAATAAGGGGTGCCTGGGTGGCTCAGTCGTTAAGTATCTGCCTTTGGTTCAGGTCATGATCCCGGGGTCCTGGGATCAAGCCCCGCATTGGGCTCCCCGCTCTGCGGGTAGCCTGCTTCTCCTTCTCCCACTCCCCTTGCTTGTGTTCCCTCTCTTGCTGTGTGTCTCTCTCTCTGTCAAATAAATAAATAATAATAAAAATCTTTTTAAAAAATCTATAGCAAATAAAATAGTATGGCATTGGCACAAAAATAGACACTAAGATCAGTGGAACAGAATAGAGAGTCCAGTAATAAACCACACATATATGATCAATTAACTTATTATAAAGAAGTCAAGAATATACAATTGGACAGGACAGTCTCCTCAAGAATAACATTGGGAAAACTGAAACCCCACATGCAAAAGAATGAAACTGGACAAGAGTCTTACACCATACACAAGACATAGGTATTGGCAATGGTTTTCTGAATTTGATACCAAAAAGAAAAACAATAAAACCAAAAATAAACAAGTAGGACTACATCAAACTAAAAAGCTTCTGAACCGCAAAGGATATCATTAATAAAACGAAAAGGCAACCTACTGAATGTAATAAAATATCTACAAATCATATATCTGATAAAGGGCTAATATTAAAAATATATAAAGAACTCACACAATTAAATAGAAAAAATACAATCTGCTTAAAAAATAGGTGGCAGATTTGAATAAACATTTCTCTTAAAAAGACATACAGATGACCAGTAAGTATGTGAAAAGATG
Source organism: Nasua narica (assembly GCA_028533885.1). Lineage (NCBI taxonomy): Eukaryota > Metazoa > Chordata > Mammalia > Carnivora > Procyonidae > Nasua > Nasua narica. Next base: position 26,338,894 of record CM052800.1, on the reverse strand, counting down.
CTCCGTATCATTAATGACTAGGAAATTGCAAATCAAAACCACAATGAGATACCACCTCACACCTGTTAGAATGGCTAGTATCAAACAGAAATAATGAGTGTTGACAAGGATATGACTATAAAAGGAAAACCTTGTGTACTGTTGGTAGGAATGTAAATTGGTGTAGCCATCATGGGAAAAAGCATGAAGATTCTTCAAAAAATTAAAATACAATTACTGTATGATCCAGCAATTCCACTTTTGGGCATTTATCTGAAGAAAATAAATAGTAACTTGAAAAAATACATGCACTTCATGTTCATTTCAGCATTATTTACAACAGCGAAGATATGGGAACAGCCCAAGAATCCACTGATGGATGAATGAATAAAAAATTATAATATATATATATGTATGTATACATATACATATATATATGAATATCACCCAGTCACTAAAAAAAAAAGAAACCTTGCCAATTGTGACGGAATGGATGGATCTTGAGGATATGCTAAGTGAAATGCCAAACAGAGAAAGAAAGACAAATACTGTATGATTTCAGATATACACGAAACCTAAAAAACAAAACAAAACAAATAAAGCAAACTAAAAACTAAACTCATAGATACAGAAAACAGCTTGCCTATTGCCAGAAGGGGGATGGGGTTTGAGAGGGCAAAATGGATGAAGGCAATCAAGAATTGCAAACTTCCAGTTATAAAATAAATAAGTCATGGTGATATAATATGGAATGAGGAATGTGGTTAATAATACTGTTTTAACTATATGGTGACAAGTGGTAACTAAACTAACTGTGGTAATCATTTTGCAATGTGTACAAATATCTAATCCATATATTGTACACCTGGAACTAATATTACATATGTCAGGTATACTTCAATTAACAAAAAAGACATGACAAATACTTTCAATTTTTCAAAAATTCTTATTTAAGCAATTTTTTGCTGAATACACAACTTAAAATTATTTTAGACATCTTTTATTCACAGAATTCACACAATTTGAAGACCAGGATGTATCCTCTTACACTTTAATTTAAAAAAACAAATAAAATATCTTCCATTTAGGGAGGTGTGAGCTCAGCATGATAATGTTAAGTCTTATTCAGTTGCTAAAAATGATGTCTTACTTGTATTTAATTTCGGGTATTGTTTACCAAAATAAATGTTCAAGATGCCCTTCTGAACAGCTCTTTTCTGTGATAATAATAGGTAATGATCTCAAATGAACAGATTTCCAGGCAGTGTTGCAAAATCATAAATACATTTCACACAAATTGGCAAATAATTTAAACAAGGCTAATAGTGCTCATAGTTACCTTAAGTCATTTCTTAAAATAAATGTGAAGAATTTTTAAAAAGATATAAATAATATGCAAATAATTCTTCCTTCTGGTGCTTGTTAGAGACAAGAAACTTCATGGAAGTTTTCAAATGCTAACCACTCATTTACCCCAATCCAATGTTCTGGTATCAAGGTGATATTTACAATAGAATAAAGGTGGAAAGTTATGTTTGTATGTAATTTGTGAGTTTAAAGGCGTTGCCAAAAGAATACACAGGGAAGGAATACATATGACTTCAAACAAATGAAAACCATAGCTTAAATAATGAGTCTGTTTCTCTCATCCAGTGAGAAGTCTAAAAGTAAGCTGGCAGTGACTGGAGCAGTAGCTCTGCTGTACTCTCAAAGATTTAGCATCTTTCTAACTTCTTGCTCCACTATCCTAAGCATGAAGCATTCATGCTCATGGTTGCAATATGGTGGCCCCATTACATTGCACCTGCTTTTCAAGCAGGAAGAAAGGGAAGAATAAAAAAAAAAAAAGAATAAAAGGCAAAAGAACCTTTGCCTTTTTATTTGGAATAGATGCTCTCCTTACTGACTTGTGCTTGTATCTCATTTGGTTAGAGCAACGAGTTTTCCATTTGGATGTCTTGCTGCCCCAATTTTGAATGCCTTCCCCAATCAAAATCTAGGTTTTATTAATAAGAAAGGTGAGGAAATAGGTACTGGAGAGATGTACCAGTGTATGGCAAGATACTGCTCAAACCTTGCTTCAGTACAGGTCATAGTCATACCAGGGATCTGATGATAATGTTAACTAGCTCTCTGTGAGCTCAGGGTATTCACTTGTGTTTTGCTCAAATATCGTTGCACCCTAAAGGTACTAGACAATGGAGAAGCAAAGGTTAATGTGGTACTGCAGGATGGGCATACATTTTTAGCTAACATGTTAGTTAAATTTGTTATAAATTTGACCCAATTGTATTTACTCAATTGTATTCTATTTTAGCTACTTCTGGTTGGTGATTTTCTTTCCTATAAGAACATAACTTTAAATGCATGAAAAAGCATAATTTGGGGATGCTTGGGTGGCTCAGTGGGTTAAGCCTCTGCCTTCAGCTCAGGTCATGATCTCAGGGTCCTGGGATTGAGCCCTGCATGGGGCTCTCTGCTCAGCAGGGAGCCTGCTTCTCCCTCTACCTCTACCGGCCTCTCTGCCTACTTGTGATCTCTTTCTCTCTCAAATAAATAAATAAAATCTTTAAAAAAGCATAATTTTAAGTGCTAGTTAATACATTCAACTCAAACAAACAAATAAATATACAAAAAGAGAAACTAAGACAGTGAATATTAAATTTTCAACTAGCTTTTTGGCACCATGAAATTCACAGTGGTTTCTAAAATCTGAGAGTCATCTCAGTTAGGTCTTCAAACTTTACTGCTCTCCTATACAGGCCATTGACAATTAGCTGCTTTTCCTGTTTGACTTCAGAATGGATGGTTTCCAATATCTTTTTCATTTCTTCCTCTCAGTGATCTATTGCGCTGAGTCACCATCCAAAGATCTGTTTCTTTTGTAAGGTGTGTCTCCACTGTCACACTTCTGTAGTACCTTTATGAGGCCACAATTTATCTACTTAATTTGGGAATGGAAGAGTCCTTTGGGAAATACAGCAGTAATAGATGTTTTGGTTGGCCGGTGATTTGTTTCATAAGGGAAACTTGAGGTTCACAATGGCCCTTAAGTTAAAACACTGTATTACCACAAGGGCAACATCTTAAACCTCCTGTAATCCAAAGGCTTAAATCACCTTCTTAAGGCAGAACAGTTACATAATTTCTGTTAACCTCTTTTTTTTTTTTTAATTCAGATTTTTCTTCTAATGGTTACAAATTTTAGAAAAACAGTTGAACAAATATGTTCCCATTCTTTAGGGCAAATAGAAGGAAAAACTCAGTTATTGATTATTCTGTCTCTACAGGTTTGATTTTTTTTTTTTAAGATTTTATTTATTTATCTGACAGAGAGATAGAGAGAGAGCACAAGTAGGCAGAGTGGCAGGCAGAGGGAGAGAGAGAAGCAGGCTCTCCATTGAGCAGGGAGCCCTATGTGGGGCTCCAAACTAGGGGCTTGGGATCATGAGCTGAGCTGAAGGCAGCCTCTTAACTGACTGAGCCACCCTCTTAACTGACTGAGCCCCTCTATTGGTTTGATTTTTAACAGCAGATATATTTTATTTTGGAGTTGGAATTATACAAACAAAACTTCTTAATATTTTAAGATTTCTCATATGCAATAAGAACACAATTTTATGACTATTGTATGAAGTGCTTGGAAACTCTGAGACACATCAAATAGCTTGTTTTTGATGGGCACCATCTTGCTTTTTTCTAGCAAAATTTTCATTTTGCTATTTCTAGGTGATACCTAGAAATAAATTACTTTCTTTTGCATCCCACACCCTGGAGATTGATTCTTAAGATTGAACTTCTGGCTGTTTTAAGGTGGTTAGAGCCAGACATTTAGTCACATCCAGCACTTCTTAAAATGTGGGGGAAATTCCCCTCAAATAACCATCAGTAGAAATAAATTATTTTATGTCTTTCCTGAGATTATTAGAACTGAGCTAATTTCAAGAAGCTTGTGGGCTTTTGTAACTGTCTTTGTCCACAAGAAACTTGCCTGGATATCTCCTGATTAGAGCACATTGTCCAGCTCATGTTCCTGGAGCTGGCTCTTGGGTCTTCAATGTTTCTCAGGATTTAATACACGTATTGATCTGCAGCATTATTTTCAGCAATTGTCTTAGATTAAGCATGATTCATTAATGCTAACTTCAGATAATATCAGAGATTTGACAATCATGAACAGGCTTGATACTCCTATTGTGTAATACTCACCTCCTAAATGATTTCTGAGATAGCAAGCTTCTTACAAAGAGGACTTAAAGAAAGATAAACCATGCCACCTACGGCTTTCTGCAACAAAACATGTGAGTTGTATGTTTAAGGACCCTTTGTCCTTTCAGAGTAGGTTGCAAGGTGGTTTCATACTTCCTATGTGGCTGCCTCAGATTCAAAAATGGCCTTTTTGACAGTCTTTTTGATTCATTCCTCTATCATGGAATACTCCAACACTCCCCAGGTCCATTTAAATTCTTCCTTTTCTCCATTCCCATAGCACCTTATTCATACTGTTGCCCAACATCTCACCTTAAATTATGGTGATATTCTTCATTGGACTGGGTTCCTAAGAGAGAAATGCAGTCTACGGTGTAGTCCTGCAGTACCCGAGACTAAAAAGTACCCCATAAAATTGTGTTGAATTCATATTGGGCTTCTTCTCAATGATGTAGTTTTTTTATTATTTTTTTAAAGGTTTATTTATTTGAGAGAGAGAGACAGAGAGACAAAGTGAGTGTAGAGAGGAGCAGAGGAAGCGAATCTTCAAGCAGACTCCCCACTGAGCCTAGAGTGTGATATAAGGCTTGATCCCATGAACCCATTAGATCATGACCTGAGCTGAAACCAAGAATCAGACACTTGACTGACTGAGCCACCCAGGTGTCCCGTTATTTCTTTTTAATGAAACTGAACTGTAAATGAAAGCTTGAGACTGATTTCCCTATAATATACCTTTTTTGTCATAATGGAAAAGATAAATAAAATATCATTTAAAACTGGAAACATAATTGTATTTAAAAACAAGTATCTATTTTAAAATCCAACATTAATAATGGAGATAATTATTTGTTTTTATTAGCAAGAATTGGAAACATAGAAATTGGTTTTAGTCAGCAGTTCAAGAAACCTCAGAGGTACTGGTGTATGTAATTATTTAAAAATCTAAAATAGTGAGATTATTATATGTTCTTTGTCATTTGCATTCACAATATTTCAGGGAAACGTAAACAAAAGAATAGAATCTCAGCCCTGGAAAAAACTTCAAGGAATGGTTAGTCAAAGGATAGATGTTCATTGCATTCACAATATTTCAGGGAAACGTAAACAAAATAATAGAATCTCAGCCCTGGAAGAAACTTGAAGGAATGGTTGGTCAAAGGATAGGTGTTCATACCCATGAACAAGTCATAGAGATAATATAGAAGGTAAGACTCTAAACCAAACCATGGATCTTAGGAGATAATGATGTAGATGTGGTAAATGTCTATAGAAAGATATAGCAGACTTGGAGGTGTGCAGCTCAGATCTTTCTTCAAGAAAGTCCTTACTGTCCAGCTTCTGGGAGTGTTGTTTGCAGACAGTCTCTAGCTGTTCACTCCTAGTTTGCTCCTGCTTTATTTAGTTTTGGGACCAAGGTCACACTCTCTCATGGTGGCTTTGGGACAGTGATGAGCGAGGTGGTGGCATAAGGGCTGCTCCCACCTGTCATGCGACTCCTGGAATAAATAATCTTCATCTACTCCCTACTGGGATGGCAAAGACTAAGTCAGCTCTGCATGGCCATGTTGGTTCCTCTTGCCTCAGCTAGCTTCTGTCTCTTTACTTCTACTCTTTATTCCCTTATGCACTTGGTGCACTTCTAACTAGGTCTCAGGGCCTGTCTCTTGGAGAAATCAATCTGCACTCTTCACTCAGCTTCAGTGTTTTCTTCCCAGAGAATCCAAACTGTAACAGAGTATAATACTTTACTAATAGCATATATACTACTAGTATGTATAATAATACAAATGTTAATGAACTACCCAAGAGTGTAGATATATAGTAAGTTGTAGGTAAACATATATCCCAGTACTTATGATGAATTATTTTATTTTTATTTTTTTAAAGATTTATTTTATTTATTTAGAGAGAGCAAGGGGAAGGGGGAGGGGCGGAGGGAGAAGCAGACTTCCCACTGAGCACAGAGCCTGATGTGGGACTCGACCCCACGACCCTTGGATCATGACCTGAGCTGAAGGCAGATGCTTATCCAACTATGGACATACCTACGAGCCACCCGGGTATACCTATGATGAAGTATTTTAATGTAGGTTACAAAAATATATCATCATCCCTCCCCATGATTTTGTGCCTTCTTTCTACATATAGATCCTATGCTTTGTAATAGCCATACTGAATTCCTTGCAGTTCCCCAAGGCCTCATGCCATTGACTCTACTTTAGGCATTGGTTTGTATAGTTTTCTCTGTTTTTTTTTTTTTTAAAGATTTTATTTATTTAAGATAGAGACAGTGAGAGAGAGCATGAGAGGGGAGAAGATCAGAGGGAGAAGCAGACTCCCCGTGGAGCTGGGAGCCCAATGTGGGACTCGATCCCAGGACTCCGGGATCATGACCTGAGCCGAAGGCAGTTGCTTAACCGACTGAGCCACCCAGGCGCCCCAGTTTTCTCTGTTTTTGAATGAATCTTCCTATCTACCTGGAGAACTCTTTCTGCAAGACAGTTTGAATATCTTCATTGAAGGTTTCTTTGATGCCCTGAAAATAATTTGATCATTTCCCTTTTTCACCACAGTCCATTTGATATATGCTTCTGGCTTTGTAATTAATCATTCAAAACCCAAGAAGTCAGAGGAGAACAAAATTTTAGAAAGGAAGTACAATAACTATTTTTTAAGTGTCTTCAATTTCAGAAGACATCTAAGTGCATATGTTTAGAAGGTTGTTGAAAATGAGAAACCCAATATACTGGTTTGAGTATCATTGGTTGTTAACACTTAAAGATCATTATAGAAGGCATAATTGGAGTTTAATCTATTGTGAAATATATGTTGGAAGCAACAGCACTAGAAATAGACTCTATGCAAAGTTAAGTGATTAAGATGAACTGAAAGTTGGAAACAGCTAGCTCTGTTACTTGAATCTAGTGACTAGTCGCCTAGAAACGGGAATCATGATTGACATTACTAGGCAACTCTCCTTTGAGATTACTTTTAATAATTCAACTAAATTTGTAAATGAGTTTCTTTGAGGAGGAGATTGTTAAGGTTGAGAAATCCTAAAACCATAAATGATTTTAAGTTAGGAATCATTTAAAGCAAGAAGCATAATTGTGAATCAGCCAAGGAAGTAAGGAAAAGGAGACATGTGGTAA
>CM052800.1:26313139-26331051 GCA_028533885.1 Nasua narica | reverse complement strand
CATTTCCCTGATGATGAGTGATGTTGAACATCTTTTCATGTGTCTGCTGGCCATCTGTGTGTCTTCTTTGGAAAATGTCTATTCAGGTCCTCTACCCAATTTTTAATCAGTTTGTTTACTTTTTGGTGTTGAGTTGTACAAATTTTTATGTATTTGAGATATTAATCTCTTAACAGGTATGTCATTTGCAAATATCTTCTCCCATTCACCAGGGAAAACAAAAACACTAACTTAAAAGATATATGCACCCCTGTGTTTGTTGCAGCATTATTTATAATAGCTAAGACATGGAAACAACACAAGTGTCCATCAATGGGTGAATGAATAAGGAAGATATAATAAACACAAATAAGGAAGATATAAACACACACACACACACACACACGAACATTACACAACCATTAAAAGAATGAGATTGTGCCATTTGAGACAACGGGGATGGACCTAAAGGGTATTATGCTAAGTGAAATAAGTCAAACTGAGAAAGACAAATACTCTATGACCCCACTTATAAATGAAATCTAAAAAACATGAATAAACAAATAAAAAGCAGAATTGTAGGAATTCACAATGCCTGGGTAGCTAAGATATGATAAACACAATCCTCCTTGGAAGAAGTTAGTTGAAATGCAAAGAAGTAGTGACCAGAAAACTGGGCCTCCTTTCAAGTTTCTGGGCTGAAAACAGCCAGATCCTAATTGTGGCTCAATGCTATCTCCCAGGGGACTAATGCGTAATAAGGTTAGACATAAATCCTTAATAGTCACCTTCTCCCTGCCTGCAAGTCATGAGCACAGATAGTTCTAATCATACAATCCCTCTAAATGTCACTGGCTAGTTATTGAAACTTTACATTCCTTTCTAATCTTGATTCTTTGGTAACACGCATAGTAAAAATGGAGATTGAGTTTTGCTTGGGGGCCTTGTGCCACTAGAGCATCTGATCCCCAGGCTTTCTCCTTTCTCCTATTTCGTGTCTGGAGTAATTTTTTCATTTGCCATCTCAGGGTTTGCTGGCCAAACCCGAGCAGAATCAGAACTATGAATACAGAGAACTGATGGTTGCCAGAGGGGATGGGATCAGAGGCTGGGCAAAATGGGTGAAAAGGAGAGAGAGATACAGGCCTTCAGTTATAGAATGAGTAAATCATGAGAATAAAAAGCACGGCATGAGGAATACAGTCAATGATACAATGATAGTGTAATGTAATGGGACAGATGGGTAGCTTTACTTGTGGTGAATATAGCATAATGTATAAACGTCTCAAATCACTAAGTTGTACACCTGAAACTAATGTAATGTTGTGTGGTCAACTGTAGGCAAATAAAAAAAAAGGAAAAAAGAAAAATATAAAAGAGTAAATGAATGAGTATATCAGAAGTGAGGCAGGCAGTGTGCCCTTTTTATAGTAGGTAGCCAGGAAAGACCTATCTTACAATGTGACATCTGGCAAATATCGGCAGAAAATAAGAGCAGCCATTCAGATACCTGGAGCAAGGGAATTTCAGTCAGAAGCAACAAGTGCTAAAGTGGGAGGTATTTGGCATGTCTATAAAACTACAAAGAGATTACTGTCGCTGGATTTCTGTGTGGAAACATACCTCTCCACTATCAGTGTTAATCAACTCAAGTAAAAATTGAAGCTAGGAGGCAATTAAACTAGATTCAAAATTCAAAGTGATATCATTTACTGAAATTCCAGTGAAATATTCAAATTGATGATACAAATATATTGGCATGTATTTACTGCTTATCCTTACTTTGATCTCATTCTTTCTTAAATTTTTTTAAAAGATTTTATTTATTTATTTGACAGAGAGAAAGAGATCACAAGTAGGCAGAGAGGCAGGCAGAGAGAGAGGGGGAAGCAGGTTCCCTGCCGAGCAGAGAGCCCAATACAGGGACTGATTCCAGGACCCTGAGATCATGACCTGAGCCGAAGGCAGAGGCTTTAACCCACTGAGCCACCCAGGCGCACCTCATTCTTTCTTAATTTAAAGTTGAGACATAAGAAGTAGAATTTAACAACATTAATATGTTTTTATATCTGAACCAGACTTGATCAGACATCACTATTTAATCTCTAAAAATGTTTTATTATGAGAATTTTCCATGTGAACATTTAGTTTTACTTGATACTTCAAATTTCAGCTACCAAGTCTACTGGATATTGCTTTGAAGAAAGATTGCAAATTGATGGTCATTCTTTTCATACACTCTTCTCCAGAAGGAACTATTTGGATTGAAAAATGTTTGGAGAACAGAAAAATCTTGTGAGGACAAATGAATAGAAGTAATGTTGGTTAAAGATAAAAGCTAATCATTTTTCTTAGCTGTGGAATTTTCAGATGTTTATGAATTGCTAAAGTAGATTGTGAATTTTTAAGAGGAGGACATCTTATTGACAACAGAAAATCTACCAACAGCTCAAGAAAGTTGTGCTCACGGGAGCAAATCTTGCAAAAATGTTTAAAGAAACAAGGATGGTTTCTTCTGTTCAGTTTTTCTTTAAGTTCATGGGAATGGTAAACAGCTGGGGTCTGGATGGCACACCATGGGATCACAATCAAAAGGTCGGAAATGATACCATTAAAAAATTATAAGCAGAAGCTTATAAATTTTTATTACTCACTGCTTTTAATTAACCTTTAAAAACGATTCATGTAGGAATGCATAGGTCTTGGCTTTTGAAGAAAGCAAGGTTTTATATAGCTCTGTTTTCTAATGAGGACCCATGGATACATCTCTTCCAGTGTGGCTATGACATTTCAAGTTTCAATAATACTGTGCCCAGTCAAAGTACTCCTAACTGAGTTTCAAGGTGGGCACCATCTAGAAAGATGGCATTTGGTTTTCTTAATCATGTTTCTTTTGCTCTCAGACATTTCAAACGATTACTAATTATTTTTTAGATATATATTATATATAAATAATATATATATTATTTTTTAGATATATCATATACATATGATTGGTATAATTGCATAAACAGATAGTTCAGTTCCAAAATCTATCAAGTTTTCTATGAACTTATAGAAGAAACCTTCAACAATGAGCTGTGTAACTTACCTTTAGGAAAACAAACAACTAAAAAAAGGATAATGTATTAGTTTTTCTGTCGTTGCATAAGAAATTACCACAAACATAGCAGTTGAGACATAATAAACGTAGCATAGTTTATAATCAACTGGTTTCTCAGGTGAAGAGTCCCTGCAGCACTTAGCTGGAACCTCTGCTTGGGGTCTTACCAGGCTGTAATTAAGCTGTTGGCTAGGCTGCTTTCTCATCTGGAAGCTCGACTGGGAAGAACTTTCTCCAAACTCACCTTGGTTGTTGACAGAATTTATTTCCAAGTATCTGTAGGATCGAGATCCCTGACTTCTTGCTGGCAGTAAGCTGGAGGTTACCCTCCACTCCTAGGGGGTTACATGGACCTCAAATCCAGAAGGAAAGTCTCTAGAGCAAGTCTGTTCACAAGATGTTCACAAATATATATATCTATATATCTATATAGATATCTATTCTTATTCTAATTATGTTTTTGATAAATCTAGTTAACACTCTGGGCTCATATTTTAAAAGTTACTTTTAGGTTCACTGAGCATATTGTAAGAGATAAAATGAAAACAGTAATTTTGCCTACATGTACACAAACCTATAGGCACATATCCCAAATGGCCTTGGCTATAAGATGTGTTGGAGGTGGTAGGTCACCAGGACCCTTAACCTGGGAGCCATGGTCCTGCAAGAACCACTGTTGCTAGTGTGGTACTTTTTTAGTTTTCCTCCTGGGTTTTTAGTTTTATTAATCACCTGGCACCCGCAGTGCCATGGGAACCTCTCAAGGTCCCTGAAAAGGCAAAACTCAGACAAGGAAAAACTTCACAAAGAGTTCATAAAACCCGTCATCTTACTATCTTCTAGAGTCTCCTCCCAATTCTTCTTCTTTCCATCACCTTACCTATTAAAAATGGGCCAAAAGAGATTTTGATCATTTATCTTGCCTAGGATCCCTATCTCATCCTGTGCTACAACTAGGCAGGCCATACCCAGAGTTCAAACTATCTACATCATACAATCTAAATGACCTTGACTTTATATGCCAGATTGGTGAAGCAATCTTTCCTTTTCCTTATCTTCACCTTGTTCACAGAAGCTGAAGTTGGCTGAACAGAAAGTTAAACAAAGACCTAAACACTAGTCTAGATCACCTACTAAAGTCATTAGCTGGGAAAAAATGAAATCCTCTAGGTAGGACAGTAGTCTCTTGGGTTAGGAAAGAATGGGAATGGAAACAATTTTCTACCATCTCAATTCACTTTGCTTCTGTTGACAATTAGTCTATTAATACCAGGCTTCAGCAAACTTAACATTTTAATATCTTTTAATGACATAAAATGGATTGAATTCTTGAGTCAAAAATAGAAAATGCCTGCTCTCTTAGCAGATGTTTTACCTTAGTTTTATGTATACACTGTACATAGTATATTTAAAGGGTGACTGTATAGTAACTTCTGGAGACTAGTTTGTGTGAACACACCCTTCAACATCCCTGTTAATCACTGTCTTGAGAATGCAGAGATCCTGTCCTTCTTCTATGTTCCCATCAAGCAGAATGTATAGAAGAACATATTTAGCATTCAAGGTTGGGGACTTGGGATGGGCTAACCTGGAACATTTCCCTTATAATGAAGGGAACTCCTTGATCTCCTTGGAATGCTGGTGGTGCAAGGAGGGAAGGGCTATAGATAGTTGCTAGGCTAAGCTGCTACACTATAAAACATTGCTGCATATAGATTCCAACAGTAGATACTTTGTCCAGTTGGCTGCTCCTGGGCTCCCTGGAGGTAGTTCCCCACCAACTAACCTGTATCTGGCTTGCTGTCTCTGGGCCTTTGGTCTCACTGGACCGTCATCCACCCTTGGCTTGGAGTCTGCTGGGGTGTGGCTGAACAGTGACTCTAAAGCAAGGTGACTGTTTACCAACTAGAGGAGCTCATGTACTTCCTGGTGAGTATTGCCTTGATTGGCATAGCTATCCCCAGGGATTCTGCCGCGGTATGAAATGTATTTCCAAGCCTAGTTCTGCATGTCCTCAATGGTGCAAAAGCTTAATATCATAAAGGGGGATTTGGTATTTGTAAACAACTGAAGATCATTCATTCAGAGCTGTTTTAATTAAATATGATAGGTGACTGTGGGAAAGAACACTATGTGTGGCTGGTATGGAAATAAGTTTGATATGAAAATGATTATCATATTTTGCTTCTAAATTGTCCGTGAAAGCAAATACCAAAAATGAACTGCATATAAATTTTGATCAATGACAGCCGAATTGGAAAGAGCACATTATGTCCCTAGCTACCCTTTCTAGGAGACAATACTTATTGTATAAACCAGGATTATATGCTAAAAGTGTATTTCTTTATAGATACTTTCATCCTATGTGTTGGGCATAGTGTTCTCTGATAGTTTACCTGCTTGCTTTCTTTCTCTTTAGGATCATACATACATACTCATACTAGTAAGAGTCCTCTTTATCAAGGAAACTATACTCCATATGTCCAAAGGTTAAGAAATTAATAGAATAAAGTCTTTTTAAAGAGAAGAAATAAATTAACATATAATTGATTTAGAATGTGAATTAGGGCTCATTAAATTAGCATGTGTAAGCATGGGAGATTTTACATAATTGCATAATTATGATCCTTGCTTTCTAAAGTGAAGGAGATATGGAAGATTTTATTATAGTCAACTTCAAGAAAAAGTACATTTTTGCTACTATTTTAAGTCCATCATAAAACTTAATTGCTTTTCAAACTTCTGGATGCTACTATTTTTAGAAAATTCGGAAACCTGTTCTGTTTCTGCTTTCACATATTATTTTAAATTGGTTTTAAAGTTGTTAATAATGAAAATATTTAAAATAAGTAAATATAAATTTGTTAACAATATGCCTCTGTGCACAAAGCATTTGATGTTCAATTATTAACAAATATTCATGTAGTGTTGTGTAAAATTACCAGAAGTCTTTCAAATGACTTTCTCATTTTATCTGAATTATATTGGCACCATAATCTCTACATTAAAGTTGAGGAAAATAATGCTTCAGAGAGTTCAGTGATTGCCAGTCACAAGGCTAGTTAACAATGGAGTCTAGACTAGATTCAGGTGCACTTCTGGATACTGGCTTCTGTTTTAGAGCATTCTTCACTGACCCCATCTACATTTTTAGAAGCTTCCTGCCTTTTTCCCACCACAACTGAGTTAATAAACTAAAGACAATCCAAGCCTGATGGTTACTTTTTATTTACTTCCTGACTCTACCTCAAATATAATTTGATATGATGGTCAATGTACATAAATTAAAAAATAGAAGTAAGCCAGGAAAATGGGTAAAAAGAAAGGTGTAGAAAAAATATCAGATTTTACATTGGTGTAAAATGCATGTGCTTATGCTGTGCTATCTCATGAACTTGACAGAGTAGGAGTTGGAAATCAATATCTGAGCTTTCTAGCAGTGAGAGAATCCAGCCATAGTCCCTTATACAGTTTTCAGTACTCATAAGATGGAAAACAAACCTATAGTCAAGGAGAAACACAAATATCTCTAATAGGAAAAACTAAAAAAAAAATTTTCCTGTGGAAATAAGAATATGCCATACTTGCAGTCATTGATTGTCCTAACCAAAACCAAGCACCCTTACAGACAAAGACCAAAGAAAGTTTCTAACTGAACACAGACAAGGTTGTCCTACAGCTGTAAAATTAATTACATCCCATTCTTGTGTTATCTCTGCTTCCTTGCAACGACAAGGTACTCCTTGTTCCTCCAGTTGTCATCTCCTGCTTTGGGGCGGGGTGGGGGGGAAGGAAATCCTTGACATACACAATCACTGAATCACCTCTGCTTCCCCATGGTATCCAACCTACTCTCCTAATCTGTCCTCAGAATTGTTCAGCCTTGCTCAAACTCTGTAAGAAGCCTCTCCCATCTTCCCTTTACTAAGATGCTCCTAATGGTCCCCTGGGTGACTTCTCCCTTGTTAGAGAAGGCTAAATAAAACAACTGTGTAATTTGTACTTTTAAAAAAGTACTTTGTACATCTGTGTGATTATAGGTGTTCTCTCTCTTTTTTTTTAAAGATTTTATTTATTTATTTGACAGAGAGAGAGAGAGAGATCACAAGTAGGCAGAGAGAAAGAGAGAGAGAGGAGGAAGCAGGCTCCCCGCTAAGCAGAGAGCCCGATGCGGGGCTAGATCCCAGGACCCCAAGATCATGACCTGAGCCGAAGGCAGAGGCCTTAACCCACTGAGCCACCCAGGCGCCCCTATAGGTGTTTTCTTGATATTGTTTGATTAGCAAGTTTTGGCAGATGTCAAAAATACTAGACTGTTTAATGAAGTGAAAAGTATCTTCAATAATATAACCAGAGCAAATAAAATAATTTTCACATGCCATTTTCTTACATAACTCCTTAATTTAGGCCAGCATCATTATACCAAAGGATATATAACCACATTATTATTAATGTGGTAGAGCAAAGCAGTTTTCAGATGGCCTGACTTAATCCAGAGAAGCATTTGATATCTATGCCTAAAAAATTCCTTAAGAAAACTCGAGGAAACTTGATGGATCTTAGATTCATTCACAATATTTTTTTGGAGAGTTTTTATAGTTTAAAACATATCATTCTTTAAAACTTTCTCCTTATAACTGAGTTACCAACTTTTCATACAGTTATAACCTGGTAACTATCATTTCACAGTGGGCTTAAATCATACTCAGATTTTTCAGTATGTACTGAGACTGGAGGATTTATTCCAAGGCCTTTGATGGGATAAAGTATTTTTAGAGTCAGAAAAACATCCCTAGAATTAATAGATCAACAACAAAAAAAGATTTTGAAAACGAAACCATTTGGTTCCTATCACAGGGAAACAAAAATTCCAATACCTCACTCCTGAAAAAATTCATAGAGTTAATTGCTTCTTCGAGGCTATGTATAAGGCTGGTTTTCAACTAAAGTTTATTTTTATTTTTTAGATGGTAAACCATAATATTTGCCACATTCTAGGGAGTGAAAACCAGTATAAGTTTTTTTTAATGAGTTTCTCTAACACCTGGAAATATTTCTTCTCTATTATTGACTGAATTTCACTTTCATAATGTTAATGAATTCTAACCCTGAAGAAAGAAGTTTTTCTTATCTGAGTTAGCCATATATAACAAAGACTTTTATTTTCATAAGAATACAACTCATATCATTGATTTAAGCAATTCACCATTCTGTTTGGGACTGTAAGTAGAGGGTGAAACACCACAAAGTAAAGAAATCGTGTGAAAATGTAAAGGCTTGTTAATTACCCAAAGACTGAAGCTGAAACGGAAGTGATGGACATTTGGTTTTTAATTTTCTGGAAATGATTCCCATTTCTCAAACATGTTTTCTGCTTTCCATAAAACACTTGCTAGGGTTTTCCATCTGCCTGTCCCTGTATCCATCCATGATGTTCTAAATATGAATTTTCTGGCTCTAAAGAACAAGTTTCCATGTCAAAGCTATTTTCTACAAACACATTCCAACGTTGTTCCAGTATCATGTTAGTGCTTTATGTATTTCTGTAATCTCTTCAGAGGGAGTGTAACACAAATATGATATTCTCATTTCAGAACTGGATTCTCAAATACATGTCTCACCTATTTGGGTGAGAAATCTTAATCCTTGGATAAATGTTTATTTAGTCAAAACTCTATATATGATATCCAAAAGTTGGAAATCAGCCTTACCTCCAAATTTTAAAAAACAAGCTGATTTTTTTATTTTGGTATTAGGATGGTGTTATAACCAGGGATCCAGAAATACCCAAATCCTGAATCTGACCAAGCCACACTTTCTGACAAACCTCTGGAGGGACACTGGGAACAAGTAACAACATGCACAGAAAACAAAGGTAACCCTTTATTGATTTCTGGACTGGAGACACAGATTCCAACACAGTAAGTCTTTGGAGCTATTGATTCCACTCCCTCTCCAGAACTTCTCAGATATAATCTGAAACCAGCTCCCATAGGAGGAGGGCAGGGAGAGACCAAGGAAAGGGGCTGCCCCCACCCCCATTGGTAAGTGGCAGTTTTAGTAAACAAAGGAACATACCTGCAAAGCTCTTGCAAGACTTAGTCCTATGTCTGCCCTCCAAATCAAAAGTTTACATAGTGTTTCTTAACTGGGTTCAGCCATGTATACCATGCAGGCATTTTCAACACCACATCACTATCTCAAGGCTATGTTCTTGGAAGAGCCATTGGGAGCAGGAAAGACAAGGGGAACTCACACTCTAAGGACAAGGGAGGATGTGAGGATCTTCTAATCACCTGGGTCCAGCTCATAGGTCAACAGGCAGTCATATCTTTTTGATGACCTTCCCCAAAAGTAACCCAGGCCAAAAAACCACAGAACATCCCTTTTTCTAAACTATCAAGTACCTGATGGCACCTGACAGCATCAAGGGAAGGTAAGTTTGGGTATTCATTCATTTGCAATGTAAAGAATGCTATTCATTATAAGATTCAGTATGGAAGGGGTCTTTCCCCACAGAGAGTTGAGGGAGTGGCTATCGGGAAATGGGTAAATGGATAATAGAGGAGCAAAGCAACAGTTGGAAAATTCAGCCAGTCGAACCAACTAGGGACAGAATGTACATCTCAGGACTCAATTTAATGCTCACTACACTTTGTTACTCTGCTACTTCAGAGCAAATTCTGTAAACCCTGAAGAAATTAGAACATCTTCAGAAAATACTTGAAAAAATTGCACATTTAACTTGTCATTTTGTGGGATCTAGCATCATTTGGGGCCTCCAGAAAATTTTTCAAGAATGTGATAACAGAAAATCACCATATATGAAGTAGCTGGATTCTCTCTCTTCTGAGTATTGCTATAATTAGAATAGTATTGAATTTCTTGTAATTTTCAGGTAAAATTTAATATTGTTGTTTTGTTTCCTTAAAAGGAGAAGTACTTCTTAAAATGTTTTAAATCCTTAGAAGTATCTCTGCATTAATAATTTCTGAGGAATATTTTCCCTTTTTTTAATATTTTAGAGCACAGGGCACCTGGGTGGCTCAGGGGGTTAAAGCCTCTGCCTTCCACTCAGGTCATGATCTTAGAGTCCTGGGATGGAGCCCCACATTGGGCTCTCTGCTCAGCAAGGAACCTGCTTTCCCCCAACCCTGCCTGCCTCTCTCTCTCTGTCAAATAAGTAAATGAAATCTTTAAAAAAATATTTTAGAGCACAGAATGTATTACTACAGAGTATACCACATAGTTTGTTATTTATTTGGGAAATAAAAACCATTTGAGAGACATGGACTCTGAGAAACAATCTGGGGTTTCAGAGGGGAGGAGGTTGGGGGGAGGGGGTAACAGGGTGATGGGTATTGAGGAGGGCACGTGCTGTGATGAGCACTGGGTGTTATACTTAGCTAAAGAATCATTAAACACTACATCAAAAACTAATTATGTACTATACAGTGGCTAACTGAACATAATTTAAAAAATAATTAAAAAAGAAAAGTAAAAAACAAAAACAAAAAAACATTTGAAGACAATCTGCTATACAAAGTGTTTAATGACATTCAAAAACTTTTTCAAAACAATTTGACTACCTTGAGTCACTTGATAATTCAACTTGTTGAGATTAGTGGTCTATTGAAAGTCAAAATGTTTGTGCACATAAACGGGGTCAGTATGAAAGGCTGAAAGCAAGGACTATCTATGAATTAATGCAGCTGTGCTTCATTATTGTTTCATGATGTTCAAATGTACACGTGTACGTTGGCATATGTATTTACCTATTCTAGTGGAAAGGATTTGAGAACGCTATAGGAATATGACTGACATACATAGTACCATGAACTTGAAGGGTTTTGCATTGGCTTTTCCAGCTTTACTGTCTCGTGAATTGCCCCTTTTAACATTTTTTTTTAAATATTCTTGACTCTCAATGCACATATCACCTCTGTCCTGCCAGCCTTTGCATTCTCTAATGTAGCCTCATTTTGGTATCAGTTCTATTTTCACAGTGGGACATGACATTTATTGGTTTAAGAACACTGATTAAATTGGAATACAATTCTAATATACATAAAGTCACCTACAAGAGCAGGATGACATGAATCTGAATAAATTAGAAATTATAAAGGTCAGTTACAATAAAAGTCAGAGTTGGTAAATAAAAATAATTCTGAGAAATAAAAAAGAAATGAAAAATAATACAATAAAATTCAACACAAATGAAAAGAGCAGAAAATGCATATAAAGTAGAGGTTTTGATCAGGAGGAGTTAGAAATAAAGTTCTGGTATAAATTACACTATTTTCTCTAGAAGACTAAATGAATGCCTGAGGAAGAACACAGCCATGCTGTCAAGCTAACAGGAAGATGACTGGGGAGAAATAGATTTTTGTTTTCAGTAACAGTTATAATTCACTGCCTATAATCCTTAAAGAATATCAAAGTTGATTAATGCTAGACAATCTTTAAGATTTTAGCAGCTGAAATAAAGCATGAATATGAAGTAATTGGAAAAATAACAAAAAATCAAGATAGACTAAGAAATGAAAGAATAGGTGAATTTCAAACATAGCTTTAGATTATATAAAATATGAAAAAACATTAAATCTAAAAAATTATGGGCATTAAAAAGCACATGCAGAAAATGCATATAACACACATATAAGGAATTAAGTAAGAGACTTGAGAGAAAGCCAATATTCTCCCATACACCAGAGAGACCACAGTTATAAAGAAAAAGATATAAAGAAAAAAAGAAACTCCTGAGGTCAGGGACAGAAATTTTGGATGCAGTTAACTTCCACTTAGAAAGGAAAATAGTAATGTACAGAAAACAGTGAACATTGTCAGAAAGAACATTGTAATTTACCAATGAGCTCCATGCCACTAAATGTAATTGCCAGTTTTCTGAGCTCATTTCAATGGACACGTCATAAATTTTAACCAAGGTGATCATTCTTCCTTGATGCACTTTCCTCACTCGGATTCTAAGAACACCCACCATCCACTGCTTCTCTCCCAGCTCTCTGGTTGCTCCTTCCCAGGCACCTTGGTGGATGCTCTTCTTCATCCCAACCTCTTCATGGTAACCTCAAGCTTGCTCCTTGCTCCACATACTATCTCTTAGTTTCATCCAGGCTGGTGACTTGCAGTACCATCTGCATGATGAGAACTTCCAGGCTACACTTTTCACATGAACTCCAGACTCATATATCCAGCTATTCATTTGAGTTCATCCTAGATGGATTTAATGTCCAAAGCCACACTCCTCATCTTCCTTCTCTAACCTCCTTCATGTAGTTTTCTTTATTTAACTGTGGGAAATTCCATCCTTAGAAGTGTCCAGACCAAACTTTTGGATTAATCTTTTGTCCTCTTTTAGCACATATCCTTCTTATATCCACCGAGAAGTCCTTTTGTTCTAACATCAAACTAGATCCAGAATTTGTCCACTTTTAAGCCGCTCTACGCCAATTTTCACTCCTATCTGAGCCACCATCAGCTGTCACTGCATTACCGCAATAGTCTCCTAATTAGTCACTCTGCATTTATCCTCATCTCCCTACAGTGTCCTCTATATAGCAGTGGAATAATCCATTTGAAACCCATACCCAAGTAGATTGTTTCTCTGCTCAGAATCCTGCAATGGTTCTTCGCTATACTCAATAAAAGCTAAAGCTCATGCAAGCATCTCTCAAGCTCCTTATGATCTCGCCTGCTGCCTCATTATATTTCCAACCAGAATTTCTACACCTCTTCCCTGTTGCCACTACCTCAGAGAGCCACATTTATCTGCTTGCTTTTTCCTGAACACAGGAGGTAATGCTCTTACCTTGGGAACTCTGCTCTGGATGTTGCCCTGTTGCCTCTGGCTGGAATGCTCTTCCTTTAGCCATGTGCCTGGCCAACTTTTTAACCCCTCAAATCTATTGCTCAAATTTCACCTTGATGAGGCTTACCTTGACCACTCCTTTTAATATTGCAACTTGACAACAGCCCATACACCTGTCATTCAAGATTTCAAATCGCCTTACTTTGTTCTGCTTTTTATTTTGTTTCATAGTATTTATAGCTTTCTAACATGATATACAATCATTTATTATTAATCTATTATTTATTGGTTGTACCCTCCTGCTGAGATTAAAGAGAGCAGAGGCTCGTTTTTTTTTTAAGCCTACATGAAGTCAATTTATTAATAGAAAACAATAATTTGAGTTCTTTTCACAGAGGGTGACCACAGTGACCTCCCCACCCCCACTTCCTGTGAGTGCTATTGGAGGGCATGAGGATGACATCCTTAATTCTCCTTGATCTTCATCCCTGGGTAGGCAAGAGCTCTGAGGGCTGACTGGGACCCAGGCCCAGGAAGTCTTGATTCTCTTTCCTCCTGTGGCCTGGAGTTTGATGTGGAGGGCAGTGATGCCCAGCTCCTTGAATCTCTGGTCTATATTCTCGGTGGCCAACAGCCCATACCCCTGCCATCACGGCAGGGCAGCATTTGACAACATGGCAGCATATGGAGAAGATTCATCTTGACCAGCCTTCACCTTCATCCTACCACTTACACAGGCAGATGATTTCCTTGCCAGAAAGATCGCTGGCCAGAGACAAAAGTCTTGTTGAAAGATACAGAAGTGTGGCAGACATGAAATACTTTTTCTCCTATGGCAACCTGAGGTCCAAGGCTGATGACCAGTTCTTTCTCTTTTCCGTCCCCTTGCAAGCTGCTATTTCTGTACATTTTCTCCAGACTCCATCACCAAAAAGAGAGAGTAGAGGGTTTTGAAAGTTTTGTTCTCTAACATACCAAAGCACAATGGATTGATTTACTAGCTGAATTAAATGAACTTATCTCATATAATGAACTTTCAGGGTTATCATCTATGTACATATATTGTTTAATACCATTGGGGGTAGCTCAAACATCCTCCGAATAACTTGCATGTTCAATATAGGTTAAAGACTCATCACTGTCATTGTTCACGATTCACTCAGTGCTAGATCCTGAATAAAAGATCAACAACTTCTATATGCCATTACATTTGTAAGAGTATATTAAATATTTAGTAGATTCAAAATTCTGTGCTGTGAAAAATACAATAATATAAAAACATGGTCTCTAGAGATTTACTATTTAGGAGGGAAAAATAAACATAATTTTCATATTTATCTGACCACTGAATTTCTTCCCAGCTATAATCCTCCTTTGTAAAACCAAATAAAATAGTATCTTTTTTTCAGGATTTCAGACAAAAAAATTTATTCTCCCTATCTTTTCTAAGGCTCTTTAGAATTATCGTAAATGAAATGTCTGGTTACCTGTTAACTCTTCCCTGGATGCTAATGGGATTACAAATTCATTTAAAATTGGCTTTTTAAGGAGTTCCCTGGAGGCCAGGGTAGCATGCTGAGCTCAAGTAATAGACTTTCAGCATCATAATCTAGATACACACTTTTTTTTAATGCCACAGGGACCTTAAAATGGCTTAAAGTAGATGAAATATTGTCATTATGTTCTTATGTGATGTTCTGTAGTGCTGGGATATTTTTAAAATGTTTGAATGATATTTTAAACAAAGTAATAAAATACACAATCTGTCCCTAGTTGGTACAACTGAAACTATATCTATGGAAACGGAACTCAGTGACCATGAATGTTAATCCATCTGCAATTTGACAAAGAAGCACAAAATGAAAATCTCAATTTCAACTACTTTTTTTTTTTCAAATGCAATTTCCTTTTTAAGCTAGCAGGTGACTTGATGTATTTGATATGCGAGAATAATGTTTTCTCCCTAAGGTGTGGATATTGATTTCCTATCTTTTTCAATCTTTTAAAATCTAGGGGGCTAGCTTTACTCTTAATGAGTAGACTTAAGACTGATGTAATTCTGGCCCTTGGTTGAGGACTTATATAATACCCCAATGCTCACACTTGTATTGCAAGGTTTGATTTAAACAGCAAGATACTGGCCCCATTACCCAAATACTTGCTTATTAGTACCTATCAATCTAAGTGACTGACTTTATTTTGTCATGCTGTTTCAAATTTCTTTGATTAAAATATCCATTTCTTCCTAAAGCTCCTTTTAAAATGAACTTCACGGGCAGCACTTTCTGATATTACTAGCTGATAGCTAGGAAAAGGAGAGGGCAGATACCTAGGAAAAGGAGGGTTTTAGTTGAGAAGAGAATAGAGAGAAGACAAGTCCTTGTATAAAATGGTGTAGGGTACTAGTGACTTATGTATGCTCTTGCTTATGTCCATGCCTGTGCCTATTCCCAGGTCTTTGCATATGCCTGTACCTATGCCTACACCCAGGCCTAAACACATGCCTATGCCTATGTCTATGCCTATACCCATGCCCATGTCCATGCGTTTGCCTGGGCCTATGCCCATTCCCATGCCTATACCCATGCCTGTGTCTATACCTATGCCTATACTCATGCCTGTACCTAAGTCCATGCCCATGCCTATGCCTATACTCATGCCTATGCTTATGCCTATACCTATACCCATGCCTATACTTGTGCCTATGCCCTTGCCTGTGTCCATGCCTTTGCCTATGCCCCATTCCCATGCCTATGCTTATATCTATACCCATGCCTATGCCTATGTAGATCCCCATACCTATGCCTGTGTTTATGCCCATACTCATGCCTATACCCAAGTCCATGCCCATGCCTATGCCTGTATGCATGCCTATGCCCTTGCTATGCCTATACTCATGCTTATACCCATGTCTATGCTTATACCCATGCCATGCTTATGCTTAGACCTATCTGCATACTTGTGCCTATGCCTATAGCCTGTAACTATACCTGCACCTATGTCCTTGCCCATACCTATACCCAGGCCCATGCCTATGCTTATACTTATACCTGTACCTATACCTATTTCTATATCTTCGTCTGTATCTATATTTGAATGAAAGCCAACTAAAAAACATAAACATTTTTATGGGCCACAGTTTTATTTCCATTCAAGATAAAAATAGTTATACCGAGTCCCACAGGTAAAAATGGATATTTTGCAAATTAGACACCATTTTATAGACTATAGTGATTTATTTTACTGAATAGAATGCCAACGAGAAAATTGAGAAAGTTGTTTTCTAGCCATCAATATGTTAGCATCTTTTGGGAACATTTGAGAAGTTGCAATCTTGAGTAGCTATCTTATCTTTCAATCTGAAATGCAATTTAAAGAAGGCTAGGCAGGTAGGATCACTGGACACTGTACACGAGATTGAACTGGGGAGCTGCAGAGCACCATGGACACTCCTAGAGTGGAGGGGAAGAAGCTCCAGAAGCTGGCGATGGACGATGAGAAGATTTCAAAGACAGTCCTCGGCTATTTCATAATTTTTTTCCAGAGTCCCACACATCATCCCTCTTCCTTTTGTTCTACTATATAACCTTGATCTTGAAACTTCTCCCTTATAAAATTGCTTAATATAGGGTTTACAATGTATATACACGAAATGGAAAACTTTCTAAGAAGCAAAATGTATTTTCTTAACCTTTAAAAATATGATTGCAAAATTTACCACTCACCTTTCATCTTAACAAACGTATTTAGAAATTCATGTTAGTCTTCTTATTTTTGCCTAAAAGAGCTGGAAAACGGCATATCCTACCTTAGCAGAGTTCAGTGCCACAGCCTGAGGAAAGTTAGAAAGCAGGTCAAAAGGTAGTTATTTGGGGTGGCTTGCTGTTGTGTCTGTGAGCTATTGCTTTTAGGGAAATGAGTTTCTATAATTTTGGCTAGTTTGTAATGATAACTTTCTATTGACAGGTGGTTTATAACTATTTGTGAATGATCAGTCATCTTGCAAAAGAAGAAAAACTATTGTGGTTTAATAAAATATTCCAAAATCAATATTTGAACAAACATACTACTCAAGTTACTAGTAAAAAATATATGATATATGCTGTTACTGACTTATTTTGGGGCCATAATATTTTATAGAATGCAAATGATTACAGGTAAAAAATGTACTGCATAAAATACTTATTTTTTTAATTGGTCCTCATGCCAATCTCTATCTCTACCCCTCTCTCTTTATATATTAGTATATATCTATAACTATATCTATATTGGTATACGCTCCTCTTTGTATCTTTGTTGGTATAGATGATAATACAGATGCAGATAGGTACAGACATAAGTCTTAGGTAAAGTTACCGGTATTGGTACAGATCAGTATCATAGTCCATTCAGGTTGCTATAACAAAGTACCTTCAATTGGATGGCTCATAAACAACAGAAATTTATTTTTCACAGTTCTGGAGGCTATATGTCTACGATCAGGATGCCAGTAGTTGGGTTCTGGTGAGATCACTCTTTTGACTTGCAGACTGCCAACTGCTCATTGTACACTCATATGTCAGAAAGAGGGTGAGAGAGTGTTTTGGAGCCCCCTTTTTGAAGGCACTAATCACATTCATGAAGGCTGCACTCTTATGAAATAATTACCTACCAAAGGCTCTTAAACCATCACACTGGGGCTAACATTTCAACATATACATTTTGAGGAGACGTAAACATTCAGTTCATGGCCATTACCATTATCCTAAACCATTCTACATGTAAATCAAAGTAGCTGGGACTGCTTTCCTCATGGTATGGGTGTAGTGTAGTAACAGCTGAAAATATTTATCAGTCACCTTTGTCTCCTCTAACCTGCACAACTATAGTTGTGAGGTCTTATAATTTGAAGTCTGAATCTTCCAAAATCTGCAGTTCATTTTTTCCAAAGCTGGCAATGTTCATTCACTCATTCACCAAACACATAATGAACACTTGGTCTTTACCAGACATTGTACCAGA
>CM052800.1:26292024-26312639 GCA_028533885.1 Nasua narica | reverse complement strand
CTAATGAACTGATACATTATTATTAACTAAAGTCCATGCCTCATCTAGATTTTCTCAGTATTTCCCTAATGCCCTTTTTCTATTCTAGGATTCTAGTCAGGATACCACGTTTTCATGTATTAATAATAAATAGCTCCCTGGGTTCCTCCTGACTAGGTTAGTTTCTTAGAATCTCCTGAGTTTTGATGACCTTGACAGTTTTTAGGAGTACTGGTCAGGTGTTAGAGGTTTGTAGATGCTTTTGTCATGATTAGACCAAGGTTATAGGTTTTAGGGAGGAAGACCACGAAAGTAAAGTGGTATTCTCATCACATTATATCAAAGGCACACATTATCAATGTGATTTAACATTGTCAATGTGAATCTTGATCTGAAGTAGTGTTTGTTGGGTGTTTCCACTATAGAGTTATTTTTCCCCCATTTTTCATATTGAAGTCTTTGATCTCAGTTTTATATCCAAGAAATGTGATTGATTTTTCGGTATGTACATATTTTTCTTCTTGTAAAAGAGAATGATGATTCCCAAGCTCTTTATACATCAGAGCTAAAAGCCGAGCTTGTTTTTCATTTCCTTTTGCATCACTGTCTTATTTGTAGTAAAAGCAGAATTAAGCGCAATGAGTTTCATGCCAGCACCTGATCCAGGTGGGCATATCTGCTATCTGACCTATGCCTGCTGTCACCAAGTTCTGCTACTGAAGTCCTTGCTCAGCATTTCAGAACTGTGTAAAGTCTCCAGTATAAATTCTGCATGATGCTTATTCATGAAGAACACACTAGTGACATGGTTAAGAATGACTCAGGAAAAGAAGGTCATATGCCATTGGGTGAGAACCACATGCAGTGCTTTAGATTGGATCAAAGTGTTAGCTATTATGAAAATTAGTAACTCTTCCATAAAAACTGAGCATAAACTGAGCATAGTTATAAACATAGATATTATAGGGCCTTGACCTGGGAATCCATATTCAAACAAAATTTAAACTAAAAGCCATGCTGCAAATTTGCTTTTACTCATCTATGCCTATTAGTTTTACCAAAGCCACTAAATTCAACCCATTTTTATTAAAATTAACTATCTAGCTAGAAAATAAATTGATCATTAATTTGTAGGTGGGTAAATATATCTGACAAAGCAAGTAAGTTCTGTTCTTCAATTCTTACTTTCTCAACTAATAATTGAAAATCTGTACAAATGCACTTGAAATATTGACCTGATATGATCTGTTCCTACTGAGAACAGAAACATTTAACAAAACATTAAATTTCTTCTCTTTTTTGGTGGAATGGAATAGCTTTGTCCTAAAGGTATTATTGTCTCTCCAGCAACTCAATTCAAAATCTTCAAAAACATTGAAAATTAGAAACACAGACTGAGTTATTTTTTGTAGTATGGCTTCCATAATAGCTATGAGCCAGACATTCAATAATAATATCTATTATACACTGTAGTCTTATATTATGCTAAATGTTTTGTATGAATTAGCAAATAAACTCCCAATACCCACTTTTTTTTTTTTAAAGATTTCATTTATTTATTTGTCAGAGAGAGAGAGGGAGAGAGAGCACAAGCAGGCAAAGTGGCAGGCAGAGGCAGAGGAGAAGCAGGCTCCCTGCTGAGCAAGGAGCCTGATGTGGGACTCGATCCCAGGACCCTGGGATCATGACCTGAGCCAAAGGCAGCAGCTTAATCAACTGAGCCACTCAGGCATCCCACCAATACCCACTTTTTATCTTCCTTTTACAGATTACAGTAAAGAACAGAAAAAGAATAGGCCCAGGATCATAGGACTACTAAAAGAAAAGCAATGTACTTTAAGTATTTAACACTAATTCTGTTATAATATCTTATTTATAGCATTATTGTATATTATTATATATCATTATTGTTTATAGCATGATTGTTTATAGTTAGCATTGTCAGATTTAGCAAATTAAAATAAAAAGCATCCAATGAAATTTGAATTTCATATAAACAAAAAATACTTTTTTTTAGTTTAAGTGTGAGATACTTAAACTAAAAAAGTATTTTTTTTAAGATTTTATTTATTTATTTGACAGAGAGACACACAGAAAGAGAGGGAACACAGGCAGGGGGAGTGGGAGAGGGAGAAGCAGGCTTCCCACCGAGCCAGGAGCCCGCTGCGGGACTTGATCCTAGAACCCTGGGATCATGACCTGAGTCAAAGGCAGACGCTTAACAACTGAGCCACCCAGGCGCTCCAGTATTTGTTATTTATATGAAATTTAAATTTCACTGGATATCTTGTAATTTACCTAGCAAACCTACTTGTACATTCTTATATCCATAACACAGATGAGAAAATTGAAAAAAATTAAAAAGTGTCACAGAGTCACGGAAGGAAAATAATATGTATCAAGGGTACAACTTTGATCATTTGCCAGACAGTCGAAACCAGAGCTGTGGAGAAATTACATAATGTTACTTCTAGTCATGCTTAAACTTTATGAGAATGGCTGAAACTTCATAGCCCCTCTGCCTATCTGAGTTCTCTAAGGGCTGCAGACAGATCCTGACTGAATGATCATTTCCCACAATGAGAACTAGTTCTTTCCACCTGAGAGTTCTCTCCAGCCCCTCAGGAGCTTCCAGCCTGCCCTCAGATGCAAGGTGGAAGGGCCAGGAAAGAAATGCCCCTACGGGCAATGCTCAGGAAATGAGAGAAAGAAAAAGGATATGCCCAGGCTCTCATTCTTCTAGAAGGTCACCTGAAGAATTGATCCCTGGGGTCCACACTGATGACCTGCTCACTAATACCCTCCCTTTCTCCTCCTCGTTTCATTCCCTGACTCTCTTGGTTCTGCCTTCTCCATGCACTAGTCGAAACCCGGGTCAAATCCTATCCTGAGCACTGCTTTTACAGGAACTCGAACCAACACACTGGTCTAGCAAATAAATTGCTGAGAGGGAATGAAGATGGCTATATTCCAATGGGCAATTCTACTTCATCGAGACCTTGAAGAATTGAATGACTGTCACTGCTTGCATCATTAGGAAGTATGGTTTATAGCAAACCAGGTTCAGATGAAGCAGAGAAACCAATAAAGCTGCCCTTTCTCAAATAGAATATTGGAGGCTTAGGTTCAAAGTAGTGTCAATTGATAGAAAATAAGGTTCATGCCTAGCAGTCTTCTTGACCCTCACCCTTTGGTAATGTGTTCATTACCAATTTATTCCCCAGGCCACAGATACCTGATGCCCTATCTCCTGCTCTGGTTTTCCTTTATAACAACAGATCCAATCTTTAGTTTCAATAAAATATTGATGTACTCTCCCTACAAGGGCGGTCCAAACTTTCATACTTTCTTTGAATTATGTGCAGGCCACTGTCGAGCGGCTGCTCTCCCAGGATGACCTCTTATATGCCTCCTCCAGGAAAGCAGTTAATGTGCCTTCCAATTTCATGGGGCTGTTACTTTTATTGACATTTATCCTGGAAACCAGAGAAAGCTACATGATCTCACTAATGACATAGTCACCCCATGAAATTGTGCAGGACATAAATATTCATTAGAACTAAGCCTTGCGTTGTCCTGAAAGTTGACTGGATAAGGTCAATAAGAACTCATGTTGGAAATGTGTTCATCTGAACCAAATAATGAATCCATTTGTCATAATGATTAACATGGAGAGGGCAATTATAAAGGGAAAAACTGTTTTCTTTTTATCGGAGTTTTATTCGCTTGTAGTTTTGCCTACCAAACAGCCACTGAATTCATCTTATGATAATTATCAGAAATGCAGTTTTATGCAGAAGGTATTTTATACTTCCTCATAATTTACAGACCTTTAAGACTTTTGATGAATCCTATTTATCACTTTTTAATCCATCCTTTAAACATGGTGAAGGGGAAAGTTGTTTTTCTATTTGAAATCTTCCAGTTTTCCAAAGATGCTAAGGAATCATTTTTATAGTCTTTAGTAGGGTTTCATGAGAGGGGAAAGGTGATGCTGAAATGCCACGTTGAGAACATTTTGTCAGCATTACAAAATCTAATTAATAAACCAATGCTGAAACTATGTACTTTTTAACAAAAGAAATGTTTTTCTACTTGAGTTATTTATATATTCTTGCTATGACATTTTTAAAGTTTTTAAACTCTAAAGGTTTTAAAGTTTCTTAAGTATCTCTAGCTATATGTTTAAATAGTTCACTCACTGTCACGCACATTCTCTTTCTTGCTTTCTATCTCCCTAAAAAGCAAAATATGCATCTGACAATAATGAACACTAAATCATACCATTTTGAAATGATCCTATATTTTTGCTATGAAGTGCATATCTATTATTCATAACCAGTTTTGAGGCTCTGAAATATGTGTTAAAACTTTTTGAGGCAAACTTAACCCTGTTTCAAGAAAAAATATGCACTTGGAAGAAGTAAATATGTTGAGCTGATTTTTAAGAGGGCTATGATTTCCAAGCTTAGAATATATAGAATCAACACTGAAAGTTATCATATGCAGAATCAAATGGAGATGGTAGAGAGAAATAGGAAGGCTGCCTAAATGATAGATATTCGTTATCTATACAATGATCTCAGGATTCTCCTTTTTCTCCACATTTACTGCACCTGAATTTCACCATCCCTCAAGGGACTTCCCTCTGAAATATGTCACTAATTTTCTGGAAGAGAACAGACAAGTCAGACTTCAACCTCTATTCACCTTAAACGATATCCATTACTTATTGTTCATACCCTGCCACAACAATTGGAAAACGGTAGCCTGGGTTTATGTCATAAAAATGCACTTTTTCTTCACTGAACAATATACATGGCAAATATTAACATATTAATACAGGTATTAATTATTCCACTAGATACATGGTGATCATGATACCGTAAGAGTTGTTTTCACTGATTCAATGAATCAGTGAAATATTCCGAGATGGCAGTGTAACCACTGCCAGTTGATTAGGGAATTTTGCCCTTCTTCCAGGTCAATTCTAGTCTGCCCCTCTACTCAATGTTACATGCACAGCACAGCCACAATTAAACTGACTCCAATTAGCCACCTTACAGCTAAATTATACATTGGAACTAGCAAAAGACATAAAATTATGCAGGTCATTGCATCAGGGGAAGAGAGAGGCACCAAGGAAGGGTAGTATGTGGGTTTCCTGGGAAAGATTCACTTCAAGAAGTATCAAAAAAAAATCTGATTTTTTTTAAGCAAATGAAGAAGAATTTGCACCCATGAAGGCAAAAAGAGATGTTTCCATAACACAAAATAATGAGTACCCCTTTCCTATTTCTGGAGCTGAGAAAAAGGAACCTGTTGACCAGTGATGTGCTGTAGCTGGCTTGTACTTGCTCAGGGAAACCAACTGTGTGCATCTTTTCCCAACGCTGTGTTCAGCGCCATCACGTGGGAGCTGCAAATCCACATGGTAGGAGTACAGTAATTTCCCTTATTTGGAGGATATGTTCTGAGACACACCCCTCCCAGTGCAGAACCATACATATACTATATTTTTCTCCATACACATGCACCTAGGATAAAGTTCAGTTTATAAATTAGGCATAGTAGTAGATTAACAACAATAACTAATAGTAAGATAGTGTAATTATAATGATATATTGAAATAAGAGTTATGTGAATGTGGTTTCTCTTTCAAAATATTGTACTGTACTCACCCTTCTTGTGATGATGTGAGACGATAAAATGCCTACGTGATGAGATGAAGCAAGGTGAGTGATGTAGGCATGTAGGCACCGTGATGTAGCATTAGGTTGCTACAGACCTTCGGCCCATTCATCAGAAGGAGGATCATCTGCTTCCAGATGGCAGTTGACCTCTGGTAATTGAAACTGAAGAAAGCAAAACTGTGGGTAAGGGGAGATTACTGTATTTACACCATGGAAATTGTAAAATGCTACAAATCAAGGCATTATCTGCAGGGAGCTGATTGTTACAAATTTACCAACACACCCTTGCTTTCATTAAAGGGTTTATTTGATGAACTAACTACCTGAGGAAGGGTTGGCAGGATGCCCTGGCACAGGTTTTTGACATCTGATAGTTTTTAGGTAGCTTTCACATCAGCTACTTACCCATGATGAGGCATTCATCAAGTGAAAGTACTAAGTACACTATTATTTTAACCATATTATTTTACCCATTTATGTGATTTTTACCCATTCAAAAATTTCATTACCTTTATCAGAGCTCAACCTCTTTCCTGGTATCATATGTAAAAATGGCAAAGTATACACCAGTTTACTTCATAGCAGTAAATTGGATTTAACAAAAAATGAAAAAAAAAATTACATACTTTTTTAAATACAGATTTGAAATCTACCTAAATATTTATTTCTAATTAAGCTTGAGCTAATAAACCACAAAAGAAACTAATCCAAACTCAATACACCAGTCCTATGACTGACAATCATCTTAGCCCACTCTCTCAAATGCCTAACACCCTGGGTGCTCACCCTTCCAGGGACCACTTTGGCCTGCTCTAAGATCCTTCAATGAAAGAGTTAATGCTGGCAGGCTCAGGGACCTTGAGTTACACTTAAAGGACAATATCCTTTCATACTGTTGGGTTCCAGTACCTTTCAACTCCCTAAAGTCTCTCCTCCTGGGCTCCATCATTGATTTCTTCTCCTTAGGACTACCAAGGGTCATCCTTTGACTCAGCCATACCCATGACCCACTTTCAATGCACTTCTGCAAAATTCCTCATATTGACAACACAACAGCTTGCCAATCAGCCCTTTCCAGTAACCAGTACCATTCCCCTAATTGATATGACAGCCCTCCTCCTGTGTAATCCCTAAAGTCTACTACACATGGGCAGTTTTGATAAATTCCAATACCTAAGTCATACCCCAGATGGATTGATTTTTAGTATATGTGCTGCCGAAGCGAGCACCCCCAGATGGATTGAATCCAAATGTTTGAGGACTAGTATCACCCATGGGTCTTTTTTAAAGATCTACAAAATGAATGGATAAAGACGTGGTATATATACACAATAGAATATTATTTAGCTATCAGAAATAATGAATAGCCACCATTTGCATTGACATGGATGGAACTGGAGGGGATTATGTTAAGGGAAGTAAGCCAACACAGAAAGACAATTATCATATGGTTCACTAGTATTTGGAACATAAGCAATAGCATGGAGGATCATAGGAGAAGGGAGGGAAATCCAAAGGGGGAGAAATCAGGGAGGGGGATGAACCATGAGAGACTGTGGACCCCGAGAAACAATCTAGGAACAGAGTGATGGATTCCGTGATGAGCACTGGGTATTATACTTAACTAATGAATCATTGAACACTACAACAAAACCTAATTATGTACTATACAGTGGCTAACTGAACTTAAAAAAAGGAATTCTAAAATCTGGAAGGGAAAAAAAAAGATCTATAAGAGATTTCACTGTACAGGCACATCAAATATGCCTATTTAACCCAGTTCCTCTTAAAAATAATTTATCTGATTCTACATAACTGATGGTTCAGTCATTCTATTCACTTTATTGTACTCCACAGATATTGTTTTAACAAAGTAAAAATTCATGGCAACCATGCATCAAGCAAGTGTATGAGTGCCATTTTTCTAACAACATTGATTCATTTCATGTGTCTGTTCCTTTTAGTAATTTTCACAATATTTCAAACTTTTTCATTACTACTGCATCTGTTGTGGTGATCTGTGATCTGTGGTCTTTGATGTTAGTATTTTAATTGTTTTGGAGGTCCATGAATCATACTTATATAGAAGGTGAACTTAATTGATAAATGGTGTGTGTGTTTTAACTGCCCTACCAACCAGCCTGTCCCCTGTATCAACCTCTCTTCAGGCCTTCCTATTCCCAAAGACACAACAATATTGAAAGTAGGCCAGTTAATACCCTACAATGGCCTCTAAGTATTCAAATGAAAGGAAGAGTGGTATGTCTCTCAACTTAAATCAAAAGCTGAAAATGATTAAGCTTAGGAAGGAAGGCATGTCTAAAGTTTAGGCCTCTTGTGCAGTCAGCCAGGCTGTGAATGCAAAGGAAAAGTTCTTAAAGGAAATTGAAAGTGCTACTCCAGTGACCACATGAATGATAAGAAAGTGAAACAGCCTTGCTGTTGATATGGAGAAAGCTTGAGGGGTCTGGACAGAAGATCAAACCAGTCACAACATTTCCTTAAACCAAAGCCCAATCCTGAGCAAGGTCTGAACTCTTTTCAATCCTCTGAAGGCCAAGAAAGGTGAGCAAGCTGCAGAAGTTTGAAGCTGACAGAGGTTGGTTGAAGAGGTTTAAGGAGAAAAGCTGTCACCACAATATAAAAGTGCACTGCAAAGCACTTTTACATCAGGTGTTGGTGTAGAAGCTGCAGCAAGTTATCCAGAGATCTAAGATAATTAATGAAGGAGACTGCACTGAAAAAGATATTTTCAAGATAAGCAAAACAGCCTTCTATTGGAAGAAATACCATTTAGAACTAGATAGCTAGAAAGGAGAAGTCAAAGCCTGGTTTCAAAACTTCAAAGGACAGGCTGACTCTCTTGTCAGGTGCTAATGCAGCTAATGACTCAAAGTTAAAGCCAATGCTCATTTACCATCCTGAAAATCCTAGGGCCCTGAAGAAGTATGCTACATCTACTCTCACTATGATTTATAAAAAGAACAACAAAGGCTCGATGACAGAACATCTGTTTACAACATGGTTTACTAAATTTAAAGGCTACTGATGAGACCTACTGCTCAGAAAAAAGAAAAAAAAAAAGATTCCCTTCAAAATATGACTCCTTGGGGTACCTGAATAACTCAGTCAGTTAAGCGTCTGACTTCAGCTCAGGTCATGATCTCAGGGTCCTGGAACTGAGCCCTAGGTTGGGCTCACTGCTCATTGCAGAGTGTACTTCTCCCTTTCTCTGTCCCTCCCCCTACTCATGCACTCTCTCTCTCTCTCTGTCAAATAAATTTTTAAAATCTTAAAAATATATATATGACTGCTCAGTAACAATTCACCTGGTATCCAAGGGCTCTAATGTATAAGATTTATATTGTTTTCATGCCTACTAACACAATATCAATTTTGTGCATGGACCAAGAAGTGCATGGACCATGAAGTCATTTATACTTAACAAGTTTTATGAAGAAATAGCTTTTGTGGAGGGAGGAGCAAGATGATGGAGCAGTAGGAGACCTAATATCATCAGGTCCCAGGAGTTCAGCTAGATAGTTATCAAAACACTCTGAAAACCAGTGAACTCAACAAGAGATCAAAGAGAAGAACAGTAATACTAGGAGCAGAAAAGCAACCACTTTCTGGAAGTAGGACATGCATAGAAGTGAATCCAAGGTGATATACGGAAGGAAAGACCACGGGGGGAGGGGCTGGCTCTCTGCAAGTGGTAGAGCAGTGGAGCACAAAATCGGAACTTTCAGAAGTCTGCTGCACTAAGGGATGTCACTCTGGTGGCTAAGCAAGGGGTGGAGCCCTCATGGGGACAG
Organism: Nasua narica; assembly: GCA_028533885.1. Taxonomy (NCBI): domain Eukaryota; kingdom Metazoa; phylum Chordata; class Mammalia; order Carnivora; family Procyonidae; genus Nasua; species Nasua narica. Next base: position 26,303,152 of record CM052800.1, on the reverse strand, counting down.
TGTGGTCTCAGGACCTGCTCACAAAAAGACCAGGGGGATCTGAGTGTGGCAGAGCTCCCAGGTACTGGCTTAGGGAAGCCAGCGGCAGAGACAGAGCTAAGCAGTGAGCTCTCAGCTCGGGCCTACCTTAAACCATGATCCAAGGCACAGTCAGGCCACTGTTCTTCAAGAAGGGACCCACGAGTAGCAGATCCAGGGAGACCGGCTCCTTCCTTCTCCGGGAGGAGTGGTGCGGGAGCAGGCAGCAGGAATCTGCTGCTTAGGAAACTCCAAACAGGGCTGTGCGCCAGAGACAGAAACACTCCGTCACAGGCCGGGTGAGCTCAGGGCGGGCTGGAGACCAGGGAGATGGGAGGGATTGACTGCTTTTCTCTGAGGGCATGCTGATGAGAGGGGCCCTGAGCTCTTGGTTCCTCCAGCCAGAGACTGAGAGGCCACCATCTTCATTCCCCTCCCCCAAAGCTATACAGAAAGCATGCAGGGAACAAAAGCTACTGAGAGCAAAACCAAGCAGATTACTTAACCTGTCCCCTGGCAAGGGTGGTACAATTCCACCTCCAGCAAAGACATTTGAGAATCACTGCAATAGGCCCCTCCCCCAGATGATCAGCAAGAACATCAGGCCAAGACCAAGTTCACTGATCAATGTGAACTGGGGAACTCTAGAATAGGGGAATGCAGCCCAAAGAATTCATGGCTTTTTCCCATGATTCTGTAGTCTTTCAAAGTTAATTTCTATTAATTTTATTTTTTCTTATTCTACTTTTTAAGTTTTTCCTCTTATTTTAACCTTTTTTTAACTATTTTATTTTATCAATCAACACCTTTTTGAAAAATCTTTTTTAATTTTCATTTTTATAGTCATATTGTATCCCTTCATTGTATTTAACCCTATTTTTTGTATACATATAGGTTTTTCTTTCTTTAAGATTTTGAGATACAGTTTCTTCTAACATCAAAATATACCCTAAATCTAGCACATGGCTTGTTCTAGTCTCCAGCCTGATCACATTCTTCCATTGTTTATTTTTTTCTCTTTTCAACCAACTTCTGATCTTATCAATTCCTTTTTTAGAATCTTTTTTAATTTTCATCTTTACAATCATATTCCATCCCTTCATTGTATTTACCTTTATTTTTGAAAATATACAAGTTTTTCTTTCTTTAAAATTTTGGGAGGAAATTTCTTCTAACAGACCAAATACACCCAAAATCAAGTGCGTGGCTCTGTTGTCACTAGATATATATTTTTTTTTTCCTCCTTTCTTCTCCCCCTGGTTTTGGGTCTCTTCCGATTTCATTACTGTATATTTTTCTGGAGTCATTGCTACTCTTTCAGTATTTTGTTCTCTCCTCCATCTATTCTTATCTGGATAAAATGACAAGGTGGAAAAACTCACCTCAAAAAAAAAGAAGTAGTACCAATGGCTAGGGACATAATCAATATGGACATTAGTAAGATGTTAGAACTAGAGTTCAGAATGATGACTATTAAGGTGCTAACTGGGCTTGAAAAAAGCATAGAAGATACTAGAGAATTCCTTTCTGGAGAAATAAATCCCTTTCTGGAGAATTAAAAGAACTAAAATCTAATCAAGTTGAAACCAAAAAAGCTATTAATGAGGTGAATCAACACTGGAGGCTCTTACTGCTAGGATAAATGAGGCAGAAGAGAGAATTAATGATATAGAAGACCAAATGACAGAGAATAAAGAAGCTGAGCAAAAGAGAGATAAACAACTTATGGACCATGAGAGGAGAATTCTAGAGATAAGTGATACCATAAGATGAAACAATATTAGAATAATTTGGATCCCAGAAGAGGAAGAAAGAAAGAGGGGGGCAGAAGGTATATTGGAGCAAATTATAGCAGAGAATTTCCCTAATTTGGTGAAGGAAACAAGAATCAAAATCCAGGAGGCACAGAGAACCACAATCCTCAAAATCAAAAAAGTGGGCCAACGCCCTGTCATCTAATAGTACAATTTACAAGCCTCAGGGACAAAGAGAAAATCCTGAAAGCAGCTTGGGACAAGAGATCTGTAACATACAATGGTAGAAATATTAGATTGGCAGCAGACCTATCCAGAGAGACCTGGCAGACAAGAAAAGACTGGCATGATATATTCGGAGACTAAACAAGAAAAATGTGCAGCGAAGAACACTATATCCAGTTAGGCTGTCATTGAAAATAGGAGAGATAAAAAGCTTCCAGGAGAAACAAAAACTAAAAGAATTTGCAAACACCAAACCAGCCCTACAGTAAATATTGAAAGTGGTCCTCTAAGCAAAGGGAGAGCCTAAAAGGAACATAGACCAGATAGGAACAGAGACAATATACAGTAATAGTAATCTTACAGGCAATACAATGGCACTAAATTCATATCTGTCAATAGTTACCCTGAATATAATTGGGCTAAATGCCCCAATCAAAAGAAATAGCGTATCAGAATGGATTAAAAAGAAAAAAAAGACCCATTGATACACTGTTTGCTAGAAACTTATTTTAGACCCAAAGATACCTCCAGATTTAAATGAGGGGGTGGAAAACAACTTACCATGCTAATGGACATCAAAAGAAAGCTGAGGTGGCAATCCTTGTAGCAGATAAATTAGATTTTAAGCCAAGACTATAATAAGAAATGAGGAAGGACACTATATCATACTTAAAGGGATTGTCCAACAAGATTTAACAATTGTATATATCTAAGCCCCTAACATGGGAGAAGCCAATTATATAAACCAATTAATAACAAAATCAAAGAAAAACATCAACAATAGTAAAATAATAGTAGAGGATGGGGCGCCTGGGTGGCTCAGCGGGTTAAATCCTCTGCCTTTGGCTCAGGTCATGATCTCAGGGTCCTGGGATTGAGCCCCACATCGGGCTCTTTGCTCAGCAGAGAGCCTGCTTCCCCCCTCCCTCTGCCTGTCTCTCTGCCTAATTGTGATATCTCTCTCTCTGTCAAATAAATAAATAAAATCTTTAAATAATAATAATAATAATAATAATAATAATAATAAAGGACTTTAACACTCCCCTTACTGAAATGGACATATCAACTAAGCAGAAGATCAACAAGGAAATAAAGGCTTTAAATGACACACTGGGCCAGATGAACATCACAGGTATATTCAGAACATCCATCCCAAAGAAAAGGCATACACATTCTACTCTAGTGCACATGGAACATTCTCCAGAATAGATCACATCCTGGGTCACAAATTAGGTCTTAACTGGTACCAAAAGATTGGGATCATTCCCTGCATATTTTCAGACCACAATGCTTTGAAACTGGAACTCAACCACAAGAGTAAAGTTGGAAAGAAATCAAATACACGGAGGTTAAAGAGCATCCTACTAAAGAATGAATGGGTCAAACAGGAAATTAAAGAAGAATTTTTAAAAATTCATGGAAACAAATGAAAATGAAAATACAACTGTTCTAAATCTTTGGGACACAGGAAAGGTGGTCCTGAGAGGAAAGTATATAACAATACAAGACTTTCTCTAGAAACAAGAAAGATCTCCAATACATAACCTAACCCTACCTAAAGGAGCTGGAGAAAGAACAGCAAAGAAAGCCTAAACCCAGCAGAAGAAGAGAAATAATAAAGATCAGAGCAGAAATCAATGAAATAGAAACCAAAAGAACAGTAGAACAAATCAACAAAACTAGGAGCTGGTTCTTTGAAAGAATTAATAAGATTGATAAACTCCTGGCCAGACTTATCAAAAAGAAAAGAGAAAGGACCCAAATTAATAAAATCATGAATGAAAAAGGACAGATCACAACCAACACCAAAGAAATACAAACAATTATAGGAACATATTATAAGCAACTATACACCAGCAAATTAGACAATCTGGAAGAAATGGATGCATTCCTAGAGACATAGAAAGCACCAAAACTGAACCAGGAAGAAAACCTCAACAGATCCATACTGGTATGGAAATTGAAGCAGTCATCAAAAATCTCCCAACAAACAAGAGCCCAGGGCCAGATGGCTTCCCAGTGGAATTCTAGCACACATTTAAAGAAGAATTAATACCTATTCTCCTGAAATCATTCCAAAAAATAGGAATGGAAGGAAAACCTCCAAATTCTTTTTATGAGGTCAGCATTACCTTGATCCCAAAACCAGACAAAGACCCCATCAAAAAGGAAAATCACAGACCAGTATAGTTAATGAACACAGATGCAAAAATTCTCACCAAAATACTAGCAAATAGAATTCAACAGTACGTTAAAAGGATTATTCACCAAAACCAAGTGTGATTTATTTCTGGTCTGCAAGTTTGGTTCAACATCTGCAAATAAATCAATGTGATACAATACAACAATAAAAGAACAAGAACGATATAATACTCTCAATTGATGCTGAAAAAGCATTTGACAAAGTACAGCATCGTTTCTTGATCAAAACTCTTCACAGTGTAGGATAGAGGTTACATATCTCAATATCATAAAAGCCATCTATGAAAAACCCACAGCTAATATCATTCTCAATGGGGAAAAACTGAGAGCTTTTCCTCTAAGGTCAAGAACATGGCAGGGATGTCCACTATCACCACTACTATTCAATATAGTACTAGAAGTCCTAGCCTCAGCAATCAGACAACAAAAAGAAATAAAAGGCATCCAAATTGGCAAAGAAGAAGTCAAACTCCAACTCTTTTCAGATGATATGATACTTTATGTCAAAAACCCAAAATACTTCACTCCAAGATTGCTAGAACTCAAACAGGAATTCAGTAAAGTCTCAGGATATAAAATCAATGCACAGAAATCAGTTGCATTTCTATACACTAACAGCAAGACAGAAGAAAGAGAAATTAAGGAGTGGATGCCATTTACAACTGCATCTAAAACCATGAGATACCTAGGAATAAACCTAACCAAAGACATAAAGAATCTGTACTCAGAAAACTATAAAGTACTCATGAAAGAAATTGAGGAAGACACAAAGAAATAGAAACACATTCCATGCTCATGGATTGGAAGAACAAATATTGTGAAAATGTCTATGCTAAAGCAATCTACACATTTAATGCAATCCTTATCAAAATACCATCAATTTTTTTCAAAGAAATGGAACAAATAATTCTAAAATTTATATGGAACCAGAAAAGATCATGAATAGCCAGAGGAATGTTGAAAAAGAAAACCAAAGTCGGTGGCATCACAATTCCAGCCTTCAAGCTCTGTTACAAAGCTGTAATCACCAAGACAGTATGGTATTGACACAAAAACAGATGCATAGATCAATGGAACAGAATAGAGAGCCCAGAAATGGACCCTCAACTCTATGGTCAACTAATCTTTGGTCCCTCAACTGTATGGTCAACCAACTTTGGTCCAACCAACTCTATGGTCAACCAACTTTGACAAAGCAGGAAAGAGTCCAATGGAAAAAAAGATGGTCTTTTCAGCAAATGGTGTTGGGCAAATTGGACAACCACAAGCAGAAGAATGAAACTGGACCATTTCCTTATACCACACACAAAAATAGACTTCAGATGAATGAAAGACCTCAATGTGAGATAGGAATCCATCAAAACCCTTGAGGAGAACACAGACAGCAACCTCTTTGACCTCAGCTACAACAACTTCTTACTAGAAACATCACCAAGGCAAGGGAAGCAAGGGCAAAAATTGAACTATTGGGACGTCATCAAGATCAAAAGCTTTTGCACAGCAAAGGAAACAGTCAACAAAACCAAAAGACAACCTACAGAATGGGAGAAGATATTTGTAAATGACATATCGGATAAAGGGCTCGTATCTGAAATCTATAAAGAGCTTATCAAACTCAACACCCAAAGAACAAATAATCTGATCAAGAATAAGCAGAAGACATGAACAGATATTTCTGCAAATATACCTAAATGGCCAACAGACACATGAAAAAGTGCTCAACATCACTCGGCATCAGGCAACTAGAAATCTAAACCTCAGTGAGAGACCACCTCACACCGGTCAAAATGGCTAAACTTAACCAGTCAGAAAATGACATATGTTGGCAAGGTTGCAGAGAAATGGGAACCCTCCTACATTGTTGGTGGGAATGCAAGCTGGTGCAGCCACTCTGGAAAACAGTATGGAGGTTCCTCAAAAAGTTGAAAATAGAGCTACCCTGTGATCCAGCAATGGTACTACTGGGTATTTACCCTAAACATACAAACATAGTGATCCGAAGGGGCATGTGCACCCAAATGTTTATAGCAGCAATTTTCACAATAGCCAAACTATGGAAAAGAGCCTACATGTCCATCAACAGATGAGTGGGTAAAGAAGATGTGATACAAACACACACACACACACACACACACACACACACACACACACACACACACACACTGGAATACTATACAGCCATCAAAAACGAAATCTTGCCATTTGCAACGATGTGGATGGAACTAGAGGATATTATGCTACTCAAAGTTAGTCAATCAGAGAAAGACAATTATCATTTGATCTCACTAATATGAGGAATTTGAGAGGCAGGTCAGGGGACCATGGGGGAAAGAAGGGGAAAAAATGAAACAAGATAGGACCAGAGAAGGAGACAAATCATAAGCGACCCTTAATCTCAGGAAATAAACTGAGAGTTTCTGGGGGGTGAGGGAGGGAGGGATAGGGTGGCTGGGTTATGGACATTGGAGAGGGTATATGTTATGGTGAGTGCTGTGAATTGTGTAATCCTGACGATTCACAGACCTATACCCCTGAAGCAAATAATACATTATATGTTGATTTAAAAAAAAAGAAAGAAATACCCTTTGTAAGGCTATAGCTGCCATAGCTAGTTATTCCTCTGATGGATCTCGGCAAAGTAAACTGAAAACCTTCTGGAAAGGATTCACCATTCTAGACGCTACTAAGAACATTTGTGATTCATGGGAAGAGTCACAATATCAACATTAACAGAAGTTTGGAAGAAGTGGCTTCCAACCCTCATTGATGACTTTCAGGGGTTCAAGACTTCAGTAGAGGAAGTAACTGCCAATGGGGTAGAATTAGCAAGAGAACTAGAAAGAGAAGTGGAGCCTGAAGATGATGCTGAATTGCTACAATCTCTTAATAAAAGTTTATAATGTGTAAGGAGTTGCATCTTATGGCAAACAATGTAGTTTCTTGAAATACAATTTCCTCTTGGTGAAGATGCTGTTAAGATTGCTGAAATGACAAAGAAAAATATTCATAATATGACATAAAGTTAGTCGATGAAGCAGCAGCATTTGAGAAGATTGACTCCATTTGAAAGAGAGTCTAATCTATGGATAAAATTCTATTAAAGAGCATTACATGCTACAGAGAAATTTTTTGTGAAAAGAAGAGTCAATTGATGCAGCAAACTTCCTTGTTGCCTTATTTTAAGAAATTGCCATAGCCACCCCAACTTTCAGCAACCACCACTTTGATCAGTCAGCAACCATCAACATTGATGATAGTCCTCCACCAGCAAAAAGATTACAACTCAATGAAAGCTCAGATGATGGCTAGAATTTTTTAGTAACAAAGCATTTTTAATAATTTTTTAAGATATGTACATTGCTTTTTATACATAATACCATTGTTCACTTAATAGTTTGCAGTACAATGTTAAGATAACTTTTTTAAAAGATTATTTACTGTAAAGAAAAAGACAGAGAGCTTGCACATGGCAGGGGGGCAATGATGAGGGAGAGAACGAATCTCAAGCAGACTCCCCACTGACTGCGGAGCCTGATGTGGGGCTTTATCTCACACCCATGAGATCATGACCTGAGCCAAAACCAAGAGCCAGACACTCAACGAACTGAGCCTCTCAGGTGCCCCTAAAGAGAACTTTTAAATGCAGTAGGAAGTAAAAAAATTCATAACCCACTTTATTATAATATTCTGTTTACTGTTGTGATCTGGAATAGAACCAGCAATCTCTCTAAGGTATGCCTGTACTAAGTTATATGTGGGGGGTGTGTGTGTGTGTGTGTGTGTGTGTGTGTGATTTCCAATCTACTTACTGCTTTAAAGAAATAAACAGAAAATAAATAAATGGTACTGAATAATTTTGTTTCTGGCAGGAAGTCAAGAAGCTCTAAAATTGATAAATCTAGAAACACTGGTATAAGTTTATTATTTAGAAATGACAGAAAGATAGCCATTAAGGACAGGGCTTCACTGATAGAAGGGAATATAGCAGGGGCTATATTTCATTATTAAGTCTTGGAATACTCTAACTATTAAATCATGTGAATTATCAATTACTCGATACCTTTTTGATTAAAGGAAGAATTACATTGTGTGTGTGTGTGTGTGTATGTGTGTGTGTGTGTATGTGTATGTTTGTCTTGTGTAAATCTTGGCTACTAACCATGTTTTCTATATTTTGATTATCCTCAGAAAAGCCTGATACTAAAGTTTTATATGTCCTAAAAAGTTAAAGATCAAATCATTAAGGGTAGTGATTGGGCTACTAAGAGGTAGCAAAGAAACAACTCTGCTGGCAATTACCTCACTTCATCTACTTAAATATAATTATACTTTCTTAAATAAAGTTTGAGATGAGGTGCCTAATAAGTATAAACATATTCATGAGGGAACAAGAACAAAATGTTTGAAATGGCAATTCTGGCAAAAGCTCAGGATGATACCTTCAAGAGTACCTGACAAAAGAAACTATTGATTGGCTCCTCCTAGGGGTGGTCAATTAACATGGTATGGATAACACGATGAGAGTCAAAATTTGAACTTGAGTTTCAGCCTTCGCAGATGTAAATTATTAAGTTCTTATTTTAGAACAGTGGCCATGATGAGTTTCAAAAACAAATAGTAATAACTAACATTTCCATAACACCTACTATCACATTGTAAATATATTAATTCATTTAGTCCTTCACAACAACTGCATGTGGTAGATACTATATTATTGATGTTTTACAGCCTGGAAAACAAAGACCAGAAGGTTTAAGTAACTTTTCCCAAATCTCATGACTAGTAAGGGACAGAGCTGGAGTATGAACACATATAGTCTAACACAAATTTTTGTACTCCTATCTGCTTCAACTACATTGGCTCTTGAATAACCATTCAAGGTTTGTTGTTAATGGGGAAATAAAAAGAGAAATGGCTCCAAGAGCGAACAATCACCAAAAAAAAAAAGCAACCCAAGGTACTTTGGTGAGTCGGAGGACAGAAAAAAGAAAATTTCAATAGAAGCAGAATATCAGAAGGGGTTATAACTCCTAGGTAGCCCAGGAAAGAAAATTCAAATAAATAGACTGAGAATATAAATCTTTTAGGTTTTGGGTAAAGACATAGCTTAGACGAGGAACAGGCTAATAGAGGGCAGCTAAATAAAGAAATCCAAATAAAAATATGCTAATTCACACATGTTCTAAATTGAAGAAAGCTACATTCTCAATTTACTCTGTAATTGCCAACCACGCTCATTTAAAAAAAATAGGTTATACTGTGATAATTTCTCACAGCCAGTAAAAAATGAATACCTTTACAAAAACTGACCTAGGAATATTTTATTGACTGAATAATGCAGTAGAACTATGGGTTAGGGCTATGGAAAGAAAGCTGTTTGACTGCAAAATTTGCAAATATAAGGTATCAAAAGCACAAGTGATATTTTAACATGGTGGAAATTTGGGCTACATGGTAGTTCTAACTCACTTCTGTCAGTGTGAGCTGATTATCAGTGTTGAAATGTATCATTTTATAAATAAATACAAAGACAGTAATTAATAGTAATTTTGAACACATTCCCCCTACTTGACTTTTTTACCAAAGGAACCCCATAAGAAAATCAAATATTATATGTTTCAGCATTTCTTTCTTACCCTACACTTACTCTTAATGCTAACAAGCAGAGAAATAGTTAAGGAGTTGATGGTTTGGGGGAGGGGATGGCAGTCAACACTGCGCTTATTAAATGACAAACACATTACACTCCTCCCATGTGTCCTTGGGAGGTCGACATTAGGATCCCTGTTTTATAGATTGTTGCATCATAATCAAGGGGCATAGTTAACTTGAGTTAACTCAACATGGGGTCACCACCCAGTCTGGCGTGAGAAATGACAAAAGGGCTACCAGTAAGTGGTATCATTCAGAGCTGTTCTGGAGATTGCATTGTATTAGAAGTCTCTTTGGTTTATGATACATGAGGGCCTTCTGTGTTAATCCTACAAATTCAGAGGGGAAACAAATTTCTTCCCTTCCCTGTTGAAGCCTGCAGTCCTTCAGATTTCCAGACCATGATTAGATTTGGGGAGCAGAGCCCAGTACCTGGGGAGAGGGTAACTTAGGAGCAGGGAGGGTGGACTTAAGAGCCCAGCTTGAGACCCAGCAAATGAATGAATCACTAAACAAATTCAAAAGAAGGAGCTCTGCAGCCTCACTGTGTTTTCATCCCCTTCTTCCTCAGGTAGAGGAAAGGTAAATCTTGAATCCCAGATAGGAAGGTTTTTCCTAGCATATCAAGCTTATGCCACAAAAAGAAATTCTAGCCCCTCCCATTTGGTAAACCTAAGTCTAATTGTAAAAGTCAGGTTTAGGGGAGGAGGAGCAAGATGGCGGAGAAGTAGGAGGTTGAGATAGAGTCGGATCCCAGAAGTTCATCTAGATAGTTAATAAATCATTCTAAAAGCCAGCATACTCAACAGGAGAGAGAAGAGAGGAAGAAGAGCAATTCTAGGAGCAGAAAATCGACCACCTTCGGAAAAGTAGGACGTTTGGAAAAGTGATTCCAAAGCGACGGGAAGAGAGACAATGGGGGGAGGGGCCGGCTCCCTGCAGCCGCAGAGCAGTGGAGCACAAAATCGGAACTTTAGAGTCTGCTCCGCTGAGGGACATTGCTCCAGAGGCTAGGCCAGAGGTCTGGCCCTCGCGGGAACAGAGTGCTTTCAGGACCCGCGAGATCATAAAGAGACCGGGGGTGTCTGAGAGCGGCAGAGCTCCCAGATATCAGGGCGGAGAAGCCGGCGGCAGAGAAAGAGCCGCGCAGTGCGTTTTCAGCTGGGGCTTACCCTAGACCGTGGCCGCGGCCCTTCGAGCGGGGACCACATAAGGCATTCCGGAGAGACCTCCTCCTTCCTCCTTGGGGAGGAGTGGCGCGGCAGCACGCAGCAGGA
>CM052800.1:26254814-26291524 GCA_028533885.1 Nasua narica | reverse complement strand
GTGTAGTGATTTTTACAGAAAATTTGGAAAGTACATTTAAAAATAAAAGAAAAACAAAACCACCTCATATTTTTGCTTTAGTGGCAAAATTTATCCAGATTATCAACATAATACAAATAGTAAATCTAAACCACATCTAGTATGAGAACACAAACATATTGTGTGTAGAATTTTATCTCAAAAATTTATTGTTAGCTTCCTTTTTAAACATATCACATTCTTGGCTTTAGAAATTAAGGATCTAATTTCTACTGTTGAGGTTTTCAATAAGGTCCATGAGTTAGAAATATTACACCTGAGATTTTCACTAGGTCTCGGGGTTTTGGTGGTATATCTAATGCCTTTCATACATGTCTCTTTTACTATTAATATAATGCAGCCACGTAATACATTCAAATGGTACGAAATATATAAAATGAAAAGCTCCCTTCTTTTTCATTAAGCACCTTCATTAAGCCCCTTTTCTTTTTTATCAAACTGTAAATGGTAAACAACTTTTATTTATTGTTCCTAAAAAATCATCATGTCTCCAAAATAAATACGTACATACAATGAGCATCTATTTTATACAAAGAACTATTTTTAAATCTTAGAAATTCAGCAGTGAACAAAGCAAATATTCTGATCTCTTAGAATTTATTTTTTTCATAAGAAACTTAGAAAGGAAGAAATAAGGAAAAAGGCAAATGTTCACTATGACATCAGGTGTTATGGCACTCACCATGAAGAAAAAGAAGACAAGGAATGATGGTAGAAAGTGACTTGAGTGAAAGGGTTGGAGTATTTAATATAGGGTAGTGAGGAACAATTGGTCTGGTCAGGTGTCATTTGAAACAGTGTATAAAAATATGATGGAATCTAATAAGTAGGTAATAACTGTTTTTTTGTTGTTGTTAATACTGTATCTTGAAGATACTTCCATTTGCTTCGCATATTCATTTTAAACATACTGCACGTTATCATTTATAGGATAAAGCCCAGTATTTCAGACATTCCTAAATTTGATGAGTGGCTGATACATAAGATTAGAAAAAAACTTATATCTAGTCTAATTTCCTTTTCTTAAGAGTAAAAATACTGAAACACAGATATGTTGAATGACTTTGCTAAGGATATATAGGTGGATTTTGTAGGATAAGTCTCAAATCTGGGTCTTGGCGTAATTTCACACATTAGCACATTCAAAACTAGAAATTAAAACTCAGATCTCTCAACTCCAAAATACCATACTTCCCATTTAAGTAATTGAGCAATACAGTTCATTATCATTTGGAGTACCTATTCAAAGCTGTGTTTGGCATTATCTTTTTTTTTTTTTTTAAGATTTTATTTATTTATTTATTTGAGAGACAGAGAAAGTGAGAGAGAGCATGAGAGGAGAGAAGGCCAGAGGAAGAAGCAGACTCCCCACGGATCTGGGAGCCTGATGTGGGACTCGATCCCGGAACTCAAGGTTCATGACCTGAGCTGAAGGCAGTTGCTCAACCAACTGAGCCACCCAGGTGCCCCTGTTTGGCATTATCTTGATTCAAACATGAATGATCTGATAACTAAGTTATGAAATTAATTGCTAACTCCATCAAGACTAGATCTCAGTAGGGGCTCCTGGATAGCTCAGTCGCTTAACCATTAGACTCTTGGTTTCTGCCTAGGTCATGGTCTCATAGTTGTGAGACTGAGCCCCTCATTGGGCTTTGCATTTAGTGGGGAGTCTGTTTCAGATTCTTTCTCCCTCTCCCTCTGCCCATCCCCTCTGCCTTCCTCTAAAAATTAATAAATAAAATCTTAGAAAAAAAAAAAAAGAATTGATCCCAGTAATGGGTAGGATCCAAAAATGCTATTGGTGATCTTACATTGTTTAAATATTTATATTTATGGATTGTGTATGTGCATATAGATGTGTGTATGCCTGTGTATGTGTATATAAATATATATTATGTATATATGTAAAATGTAACGCAATTAAAAAAATTGGTGTTCACATTTCAACTCGAGTAAGCTAGTTGGCTGGAATGATTTTTAGCCATCTTAATTAATCTTCCAGATAGGCTGACTGAAACTTTAATCTCGTTTTCGTTAAAATGACTAATTTTTTAGTCAGTGATAGTTATTGATTAGTAGGAATAGATGTTTTACACACACTTAAGGATATTTTTTGTTGACATGAGAAGGGACCACAATACTGTGAAACCCATAACTTCATTAACTGAATAATTTGATACTCCTTTTAGAAAACATAAAAAAATAGAAAAGTGATACGATGTGACTAGAGGAAGCAATATCAAAGCATAAAGAATTCTTTACATTGTATGTCATTCCTCCTCTAATGGATTTCATAAAATTTGGTGTCTAGGTTAGAATGAACATATGAAAGGCCTGGAGGTTGTCCAAAGAGCAGCAACCAAAATTTCAAAAATGCAGCAATTTGGAAGCCTGGAAAAATGCATGTAAAAATTTAAAATGAATCTGAGATTGACTGTGTTTTTTTCTCTAGCTCCCCAAATAATTAAGTGGGAGGGAAATTATGTTAGTTTCTAGTGCACAAAATGAAAGTAAAAACAAGTTGATTTTTGCTCAAACATGGGTGGCCTCACCAGCAGCATGATTAACATTTCGCCTCTTCTGGGGAGGCTGCAAGGACATAAAGGTTGAAGTTCAACCTTGATTGGGGTGATTTAGGTGTTTTGCCTAAATCGAGGCTAAATAATCTAACCATTTGAGTCCATTCAGCCTCATTGTTCTCGCATGTTTTACGCTTTTGAACACATTTCCTCTCCTCGCATTTTGTCCACTGAGGTGGTAATCTCAGGAATGAAATTGCATGCTATAAATAGTTTCAAAATACAAACTGCTATTCAGAACAAAATTTAAACACAGTAGGTGTTTGTGATTTAAATTACCTGCAACAAAGGCAGCTTGTGTTGCAGCTTCTGTCAGCACCAAAAGTGAAAAGAAACTGCTCACATTTCTTTCTGAGCTTTTGAAATCTAAGCATTTTTTTCTTACAGTAATGATTAACATAAAGATTACAATTGAATGGAGTGGCAGAAAATCACAAGGCAAAATGTTAAGGTCATTTTCCAAGATAAAAATTTCTCCATGATGACGTAAAAGTTTTTTTATTATCATCAAAAAGCTGAAAATGTTTAAGTAAATTGGATAAAGAGAAAAAATAAATTTAGGGGAAGAGAACCAGAAATGTAATGCAAAAGGCAGAAATGAGGACATAAAATGGCTCAGAAATATATAACAAGGGAAGATAGCATTATACATACAAAGGAATTTGTAAATTGAATCTTTACAAATATGAACAAAAAGAGTGATCTTAATGTTCTATATTAAGTAATAATTCAGAGTTCTAGATCCTTTTCATTTGAAATCAAAACTTAATAAGTGACGCAGATTTATTTATTTTAAAAAAGTGTATTGGGTGTCTACTATACAGAAGTTTAGTGTGATTAATACTGTAGTGAATGTTAGGACCTGCTTAGCCTAAGTGATTCCATCTTGTCTAAGCAGCCATTTTGTTGTGAACACAAGCTGACCTTGCCTTAAAGGAACAAAGTCAGCCTGGAGGAACTTACTTAGAAAGATAAGTCCAGGACACCATTGGAATGTGGTCTGTTGGCTCCTGATGACAGTCCCCCAGAAGAACAAGGTCAAGTCAGGCCAGGTGGAGACATCCAATCAGTAAAGGACACATATGCAACCTCCCTTAACCCCACTGCTTCTGACCAATAAGGATAAGCTCATAGTCGGTTTGCAGTTTTGCCCCGTAAAAGATAGCCTGTAAGACCAGGCATCGTAGCTCTCTGCATAGAGACGACCCTGACCCGTCAGTATGATTCTCGATGCTTGGCGCGAAAAAAAGCTTTGCTTGACCTTCACTTTGTATCAGTCTTGTTCCTTTGATCATGGACCCTAACAGTGAAAAGTCATTAAAGGAACAAATGTGGAAAGTAATTAAAAGGAGCTACTCTTTTAGAAATTTGCTTTATCATGAACCATATAAGATCTTCTCTTCCAACCCCAATCCTCCAGTTTCAAATATAAATATAAATGGTATATCTATATTCTCAAGAAGTTTCAAGGACTAGATCATATATGGGGAAAAAAATAAGTTCCTTGAACAATAGAAAAAAAGTGGAATTTTGAATCCTATTATAAAAATTGATTTAGAGCTTTATAATATAGTAGATGTGACTATGTGGAAAGAAAAGTGAAGTATCAGTTCTATCTTGGGATGAACAGAAGTTAACCAAGATAGAGAGATGAGGGGAAGCATGACTGAGGGGATACAGCATACAGTAAATGATTAGCTTGTTTGGGGACTATTGTGTTGTCTGACTCTTTTTGATATCAGGTAAAGATGTCTTAGTGGTGAGGTATAAATTCAGGTTATCAATTTGTCAAAATGGTTATGGCAATAAGAACTTACTGGGAAAGCAAGAGAAACTAATTTCCACTGAGTGCCTTCTAAGATGCAGGCAGAAGCTTGATACTTTACCTAATTGATCTTCCTGTTTACTAGAACAGTAATGAAGGATGGTTGTACAAATCAAGACTCAATGAGATACAATTTCAAGCCCCTAAAGTAGAAAAGTTGGCCAATTCTAACATTCTTAATGTAAAACGAATGGGAAAGTTCACCCACTGTTCCTGGGACAACCATTTTGGAAAATAGATTAATAACCTAAGATCCTAAAATTACTGTTATAAGTATAACTGTCTTCACCTGGATTGAAAAAAACAGTCATGGGCGCCTGAGTGGCTCAGTTGGTTAAGCGACAGCCTTCGGCTCAGGTCATGATCCCAGAGTCCTGGGATCGAGTCCCACATCGGGCTCCCGGCTCCGCGGGGAGTCTGCTTCTCCCTCTGACCTTCTCCCCTCTCATGTTCTCTCTCACTGTCTCTATCTCAAATAAATTAAAAAAAAAAAAATCTAAAAAAAAAAAAAGAAAGAAAAAAACAGTCATAATAACAATGATTAATTTGAAAGTTGCAATCCCAGGACAAAGCATGTGAGGGAAAATAAAAGTGAAACAGGGAAAGATGAAAAGTAATACAAAGTGATGAGTTACTCCACTGATCACTGCTTCAGAATGAGCTAAGAATGAGCAAAAGCTAATTTTGGACAACTGCATCCTACATGGTCATGTGGGAAGATTATGAAAAGGCTCTAGGGAAGAGAATATGCATTAGAATATTCCACTAGGGGCACATGGGTGGCTCAGTGGGTTAAAGCCTCTGCCTTCAGCTCAGGTCATGATCTCAGGGTCCTGAGATCAAGCCCCGCATGGGGCTCTCTGCTCAGCAAGGAGCCTGCTTCCCCCTCTCTCTGCCTGCTTCTCAGCCTACTTGTGATCTCTCTCTGTCAAATAAATAAATAAAATCTTTAAAAAATTTAAAAAAAAAAGAATATTCCACTGGATGCAGGAAAGAATAAGAATTTATCTATCCATTCCTTTCTGTTTCCTTTCTTTCTTTGGTCAAAGTCTGCCCCATAAAAAAGTCCACTCTGTCTCACTTAACATTGCTTCACTGAACCCACTGGGAAACTGGATTCTTTGCTCTGGGACACTCACTTTATTCAAGTCCAGAAGTGGTAAGAAGATCCAGAGAATTAGGTGTGTGACTGATCAAGACAACATATTAGGCTTGGCAGCAACTGAGGTTCATAAGATGCTGAAGATACAGAAAAAATTAAAAGAACTTGAAGAGGTGTATAAAAAATGTCCAAAAGAATACCCTAGAAAATCATTACCATACATGCAGTTATAAAAGACAGTTCAATATTTGTTCTTCCAATCCATGAGCATGGAATATTTTTTTTCCATTTTTTGGTGTCCTCTTCAATTTCTTTCATAAGTATTCTTAGTTTTCAGAATACAGATCTTTTACCTCCTTGGTTAGGTTTATCCTATCTTATGGTTTTTGGTACAATTCTAAGTAGGTTTGAGTCTTTGAATTCTCTTTCTGCTGCTTCATTAATGGTGTATAGAAATGCAATTTATACATTTAATGCAATTCCTATTGAAATACCACCAGCTTTTTTCACAGAGCTAGAACAAACAATCCTAAAATTTGTACAGAACCACAAAAAAACCCCAAATAGCCAAAGCAGTCTTGAGAAAGGAAAGCAAAGTGGAAGGCATCACAATTCCAGACTTCAAACTATACTACAGTGCTGTAGTCGTCGAGACAATATGGTACTGGCACAAAAATACACACATAGATCAGTGTAACAGCATAGAAAACCCAGAAATGAACCCACAACTATATCGTGAGCTAATCTTTGACAAAGCAGGAAAGAGTATCCAATGGAAAAGACAGTCTCTTCGATAAATGATGTTGGAAAAATTGGACAGCCACATGCAGAAGATGAAACTGGACCACTTTCTTACACCAGACACAAAAATAAATTCAAAATGGATGAAAGATCTAAATGTTAGACAGGAAATCATCAAAATCCTAGAGGACAACACAGGTAGTAACCTCTTTAACTTCCGCTGTAGCATCTTCTTACAAGACATGTCTCTGGAGGCAAGGGAAACAAAAGCAAAAATGAACTATTGGGACTTCATCAAGATAAAAAGCTTCTCCACAGCAAAGGAAACAATCAAGAAAACTAAGAGACAACCTATGGAATGGGAGAAGATATTTGCAAATGGCATATCTGATAAAGGGTTAATATCTAAAATCTATAAAGAACTTACCAAAGTCAACACCCCAAAAATAAAAATCCATCTAAGAAATGGTCAGAAGACACAAACAGACGTTTTTCCAAAGAAGACATACAGATGGCTAACAGACACATGAAAAGATAGTTAACATCACTTGTCATCAGGGAAATACAAATCAATGATGAGATACCACTTTACAACTATCAGAATGACTAAACTTAACAAAATAAGAAACAGCAGATGATGTCTAGGATGGAGAGATAGGGGAACCCTCTTACACTGTTGGTGGGAATGCAACCTGGTGCAGCCACTCTGGAAAACAGTATGGAGATTCCTCAAAAAGTTAAAAATAGAACTACCTATGATCCAGCAATTGTACTACTAAGTATTTACTCAAAGGACACAAAAATACTGATTTGAAGGGGCACATGCACAACAATGTTTATCGCAGTATTATCAAAAATAGCCAAATTATGGAAAGAGTTCAAGTGTTCATTGACTGATAAATGGATAAAGAAGAAGTGGTATGTGTGTACACACACACACACACACACACACATATACATACATACATACATGGAATGGAATATTACTCAGCCATTAAAAAGAATGAAATCTTGCCATTTGCAATGATATGGATGGAGCTAGAGCATATCATGCTAAATGAAATAAGTCAGAGAAAGACAAATACCATACGATTTCACTCATATGGAATTTAAGAGACAAAACAGATGAACATAGGGGAAGGGAAGTGTAGCCTTCTCTGGCCATATTTAAAATTTCATATGTAACTCCTCCAAAAAAATCTATATTGTTATTGTTCTCTTATTTTTTATTTTTACTTTTTATTTATATTAAGGCACTTATTACCTTCTAACTTAGTCAAATTTTATTGATTTTATTTATTGTTGGTCTTCCACTACTAGAATAATAGAATAAAAGATGAGGATTTTGTCTTCTTTGTGCACTTTTATACATGTAATACATAAAGCAATACCTGGGGTTACTCAATATGCCTTAATTAATTAACTAATTAATTAATGGTTAGAAGACTGTGCCATCAACTCAGACCAATAAACTGTGATATTTCCTAGAACACAATTCAGAGAGTTAGCTTTTAAAGATGTGATCATTCTTTTCTAAGCACACTCCACCTTTTATATTTTGTGAACTGGCTCTAATTTGTATATATCTATATTGAACTCTAAATGAAGAAACTTCTACTCATATTTAGATATTTCATTCTAGTCAAAGAGAATGTTTTCTTCTATATGCCTTCTCTAGCTGAATCTTAGGAAAAACATACACATTTAGATCATCAGTTCTGGAGTATTACCTATACATCATAATCTTTATTTGGAAATTTATTTTCAAAGATCAGGGTTTCCTTTAGAGGATAAATAACCACACTTGGAAGATGGATCATCCCTTAGATCCTGAAGATTTTTATCTTCTACCTTGGTTTACAGGCTTTAAACCTCAGCCCACTCAGTAACATAAGACTTTTCCATAGTCCCACTGAATCAATCAGATAAAATCCTTTGTCTCAACAAACTTCAACTTATAGAAAGAAAAATAGCCACATTAGGAGGATGAACCAATTTTTTTTCCGTTATGTTAAAAAAATGCAAAGCACTTGCTGACAGTATTTCTAAACCATTCCAAGGGGAAGATTTCTCTGCCATTTCCAAGGCAGAAGCATATTCTTTTAATGACTGATTTAATAACTAAAATGGATTCCCAAGGACAGAGCAGTCTCACACTGATATGATGCCCAACAGGAGAGGGACAAAAGATTAGAACCCTTCTCACTGAGGCCTATATGTGGTTTTGGCTGTCTCCTAACCTGTGAATGTATGTTTCAACTGGAGATGTTCTGATCTTGACACTCTTTTGCTAAGACTTTAGAAATCCATGGTCAAAAGAACCACTTTCAGACAAAATTCTCATACTTGTACTGTTTTATGTTGAATGACATCACATATTATCATAATAACCCTGAAAACACTCTTAAATAGTTTATATTTTTCCACACAATAAAATAATCAAAATTGCTTATATATGTGAAATTGCAGCTGATTGGTCAAGTGTAGATTTTATTCCAATAAAACATTTAGTGCATATTGATATTTCACAGAAAATAACATTAAACTTATAAATCCAGATATCTCGGCTGGACTTCTTAAAAACTATTTAGCACACTGTTATGATTACAAGATACAGAACAGGTATATGTTTGAAATGAAGAGGTCTTTAATACAGGAAAATGATATATGGTATTTTTTTTTTAATATTTTATTTTATTTATTTGAGAGAGAAAGCACAGAGGGAGAGGGAGAGAAAGAAGCAGTCTCCCTACTGAACAGGGACCCCAACGCAGAGCTTGATCTCAGGACTCTGAGATCATGACTGAGCCAAAGGCAGACACTTAACAGACTGAACCACTCAGGGGCCCCAAGGATGTATAGTTTTAACATCTAAATCAAAGGGCTTTGACAGCTTAGCCTTCATTTTTGTCAACTATCTATGAATGCTTCTTTATCTCAGAATCAAGTCTCTTCCCTGCAGCTGTCAATAACTCTTTATTTGCCCTAGTGTCCTTGTGAACAACTACTAATTTAAGGTTGCAAATCTGCAATACAAATTTTAATGAGTTTTACCAAAGAAAAATAAATATTTTTGGTGTCATAAGGAAACAATGTAGATTTCAGATTTAAGTGATAGCTGGAAATAAGCAGGAATTAATCAATGAAGAGTAGATGAATGGACATTCCCTGGTTGTAAGATTCATTTGTGCAAAGACACTGTAGCAAGAAAAAGCTTGATGTGATCAAGAAATTGAATGTTAAAAGATCTTGTAATGGAAGTTTATTAATTAGAATAAAAAACCCAAATGGTCTAATAAATAACACAAAGTCTCAAGAAGTTAACCTAACGAATGTTTTTTTGTTGCTGCAGGTATTTCAGCTCTAAGTGGTTATTCAAACATACAGATTCTTTCCCTTGGGTGTATTTGTCATTTCAGAATTCTCTTCCAAGAAACACGTAGATCACATGGGAAAAGTTAATATTGCAACTGGGGTACCTCACTTCCACTTACATTCTATTGATGGCAACTGTTCATTTGTTCTCAGCTGCAAAAGTGAATGAGAAATATAATCTTCCTTTTATGTTTAGAAAAGGTGCATATCTACAGTTTTCATCACAAAGGGAGGAGACAAAAGCTAAAGCCAGAGAATTAAGCAGGTATCACATGATACAAAGTCTAATAGTCCACTAAGATATTGTATTATACTTAAAAAATAGGAAGTCAATGGATGACTTTAAATGATATCATTTAATTTGCACTTTTACAAGATCATTCTAATTATAATATAGTTATCAGGAAAGGAGTTGGTTGTATTGGTCTGCAACTCAAAAAGAGAGGGCAATTTAGCAACAAAATTTGGAACTTCTTGTCTTATCGGAAGTAATTGAAGTAAATGGATAAGGATGAGTTTGCTACATCAGAAAAAATGATGTTTTCTGAACAAAAGCTGTTTCAAACTATTATTTTTTATTTAATTCTTGTTTTTCAGTACAGTTTAAAGGCTAATGAAATGTTGTTGACTTTCAGATCAATAACCATTATTATACTGTATATTCAGAAAAGAGAGAAAAAGGAGGGAATGTAGATTTGGCACTTTATTTTCCTTTTACCATCTGGAGAGTGCTGATACATGCAGCTTTATTGTACCTACTTCTTGGACTAATTTTGGAAAGAACACAAATAGTCTACATTTTTATTTCCAGAACATTTTTTTTAATGTGTGAAAAGATTTAAGTGTATGGATGAGTCAAAGGATAAGTTTCTATGAGTCACTGGGGAGTAAAGAATAGAAATGCCAATTTCAATCTCTGGTATCTGACAGTTTTGATAAACATTTATAAAACAAGACTATCTGTACCATAACATGCAGCAAGATGAAAATGTAACGTAGAGTTCACCCTTCATTAAAAGTTCCTGAATATGAGAATTTAAATGACTAACCAATAAAGGATCATCCCTAGGGCATTTTGAGTAGGAAGGAGAAGGGACAAGAGCCAAATTATTCTAGGTCAGCTATATTTTTCACAGGAAGTATTTGCTTACAGGCAAAATCTGGTTTCAATGACCACTAGGGCTCATTTACACATTCCCATCTAGGGGTCATTTGGTAATACAATAAAGAGAAGGTATAAACAAATATGAAGTGCTCTTTGCCTTCTGTAATTACCAATGAACACCAGAGCAAGAGCATGGCCCAGGATGCACATAGACAGACAGTAGAGGACTCTTAGAAGTTCAGGCTGAGGGGCACCTAGGTGGCTCAGTCGGTTAAGTGTCTGCTTTTGGCTAAGGTCATGATCCCAGGGTCCTGGGACAGAGCCCCACATTGGGCTCCCTGCTCAGTGAAGAACCTGATTCTCCCTCTCTCTCTGCTGGTCCCCCTGCTTGTTCTCTCTCTCTAATAAATAAATAAAATTTTTAAAAAAAGAAGAAGAAGAAGACAAAGAAAAAGAAGTAGTTCTGGCTGAGAGTAGCTTCAAAATCAGTAGCATACAGATATAAATTTCATTTCTTATCCAAAGTCAATCGTGTCTAATTTAATTGCTCTGTCACCAGTATGTCTTAGTTGACAAGCCCCTCTGAGACTGGAGTAATAGAAGCCTTATCCCTGAAGTGATTTGTTGTTAAGCAATAGGGGAGTTGCACTGGAACAAAATATTTCCTAAATCCCAAAATATTTCCTAAATTCCACAGAATTTTAAAAGTATATGCATTTATAGGGCTCAAAGAGACTTCAAACATTTTTTACATCACAAAGATTCTTTGAGAATCTGATAACAGCTATAGACCCCTGCTCCAAAAAATAAAATATCAAACATATAGTGACACAATTTCTGGCTCCTTTTTTTACCTCTAAAACTCAACCGTGGGGGTGCCTGGGTGGCTCAGTGGGTTAAAACCTCTGTCTTTGGCTCAGGTCATGATCTCAGGGTCCTGGGATGGAGCCCCGCATCGGGCTCTCTGCTCAGCAGGGAGCCTGCTTCCCCCTCTCTCTCTGCCTGCCTCTCTGCCTACTTGTGATCTCTCTCTCCCTCAAATAAATAAATAAAATCTAAAATAAAATAAAATAAAATAAAATAAAATAAACAAAAATTCAACCAAGTAGCAGAAATTTGTGGCTTAGAGGGAGGATTTATATTTTCAAACTTGGAATTTGTATTCTTTCTACTCTTGGTTCACTCATTTAGTCACCGTTAGATATTCTCATCTCAATTCCATTTTTATAAGTATGCATTCATTCTGTAGATTTTTACTGACAGCAGGGCTCGCTGACTCTGCAATGGGCTCTGTAACCAAATTCACATAAAACTTGTCATCTGGTTTTAAATTCTCTCTTTAATAGAATAACTACAGCATTCCCGAGACCCTCTCAAGTGGAGATGTATCTTTCCAAAAGTTCTATCTTCTCTACTTTCATAATCGTGCAGTTCCATTTCCTTAATGTGACACTCAGTTCCAAAACATTACTTCAACTGGCTTTTACCATACTTATTAACAAATTCTAGAGTCAACTCTTTTGACTTATGAACTTTTTTTCTAATAATACATCCCTATTTGGCATGGTCACAATTACTGCAACTGGACCAAACACAGAAAGAAAGAAACTAATGCACAGTTGATACTAATTTAATATATTTTCTCAATCCAAAAAGGGACAGTTAAACAAAAACAACAACAACATTGAGGTTCAGAGTGGGTTCAAGTGACAAAGGGAATTATTAAGAGATTTTCTTCTACCCTACTTTATAATCTCTCTCATCATTCCTACTGGTTACCTACATATTCATTATTTTTAAGCTTATTCTACTCTGGAAAGTTAGTGACAATGAACAAATGCAAGAGTTTTGTCTAATCACTCAGCATTGTTTTAGAAAACTGTTAGAAAAAACAATCTTTTATTTTGTGTTCCTAACACACAAGTCCCAATACAAACTTTATAGTTATATCTTTATCCAAAATCTAAACCATCATCATTGGAGCCTAAAGATTTCTCATGATAGAACTTCATTGGGTTTTCTTTCTTTCCTAAACTTCAAGAATGTTTCCTCCTCGAGTGGGAGGAAAACAGAATGAGTATAGAATAAATTGACAATAAAAGAAACCACGAGTCAGCTGTTTCAAAAGGCAAAATAAGAAAAAAAAAGTTGCCTATCAAGAGAGGAACTTGGACAAATTGTTTAGGTTACTTCCAGACAATGGCTTTAGCCTTAGCTGTTGGATTAAGCAGCACCACATAAGGGAATGGCAGATCATAGCCAACAATGAGAAGCACAGAATGGAATGAAACAGTGAAAAGGCCACACAATTATCTCTCTGTCCTCTTGTGTAAGGTTAGACTTTTACTGTGGGCATAGATGCTCTTGTATGTAAGGGTTCTCTATCTTTATGGGACAAGAAATACAGAAATACTTCCTGCAGTAAGAAAAGCATCCAGCTTCTTAAAGAATATAGTTTGATTTCAATGTGCTTAAAAGCATCTTTGCTTTTAGGAAAAATTTGACATCTTTAATGTCCCATCTAACTTTTATGTAGCCCAGGGCTGGTGCTATAATGACATTCAATAAGCAGTAAACTCTACAGTAGAAATAATGAAGCATTAGAAGACCTGGATGCTCAAAATTATCTTCTAACTTTTTCAATGCCTGAATGTTTCACAATGAATCATGCCCTGGGTTGAATGAGTTATCTCTGAATGTCCTCTTCACAATACAAATTTTGTTATTGAAAAAAAGAAAGAAATGCACTAACCAATTAGTAACCACAGATAAGCATGAATTTGGATATTGACTATTTAATTTATAAAATTTAGAGGAGCACCTGTGTGGAATAGTCAGTGAAGCATCTGACTCTTGATTTTGGCTCGGATAGTGATCTCAGGGTTGTGAGACTGAGCTCTGCATCAGGCTCCATGGAGTCTGCTCAAGATTCTCTCTCCCCACCTTCACTGTCTTTCCCACCTCCATCTCAAAATAAATGAATAGATGATAGATAGATAGATAGATAGATAGATAGATAGATAGATAAGAGATAGATAGACAGACAGACAGATAGGGATGCTTGGGTGGGTCAGTCAGTTAAGCATCCCATTCTTGATTTCGGCTCAGGTCATAATCTTGGGGTTGTAGGATCAAGCCCCATGTTGGGCTCTATGCTCAACACAGAGTTTTGCTTATTCCGCTTATTCTGCTGTCTCTGTTTCTACCCCTTTTTGCACCCTCTCTCTCAATCTCTCTCTCTCAAATAAATAAAATCTTTTTTAAAAATAAAAAAATTAAAAATATATAAAATAAAATTTAGAAACTTATAAGACATGGGAAATAGGCGAAGGTGGTCAAAAAGTAGAAAAGTCCAGTTAAATGAATAAATCATCAAAATGTCATGTATAGCTTGGTAACTATAGTTAGTAATATGTATTATATATTTGAACGTTCTAAAGTAGATCTTAAAAATTCTCATGACAAGAAAAATATTCTATAACTATGTATGGTGACAAATGTTAATGAGACTTATAGTGGTGTTCATTTAGCAATATATAAAAATGTTGAATTTTATCTTATACACCGAAAACTAATATATGTCAATTATATCTCGATACACACATGCGCATGCATGCATGGGAGATATTCAAGGACAACTGGCACAATTGTTCTTCTAAAATAGTTTTCCATAGTCCAGGAGAGGAAAACTAAACTCTCAGAGTTGGGGATAACACCCTAACAAGAACTGGAATGTGGAAAAGTAAGTGATTAGAGTACTGCAGACAACAAACACCCTATATGAATATTGTCAAAGCTTTTTGTGGGCACATGTGCAGGTTTGCCCAGGACATTCCAGGTTTGCACCTGTTTTAATTATCATTAACTCCCTTTTCACTCTCACCCTATGAAAAGTCTTGACTTCTAGCTTTCTCTTCTGGATAGAAGAGGAAGGCTTGGAAAGGAAAATTTTACATGTGAACATGAAATATCTTAGAAAGATTGTTGAAGACATTGAATACCAAGCTAAAGCTTTAAGAAGTTATTCTTTGAGGCTTGAATCTATGTTTTCAAATGGCATTTATTTTTCCTTGTGTCTACTCTGTAAATATACGAAGTTCTCACCTACTCATGAGTTTACTCTCTTAAAGGAGTAAGTATATTTGTTCACACCACACAACCTCCCTTTTCCTCCACTAGCCATGTCATCTCCATTGCTAGTGTATCACTCTAAAGGCTTTTAATGTTCTGGTTCCTCAGCGCTCCATCCTGGGCATTCGCTTACCTGTTTACTCTCTTGGCTATCTCCATCAGTCCATAGTTTTAAATACAAGTTTATGTCGATATCTACCATATTTAAATGTCTAGTCTGATCTTCCCCTTGGAATTCCCAACAGAAACACAAAACTATTTTGACTTCGATACTTAGATGTTTCACAAACATCTTAAAATGGAAATTTTGACCTTTGCTCATTGTAATTCTATTTCAATAATTGCCCAAATCAGAAACCCATAAGGTGTATTTTCTTTTTCTCTCCTTCACCCTTGATAAACAATCCATCAATGGGTTCCATCAAGTCTACCTCTAAAACATACCTGGAATCCATGTCTCTTCTATTTCGTTTTTACCCACTTTAATCTGGTCACCATCCCCCTTTATCTGCTCTATTAGCCACCCTTCTCACTGGTTTCCTCATTTTCATTCTTGACCCACTAATACACTTTCCACAAATTAACCAAAAATATCTTAAAACACAAAGCAATCATGTCATTGTCCAACCTTTTAAAGGCTATCTATTATACATTGAATAAAACTCCTTACTATGGCCTTTGATATTGCCCCCAGCGATTACCCCCACCTTAATTCCTACCACTCTTCTCCTTGGGCCCCAGTCATCATTGCTCTTCCTTGGAGATATCATGCTTTTTCCCACGTTCTGCTGAAATGCTCTGCCCTCTATGGGCACATATCAGCGCCTTTCTCACTTCAGGCCTTGGTTTGAATTTCACCTGTTCAGGGAAAACTTCTTTGGCTTGTTCTAGTCCCTTATTTCTATAAAATATTGCTACTTATAATCATTTCATATATTTCTTCTTCTACTAATTTATTGGTTTCTCAAATTAAAAGCTTCAGGATAGCAGTGACCACTTCCATGCTTTTTAGCTGATGACTCCAAAGCCTATAACATTATAAACACTAAGCAAATATTTCCTTAATCAATCAACTAATTCATTAACCACAAGTAAATTAATATTAATTAATATTTCATGAGTGCCAAAAGGAAAAAAAAAAAAGCTTCTAGGGAAAAGCTAATTAAAGGGCTTTATTTCTGGTCTACAAAAAATTTGATGTCCAAAGTTCATTTTCCAAAGCAGTCCTTTCCAGGGATGATTTAAGGGAAAAGTGATGTGGGGAGATGTGTTTTCTCTATAGATCACAAAAACACCCTTCTTTGGAGCTGTTTCTGGGATCTAGAAGCTAGTTACTAATGTACAACAAACTAGTCCCACTGTTAACTATGCAGTGGCCACTTTACTGACTTAAAGTAGGTATCTGGACTTTATTTGATGGGCACCCTTACCATTTAAACACTCAATCCCACATTTCAAACATCCAATTAAAATGCATGGGGGAAGT
Organism: Nasua narica; assembly: GCA_028533885.1. NCBI lineage: Eukaryota > Metazoa > Chordata > Mammalia > Carnivora > Procyonidae > Nasua > Nasua narica. The sequence continues at coordinate 26,275,138 of CM052800.1, read as the reverse complement.
TCACACCTTGGTATCTGCCTACATAGCTATCTATTTATGTAGCAAAAGCTGTCAACATGACAAGAAGAGATAGAATTTTTCCTCCTGTTCAGGAAGTACACTAACAGCATTAACAAAAGAAGGCAGAACAGACTGAATCTGTGTACCTCTCCCCATTCCAAGGTATATAAAGATGAGGACCCTTTTAAGTTGCTCAAAGTGTAACTATAAGTGTATTCCCTGGTTTACAATTTTATAGCTTTTTACTTTATAGTTCCTTGTACCTTTTTGTTCTTCTTCTTCCCTATCCACCCCTAGAGCTGCACATATTGAAAGATGCAGTAGTAACAATAAAGATTTAAGTATCCAAAATTCAATCTCTCCCTCTTCCTCTCCTTCTCCTTCTCCCTGTCATATATATGCAGATATACACCTTTTTTTAACTTTTGCGAGTTGGTTGCATACATCAAGGCCCTTTACTCTTGTATACTTAATATATATTGTACACTTTTGGATGAATAAACAATGGTTTCTATTATTATTTTGAATCTACATATAAAACATTAAGTATTAATTAAGTATTCAGATGACAAGTTGTTCCAATTAAGTAAGGACAACTAAAGGAACAACAGCTACTCAGGGCCATTTTCTCCTTATTGGAAACTTCTGGAGCTCCCCTAGGGGCAGGCAGAAACATTTCGTGCCTCCTTAAGTCTAGGCCTATAGCTGGAAAACTGCCACCTCTGCTTACATTCTTTTGGCCAAGTTAAGTTATAATGCCAAGTCCAATAGTGGTACAGCAAGGGAATACACTTATGAAGAAAAGAGACAGAAAGGAAGTGAATATTTGCTAAATAATCTAATCTACTCCACTTTCTTGTTCAAAAATATTTATGTGCTTTCCCCATGCAAAATATCACACCAGAGGGAAAAAAAAAAAAAGACACCCTAAATGTCACAATCCAATTACGGCATCAGACCTCAAGTTCGGAATGCTGTGAGATACACACACACACACACACACACACACACTGCACACTTTTTGAAAATATATATATTTAAAATCCAAATTCAATTCCTCTTGATCCAGAGACACAGAAACAAAGGGGTAAGTGATATATCCCCACAATGTCAACATCCAGTATAGAAGAGGGACAGAATAACTATGATACTATTTTCCACTCAGAAAGCAGAACACTTCCTAGCACATAGCAGTCTCCACTCCCCAAAATTTCTGAGGTGCTTCTGGAAAATGTTATGAGTTTCCTCTACCACGGGGTGGGTAATTTTCCTTCATTAAGCACCAGTTATTCTGCCAGGAAGAGTTCCCTGGTCCATTGTTCCCATAATTCTTGGCTCTGTTCTCCATTTTTACCATTTTGGACATCTACTTCTGAAGAGGACATGGGAGAACATATGCTTTTTGATGGGAACAAGAGGTCCTTTTGCAACTCAGATACATCCCTGATTCTCTTAATTAAGGCTGGCAAAGGTTTTGCCACCCCACCTTTCAAAAGTTTATGTCTCAAACACATCTCTTGACATATTTGATTCTAGTCAGTGATAAGTGCCAAAATTGTCCCCACATGTTTTTTAGACTTGTATCCTTCTATAGACTTAATTATGGGTACGTTGGACCCTTTGAACTTTTATGTGACCATATCCTTAGTTATTCTGGAAGTAATTTTTTTCCCATTTAAAAGAATCTACTACATATGCTCTCAAATTCTTCCCAGGTCCTATCTTAGGTTATTTCAGCCACAGCTTTGATTTGGTCTTTAAAACTGAGATTATGTCATAAGGGCCTCACTTTAGATTTGTGGAGAAGTAGTGTCATTTACAATACTGTAATTTTTTAAAGATTTTATTTATTTATTTGACAGAGGGAGAGATCACAAGTAGACAGAGAGACAGAGAGACAGAGAGAGAGGGGAAAGCAGGCTCCCCACTGAGCAAAGAGCCTGATGTGAGGCTTGATCCCAGGACCCTGAGATCATGACTTGAGCGGAAGGCAGAGGCTCTAACCCACTGAGCCACCCAGGCACCCATCAATACTGTAATTTCTAAATTATTTATGTTTCCTCTAAATTCTGCTTGCAAATTATATATTTTTTTCCTCAGACCTTATTTTTTTCTTGAATACCTTGTCAAATGTGGTTAGTTGCAATCAGTTATCACTTTCCTTGTTTTATCTCAATAGTACCCAGATCAAAGTTATAAGATAATTCACTATACATACTCTTTCAAGTAAAAGCAGGCCCAGTTTCATCAAATATTTTGCCACTTACTAAAACAGCTCATGATTTGTCTACAACCAGTGAAAAATCCCTTGCCGCTCACCACTTCTTCCCAAAGCTAATGCCCCAAATTTCAGATTTTAGTAATGTCAACAATCGACTTTTGGATGTGTTGTTGTTTTTGTTTTTGTTCTTTTTCTTTTTGCCAGACTGTCAATCATATTAGTTATCCAGTGCTATGTAATAAGTTACAACAGTCTTGTTGGATTAAAATAATACACATTTGGTATCTCATAGTGTCTGGGAGCCAGAGATCTGGGCATTGGTTAGTTGGATTCTGTGCTTTAAGATCTTGCGAAGCAATCAAAGTGCTAGAGCAGTGTCTCATTTGGATGCTCAGCTAAGGAAGAGCCACTTGCCTACTTGCATGGTTGTTGACAATATTCATTTCATTACATCTGTAGGATTCATAGCAACTTGCCTTTGCAAAGACAATAATGGGAAAGAGACTCTCACAAGACAGGTACTACAACCTTATGGACCACGTAAATGTAATCACATGCATCCTATTACCTTTCCCATATTCCATTGGCTAGAAACAAGTCACAGACCCTGCCCACACTTAAGGGGAGGGGATCATACAAGGATGTGATTACAGGAGATGGGGATCACAAGGTACCACATCTGTTGTTCACACAGCACCACCAATCTCCCCTCTAAAGGGGCAATTACAATTCCAGAATCTACTAACTTGTGTATATGACTCTGGGCTAGAGTTTGCTAATGACAGAAATTTCCGTATCATTTGGAAAATATAAGCGAAGTGAAGCCACTATTCATAGAAGGTTGTGGGACCCAACACAGGGACTTTATAGACCTCTTCAGAAGTTTCTATGTTATGGTCTTAGAAGCTTCTCAGATTTCCTCATGAATTCTATCTTTTCCACATATTCCAGTGCATCTGGCCAGTCATTATTGGCTGTTTCTCTGATCCTCTGGTCACTTCTTTCAGACCTCTATTACCCAGCTCTTCCCTAAGTTCATGTTGTAATGTCATATTGTCATTAAATGTCATTAAACATCATAATGTCATTAAATCCTAATGTCTATATTAAACACTTATTCTTGTAATAGTTGTAGTGGTTCTATTTTTCTGACCAAACCTAGACAGATACACGTGTACTGAAAGCTCACAATTCCCAAACCTGTATTTAACTAATTTGGGAGTATTTTTAAAAGCCTATATTCCAAATCAGAATCTATGGAAGGTAGGCCCTGGAATCTGGATTATCAGAGTAAGTTTCCCAGATGATTTTAATCCAGTCAGTTTGGAGAGTTAATGAAGCAGCATTAACCTGTAAACCAAAGTCCCAGATCTTACACCAGTTAATATTCTGACATTCAATAAGTCACCTAATCCCTCCATGTCTCTGTATGTAATAAACAATATATCCTTGCATATGAAAAGAAAATAGATTATTTCTAAGGCTCCCTCTATATGAAATTTGATCTTGAGATTCTATTTCAAACACTAACATCTTTATCTAGGTCCTAATCCAAGCTCCATTCACTTACTAGATCTGTAAACTTGAGAAGCCCCCTTAGGCCTTGTTTTCCTCATTTATAAAATGGGGATAATAGTGCCTACATCAAAGGGTAATTATGAATATTAAATTCATTAAATTACATAAATATTTAAATAATCATAGTGGAATTATTACCATGGAACATAGTAAGCACTATAGAAGTGCTTATTAAAGTAAATTTTAAATGTAATTTGGAAAATAAAAACATTTACTGGCATAGGGGCACCTGGTAGCTCAGTCAGTTAAGTATCCAACGCTTGATCTAAGCTCAGGTCTTGATCTCAGGGTCATGAGTTCAAACCCTGAATTGGGCTCCACATTGAGCATGGAACCTACTTTAAAATTTTTTTTCTGGCACTAATATTCTAAGTTAATAGTATAATATTCTAGGCAATAGGGATAGAAAATAAAGATGATAAGAACGATGCCCTTGTGGAGCTCACAAAGTGATGAAGATGATGGATAAATAAACAAAGAATTGTAAGATGGTGTGATAAGTGGTCAATGTGTAGGATTCCTTAAGAAGGTCTGGAAATGGCTAATTTTGCCTAGAAGAAACAGGGACAAGACTTTGAAGAGGTGACATTGAGTTGTTTAGAAGAATACTGCCTGGGGGAGGAAGTAGTACTCCAGGACAGTAATTTATTCACATAGAGGGAGAGAGTAGACTGTCAAAATACTTTTTCCTCAGGTAATATATAGGCTTTCAGCAAAGATAACTGACCCATAAATAGGCAAAAGAAAACATTATTGAAAGTTAGAAATGTGACTGGCAGCAGTTACCAGAAAAAACAACTTTGGTGGCTTAAATTGATAGGAGTTTATTTGTTTCATATGAAAATAAGTGTGGGAGTAGTCTGCTCAGTTCTGATAAGGAGGCTCAAGGACACCTACTATTGCAAACCCAGGCAAGGTATCTGCATATGGACACACAACCCATGCAGTGCACAGTACTAGAGGCTACCAGTAACACTGACTGCAAAAAAAGTCTAATCCTCCATCACCTAGTCTCAGGCTTTTTCTGTCTTTGGCATCACCATTCCTCAATTACAGGAACTGATCCTGAGATGGTTGCTGCAACACCAGCCCTCATATCTACTTTCCAGACAGCAAAAGCAGGGAAATGCAAATGGAATAAAACCAGATCATCCTAATGAGGCTTCACTCAACTGACACCCTCCACCAGGACTTTCCAAACATCTCATTGTTTAGAATTATGGCACAACTCAGCTGCAAGTGTAGTGGGAAGATTTAGTATATATCTTCCCAGAAGAAGAAAGCAAGAGAAAAGGTAGATTTGACTGGAGGTTGATGTCCATTGACATAACCCATTCTGAGATCATTTTGAGGAAATCATACAAGGTTTGAGCTTCGTGATTTCCATGAAATACACTGTTGTATGAGGCAATGACCCTCCCCTGCTTATTTCATTTCTTTCCACTCTTCTCATGCACATCAAAGTACATGGCATACTGGACCTCCTTCAGTTTCCTGGACATGCCATGTTCTTGCCTCCAGATCTTTGTCTTGTTCTTCTTTCTGCCTGAACCCTTGTTTTCTCCCCTGTTCTTTCCTAGCTAACTCTTATTCCTTTGTCATCTTAAATATCATTTTCAGGGAGTTCTCACAAATGCCCAGGTCAGGTTAGTTCTATATCCATTATCACTATATACTCAGCACACTGTAAATTCTATTCCATATCTGTCTTCTGCTTTAACTTGTAAGCTACCACTAGGCAGGAATTCTGTATTTGCTTACCTACTAGAGTACCCAGCTGATGATACAATTTTGTTGATATGTCTGTTCAATTGTTTAATCAAAAGGATGGTAAAATTAGAAGAATTCCTGCTTCTATGCACCACAGGAGATACTTCAAAATAAATTGGTTTCTTGATATTATAGAAATTTAGATGTTAAAAATGCAACAATAACGTATAGGAACCCCACCAGTGGAAGTGTGTTCATATGAGATCATATTTTCTAGGACCACAGAAATAAAAACTATGTCTAAGAGACTTCAATTTAATCACTTCTTTACCCTTATATCTTTTCCCCAGGGCTAAGAAGAATTTTCATAAGATCCCTTATCTTTGTAAAAATATGAGTAATCGAAATTTGACTTTCAGGATTTCATGCTTCTTTTCAAATTAAGTATCTTGGTCTAGAGTATTCCTTACATATCCCATGCCAATCTCTAAGACAATTTATCAATTTATATTTTCCATTTATCAAACATACATAATCTTTCTACTACATATCAAATATTTCTTTTCTGTACATCTTAATAAAAATTATTTCCATGTAGTGAAAATACACATTTTAACTTTAGAACTGCCATTTGTAGATCATCTAAAAATGAGTTCCTCATTTCATGAAGGAGAAATTAAACCACTATAACTTCTAAGAATGAATATCAGTAAGTTGTCCACTTTATTGCATTTTATTACCTGAAACTTTTGTGGTATCTCATTAAAAGTACATCTAACATATGATAGAAGAAATGAGAATAAAATTGAAAACCTCTTCTTATTCTAACACAAAGGAAATGAATCCTTTATGTTGTCAATCAATTAAGATCTTCATTGGTTCTAAAATTCTCTGTCTTTTACTAATTTCCTGGCTTTCGTTTTTTTATAACATCCTCTGTTTTTAATATAACCAAGATGGTTAGTCTATTCCATGGAAATTTTCTTTAAAGGGGAGGTCTGCTCTGTAACTCCATTCCATTTTTCTGAGTTTACAAAATATCCTCTATATCTTCATTGCCACAGATGTTGGCTTTGTTGTAATGCAATTAAACATGAAACAATTAAATGATGCATAAAGAACATCAATGTCAGATTAGGCTCTCAGACTCATTAGCAGACAGCACAATGATTACCCCAAGAGAGTATATTTTTGAGGAAGCAAAATAGTCAATGTACTTTCCACTTATTTCCTATCTCTTTTTAGAAGCAAATAGGATAGTACTTTATTTGCTTCAGTAGTCATGTTTCCAGAAACTAAGGGAAAAGGATCTCATCAACGCCAAGTTATGGTCAGACTCATCTTCTAAATTTAGAAGAATCTTGAAACTGATGGCATATCAAGCTGTGAAAACTACTCAGGTGATAAAGAAAAGCATTCAATTAGGCTTGTTTCTAGTTGGCCTGGACACTAGGGAATACAGAGACAATCACTGATCTTGAACATCCAGGATGTACTACACAGGTAAACAACATCTTTGCATTCTATCAAGGTTATATCAAGCAAAGAAGTAAAAAAAAAAAAAAATTAAGATTAAGTAAAAGCAAGGCATTTAGGAATTCAGAATATGAAACTTCTAGTTAGCTGGCAAATGATACATATTTAGTATCAGTTAAAATGGGCACTGAACGAATCCAACTTGATTTGCATCTTAACTTCAATATAACACACCACAATGAAATTCTAGTTTTCTAAGCACCTACTGAGCCCCATTACCTCATCTGCTGTTTAGAGTATCCTCCCAAAGGCCAATGTACAATAGGACTCTTCATTTTTTGTTGTTAATGTGGACTTTATTGAACCTTTAAACAGTGTATCTTACTTTTTGACCCATGGTTTGATGGATCATTTACACATTAGAGTTTTAAGCTTACAAGATTTTTTTGTCAAATTCCCAAATTCTATAATAAAAATTAGATACATTTTAAAATAATAATTGTGGTACATATAGCATCTGAGATTACAAATTCAGGTGTTCTTTTGCTCAAAAAAATTATCTATTTAGCTATTATCTATCTATCATCTGTCTGTCTCTCTATGTCTCTAGGACATGTTCTTAAAGTCCCAAACACCAACTTTTGCTTTCATATCATTACTTAGAATTTAGTTGTTTGGCTACTTTTAACCACAAGGGAGGCTAGGTAAAACAATATTTTAGTTGGGCATTGGCACTGTTAAGCTAAAATTATGAAAATTTTACTATATTTACAAGCTAACGAGTTATCTTGCCAAAGGTTTATATGTAAGTACTGACAGGAGCTACAAGATTTCTGTATTATAATTTCAGACAGTTAATTACTCACTGTCTCAGTTCCCTAGGACTCAATTCCTTACAAGACAATATGACTAGGAATTAGGATAATATCTGAATATACAGTCAATTTACATCACAGAAGAGGAACACCAAAATTATTGTATAGAGAATTCTGGCCAATTACCTATCTTTTCCTCCAAAGAAAAATAGACCTTTACTCTAGAATATAAACAAACATTCTCTGGGAAGGGAGAGACAGGTTAAATCTCTCTAGGTTTCTTACCCTGGAATGTAAGTGATTATTTCTGGGAAGATACATCTCTAAATCTCTCTTAAGAGATAAAACTATTGGGGCACCTGGGTGGCTCAGTAGGTTAAGCCTCTGCCTTCGGCTCAGGTCATGATCTCAGGGTCCTGGGATCGAGCCCCACATTGGGCTCTCTCTCAGTGGGAAGCCTGCTTCCTCCTCTCTCTCTGCCTGTCTCTCTTCCTACTTGTGATCTCTCTTTGTCAAATAAATAAATAAAACCTTTAAAAAAAAGAGAGAGATAAAACTATTGCTAGCTTTCAATACATAGAAGCTCTTCAATCATCCTTTAATAAACTTTTTGTCACTGGATTACTCAGAAGTCTCCAATCATATAGAAATATAAAAATAGCGGAGCCTGGGTAGCTCAGTGGGTTAAAGCCTCTGCCTTCGGCTCAAGAGATCTCAGGGTCCTGGGTTTCGAGCCCTGCATCAGGCTCTCTGCTCAGCAGGGAGCCTGCATCCCCCTCTCTCTCTGCCTGCCCTCTGCCTACTTGTGATCTCTCTCTCTGTCAAATTAATTAATTAATTTTTAAAAATGAAATATAAAAATATTCATGAAGAATTGTCTTCCAACAGTTAAACACACACAAAAATCATAGTCCTATTAGTATGAAGATTAGAATGGATATTTTGGTAAACAAATAATGGTTTCTGTGATAACTAGGATTTGAATTAAAATTTTAAATATTCTTGTTATATTGCATTATTTTCAATATTTAAAAAATTGCTATTTTAAAAATATTGCCTTTCATGATGAAATACTTTTAGAACAAGTTTCCTGGACCTCAGTGTCATCACTGATACAACGAGCAGTTTTAATTGCATAACAACTAACATTGCTCCAAAATTTAATGTCTACTTCAAGTAAACTATAAATTAAACATATCCAGTTTAGGAATACAAAACCTTTCATAATATATTTTTGGAAAAATAGATGCTGAGTTCCAAACTACAAATATATATTGAATCATCTAAAAGTAGTTTTTATAGTATGCCTAGAAATTTTTTTATATCTACCCTGCTTCCAATTTATAATATGTCTTGATCCTGTGAATTGAGATTTTACTTAATTTAAACATATATTTGGCCATTATTGTCTAAAATATAGCCTCTATCACCTTTTCTCTCTTTTTTAAATTTATTTATTTTAGGTGTGCATGCACAGGGGAGAGGGACGGAGGGAGAGAGAGAGAGAGAAAGAGAGAGAGGAGGTCAAGCAGATTCCTCGCCAAGCACAAAGTCCCATGCAGGGCTTAATCTCCCAACCCTGAGATCATGATCTGAGCTGAAACCAAGAGGCAGATGCTTAACCAATTGCGTCACCCAAGCATCCCTCACTTTTTCTCTTTTGCTTCTTCTTGGACTCCAGTTATACATATCTAAGAAATTTTTACCATGTCCCATTTTTCTCCTACTCACTAGTTTAAATTTTCTTCCTTTCTTTTTACTTCATACTTCATACTATTATTTTCTTCTGATATATCTTATAAGTCACTAGTCCTCCATTTATCTCTTGATTTGTCATAAAAGTTCTCTTGAGGTAATAGTATTATATTTAAGTTCTAGAACTTCCATTTGATATTCTCATGGATCTATTTTATTCTCTCTTGAAATTCTTCACCCAGACATTTATTTTATTGCAGAAGCTAATTTGTATATGTAATTTTGTGTATATATATCTGTGAGTCTCTTCCTGGTATCTGTTTGTTCTCTTGGTCCTGTCTCCTGGCATGTAATTTTTTACTGTCTGCTGGACAAATGAAAAATTTTGGAGGATTTGAGTGGCATTATTTTCCTTTAATGAGGATTTAGTGTTGCTTCAAGAGACTGTTAAAGGTAAGAGAAGATCCTTTCAATCTCAAATTGAAATGATTTCATAATGTGGCTTTAGTCTTTATGAAGACTTATTTTTGGTTTGTTCATAGCCATGTAATTTAGCTATTCAGTATCTCAGTTGAAAGCTTAAGATATTTACAAGTGTCTGTTTTCTTTACCGGATATTAAACTATAAATTTAGTCTTTCCAACTCTTGTGAGACTTCTAAAATGTTACTTCAGCTTCTCCCCTGCTTATATTCTACTTTCTGCTTGAGTTCTTGACTTTTGCTTTGCTCTACTTAAAAATCAAAAAATACCTCCATGGAAAAAGCAGTCCAAATGTGAGCTCACTTCTCCTTACATTCTTTCTCTATGGAATTTTCTCTTGCTACAAGTTCCAGTTGCCTTTTCAGTCCTGAATCCTGAATTTTGTTTTTTTAACCCTATAAGAATGTTGAAAACTCTGCTCAGATTCTTAGACCTTTACCTGCCCCTTTCTTGTTATTCTCTCATTCTCTCAGACTTGACACTTAAAAATAGGTAAGATCATTGCAGAGCAAATTAGTGTAAAATGTCAGACTCATTTCATTGCTTTTCTCTTCTCTCCAAAATCCTAGGTTAAAACTGGGCTGTCTTGGTAACACTCTAATTTCTTCAAATATATATATATGTGTGTGTGTGTGTGTGTGTGTGTGTGTGTGTGTGTTTGTGTATATATATTCAGCTTTTCTAATTTGTTCTTTTCAGAAGAACTGTTCTGATTCAAGCTAATGAGTCATAGATGGAAATCTATTATTTTACATAAATATTTTTAAATATAACTTTTAAAAAGTAGTTGATACCATATGTTGGATGTTTATTTTATTATATTATTCTTATTTGTACAAAGTGTTATTTCATTCTTATTTTATAGAAAAATTACTTGTCTTGATAGTATTTATATTCAATATAAATGAAAAGGTAAGTGTAGAATCAGAAATTATTTTCTCCAGAATTTGAGGTCAATGACAATGATGACTTGTTAATAAAAGTACCAGCTATTTATCGCTTACTATAAACCAGGCACAGTCCTAAAATTTTATATGCTTTCATGAATTTTCACAATACTATAAAGTACTTTAATTACGCCAGTTAAACATAGGACAAAACTTAGCCATAACTTATCAAATGTTCTGTGCCAATACTGGGATAGAACAGGAAGCAGATAAGAGGTGTGTTTTGTGGATGGAGACAGTAAATTAAAATAATGTACTAAGGCTGTTCACTTTTTTTGGAAAGATTATTAAAACTTAATAAACCCTATGGGGCTCCTGGGCGGCTCAGTGGGTTAAAGCCTCTGCCCGGCTCAGGTCATGATCTCAGGGTCCTGAGATCAAGTGCCGTATCCTGCTCTCTGCTCGGCAGGAAGCCTGCTTCCTCCTCTCCCTTTGCCTACCTCTCTGCTTACTTGTGATCTCTCTCTGTCAAATAAATAAATAAAATCTTAAAAAAAAATACCTAATAAACCCTAAATCACACAGGAATGAGTTTCTAAATAGTGGCGTTTCAAAGCTTGATAGACAAACAAAGGAAGGTATTTGGGCAATTTAACAGAAAAAAAAATTACTGAATCTCTACTTTGTTTCAGAACACAAAAAAGAAGTGAATCACAGTCTAGCCTGGAGGAGACCCTGGAATTGCTACAGAGGGATGCTCAAATCCCACCTCCTACTCGCCCCCTCTCCCAGTAATCACATCAGCATGTGAATAACCTACAATGAATGGAGTACCTCTGAAAAGTAAGGTGGATCTTTGACACACTGGCACGGGTTCTCACAGGCTAACTTAATATAGTTTCATCTAAAAAAAAAATTACTGTAGGGGCACCTGGGTGGCTCAGTGGGTTAAAGCCTCTGCCTTCTGCTCAGGTCATGATCTCAGAGTCCGGAGATCAAGCCCCGCATGGGGCTCCCTGCTCGGCAAGGAGCCTGCTTCCCCCTCTGCCTGCCTCTCTGCCTACTTGTGATCTCTCTCTCTCTGTCAAATAAATAAATAAAACCTTTAAAATATATACTGTAAAACAATGTTTGAAGTAAAAATACCTAACATAAGAAAAAATAGAAGCTTAATAATAGTAGGGTAGATGGAAGCGAATGGAAAATTTTAGTATATGGTAGCTCCCAGCACTAAAATTTCAGCAAGTACCGTGTTCTCAATTTCCCAAAAATTGATCTTATTAACAATGTATATTTAATACCTTTTTTATAATAACTACAACTGAAAATCAAGAAACAAAATTGCTGTTATTTGCAAATATGATTGCCTACATAGAAAACCAAAGTCTCCAAAGAAATATTCTTAGAATAAGAAAGTTCAGCAAGATTGTTGAATACACCAATATTCAAGAGTTACTAGTATTCCTACATACTAGTAATAACTAATAACAAAATGTAATCTTAAAAAATCTGTCAATACTGATAGCAACAAGAATTACTAGATCTGAAGAATAAACCTAGCAAAATATAGATGAGATGAACACACTCCAAGCGCATAAAAGAGCACCTAGATAAATATAAGATATGCTGTATTCATGTATGGAAAGATTTAGTATTGCTTAATATTACACACATTGCAATTAAACTAGGAATGTGATTACACTGGGTTTAATTCAGAGCAGCCAAGAAAATATTCTACACTGAATTTGTGGAAACCTGGAAAGGGTTTTGACAGTCTTTAGTAAATGATATATCTTTGGGAATGACAAAATATAACCTCCCTAACAGTGTAACTGGCTCTGACTTTACCTTCTGTCTTTTTCCTTTTAAAGCCCAAACTTTCTTTTTCCAACAGTGAGCCCAATAGACCTGTGTTAATTTGCATGGCTGATGTTCACTCTAATCAATGTCTGCCAAACAATATATAATAAGTTATTAACATAGAAACCCGGAAATTAATTACTATAGTCTAATTCTGGGAATGGCCTTTAATTCGGTCAATACTTTCCATTGGTGGTAGAATTAATTGCCTGAAAACTTCTTAATGAGAAGATTTAGCAGGTAGTAATTAACATCAAGGTAAAAATTTTTAAGTCCTATGAAAATTATTTAGATACATGGAAGAAAATCCTGGTAAATAGCCAGCAGAAATTACAGCTCTTCTTAAAATTTATCATTTACTGATTTGGCCTAGCATTTCAGTTTATATCATAATTAAAAAAATATTCAGTAATGATGACTTTGTGCTATAAATTATGTCATTGCTGCATAATTAATATCTTTTATTTAATTCTTTAAAACTCAAGGTTAGATACCAATTAATTCATAATTCAGTAGCAAAACTTTTAAAGAGCTTCAAATCATTAAATTTCCTTGGAAATAAGCATCCTTGTACATTAATTATTTTAAATCATATTTTCCTACTAAACTTGGAGGATGATTCTTGTATTAATCAATTTAATTGATCGAAGAAATTTAAATTTATCATTGAAGCAGCAACTAAGTTGGTCAGAATACTAATGACTATCATAGGCTGAACATCCTATTAACTTATTAATAAGTATTCTAACACTTGTGCTGGCTTTAGGAATACCTTTAATTAATAAGTATGATTGTGGTTAACAATAGCACGGAATTTCTACAACTAAAGGGTTAGGGGCTGCAATTTCTTTTGGAATGGGGCTAATAAATTTATTTTGAAGCTTCATTTGTCTAAAAAGCACATACAGGATATGTATGTATTACATGTGTGTATGTGTATATGTATCACAAGGACAGTATGTTTATTGAAATGACGTGGTGGGGGCTGATGGAGATAATGGAGAAGCTTAATCATTCCCACCCCTTCTTCCAATCCCATACACCTGTCTTTGATCTCGCTACATCAGTTTCATAATATTTCTTTCACTTTAGGAAACAAAAATATATTTACCAACTATATATCCTTTTTTTTCCCTTTTGAGTTGTTCAAAGACATGAAAACTTATTTGTAGTATTATTTGATAATATTTCCATTAGGAATTGGGGCAAAGAAGGCTAGAAGGAATGGTACATAGTTGAGTTGGAGGAAGGATGACAAGAGAGTGGGAATTCAGGGCAATTAGCAGGGAAGACTTAGTTGAGAACACACTAGCCAGCCAACTTGATGACGTGCTTTGAGGTCTCACTGATTCTCCAATCTGAAAATTCTCTTTTCATTACAATATTTTTTATAGAATGTACCATAGCTAAGAAGTAAATATTGCCAGGAGGCAAAATAGAATCACACTCTATCATTAGAACTCTTGGATATAACTTCTCACCTGATATTTTATTAAAACCATTAAAATCTGTATCTGTTATCTATTGCTGCATAAAAAATTACTTTAAACTTAGTGCCTTAACTAACAGGCATTTATTATCTCACTGTATCTGTGAGTCTTTGAGAGGGTTTTGCAGGGTGGTTGCAGTCAAGATGCCATCTGGGCTGCAGTTAATGAAGGCTTGACTGGGGCTGGAAAATCCACTTTCAAGTTGGCTGACCGACAATGCTGTTGGCAGGAAGTCTCTGTTCCTTGCAATATGAGCCTCTCCACAAGGCTTTTAGAGTTTCTTCATGACATGGCGGTTGGATTCCCTCAGAGTGAATGATCTCAGAAAGAAAAGACTAGAATATATGTGAATTTCAATGAAAAAAGGGAAGAGATGCTAGGCTTAAAATAACATTTTCCAAATTTTGATCATTGGTACCACACCGTCACCCAAGATGTAAATAGACATTTACCAAGGAAAAAAGAAATCTGTGCTAAAAATAAGCTTTGAAAGGAAAATTTAACCAAGAAACAAATTTAAGCATTTTTTTTTTTTACTGAGAAATTTTCATGTACATTTTGAATTCCCAAAGGATGACTGTGTTTTGCAGCTATCGTTCACTAATTCTGCCACACTAGCTGTTTGAAAAGGTTTAGGGCTCTTTTGATAAAATTCAGTTATTAGAGGTAAGTGGGCAATACACATTCCTTCTTTACTGCCTTAATACCGAGAGGAACATTACAAGAAATGCAAGTTTTAGACAAAATTCTGCCAAACATATGGACGTTTATTTGTAAACTGACCAAATGAGCTATCATAGCTTCGGATCAGATCTGTCAACAGAGCTATTTATGAAGTAGGAGTACATAGAACTAAATCTCTTAATGTTGATCTTGGCTGTGAAGTGCTATTTGAGCTTGGAAGATTTTTAAATTCATGAATGAAAATTTATTACCAGTACATCTTATGCTAATCGTCAAGCCACCAGTAGAGTATGGGTTCCTGACCAGAGCAGGTCTATTCTGACTAACCGCCTTTAGAAGTTGGATAAAAATCAATTTACAAACATACATCACACTCTTTCTGTTGAAACAAACTGCCACAGGAGCACATAGAAACAACATTTTCCAAACATTTTACCACATCATTCTTTTTCCTCAGAGCCTTTGTAGGACTAAAAGATATAGGAAAAATCAAGCTTTAGCAAGGAAAACAATCAAGAAGTAAGGGGTTCAGATGACCTAGAGGGACCTGGCTCCCAAAAAGAGGGCAATAAAATTAATGGGAAATTAATGATGACAGATGCTGACAAGAGTCTGTCTGCATTTCACTCTCCCAGTGTACGAGCTACAAAAGAGTCAGTTTTCAGGAAACAAGAAGATGTTATTCATCAGCACACATCACTGAAAAAAGGCTAATTAAAAGTCTAGAGGCCCAATGCCTGGGGATCACAAAAATGCCTTGAAATAAATGGAAAATGTATGAATTAAATCAAACTGACCTTTTTAGTTATAAAAAGACAGGTAACAGACAATCTAGTAATTTTACTGTCATGCTGATCCTAGATTCAAATAGCGAAATACACAGGACCAAGCTTATATTTAAGCAAAATTTATGCAATAAAATGTTTACGGAAAGATGAGACAAAAAGCAAACTGACAACAAACAGTGCCATCTACAATAGGAAAAATAATGGAAGTGCAGTGTGTTCAGAATGTTTCCCGTAAACTGGGTGTTTTACATGAGTAATCCACTGCTACTTTATACATGTAACCTACTAGTCCTCACACCAACCCATAAGGATGAAACTATTACCATTCCCATTTTATAGATGACCAAGAGAGGTTGGTGACTCATTGAAGGACAAAATGCTGGGACCGTAACCCAAGTCAGCTTTATTCTATGGCCCATGCTAAATTTTTAACATATTGCCCTTAGCAGATGAACATTGTTCCAGAGAGAGTAACTTCCAGCAGGAAAACAAGAAGAAAAATGCAGAATATTGTTTGGGAGAGCTTAGTTAAACCAATATCTGTTTCTAGAAGTAAGACAACAAAGAGCACAGGATCTCATATCCCAGAATCAAGAAGAATTAGAGCCATATTAGACAAAGAAGTGTGAAATTATCTAACAGAATAAATGTCTCTGTGCTCCATGTAACCCATCACCAGTATGAAACATTTTGTATTATGGATTTTTGGAATATGAAAAATGTTCTTAATTAATTCTCAAGCTCTTTGTGTTTTATTTAAATTCTTAATGTCAATCCTTTATTAGAAAAAAGAAAAAAGTATTTTTCTTAGAATTAATTTTAACCAATAATTCTAAGACCGGATGGCTTTGTTTCAAAGAGAAAAAAAATTTACAAGAACAGAAAGAACTCTGAATTAGTAACTCTTAACAATTAATATTTTTTCACTCTTCCTGTGAAATTCAATTCAATAAGCTTTTATTGTGTACCTTCTATGTGTTTAATATACTGTTGGAACAGAAAGCATGTAAGTCATCATCAATACCTTTGAAGAAACTATAATTTCATGAGGGAAATAAGACACTTAAATGTTAGTTTTGTTAAGTTAGTTCTGTTAGTCATAATTCTGTTATGTGTAAGTGCCCAAATGAAGACTATAGACCAGAATTCCTCAGACTTTGGTCCAAGAAATATTTAAAAGGAGTCCATTTTTTCAAATGCACTGGTATTAAATAAATTGGAAAGCCATGCAATTTCTCCTCCTTGAATACTATCTTTGCAAATTATTTCACCATCAGCAATATTAGCAAACATATATCATACCCAGGCAGAACTAAGTTATCTCATTTAATTCTCCAAATAATTCCATGAAACAATTATTACTATCATCTTCATTTTATACTTGAGAAAGATATTTATAGACCTAGAATCATGGCTGCAAATGATGCTTTATATTATATATTAACAAACTGCTAAATCCCAAAATACTAGTAGGCTCTAACCTAAAAAATGCCATGTCTCTGAGTGCCTACAAAGTAGGCCCACTTCTCATTTTCACAACACAAACTTGTTTTCCTTTTACAAAGGAAATTTACATTCCAAAATTTGCATGTATTTGTTTACTTATTTTCTGCCTACGTTAAGGAACATGACTATGACTATCTTTTTCGCCTGGTACTAATGTTATTCCTGGTACACGGTTGACACTCAAAAACATTTGGTGGAAAGAAAGAAGGGATGGAAGAAAGGAAAGAAGAAACTATCAAATCTGAAGTTGTACTAGTGTTAAACACACAAGGAAGACTTTATTCAAGGCTAATGTAATAGGATCAAAAGAGGCCAGAACTCAGTGTTACCTCCACTGAAACAAAAAAGGGCTGGAACAGATTTAAGAGCTGACATGGGGGAATGATAGTTTTCTAACTGGCTTTACCCAAAACAAAAGTACATGGTTTCATATTTATGACAGGAGGGCAGTTTTACAGTTTGGAGCAAGGTGCCCACTGAAGTTAGGCTCCTAGTCTTCTTGCAGAGACAGAGAGACCCAGCAATCATACTACTAGGTCTTTCATCAAAGGAAACAAAAATACCAATTTGAAGGGGCATATGTATCCTGATGTTTATAGCAACATGATCAACAATAGCCAAATTATGGAAAGGGCCCAAAAATCAATCAACTGATGAATGGATAAAGAAGATGTGGGGTGTGTGT
Organism: Nasua narica; assembly: GCA_028533885.1. Classification (NCBI taxonomy): domain Eukaryota; kingdom Metazoa; phylum Chordata; class Mammalia; order Carnivora; family Procyonidae; genus Nasua; species Nasua narica. Next base: position 26,257,261 of record CM052800.1, on the reverse strand, counting down.
GTGTGTGTGTGTGTGTGTGTATAACAGAATAATGCTCAGGCATCAAAAAGAATGAAATCTTGCCATTTGCAATGATGTAGATGGAGCTAGAGTGCATAATGCTAAGCAAAATAAGTCAGTCAAAGAAAGACAAATACATATATGATTTCACTCATATATGGAATTTATAAAACAGATGAACATAGGTGAAAGGGGGAAAAAAGAGATGGAAGTAAACCATAAGAGACTCTTAAATATAGAAAACAAACAGAATCGCTGGAGGGGAGTGTGTGGGGGATGGGATAAATGTGTGATGGGCATTGAGAAGGGCACATGTGATGAGCACTGGGTATTATATGTAAGAGATGAATCACTGAATTTTACTCCTGAAACCAATATTACACTATATGTTAACTAACTAGATTTCAAACAAAAGTTTGGGGAAAAAAAGAAATAGATGATAGATAGATAGATAGATAGATAGATAGATAGATAGATAGATAATAGATAGATGATAGATAGGTGATAGATAGATAGATAGATAGATAGATAGATAGATAGATAGAAAAATAAAAACAACAACCACCACAAAGGAATGGTTCCCAGGTCCTCGAAAAAGGCATTCTTGGGTTGTAAAACTAGAAAGAATCTTAAAAAAATACATCTCATAGGGGCAGAGAACGAATTTATAATTACAAATTTTCTAAAGTAAGTGCTCTAAGAAAAGGGAGGTCAAGAGCCTAGAGTCAAGATTAAACTTTAGAGCCTAAAGTTTAATCAAGATGAGAAGGTGAGAAGAAAGAAGGAGGGAGAGGTGTGGAGGAAGGAAAAATGATGTGGTAATCGTGAGACTGTGCTGTTCAGGTCTCCTCCCAAGAGAACCTGCTGCGAAAGAGGGCAGTTGACTGCCAGCCTCTAACTGCAGCACTCCTGGATCTGCACCATTGTCCACGCCCTCTCAGCCGTCCCCAACCAATGATTAAGCTAAACATGGTGGGGATCTGACAGCCAGGCTATTCCCACCCAATACCAGACTCCTCTACTGGGAAGATTTTGCTCTGAGCTCTCCATTAGCCTGGCCAAGACTTTCTCAGACACCTGCTACAGTGTGAGTCTTCTCCCTTCCATCCCTCCTCCTCCTTTTCCTCTATCCTGATAAAACTTTCTGAAGGTTTTCCTACAAATTCTGTTCTTCTTTCACTTTATTCTTCAGATGTTTCTCCTAATACATATCTCGCACATTTAATTTTGTCTTCTCAGAGTACACAGAGGGAAGGAATGCACCCGGGGATGGGAATAGGGGGAGGGCAAGGAAAAGAAAACAACAGAAAGAGAAAAAGGAAAGGGAACTGTGAGAAAGGAAAGAAAAAAAGAAATATGCGAGAGAGCAAAAGAAGAACAGAGACACAGAGCAGATGAGGTGACGTATTCTGCATAGAGTCACCAATCTTGGTTGCAAGATTGGCTTTTGAAGGTTGAATTTTTGCTTTGACCCTGACTATCATCACTAGCAGAGCTACTTTAAAGAAAGCCAACTCCATACACTGGAAGAATTTTCACTCTCTGGGTAATAGTCCCCAAGATGTCCTCTTTTGGCAGCCGTGTGGATAATAAAAGTTTGACACAGTTGCTGCTCCACAGTGGTCCAATTCAGTCACACACACACACACACACACACACACACACACACACAGGACTTGTGCAGTATTTCTGTACTTCAGAATCATGGTCCCACAACTGTGTTTTGGGCTCTGAGAGAGGATAAAACTTTCCACCTCCCAGTGTAATGCTCACTTCATTTTTCAACCCAATAGTTGATAGTGGAGGTATAAACTTTATTCACCTGCACATCAGTGTGGACTATCCTACCTGGCCTAAACCAGGGCATCACAAAACTGCCTTGACCGGACAATGGTTTATATAGGCTCATATAAGGCCATGGGTAGGAAAGTAGCATTGCAGATCAGGAAGCCCGTACGAGCCCTATATGTTTCTTTCATAGTTTTTTCTGTAGCAGGAGACACAGAGAAACATCAGGCATTGACATCCTTCCTGGGGAAATGTGGCCATACAGTCATTTGTGAGCAAATCATTAGATAAAAAGGTAAATCCCTCTCCAAAGTACAGAGAATCATTTTCAGGGAGAATTCAGTCAAAATCAATATTTAGAAGAAATAAGTAATATTTTATCTTGCTGCAAACACACAGATCTGCTAAAGGTCACCCAATTTACACGACTTTACTGCTACTGTTATACTACAGCTGGACACTTTTCTCATTCATTTTGATCATAGTGTCTCCAAAAACAATAGACTTTTTTTGAAAGCTAAGGGAAATTTTATTTTTTTCAACATGAAAGTTAACTATTCTAAAGTCAGAGCACTGACTAGAGTCAGAGACTGTTAGCAACATTCAAATACCATCTCCCAGATTCAGAAAAATTAGTCCACCTGGGATTCCTGCTACAG
>CM052800.1:26230746-26254314 GCA_028533885.1 Nasua narica | reverse complement strand
AAATAATAATAATATAATGATAATAATAATATCAGTGCCAATAATGCACTGATAACAAAGCCAAAGACAGTATAAGAAAAGAAAACTATAAACCAATACTAGTATCCCTCATGATCATAGATGCAAATATACTTAACAAAATGTGAGTGAATCAAATCTAGAAAAGAATTAAACACTGGGATTTATCCCAGGAATGCAAGATTGCTTTAATATATAAAAATAAATTAATGAAATAGACCACTTTAATAGATTAAAGAACAAAGCCCACGTGATGCAGTCAATGGATACAATGCAAGTGTTTGACAAAATTCAATGCCTGTTTCCAATAAAAACTCTGACCAAACTAAGAATAGTAGAGAACTTCTCCAACCTGATAAAGATTATCTACCAAAAATGAAACCAACACAAGCAAACAAACAAAAAAACACAGCTAGCATTATTCTTAATGGTGAAAAAATAAGTTCCTTTCCCCTAAGATGGGGAACAAGGTAAGGATGTCTACTCTAGCTACTTCTAGTCAACATTGTATAACTATTGTACAATGCAATGGGCACAAAAGCTGTATTATCTGGATGTGGATTTTTCAGTCAGGGAAGATATCCCCTATTAGATCTCGTATTTTATAAGTGCGTTGGTTTGTGTAAATTAAGAATACAATGAGATGACATTGCACACATAACAGATTAGCAACAATGAAAAAGTTGCAATGGCAATTGCAAGTGTTAATTGCAATGACTATTCCAAGTGCTGGTGTGAAGCAATGTGTTAATGGTTTTATACATTGGAACAACCAATTTAGAAACCAGTTTGTCATTCTCTAGTAGAAATATATTTTCTATGATACCGGCAATTATAACTCCTACATATATACCCTAAAGAAACTCTTGCATATGTGTACCAAGATATAAACAGAATGTTTGTAGAAATGTTACTTATAGTAGCTAAAAACTGGGAATAATCCAAATGTCCATTAACACTAAAATGAATAAACAAATTGTGGTATGGTTACACTTCAATGAAAATAAGAAAACCAAAACAAAACTAGAGCACAAAGTAAAATCTCACAAATATTTGGATGAGCTAAGGAATCAAAACTCAAAAGAGTTTACACAATATATGATCAATTTACAAGTTTTAAAATAAGTCATATTACTTTGATATGAATACATAGATGGTGAAACTGTTACGAGTGGGAGAGTCTACATGTGTGAATGGAGGTGTTGGTTTTTGGATTTCCCACCAAAAGATTTACGTGAGGATCTGAGCTCAAATGAAGATAGCTAGAAGGAAAGTAGCAAGCACAGAGCAGTGTATATTCTCAGGATGGGAGAGCTAGAAGATTCTTCGAGGTGGAACTGGACCCTGGGTTGTTTTGGAATTGGATATTTGTTGGCCAAAAAAAGCCGTGACCCTTCAGTAGGGGGGTCTCTAGTGGTGGCCATTTCCAATCATTTGGGGGGACTCCTCCCACAGGTTGGGAGGGCAAGTTTTTGACCCTAAAAGGGTTGTACCAGAACCCTCATGGCAGCATTTTCCCATGGTGGAGGGGCTATAATCCCAAGGCAAACACATTATAATGAGTCTAGGGGTTGCTCCGAGGCATAAATGGAAGAGGAGAGTGCATGTCTGCACCTGTGGCTCTTGGTCTGTTAGCCCCAGGGTTTTGGAATCCATAAGGTCAGAATTAGAATTAGAAACCCCTGGGCTTCTAATGTATAACCTATTTATCACTGTCCTTGCCTCCAGTTCCTATCTAACTGCCTGCCTACTTTATCATTCCTCCCTCAAGTACTTGGAACTCTGCCTCAGGGCATTCCTTCCACTGCTCATATCTAGATTCTACCTAACAAAACTGTTTAAAGGTGAGGAATCAATTATAACAATATGCTAGAGAGTAGTTGCCTTTCTGGGGATTGCAGGATCTTGAGATCCTGAACAAGCACATGGAAGACCTTAGGAAGGGTCAATAATATCTTATTTCTTAACCTAGATTATAGTATCATCATTCTGCTAATGAAAATATGGGAGTTCATGGAATTGTGTTATATGGTTGTCAGCTTTATATCATTAAGCTAAACCTACATTTTTTGTATTTTTAAAAATCCAAAAATGTCTCATATAATAAAGGAGCAGCACTTTAAAAAGAGGCAGTTCTCACAGGCAAATTTTTTAAATGATTTGAGCAAATCTTGCCATCATTGAAGATGTATTCTAAATCTAGAATAAAAGGTTAAATATTGATAATAATATTAAAGCTATTGGGGCACCTGGGTGGCTCAATGGGTTAAAGCCTCTGCCTTCAGCTCAAGTCGTGATCCTAGGGTCCTGGGATCAAGGCCCACATCAGGCTCTCTGCTCAGTGGGGAGCCTACTTCCCTCTCTCTCTCTGCCTGCCTCTCTGCCTACTTGTGATCTCTCTCTCTCTGTCAAATAAATAAATAAATAAAATCTTTAAAAAAACAAAAATATTAAAGATGTTGTCTTATATAATTAAGAAAATATTCTCACAAACTTCAATAAGTAGGATGATATTTATTCAGATGTATAAATTCTGTTATATTCAATAAAAAAATGAAGCTTCATTTTAGAGTCACACCTCATTCATGTTGACTTGATTTAAAGGGATATTCTAGGATATGAGATATCAGTTGTGATATTCACCCTAATGTTTCTATTGTGTTCTATACAATGTGATTGAGATTGAAATTATCCAAATGTAGGTCACATTAAAGATATTAATTTATGCCTTAGAGAATATATAATAAATCTAGCATTTTGGTAAACCAGTTGGTGAAGTCACCCACACACATGTTCTAATGATGTCAGATTTTGGGTAAAATCTTCAGAGATTATTGAAGTTTAGAGGTTGAATACCTCTATTATTTTTTCTTGGAGTTAAAATGAAAAAGTCATGATTATTTAGACATCAAAATATAAATTATCTATTGGCTCCAGAAAAGCATGTGTTTTTTTTAGGAAGCTCTATGGAAGACTCTGGCATAGAATGTGTAAGCAACAAAAAGAGGGAGAATCCTATAAAATATAAATCTTTTTCCAGATTAAAAAGAGAGGCTATCTGATAATGTTAATGGAGAAGAGCAAGTGATGAGAGTAGTAACTCGTTTGTTTTTACTTTAGAATTGACCGTGAGTTTTTATGTGTATAACTCTGGATAGAAACATGGCTTATATCATGCCCATTTTACAGATGAGAACATGGAAGTTCATGAAGTGTAAGCATCTAGAACAAGATGGCTCAATTACTTACCTGTTTGTTTATAAAAGAACATCAAGAATGTATTACTAAAAGGCATAAGAAGTCTCTGGTGTGAGGAATCGTGTGTTAGTGTGTGTGTGTGTGTGTGTGTGTGTGTGAAGAACTTCTCATCTTATTCACTTACACAAAGATTGATATACATAATCCATATACGTATAAGTGCTAAATGTTATGTTCAGATTAGTATTGAAAGAATGTTCGGATAAATAAAGGAACAGTTCTTCATCACCTTCCCTACTTTTGTCCTTGACTTAGTTCTATACAATAAAAATTGCTCAACATATGCTGATATTATACTAAGAACTTCCATTGAGGAATATAATTAAACAAGGGTAGTCATGTTAAAGAAATTAATCTTGATTTTTCAAGGCTGTCTGTTTTACCATTCTCTTTTTCAAAAGTTACTGAGGATTTGGGTATGATTAAATCTCAGAATGTGTTATTCCACTGATATCTCTTCCATAATAAAGTCTAATAATAAAATTGAGCTCTATTTCATTTGTTGAAAATTAATAAGATTTGCACAGAATCCAATTGTATTTTATTTCTTTTTCAGTTGGTTCAGTTGATTATAATGATTATTTTTAATACAAAAAGATCACTTCAATTCATTTTATTATAAATTAAGGTATTAACCCATCAGTACAGAGTAAATGTTTTAGGGGGTAAAAACAGTATAATTAAGCATGCATCAAACAGTATTCTTCCTGGCAGTGTATAGTATACTATTTTGTTGGGGGAGAGGGGAAGGTGAATTATTTTCCTCATTGTATTTTTACAAATTATTTCAATTAAGTGTGGCAAGATCATTAACTGCAGTTAATTTTAATGCAAATTGGATTATTTATAAAATAATCATAGGAGAACCACAAAAAAATACATGCCTCTTCATATAGATGGATTTTTGTTAAGACTAGTAATTTTGATAATTGCTAAATGTTGGATTTCAGTTCAATAAATTTCTCAAAAACGCATGCCATGTGCCAAGTTACTGTCTAGAAGCAGAGCCTGAGGCAGGGATTCTTGTTCAAGTGTTCTTAGGGGAAGGAAATGAGGTATTAGGATAGAGCAAAGAAAGAAAATTAAGGCAGAAAGTAGTTTTGAAAGAGGTTAGCTTTGCACTGATAGTAGGGACACTCAAGATCACAGCTTGCAGCATAGACTTTGTCCTACCTTGAAGCAAAGGGCACACTGTTTGAACCCCTGTGCGAGTCAGTCATGGACTGAGGTCAGCTCTATGTGGGTGTAGAGGATTCCTTTTGCATGTGGTCATTTGTTGGGAAAAGAGTGGAGGCAGCTGTAAGCCATCATCTACTTGGGCTTGGGTTTGTAAAACGTATTTTGGTGTGGCACCAACAGCACCCACTATGTAATATGATATTCTGCCTTCTTGATATTTACAAACTTAAAAACATTGCCACATGGTTATATTGTGAAGATATCATTCCAAGATTACCACAATAAATTCCAAGACAATGTCAACAGAATTGGAGACTTAACAGAGATCATGGTTAGACTTCTCTGAAGTGAAAGCATCACATAGAAAGCAGAGAAAACTAATTCAAAACTAATAGTTGATAATCTAATTTATAGAGTGATCATCATTTCTTTTTATTTTTTTTTAAAGGTTTTATTTATTTATTTATTAGGAAAGAGAGAGAGAGTGAGAGAAAGCATGAGAAGGGAGAAGGTCAGAGCGAGAAGCTGACTCCCCATGGAGCTAGGAGTCCGATGTGGGACTCGATCCCGGGACTCCGGGATCATGACCTGAGCCGAAGGCAGTTGCTTAACCAACTGCGCCACCCAGGGGCCCCAAGTGATCATCATTTCTTATTTGGGGTTAGAGAGCATATTTCTCAAAGGGGACCTAGAACAAATCTGTTTAATAGTGGCTTTGTGCTTTGGAGTTGGGGGAGGTAGCCCTAGAAGAGAGAGTTACATTCCATCACATCTCATATTACCTACTGAACTAACGAAAGCCAACATAGTTAAGCCTTATCCATAGGGTATACCCTCATGGTTTGGTGGGTTTGCTCATGCTCCAGGCTTGCCTAGGATAGTCTTCCCTGAATTCTCCTGTGGGCAATCTCTTATGCATTTTCTAAGACCCACCTCACATGTAACCTTTCCTGTGAACAACCCTTCTCTACATCTTCAAGGAAGAAAAATAAATTGCTCATCTTTCATATCCCTACCCTACTTTGGTCACATCTTTGTCATCACACACAGTTCAGGTTTGAGTTATGCTTATCCAATAAAGAGTCTTTCTAATCAGAAACTGTATCTATTTTACTCATATTCCACCCATCTCTTCTCTAGCAACCACCAGATTGTTTTCTGTATTTAAGAATCTGGTGCTTTTTTTTTGGTTTATTTTTTTTTCTCAGCCTATTGTTAACCAATGTTGTGGCTGGACTGAACCTGTGGTTCTTATTTTGACTGCAACATATCCTCAACAATAACCATAAGAACACTTTTAAAAGAATAGTTCATTATTTACAATTCCTGGAAATTACATGAATCAGCTGAGTCTACACAGTAAGGTCTGGGGTAGAATGAGAGAGAGAGAGTAAAACCCTGGGGTTCTGCTTTAAATTGGGGTCAAGGGTGGGGACTTAGTGGTGAGCTCACTCTTTATTGGAGAATTTAAATCATAAAGGCAGGAAGTTAAACTGCATTAAAGTGCAAAATCAACCAAGATCTCTAAAACAAAGGAGTCTGGGGGAAGGGACAGCCTGGCTCCTTCTCTAAAGTATGGCTGCCAATGTTTTTATTGGAGGTAGCCATCTTTGAAGTGGTTGCTTCAAAAATCAAAGCTTAAAAAAAGATTAAAAAATCAAAGCTTAAATCAGGAATATGCATTGCAAAAGAAAAGCCAAATTAGACCTCCATAGAGCAAAGACAGTGAGAAAAAAATACAAGGGGAAGACTGCCATCCACAAGCCAAAGAGAGAGGCCTGGAATGGATTCTTTTGTCACAGTCCTTAGAAAGAACCATTCTTGCCGAAACTTGGTTACAGACTTGTAGCTTCCAAAACTGTGAGACCATAATTTTATTTATTTACTTATCTATCTATCTATCTATCTATCTATCTATCTATCTATCTATTTATTTATTTAATGGTATAGTGCCTGGAATATGGTGAGTGTTCAAGAGTTACAATAATACCAACAAAACAGGAACATAGTAAGAGGGTCTCTTGCACAGAATACAGTGGTTGGTAGGTTATAGTCACTCTTAAACCAGGGCTTTTTTTCAATTACTTTTTGAAGGAAAATTTTTCCTCTTTTCTTCTTATTTGTATTTGTAACTTAATTTCTTACTGTTTTCTTGTTGATAGTTGATTAAAATTTATGTTGATATATTACACAGAGCTTATTTTAATGAAAATATATTATGTTTTATGATGTATAAATGTGGACAGAAAGCCCTAACAACTGGCCATGTATGGTGACAATATCACTCCAGATGGCTTGACAACAAACGTATATTGAATGATTTTGCTTTAAAAAGAATATTGCAAATTTAGAGGATGATCAGCTAATGGGCTTTCTTTCTTTCTTTTCTTTTTTTTTTCTTTTTGATAATTCAGTTGTGCCTTTCTCCCCTGCCCCTTCTCACATATATATACTTCAATACCTCCCACACACATACCACACACACACACACAAATAACTTGAATGACATTGAAAGAACATTGGTCATCTATTGCCATCATGACTCAGCATTCACCAATGCATAATACTACATAATTAGAACTGTATTAGAATCATATTTAGATCTTCCAAACATAAAGACTGGTTAACACTGAAACCTATTTCTTAGTTTAAGTAAAATGTGAAAAATACATCTGTTCTTCAAACAACTTATGTTAAAAATGCTCTTTTGCCTTGAATGTTCTTTTCTTTTAGGTGATGAAGCAAAGTTGTGCCATCAGATGTGTCTACCAGAATGACTTGTATTATGCCTAACTGCAGGGAAAGACGAGAAAATAAGATGGGAGAGAGCAATGCGGTTGGTCTTATATATGTATCATTCTATAATCTGTAAAAATTCATTTACTAGTCCTTCTTCCTTGGATTCTAGAAAGTGAGAGATTAGTGATAGGAAAGAAAAAATTGGTGTCAGAAAATAAGATCACTTTGATAATTATCCAAATCCTGGTAGGGACCAGGATTTGGGCAACCAGGATTTGGGCAGTGAGGGCAAAATGAAAATGTGGGGCTCCTTGTTTAAATAGTATTAAGAATTTTAAGGCAGCAACAATGGAGCGTTAAACTAAGCATGAACCCTTCAGAGCATGGGTAACTTCACACACCTGTGAAACTGGCCCTGGGAACAACCCTCAGTTAATAGTAATGATAGCTAACATTTATTTTTTCCTTAGAACGTGATGAACACTGCTTAGAACATGATGAACACTGATCTAAGTAATTTATAGGAGTCACCTCATTTAGTTTTCACATAATCTATGAAGCATGGTCTATATGTATTCACATTTAAAATTTTTAAAAAACTGAGGCATAGGAACATTATAGTAACTTGACCAAAGTTGCACAACTTTTGTGTCATACCAGTAACATCCTGGCATTTTAGTTTCAGAACTGTTTTGTTTCCTTCTAGATAAAAATATTTCTCAAGAAAACAGTGTCAAATAAATACATTACTTCATGCTGAAGATTCAGCACATAGAAGTATTCCCTGGTCTCTACCCTTGGACTGATAACTCCCCATCATGGCAGTTTGTGCTTAGAGAAAGCATCTTGCCTTGTCATAATTGGTTTGTAGGTCATTAGACCCACCATTTAAAAAGTTTTATGTGTACCATTGATTTTGTAAAGCATTGGATCTTATTATGATTGTTTAAATGAACCTCCTATACACCGAGTTAATTTGGTTTTCTTTGATATTATTTGTAATGATTCTGTATACATTTGATCTTTTTATTTTTTAAAAGCCAAACCACAATTAATTTTTTTAGATGTTATGCAATAGGTTGATTAATTTTCCATCAGATTCTGTGTACTTACAGAGCAATCCTGATCCCAGCAGGTTATCATAATACAATCTAGATGTGTTATTAATCAAAAGTAGCACAGCTGGACCCCAAAGCAACAAGGGATTCAATAGCACACCCAAAGACCAAACTTAATTACAAAAGAGAATGAACATCTCAAGTAGACGCAGTCATAGTTCTTGCTGGCTTAAGTGCAAAGCATTCTGGCTTCCACGCAACAAATATTAAGCTTGACATTCTTAAGATGGGGTGACTGATGGAGGAAACTGACCTTGTTAGTGTGGCTCCAGAGAGAAAAGCCAGACAGACTAAGCGCCATGGCCAAGGAGCTGTTCTCATTTCCATTTTGATTTGTGAAAGTGGTAGGGGCCAAAATATCTAACCTGACAGACTCCTAGTACCTGTTAATCTGATGGGTAGTAGAGCTGGGGGGACAAGAATGACCAAATGAGGAGGAGAGCAGCATAACATGCAACACTGGGTTTAAATTCTGTCCTAAATTTATTTGGTAAACATTCATTTGAAACATTTATTTAAATTGTAATCCAATCAGGTAACTATCCCTCCCCACACACACAATTTTTAAAATGATATGTTCCTCTTTTGAGTGGAAAATATTTCCTCCTTATAAGGATGTTATGATCAGACTGCAAACTTTATCATTAGCTGCCAACAGGATACCTTGTACTATAGTAGGTGGTCACATAGTATTTGTTAAATGAATGGCTGAATAAGTGAAAGACAAATGGAATGATGATTTGTTTGGGGAGGGAGGTGGGAAAGAGAAAGCTCCAGGGTTATTTCAGAAAATAACAGTCTTTCCCTACGACAAAGTCTGTTACTTATTTCTCAGTTAAAGTGCTCTGATCATCTTCTGAACATATATTCCTGCTGCTCAACTTTCCAAATATGAAATGACCGCTGCATTTTATGTCTTGTCTTGAAGCTTTTCCCTATCATTTTATTGAGAAATATAGACTAGTGGCCTCATAGGCCTATAAAAGGGTTAGATTGTCAATTTGTTCTGGGTAAAAACTGCTTTTAAGACATGTCGTATTTGAGGCCAGCCTGAGAGAAGGGTTACTTCTCTCGGTTGTTGTTTTTTTTCTATTAATCTCTTATATCTCATTCTTGACACAACTGCCTCCAGGAATTTCGTGTAAATGTAAGATGCTATGCCTTTGAATATCTATGAGGAAGCATTTGGTTTGCATATTTTATAAAACCATAGCTAAAGGGCTACACTTTGCTCTCATTAAATGTTCTCCAAACAATAGTCCTCATGACAAATTTCTGGACTAAAATGTTGGTATCAATGAATATCTATACTCTTTGCTGTTGGCTGCCTTGTTTCATTTAAAAACAATCATTTAGTTTTATCTATAAATGCCTTTTGTTCTTTTAAAGATGTGTTTTAATCTGTATCTACTTTAAATGATTTTATGAATAGGTAGGAGAGATCTACAATAATGCTACAATGATTGATGCTACAGTAATCTACAATAATTGATGAAAACTTGCTATTGTTAATGAATAAGGAGTTAGAGTCATGGTATAAAAAACATGTTGCATGGAATGGGATGGCCTGAACTCCACACTAGCTGTGTGATTTTGAGAAAGTTACTCAAAAGTCTGTCTTGGCTCCTGTTTTTCTTTGATAAAAGGGAGATATAAATCCCAACATTCAGTAATGTGCTGGAGCTAATTGACTGGTAAGAGCTGATTGTTAAATATTGATGAATTTTACGAACCCACTTTTAAATCATTGGTAGGTTGAAATTGGCCATGCTGAGAGTGTATATGCCACAGAAGTTGTCTTGCACTATAAATCAGGGCTTTTTTTTTTAAGAGCCAGTTTATTAGTATACCACTGCTCACTATTATAAAGATGAAATGAGCAAATAAGATTATGTACGTAAAAGTGTTTTGCAGTCTTCAAAACTCTATGCTTAAAAATCAAAGTCATGAAGCAAAGAGACTTATCATTGAATTGTGTCAAAAGTTTCTTAATTATTATTTAATCTGTAATTCAAAAATGTCCGATTTTATTTTTATTTTATTTTTTTTCTGATTTTATTTTTTAAAAGTCTGATGAAAAACAACTGGAAACTAAAAAAGTTTATCACTGAAGGAATATCAGTGGAAAGATAAGAAAGCAAAGTAATACATTTATCTCTCTTGGAAGATATGAAACAATTCAAACACATCCACATGGGATAAAAAAAATGTAAATGAGGGGCACCTGGTTGGCTCAGTCATTAAGCAACTGCCTTCCATGCAGGTCATGGTTCTAGGGTCTTGGGATCAAGCCCTGCATCAGGCTCCCTGCTCAGTGGGGAGCCTGCTTCTCCCTCTCCCACTTCCCCTGCTTGTGTTCCCTCTCTGGCTGTGTCTCTTTGTCAAATAAATAAATAAAATATTTTTTAAAAAAAGGTAAATGAATTAATGTTAGTAGAGAAGAAAGCATAAAGTAGTAAATCCTAAACAGAAAGGAAGTTGGTCAGGAAACTACTTATTGGAAAAACAGTTCTTTCTACAAAAACTTTTAAATTATGTCAAGACATATTTTCCAGCTTTTTTCGAGGTATAATTGACAAAAAATTGTATATGTTTAAGGAGTACAACTTGATGTTTGATATACATTGTAAAATATCACCATACTCAAGCTAATTAATATATCCATCACCTCACACAGTTATCATTTGTGTGTGTGTGTGTGTGTGTGTGTGTGGTGAGAACACTCAAGATCTACCCTTTTAGCAAACTTCAAGTATACAATATGGTATCCTTAACTATAGTAATGTTTCTGTATATTAGATTTCCAAAACTTACTGATCTTGCAGAGCTGAAACTTTGTATCTTTTAATCAGTTTAAAAGATCTTTTCAGATCTTTCAGATCTTTTCAGATCTTTCCAGATCTTCTTCCCTCAGCTCCTGGCAACCACCATTCTACTCTACATCTACCCCTTTGACTATTTTAGATTCCATTTATAAATGAGATTACGCAGTTTGTCTTTCTGTGTCTGGCTTATTTCACTTAGCATAATGATGAGGGAACAGAAGGCTGGCTGAAGACAAAGCATGAGCTGATGCCCCACAACCCTCCCCCCCCCCAAAACCCAGATGGGATATATGTGACATTCCTCAAGTGTTCCTAGCTGTCCTAAAGCTAAGGAGAGGAAAAACAAATAGTTAACTTATAGAGATCACAATCTTGCAAGACATGAGTCTCCCTCAGGTTATAAATGTTTTAGCAATCTACAAGAACAAACCATTTTTATCAGTAACCTTGCTTCCAGAAGGAAATGTAGATATAATTAAACGTCCTTATAACCTGTAGCCTATTGACAGATACTTGAAGCAGGCAGTGTAATGTTCCTCCAGGAAGCTCTCAACTATCTTAGTGTTTATGGCTTGCTATAGGGAAAAGCAACCTTACCTTGACAATAGCAAGGCCTCTGGTATCCTATAAGTCTTCTTCAACATATGAAAACTCTTTTGAAACCTCCCTTTTCTTTACCTCCCTCAACTCCCAAGTATATAATCAGTCACCCCTTACAACCCCTATGCAGCAGCTCTTTCTGTCCAGGGATCCTGTTCCTGTGCTTTAATAAACCACCATTTTGCACCAAAGATGTCTCAAGAATTCTTTCTTGGTCATCGGCTCTGGAGTCCACCCCACTGAACCTCACCTATATTCCAAAACCCAATCAATAATGTCCTCCAGGTTCATTCATGTTGTTGCAAATGCCAGAATTTCCTTATTTTTAAGATTGAATTATCTGTGTTTTTGACAAATATTTACATTTCTATACACAAACTATAAACTATTTGAAAAGGAAATTAAGAAAGAATCACATTCACAATAGCAACAAAAATAACAAAATAGGATAAAATGTAACCAAAGAGGTGAAAGATTGTACATTGAAAATGATAAAAAATTCATAGAGGAAATTAAGAAGACACATGAATAGAAAGACATCCTGTGTTCATGGATTAGAAGAATTAATGTTAGAAAATGTCCGTATTACTTAAAGTAATCCATAGAGTCAATGCCATCTCTATCAAAATCCCAATGACATTCTTTAAAGAAATGGAAAAAACAATCCTAAATTTCATATGGTACCACAAAACCTCAAATAACCAAAGCAATCTTGAGCAAGAAGAATAAAGCTGGAGATATCACACTTTCTGATTTTAAAATTATGTGAAAACTTAGAATAAGATTAATCTATTTATTAACATTATTAGAATACCTATGCATGAAAATATAGTGGCTGGCTGTTCTCTCTCAAAAATATTCTCCTTCACAAGTCTGTACTTAGGAGGGACAACAGTGACCAGGAATCTCATTGTCTAGGTCTCATGCTCCTCAGCCACTGGAGTAATATTTTTCATCATTCTGGTCCATTTCCTTCTCCAATAGCTTCCACCCTGGTTTCGACTTTTTTGTTCCTTCTTTTAATTCCTTCTTTTTCTCTTCCCATGCCCCCACCCCCATTCTCTTCTGCTTTCTTCTACTTCCCTACATCATTCATTATTCTAGGATGTTAAAGACCTCACTTTCCCTTTCTTGAAGCATTCCCAATTCCAAGTCTTTAATCAAGTATTCCCTCTGCAAGGGATGCCATGCATCCTGGTATGTGATAGGCCCTGAATGTCCAAATACAATCCATCCTTCATGATCCAACTCAAATGTTATCTCCGTGATGGTGTTATATTCATTTCCTGGGGCTGTTGTAACAAATTACTGCAAGCTTCATAGCTTAAAATAATAGAAATTGTCTCTCATAATTTTGGAGGCCAGAATACAAAAATCAATATGTTGGCAGGGTCCCAATCTCTCTCTGAAGGCTCTAGGGGAGAATCCTCATTTACTTCCAGTTTCTGGGGCTCCAGACTTTCTTGGTTTATGGCAGCAACATAAGCAACATAACATAAAATCTAAGCTTTTGTCTTCCCATGACCTTCTCTCTTGTGTTTCTGTGTCTCAAGTCTCTTTGTCTTTTTTCCTCTATGGATACCAGTCATTGTATTAGGGCCCACCTTAACTTCAAAATTACCTACAGATCTTTTTACTTAATTACATCTGCAAAGACAAAATTCCCAAATTGGGCCACATTCACAAGTACTGAGAGCTAAACCTTGGACATATCTTTTTCAGAGACAGAATTCAACCTGTTGTAGGTATTTTCCTTCATTCTTCAGCTGAAAGTTTTATTTTTATCACCTGAATTCTCCTATGGCCTCATCTTTATTTCACCTAAGTGATTGTCAAGTTCTTTCCTGAGTTGAAATTATTTGCAAACCTGTCTGATCTTCCCAATAAACTATAAATTCTTTAAGGATTGTGTTTCATTCATCTTTATCCAGTTAAAGTCTGAAACAGACTTACATGAAGGAGTATCTGACAAACACATTGAATGGATGCTTATAACCAAACATGTTGAATTATCATTTCTATTTATTCCTTTAGTCTTACAGGAGCTATAATTCCAAACCTTTTGTTCATAAAATATACATTCCAAAAGTATGACCTTGGCCAAGATAATGCATAGTAAAACTATTGTAGATGAATCCACTGTGTTATTGAGCAATATTTGTAACCAAGAACTACTTGCATCAAGGAAGAACATTCTAACTTAAAGAATTTCCCAGTGTTCATTTTTTCATTTTCAAGAATTTCTCCAATGAATAAAAGCCTGTTTTTTTTTAAATCTACAGCACAAAGATTTAAATTTCACATAAATTTTTATAGTCACATATTAAAAGCTGGTAGAAAGGCTCATTTCTGAAGACAACTGTCATCAGAAGTGACAATCCTGTCATATAAGTTTAGTGGAGATGGAATTTAATACATTACAACTTTAAACTGGAATTTAGTTTGACATGAACAAGAAGTCAGAGTAACCAAATACTCAAGTAAGGAACACATTTCCATCCATGATAATACGCCTGCTGTGCAATTTCCATCACCTTTTAAAAAGACTACCCCCCACAGGATTTGCTGATAGGCAATCAAATGTAATTTTCCCCTTTCTCAATGTGTTTAAAGTTTATTGATTAATATTGCTTAGTCAAATTCGATAACTGCCATTTATCATTTTGCAAATGTGCAATTTATTCACTTATTACAGGATTTACATTCATTTCAGATCAGATTGATTGGAATTTCAAATCTCTAAAGCTTCAATTTCATCCAGTAGCAATTATGTAAAAAGTATGAGTCAATTTCCAAATAAAATCAGTCTATATTTATACTTTTACTACATCTAGTGGGAGTTGGCTTTTCTGGAACAGCTTCTGGCAAATGTTCTTGTCACTAGACATAAAGATTGTAAAAGAAAGACATTCTGCATTCTTGCCTTATGGTAGAAAGCTTCCCAATCATTGTTCCATATTTTAAAAAAAGAAAGTCAAATGTTACAAGCTTCTGTAAGTCATAGCCAGACCAAAGTGCTGTTGTGACAGCATGTATTAAGTTGGGAAAGGATAAATTAATGGTAATTATTCCTTCTGTATGTGAAAGTAGAAATTCACCACTTGGGAGATTGTCATGCAAATGTCAATGGTGACAAAATACCTCTGGTACATTTGCATAAACTTTTCTTGTGGACATTCTGAATTTAAAGCAATAAGGGAAAGCTGCAGGTAAGTTTGTCCATATGGGGCCTGGCATCCTACTTTCATGTCTCTCTCTATGAAAAGGAAAAGTCCAGAAGGATTACTTATGACAGAAGTGTCTGGGGTCAGTGAAGGACTGTGATTTGTATCATGCGTCCTCCTACAACTCACACAACAGCTGTTTCTCAGTTTCTTTTCTATATGCCTCAACCTCACAAGCGGCTGCCAGTTCTTTAGCACTTAGAAACATCCTTTAGGCTTTTTGTGTTTCCTGTACTGTTGAAGATAGGAGGCAGTGTAGCTTGATGAATATTTGGAGTAATCTCATCACTTAACATCTATTCATGCAACACATAGATGGGCCATGTTCTAAAGAAGCAATGGGGAATATGACTGTGGCATCATAGGAAGCTGAAGGAGTTTATTTGCTCTCATGGAACTCACCTGAAAAAACAATTAAGCAAAAATCATAAAGCCAGATAAATGTCCTGATAGGAAAATACGGTGTACTAGGAAAGCTCATAGCATAGATGCACAACACAGTTAGAGGGGGAGAGGTATGTCAAAGAAGGTTTGACAGATGAAGTGTTTATTAATCTTTGAAGCATAGAGGAAGTATGTCAAAGAAGACTTCACAGATGATGTGCTTATGAATCTTTGAGGCATAGAGGAAGAAGGAAGAAATTAAAGTCCTATGTCCAAGGCTTTCTGACCCACTATATTCTTGATTCACTTCATTTCTGTGGTTAAAGGTATTCTGCACATTTCTCCTCCTTCTTTTATCTGTTTCTTCACAGATAGTCTTCCTATTCCTAGTTCAGTGATCCCCCACATCTTGTTTCAATTTACTTTTCTGGTGTTTCACCCTCTTGCAATACGATAGATTCTCCTTCTGATCAATACTGCTAATTAAACTTTCTTAAGGCCTTTCATGAACAACTTCTTAAGGAAGTTTGTTGTTGTTTTGGTAGTGATTTTCTATTATAATAAGGTACTACTTGTTTTAGATACAGTGAATAAGGAATGATTTACTCTGTTTATCATTTTTGTGCCAATTATAGGAAAAATAAAGAGTGGTGATTAAAAGAATAATTTTTCTATGCTGAGTTTTGGTATGGCAGTTACTTAAGACTCAAAAATTGAGGCAGGATACTTCTTTATATAGATGCTGTTTCGTTGTAGTGATTTGCTTTTGAATATCTTTTCAATTCTAAAATTTCTATTTTCTTATAAAAAACATGGTAGTAACTCTTAGCAATGTGTATGTTTAATTTTTTAAAATAGAAACTTTATAGAACAAGGTTGAATGTGTTGTGGTGTCTTCTTAAATACATAACTGTCTCTAGTAACCTATTCTGGTGATCTTTCCTTTAACAGTCAAATATATATGTATAAGTACATATGCATATATATACATATAGAAACATGTAGAGTTATATACTTATATACACAGTTATATACACAGAAACAATATTCCTCTCTCATGGTTCTAATTACATTTTTTTCACAAATATATAATTCAGACATAATTATTTATCTGGTTGCTACTCAAGAAATGTCTATAATCTTATAATTTCAAAAACAACTGTCTTTTTTTGTCTGCCCTTTTTAAAAACTGTATATACTTTTATGCTACATCTTCATATGCTATCACAATATACTTAATACACTTCCATATTTAGGTGCTTTATTTTTCTTAAGCATTATATACTATACACAGCGGGGAGCTTGCTTCCCCCTCTCTCTCTGCCTGCCTCTCTGACTACTTGTGATCTCTCTCCTTTCTGTCAAATAAATAAGCATTATATACTATACAGATGCTTTATGCATTCTGATTGATCTGAATATTACTACTTTGATTTCATATGTTACATTATCCATCAATCTAAAATTTTTCAGTCATGGTAAAAACCTCATTTCCAAATCCATAGGTGACCCTATACAACAGCTTAGGTCAAAAATTGGAGGATAGTTGGGGGTATGTGTTTTCTCTGATTTCAGATTGTCTGAAGACCAGATATGACACATCTTTATAGTGATGGAAGGTCATTTAGCAAAGACCACAGATTTTAGAGTTAGGTAAACATCAGTTTGAGTACTGACTCTACCACTTCCTAACTATCTGACTTCAGACATGTCAGTTATCATTTTAAACCTCAGTTTCCTTATCTGAAAAAGGATATAATAATGGCAACGAACTCTTAGGACTGTTGTAATGATTAAGTTTTAAAAATACATAGACACACACGTATACTATGTATACAGACAAACATAGATATACATATACATATTCATATACACAAAGGTCTTAGCCAAGATCCTATACATAGTAGAAACAAATGTATGATGGCTGGAGGCAAGAGCAAGTCATGGAAGGAAGTGAAGTATCATGAATGAAGACCTACTATGAGACAGGTACAATGCTAAGAACTTCTTTTGCACGACTATCTTATTCTCACAATAATCCTAGAATGTAGATTTTAGGATTTTCATTTTGTAGATTGGCAAATGAATGGAAGGAATGGGAACTGGAGGCATATAATGCTTACATCTCTCTCCCAAGTTCAGATAGCCCAAAGGACAGACCAAGATTCTAAGGACCTAAAATATATATGGGTTCTTTCACATTACTCTGCATCTTTTCTGTATCAGTATACAGCCAGTAAGAAAAAAGGAAACCTATATCTTTAAAACAGATGGCTTTATTGTGGGGCATTGAGTACAGTCACAAAAGAGCTGGACAGCTAACCAGGGACATTGAGGTAGCACAGAGACACATCAGAAAGGGGCCATTATTTTTAGACTAGGAGATCTAAGTGAAGGGGTAGTGTTATTGTCCCCTGGGTGCTTGGAGTCACCTGGTAAGAGCTGAAATTATGATAGAACTGTCTAGAAGGAATTGGAACAAGGAAGGCATCCCAGCAACTGAAAACACCACTGTAAGCAAAGGGAGAGCAGGAGAGACATACTCTGGTTTTTCCTTTCCTCCCACTGGCTCTCTAATCTTCTGCTGTTTCTTCCTGTTGGCTAATACCAGTGGAAGCTGCCTAATTAAAAAACCAAAACCAAAACCAAACAAAACAAAAAACAAGGAAAACAGCCTAGATGGCTCTGTGGCGCTGTGTACAAAGCAGCAAAACCATGAAAAATGGACGTGAGAACAATCTGCCAAAGACCGGCACCATTTCCCCCCACCAGTCCCTTCCAAGGTGACCCTGCTTTCTTTAGCCTATTTTGTGAATGCTTGTGGCAAACACATTCTTTATTTTCCACTTGATCAATTTTATGTTACATATTTCACCGAGCTGTTAATTTTCTGTTTGTCATGTCATTTACATAAATCTCTTGAGGACTGGGATCCTAGCACTCCAGTGTGATGGAGACCTAGCCTGTCCTCGTATTGAGAGAGGTGCTTACTAGACACTGAATGATGATGAAGACGGGTTTTAAAACATGGCAGATGAATGCATCTTTGGTGTGCCGTATGCTTCCTGAAGTGAGTTGCAGACGAATTGTTTACATTGACTCCATGTTTAACTGCTACAGATTAGTAGCCGTGACGTTATTTATGCTCAAAATGCCTGAGTAGTATTATTTGCTTTCTTTACTGGCAAAGTTTGTGTTGATTTTTATACTTATAAATTCACAACTTTTATTTATCTTAGTAGTCTTTTGATGTATTGTTATTTGATTTTTTTGTTTGGCTGGTTCCCCTGGCTAGGATATAAGCTCCATAAGGATAGGAACTTTACATATATATATATATATATATATATATATATATATATATATATGTGTGTGTGTGTGTGTGTGTGTGTGTGTGTGTGTGTATACACACATATATATGTAAGATTTTATTTGTTTATTTGAGAGAGGGAGAAAGAGATGGCATGAGAGAGCACAAGCAGGGAGTGGAGGGAGAAGCAGTTTCCCCATGAGCAGGGAGCCCAATGTGGGGCTCGATCCCAGGACCCTGGAATCATGACCTGAACCAAAAGCAGATGCTTAATGGACTGAGCCACCCAGAAGTCCCTTTACATACATTTTACAAGACCCCTTGGCTCAGAGTGAGTGCTCATTTAATGTTTGGGATTCAGTAAATGCATGTTCTGTCTAATCAATGCTTCATCTATTGTTATATTTTTATGATTAGAAATTATCTTCTATTATGTTTTAAATGCCTCACAGTATCTTGACAGTTAACTTTATTAGACTTGTTATCTTCTCAGATGTCATAGTACTTGTGCTACTGTAGCAACCGTTTTCCCTATTATGAATGTATAGATCTTAGAAGAAAGGTAAAATTTATCTTTGTTTGCATTTTCTCTAACATTTAATCTTTCAGAATTTTCATGTTTGCAAGTCTATGTAATACAGTATTCAAGAGAATTCTGTTTTCACCAGTTTGAAACCATGCTTTATTATGAAACAATTTAAGCCATTTCTTAGTAAAAGGATCTCATGTGATTCTGATTAATTTACATAGCCCCAAACTGATTTTCATAAGAATGTTGAAAATATAATTGAGCGTTCATTGCTTAAATTATTTATGTCTGTTTTAAGAAAACTCCCAGTAGTTTTTATGATGCCTACGTAACTAGCTCTGCAATCTGAGATGAGTTGCTTATCTTTTTAGAGTGCCATTATAAATATCACATAACAATCTTTCATGTCTCCTTAAATTGTACAATTCTATGATTTTAGTAGCTACACTATAATGTGTTGCCATAAGTACAAAAAAGTATGCTATTTCCACTGATCCCAGCACACAGGATATTTGCTGAACATCTTGATTTGGTGTTTGGACAAGACCTACAAACTAATGCCACATGGTAAGATACAGAACACAGATTCTGGAGCTAAATTGCCTACGTTTGAATCTCACTCCTGCTACTTATTAGCTTTGCAATCTGGGGCAATATATTTAATCTCACAATAAATATTCCATTCCACAAAATGGAATGATAATAGTACCTACTTCAAGGGTTGTCATGAAGATTAAATGAACTAATAACAGATGTAAAGGGATTTAGAATAACTCTTGGTAAGTGCCATATACATGTTAGCTATTATTTATCCAGTTGTAAAAGTAAGCATGTAACTTCACTGCTTTGAACATTTCAGTGATTTCCCAAGACCCTTAGAATATACCATCCCAGTTCCTTATCATGCCTCATATGGCCCTGAATTACCTAGCCCCTGCCTACCCTCAACTCATCTCATGCTACTCTTCCTTAGTTTATTCTAATCAGTAACTCCAGTTGTCTTCATGATCCCACACACATTAACCTATCTCCCATCTCAGACTCCTAGATCTGTCAATCTGCCTACCTAGAAGGTTCTTCACATTAATGGCTCCTTCTCATTTCTGAGTGTCAGCTGAAAATTGCCTTCTCCTCAGGAAGACTTTTTTCCCTCTGTCCTTTGTAATTGTTGTCCCACCCTGCCATGTTCTATTTCCCATCATAGAATTCTTTGTTATCTTCAAAATCCTTATGGTTATCTTTTTATTTTGCTTTATTTTTTATTGTATCTTCCTCAATAGAATATAAACTCCTCAAGGTCAGGAAGCTTCTGTGTATCACACACTATTTTATTTCCAATGTCTGGAACAAGGCCTGGCATAAAAGAGATATTCAATAACAATTTGTTCAACACACACATGAGAAAACTAATGAGTGAATATAATGGATTGAATGTTGTGTGTTTGAAGCTTAGAAGCGGTACAACCTTAGAAATACTGCTAATGATACAGCAAGAGCAGTGGGGCTAGATTCTCCAGACTACTCTTCCATGTATAGATAAATAGGGGAGGTTTCTGAGTATCCACTAATTATTACGGCACCATTTGAGTCACGCAAAAATTTCAAAAAAATAGCAAAGTCCATGAAGACTTGTGGATCTAGTATGAAAATGTATAATCAAGAGCTAAGCTGTGAAGAAAGACTCTCTGAGGAAAAGGAAATTTCCCAAGTTAAGAATCTAATTAAAGAAACTTGGTTATGGCTCATGAAAGCCCCTCCCAATATACGGAGATGGAGTTCAGCCTGTAAGTTCCATGTCACTGAAAATCTCTGAGGACAGGAATCAAATATGCTTCATCCCTTTCTCCCTGGCAGCTGTCTCACACACATTTGGGGTCAGTCTTATGGTTTTTGAATGAAGAGGGAAAAGGATTCCACCTATTTTCCTTATCTTTGAGAAAAGAACCCAATTATAAATTTACTCAGTAGGAATAAAATATATGGTTATTTAAAAATATGTGGTTAGGGAAGCTTTTATTAGAACTTGTTGCCGTGAGAAAATGCATTACTTTATTTAAAGCTGCAAAATTCTGTGAAATGGATACTCTTAATATTCCATGTTACAAATGAGACACTGAGGCTTAGTTACCCACTGAGCTACAAAATTAAGGAACTGGACTGATTTTAGAACCAAAAGTCTCAAGCTCTCACTATAACAGCTTATTTCCTGTTTATTATAAGGATTCAGAATATTCAGGATATAGAATTTGTGTGGAGCACAGAGCAATAGTGCAAACTTTATCGAAATAAAGGTGACTAACTACTAACGGCAGTTTGGACTTGTCATATTTATCAGGGTAATAGCACAGGCATCAGAGATTTTGATCAGGAAACAATACCAATTTTTTCCTGAATCAAAATGAACAAATATTTACAGTGGTCTTCCCCTGCCCCCAACCCCTTATTTGCAGTTTCATTTTCCATGGTTTCCCTTACTCACAGTCAACCATGGTCTGGAGACATAGGATCCTCCTAATGAACCCACAGGTCACCACTAGCGAAACTGTAGGTCGCGGTGCGTTCGTCACTCATTGCACTTCATCTCATCACTTAGGCATTTGATCATCTAGTATCATCACAGGAGGAAGGGAGCATACAGTCCAGCAGGACACTTTGAGAAAGAGAAACCACACTCATGTAACTTTTATTGCAGCATTTTGTTATAATTGTTCTGTTTTTTGTTACTGTTGTTAGTGTTATGTGCCTAATTCATAAATTAAACTCTATCATAGGTATGTGCGAATAGGTAAACGCCAAGCACATATAGGATTTAGTCTATTTGCAATTTCAGGCATCTGCTGGGAGGCTTTCTCCCGATGGATAGGTGGGGATTAATTGTAATCCCCCTTGTAATTGACCATTCTTTCCTGAGAAGGACTAGAGGAGTAACTATAGCACCTACACCTTACCTGTGTTAAGGTTGAAAGGATGTTTCTATGTATAAAACCTCAGGTGTTCTCTTACCCCAGTTGTCTCTTCCATACACGTTTCTGTTTCAGCTGA
This sequence comes from Nasua narica, assembly GCA_028533885.1. Lineage (NCBI taxonomy): Eukaryota > Metazoa > Chordata > Mammalia > Carnivora > Procyonidae > Nasua > Nasua narica. The sequence continues at coordinate 26,232,088 of CM052800.1, read as the reverse complement.
AAGTAATCAATGTTGACCTTTCTCATCAGTCCCAGTTAATTAAAATGATTTATTTAAATAAAATGGAGTACATGTGAATTTTACAGCTGCATACCAGAGTTGAAGAATATTAATTTATTATAATTAGATATTTATTCTGAAGGCCTTTGAAATTATAAGGAAAACAAACTTTAATGATTAATATAACTGATGTTTTTCTCAAAAAGAGGGAATGACCATCTATATACCCACCGAGGATCATTAAGAGAGGTAACTCTTGTAAAGTCAGGTGAATGGCTAAAATTTAGCATCTCTGAATAACCCTAATTAAGACATTCCTCTGCTACAAAGATTTTCTTTCTCCACGCATCACTTAGGATTACAATGGCTTCCCTCCAGCTACTGTCATTGAAGCATATCTAGTGACAGACAGATACAGAATGATGCTGAGAAAACCCTTCTAATATGAAACATTCCTCAAACACTAATCAGAGACTCTAGGACATAGAATAATCACTCAGGTTAGATTTCTAACCTTTGCAAATCAGTCTCAGCTTTTCTTTCTGCATATATGTCCCATAACTCCCTTTCACGATGTTCTAGTACAAATAGAATTACCTATTCCTATCCCTCGACTTTTTTTTTCAGTCATTGATTTATTATTATTTTTTAATGAAAAATATTGCTTATTTTATTTTCTTATTATTTTTTCCAAATACATTTATTTTATTTTTTCAGTGTTATAAGATTAATTGTTCGGGCACCACACCCAGTGCTCCATGCAATAGGTACCCTCCTCAATACCCATCTACCCCCCCTCGAAACCCTCAGTTTGTTTCTAAGGGTCCACAGTCTCTCATAGTTCATCGCCCCCTCCAATTTCCCCCCATTCACCCCCCTCAAAACCCTCAGTTTGTTTCTAAGAGTCCACAGTCTCTCATAGTTCATCGCCCCCTCCAATTTCCCCCCATTCACCCTTCCTTTCCTTCTCACAATGCCCTCCATGTTTTTCCTTATACTCCACATGTAAGTGAGACCGTAAGATAACTGACTCTTTGCTTGACTATTTCACTCCGCATAATCTCTTCCAGTTCCGTACATGTTGATACAAAAGTTGGATATTCATCCTTTCTGATGGAGGCATAATATTCCATTGTATAGATATACCACATCTTCCTTATCCATTCATCTGTTGAAGGGCATTTTGGTTCTTTCCACAGTTTGGCTATTGTGGCCATTGCGGCTATGAACATTGGGGTACATGTGGCCCTTCTTTGTACTGCATCTGCTTCTTTGGGGTAAACACTGAGTAGTGCAATTGCAGGGTCATAGGGTAGCTGTATATTTAATTTCCTGAGGAATC
>CM052800.1:26140378-26230246 GCA_028533885.1 Nasua narica | reverse complement strand
ATTGAAGAGACTGTCTTTTTTCCACTGGATATTTTTGCCTGTTTTGTCAATGATTATTTGACCATAGAGTTGTGGACCTATATCTGGGCTCTCTATTCTGTTCCACTAGTCTATGTGTCTGTTTTTGTGCCAGTACCATGCTGTCTTGGTGATCACAGCTTTGTAGTAAGGCTTGAAATCAGGCAATGTGATGCCCCCAGCTTTGTTTTTCTTTTTCAACATTTCTTTAGCAATTCAGGGTCTTTTCTGGTTCCATACAAATTTTAGGATTGTTCCAGCCCTTTGAAAAAAAAAACCAGTGGAATTTTGATTGGGATGGCATTGAAAGTATAGATTGCTCTGGGCAGTATAGACATTTTAGCAATGTTTATTCTTCCGGTCTAGGAGCGTGGAATGCTTTTCCACCTTTTTGTGTTTTCTTCAATTTCTTTCATGAGCGTTCTGTAGTTCCTTGAGTACATTCCTCAACATCATAAAGTCTATCTATGAAAAGCCCACAGCAAATATCATTCTCACTGGGGAAAAGCTGACAACCTTCCCTTTGAGATCAGGAACATGACAAGGATGCCCACTCTCACCACTCTTGTTCAACATAGTACTAGAAGTCCTAGCGACAGCAATCAGACAACAAAAAGAATAAAAGGTATTCAAATTGGCAATGAAGAAGTCAAACTCTCTCTCTTTGCAGATGACATGATTCTTTATATGGAAAACCCAAAAGACTCGACCCCCAAACTACTAGAACTCATACAGCAATTCAGTAATGTGGCAGGATACAAAATCGATGCACAGAAATCGGTTGCTTTCCTATACACTAACAATGAAAATATGGAAAGGGAAATTAGAGAATCGATTCCATTTACTGTAGCACCAAGAACCATAAGATACCTGGGAATAAACCTAACCAAAGAGGTAAAGGATCTATCCCTCAACTTTTAAGAAGGAAGTCAAGTAACTGGCAAAGCTCTTGTCCAGTTGCTTTTTTGTCTATCAATTCTTGTCTCCAGGACTACTTTATCACCAGTCATGTGATACTTAGAATTATTAGGTAAGACTCTACATTGATATTCTCACTTATTGGAGTGTAGTTTTGGACTTATGCTATATTTAACCTCGTGGTACACTACAAATCTCTGTACTTGTAGCAATGTGACTTTGCCGTGTTTTCCCTGTATGTGGAGTATATTTCTCTGACTTATTGTCAACATTGACCATAAGATTTGTTTTGCCAATAGCATGAGAGTTCAACAGAAGTTTAGGAACAACTGGAATGCTTTTAAATCAACACTGAGACAACAAAAGTACCTGCCTCTTACATTTTGTGAAAATTAAATGAGAGATTCTGTAAGTCACGTTCAGGTCAGTGCTTCGCATATAGCAACCTCTCCTACATTCGGTATCAACTAAAGTTAACATCATTATTAGAATAAAGCTCTTTCCCCACAGTTAGACACTAAGTATTTTGAGAACAAAGGTGGTGAGTGCACCTTAATTTATGTGAGGACATGGAGGAAGAAAGGAGCAAACATTTTTTGGCAGACTTACTTTATTCCTGGCCAGGCTTTTTACATAGATTAAATGATTTCATTTCCACAACACTGAGTAGTAAATACTATTATAACCCTTAGCAAATGATAAAATTGATCTACATAAACTTAAGAAAGTTTCCTAAGTCACACAAGTAAATAAGTAGTGAGCCCAAGATTTGGACCTGGCTCCTAAATTCATGCTTTTCTCATTATACAAAACTATCCTATAGTTTTAATATACTAATACACATAGTGTCCTATGTGTAGTACCTGGAATTCTTACAAAATTGTCCCTCACGTTGATTGAAGGGCTTCACAGCTTCCAGAGAATCTCATAAGTGACCTACGCTATAATGCTGCAGCTTTTAGCTCAGATTAAGTCCGTGTAGGAAATTTGTAAGCCTGAGAAGACTGAGGATGATAAAAGAAAGCTGACTCTACACCAAAATGTACCCTACTCTGAATTCATATTGTGTATCACATATTCCTAAAATAGGTGAGAAGTACTGGCCCACGTGAGCTGGTCCCCAACGTATTCAGACTAACCTGTGTACAGAAATACTCCCACCTTACATATGTAGATATGGACTCAGAAGGACCACTGAACAACCAGCAGTTCTGAGATAACTCTTAACAAATATGTGTGTCCACTATTGTGTTAGCCTTTGGGAGGGACCTGAATGCTTATATTCCACTTGAGGATGGAAAGTATTTACCATGTTTACGGATAGTGCTGACTTCCTTATATAACTGTTAAGTAACTAACATTTGATACATTTACTGTGCTGGAATTGATGTCAATGTCAGTCTCAACATACCATTGACATTTGTCAGCATCGTGGTTGTGAAATTCTCAATCAATAAGTACTGACCAATTAATGCTAAATTTTGAATTAAGTCTGACAAGGAATAAGAGATCTTTTTATTCATCATTATTTCCTGTGTATTTTGTTTTAAAATGAAGATACATTTACAACTGTAGCCATTGGATTTCCTACAATATAAAGGCTGTACATATGTATACACACCTATTCTCTTTTATAACTAATGAGATCATCATAGGAGTACCTCTTGTATATTCTAAATTTTGAATACATATAAGTACTTCATAAGTATCTTAAAGGAGAAAGTACTTGTATTTAAAATTGATTATTTCTACATTTGAAATCTCAAACTCAGCATACCTCAATGAGCTATTTTTCCAGGAGGATATAATGGAGAAGAGGCAGTCAAGTAGTATATGATATAAAAATGGTGAATGAAAAGATTTCTACATTTGAAAGAGTGAGTGAAGCAATTTATTGATGGAATAAAATGATAGGGAAGAAAATGTCTCTTGTGAGCATTGCTTGTGATAGGTCAGGCATCAAAAATTCATTTGTGCTTTATCGAAACAATTTCCAAAAGCAGGCACTAGGTCTTGAGAATAATGACTCATGTTTGAGTGCCACTCTTGAATTTCTTTGGAAAATCACCTTAAGACAGTGAAGCTTCTTCACCCTTATCCCAATTTCATTTTTACTGGAAAACATAACAAGAGCAATAAAAGAAGAATGCTATAATCTCTTTCACACCTCTCCACCCTTTTCAACAATGAAAGCAAATTCCAGTTCTAAGAGTCCTAAGGCTTTTATAGCATTCCTGTGCTCCATTTTAAAGGTGAAAAGTAACCCCCTCTTCAGAGACTATGGTGTGACTTAGTTGTTGACACTCTATTTCCCATATGTGAAATAAAGATTCTATTTTCCAGATGTGATTATCTTGGTAGTCTGGGGAAGTTTACTCTGCTCTGACATTCCTTTCTCCACGGTGCTTGCTTCTCTTTCACTATTTCATTCTTGTTGTCTTTAACAGGAGATGAGTAGCAGACCAAAGACCTTGACCATTAACTCACAAGGTTGACTCATTAAGTTCCTTGCCTGATGGACCACAATCAACTCAGCTAACTTACGCTAAATTATAACACTTCCGAGAACTATAGAAACACTCCCCCACCCCCAAAAGATCTTTAGTCTCTTGTTAATGACACTTGCAGGCTGAAGTTTCTGATACTACTGATCTTCAGTCAGGGAATATTTTGTGTGTTTTTTATGTGTGTGTGCATGTACAAATGTATGAAAGTGCAAACGTTTAGAGGTGAAATTTATGAAGCAAGAAATATTTCACATGTTTTATATTATAAAAGGCTATCTTAAGGACAAACTTTCTACTTTTTATAAAAATTTATTTAGACCTAGTCTAACATTTGAATAAGCGCTAATCTGTTTCTCTAGCAAAGTTTGAAGAGAAGAGATACTGATTTTTAGAAACTCCTTTGGAAACATATGTATTCCCAGTAATTAGAATGATGGATATTAAGTAACATTTCAAAATGGTTGCAGCTCCTAAAATGTGCATTTATATATAATTTATGTGTTTTTTCAAGTTATATGGTAAATTAATATGAATATCTACTCTAAGAAAAAAGCATGGTACGTATTTTGCAAATAGTGTAGATATATCAACTGATTATTTGTATATAAATATAAGATACATACATGTCTGTTTATCTCTATCTATGATCTTATATTTCTGATTGCATGAGAATGTTTTCCACCTTTCCTGTGAACATTTATATTGAGGCACAGAACCATGAAATCTTACACTGAAAGCCAATGTATAAATCACAGATATACTTGTATCTGTTCTAGCTGAAGCAGGGAATAGAACATTTATTGGAAATTTTCACCCTGAGGTCACAGAGGCAGCTCCATCTTAACATATTCATAACATGATTCATTATCCCACCCTTCCTTCCTGACATAACATCTCTCACTTGATTAATAGCATTATCCTCATCCCTGTCCTCCAAGCGAAAATCCTCAGGCACATTTTCCATTCCCTCATCTCCCTTTACTGACAGAATCCATCAGTCACCCAGTCTTATTATTTCGATTTCTTCCAAAATCATTCTTCTCTTCTCCATGTCAAATGAAGCTATCTTAGATTAGGCTCTATATTAAGATACTAGATAAAATTTGGTAAAAAGGGACCCCCAAATGCAAGGAAGTCTGGTGGTCCAGGGAAGGTACGTTACTTTACTTCCTGAGGTCATTCAAGGACCAGATTCCTTCTCTACTGTTTCATTTTCACCGTCCATGTGATCAGAGTGGGCTTATCCTTAATTTCCAAGTTCTAGCAGGCAGGAGGAGAAAAAGAGAGGTGAGGTAAGGCCAATAAGTATATCCAATATAAACTTGTAAAAGTTAGTGAATTTACAGAAATTTTTTTTCAGGAGCCTTTGGAAAAGGTGAATCCTTTGGAAAAGGTGAATACTTTCATTATAAAGCAAAATAATTTCATTCAATAGGTCCTTTTTCTGCATATATCAGCTCAATGACATGGGCTTGTTATAATTATTTTAGAATTTCTTTTGTGTGTGTGCAGATACTGAGACCCATTCCTTTCCCTCACTTGATAATAAGGTTTGAGCCTCTCCTATGTTTTTAACAATTAATTCTAATAGACAGGGCGAGAGAACATTCCTACTCAGAAGCAATACTGGATTCAACTCACGACTCTGCCAATTTACTAGCTGCATGATGTTAAGCAAGTTACTTAAGCCCTTAATTTGCTCATCAGCCAATTGAGGATAATAATAGTACCTACCTCAAAGGATTTGTATGAGGAATGTTAAAAGATAAAATGAATCGTATTAAGTTTTCAAGAGTTTATTTGAGCAAAAATCAATTTGAATCAGGCAGCACACAGGAACGAGGGAAAAACTATAATACAGAAAGTTTGGAAGCAAGGAAAGGAAATTATTTGATTGGCCATAGCTTAAAGCTTGTGATTATGATTGGCTGTAATTGATTGTCTTCACTGTTTTGATATCATAATTTTGAGGTGTTTACAGGCTTAGATTTCAGTTTGCTTACAGAGGTTGCCAAAATATTAGAGCTATATCAGTTTAATGGTCTCCCTGTTTGATTAATTTAACAGGATTAACTGAATTCAAACAATGTTTGACAAATGATAAGCTCTACATAAGTGTTAGTTATCTGACAAGAAGACAAGATTCATTTGGAGTTGAGTGTCCTCAAGATATTTTTTTTCACTATTAATACACACACTCAATTCTTCTATCTTTTCTACCCATGATGATTCAGGGGAGGCTCAAATATTTCCCTATCTCCTCACATGTAATCATTTCTGGATGTTGCCCCCCATCCGCTCCCCATCCTAATGGGAGGAACTTTGGTAGAGTGGGATAGGAGGAAGCTATTCCTAGGGAAACTAAGCAAGATGATCTTCAGTTAAAAAAAACTCTAGGCTTTCTGTCAGTTGGGAATCTTTAAGTGGACCCCTTTGATCTCTAGACAGACTAGGTGGTGTATATTTCAGGTCTTGACTACATGTGACAGAAGCCCAACTCAAAATAGCTTAAGCAAAAAAAAAGAATTTATTGGATAATGTAACTGAAAACTCCAGTGGTCTATTTCACTTCTGGCATGGTTGATCAGATGCTTAAGTGATGTGAGACACCTGACCCTTTTTAATTTTTGGCTCTGATTTTCCTTCCTGTGCCCTTTGCTCTAAGCTACATTTTTCCTCAGGTGGTGGTAAGAGGGCCACCGGGAACCCTAGGTCTATATCTTGGCAGACAGAGTCTATCTCCCAAAATATCTGCCAAAAGTGCCAAGTTTTGATTGCATCTTCCTTGCTTGGCTAAAATCAGCTGTCTATCCCTGAACTACTTACTGTGGCAAGCAAGAAAATATTCTGATTAGTTTGGGTTGGGAGCAGGCAAACACAACAGCTGTGGAGAACACCAATAATGCCCTGCTTCTCTTCTACAGGATCCCTATCATCTAAGAAAATGTTCACCCATAAATACTCTCTCCTAAGAGAAGCCCTAGGGGCAAGTCCTGGCATAAAGCTTTACCATGTAAGATCTTCAAATCATCACTAGTCAGTTGATAACTGCTAGCCAATTTTGTGTATTAAAGCCCATTCTTATGCATCAATAAATGATGTGGAGAGCCTGAGTAGCCAATTGTGAAGGTGCTGGTTGTTTTATTCATTACATCTTCCCAAATCTTTTGATGCTCATATAAGAATTGGAGGCTAGAGACATAAAAGCCTAAACAGTAGGATCAAGTGTTCTAACTAGAGTGTGTGTTGAACTGTCATAAAAATATGAGGACATTCTGAATATATAAAATTATATTTTTGACCCAAGAATGATCAGGATTCCTTGCACATATGTTGGCTCAGTGGGTTAAAGCCTCTGTCTTCGGCTTGGATCATGATCATGATCAATGAGCCACCCAGGTGCCCCAAAGAAAGTAATTATTGACTGAAACCAAAGGAAAATAAAAAACACACAAATTTTCCAAAAATCTATACTATAATCCATGAAAAAGCATATAAACTTATCCTTAGATTCTTCGTCTAAAATTCAGTGGAAAATTTGGTCATAGCAGGATACATAGTTGTATTTTAGTTCAATTCTCTTCTTAGGGGCAATTGAGTTCACAACTATTTATTTACCCCATCCACACTGGAAAAAAAAAAAAAAATGTCAGTCTCAGCACCAAGCACTGAGAAAAATGAGTGCACTTTTCCTGCCATACTTCTTGTGGGAATGACTATCCCGAAACCCTGTTATCAGAGAACATGCTTGTGTTCATCTAACTTTGACCTTGGCACAGTCATAAGCATATAAATGTCACCAAAGAGGTTCTGAAGGGTCCTAGAATAGCTACTAGTGATCTGTGGTCTGAGAAGTTCCTGCTGGATTCTGGAATTCAGGGTTTGGGAAGTTGTAAAGAATCAGCTTATCTCACCTGAATTCTAAGATTTCAGTCCTTGGGAGTGTATTTGCCCATGGGGGTGGAAGGGAGACACTTTTCACTACACTAAATATCCTACTACTTTTCCTATTATTCCTATCTTCAGCTTAAATGAGTCCAAAGGTAACCTAGAAGGGCATGAGATATTCAAAGGATAAAACTCATGTTGTAGTAAATCTGAATGTGCATTTTTTTAAAACTCATCCTTCCATATTTTTAAAATGTTCCCTGTAAATATATAATTTTTGGTTCTTCATTCATCCTTCCAAGAAAATTTTAAGGAGCACCAACTCCTGTATTGTGTGTTATGGGTTCAATACTGTGTAGAATTGACATGCCCACATGCTGGGGGATTACACTGAGGTAGGACAGCTGGAAGTGGCTTTCCAAGAACGTACAAACACACCTTCAAGATACCATGGAAAAGTGGGAATAAAAACAAAGTGATATGGATTAGATTCATAATTTAATTAAACACCACGACCAGAATTCTTATAAAAAGGAGATCAAGGAGGTCAGCCTACAGATGGCTGAAGAAGGTTTAGCAGGGTTTAAATATGTTAGGTGGCATGAACTGTTTGGCACCAGAGAATGTTTGATTAAGGCATAATTTTATGTTGGGGATTAGCACAAGGCTGCGCAGACTAGTGGCTAAAAGCACCATTTTTGATGCAGGTCAGTAGGTGCCAACTATTAGTGCAATAGAAATAGGAGGAGAGGGGCACCTGGGTGGTTCTGTCAGTTAAGCCTCTGACTTGGGCTCAGTTCATGATCTCAGCGTCCTGGGATGGAGTACGACATGGGGCTCCCTACTTAGCAGAGAGCCTACTTCTCCCTCTCCCTCTGCCTCTCTCCCGTGCTTATGTTCTCTCTCTTTCTCAAATAAATAAAACATTAAACAAAAAATAGGTGGAGAAAAGAAACACAGTTTCACAATTTTCATAGACACAGATTGGAGAGCATAACAGACCGAAGTAGGTTTATACTTCATTCCGTAGTTGTATAGTCTTGTCTCCAAAATAGAGTGGGAGATGTTTCACTGGCATGTTCAGGATAAGATTACTTGAACTTCCTATACATAAAGATAAGAAAAAAATAATCTTGAGGCCCCTGGTTGGCTCACTTGGTTAAGCATCCGACTTCAGCTCAGTCATGATCTTAGGGTTCTGGGATCAAGCCCCAAGTCAGGCTCCTTACTGAGCAGGGAGTCTGCTTGTCCCTCTACTCCTCCCACCACTCTCTCAAAAAAATAAATAAAATCTTTTTTTAAAAAGAAAGAAATTAATCCCTTTCTGACATTTAATACAAATTGTGTTAATAAAAATTAATGCATCTAATACAATAATACATGTATATGTTATACATAAATGTATAAATAAGCAATAAGTAAATATATAAATGGGTATAATGAAGTGGATGTTTATGTCTCCTTCACCCCTAAATTTATATGTTGAAATATTAATCCCCAAGGTGGTGGTATTTGGAGGTGTGACCACTGGGAGGTGATTAGGTCATGAACCTCTTATGAGTGGGATTCATGCCCTTTTAAAAGAAACCCTAGAGAAACCCCAAATCCTTTCTGCCATGTGAAAACACAGTAAATAGATGTCATCTGTGAACCAAAAAGCAGGCTCTTACCAGAGACTGAATCTGCTAGCATCTTGGTCTTGGATTTCCTAGGCTCCAGAACTGCAAGAAATAAATCTGTTATTTACAAGCTTCTCATAAACTATGGTATTTTGTTATATCAGCCCAAACAGACTAAGACCCAGGAAGTGTATGCATTTTAGTCTCCTTTTTAACTGATTAGGTGCACAAAGTTAAAAAAAAAAAAAGAAAATGATTGCCTTAATTAGTAGCATAATTAATAGCTTAGGAGAGTGGGGACAGAATTAAAATTTTATTCTATAATTCCCTAAGTTGAAACTAGGTAGTATTTCTCTGATTATACACTCTATTACACTAGCTACTGCCTTCTTCCTCCTCCTTTTCTCCTTCTTCTTCTCCTTCTTCTTCTTCTTCTTCTTCTTCTTTTTTGTAATTATATGCTGCACAGATGCTGGACACACTTTCTCCCAATTAATACAAAGATTAATTACACCTATGGTCTAATATTAGCAGTGTTGTAGTAATATAAATTTACTAACATACAAGATGCTTTCCTCCAAGGAAATTAAAGAGAATTTATCTATAGCAATGATATATAAATTCATATTTTGAGACAAAAATTCATTTTTGGGGTATAGTTGACACAATGTTATATTAGTTTCAGGTTTACAGCTTACTGATTTGACAATTTATACATCATACTATGTTCACTACAAGTATAGTTACTATCTGTCCCATTACATCACTATTACAATATCATTGTACTATATTCCTTATGTTCTGCTTTTTATTCCCATGACTTACTTATTCCATAACTGGACGCTTGTATCTCCCACTCTGCTTCTCCCATTTTTCCCAGCCCTCCATTCCCTTCCCCTCTGACAACCATCAATTTGTTCTTCATATTTATAGTTCTGATCAAAAATCCAATTTTGAGATAACATTCTAATAATAGAGATAATTATGAGACAAATAGATCCCTAGGTGAGCCCATGAGTTCATTCATGTACCATCTTTGGTGCTATATTTCTCAAATGTAACTTACTGCTGAAAGACATTTAAAAAGATAGAGCATAATATATAAAGTAATCAAAGCCCATGTAACTACTCTCCAGAATTAACTCTTGCTAATATTCTGTTTATTTGATTTGTCTTTCTTAAAATAAAAGCATCAAAACATTACAAATACAGATGATGTCTCTCATCTCAGTAACATTCCTATTCCCTTTCTTCATCAACCCAGAGTGTCCTCTACTACCATGAATTTAGTATATGTTTAGATATATACTAAATATGTATCTTCATAATATATATATGTATATATATATACATACACTAAATATATCTGTTCATCATCCATACACACACAGAGGAAATATTGCTTTGTAAAGTTTTTTTGAAACCTACATATAATTGTGTATAGTATACATATCCTGCAACTTGGCTTTTTCACTTAACATTATGTTTTTGACATCTACTAATAATAGACATTTAAATAGACATGAATCAGAAATCTGACATTAAAAAAATTTATATTTATCTTGTTTGTTGATGGAGTGTAGATTCTTTAACATTCAGCAGTAAACAGCCCTCTTTGTAACTCCAAATAATGTTTCTCCAGGGAGTTTATAAATACAATTTCTAGGTTAAGGGTATAGTTACTAGTTCTTCCAAATTTTCCATAGTAGTTCAATCCAATACTATGGATTGAACCCAGCAGTATTTGTGGGAATGCCAGTTTGTCTGCAAGTTTTACTTGTATTGCTATCATATTCTTTTTTCTTTTTCTTTTTACCAATACTATCAGTAAAGTGATTCTCATTTTCATTTGCATTTTTGATGACATCAAAATTCCCATTTTTGATTATTAATAATATTCAGCATCTTCTCTATTGACTATTCAGTTTTTTTTTCTTTTTTCATGAATTATCTGTTCCTTTAGCCTTCCTTTACTGAAAGATTGCCTTAATGAAATTTAGATCTCCTCTCAGCCTTAGGATTTTAGTAAAATCATTTAATATATACATTATATCATTATATAAGTACACATACTTACTAATATGATGTATTATGTATAATATATAATATATATGTATGCACAGCAAATAAAACCTGCATATATATACATAAAAGTGTATATACACATGTGGTCATATATGCATATATAAACACACAAACTCTCAGCATGACTCTTTTAATTTTGCTTTTGTCTTAACTTAATATATCCATACGCTGTTCTCTTTTTGTTTGTTCATCAGCCTTAGTTATACAGTAAAGTTAGTTTTCATGTATTATGCACTCTGCATCTTGCAAATTACTCTCCTGGGGGGAGCTGTCAAATGAATACATCCCATGGCTGATTTTATATTCGAACAAGTGTCCTGAACCTTCTTCATTACATGCTCACCTTGAGACCACATCCCTTTTATGTGAACAGTCTGTGAGGCATGACAGATAAGCTCAGGAGGTCCCTAAAGACAGTTTGGGTTAATGTCATATTCTTTTACCCTAAACCCTCTTTGTTCCTATATGTATCAAGAGCACACCCTTACTAAGTTTCCTTAACCTAGGCAGAACTTGTTAGTCTAAAATTAGGCCTAAATGTGCAAATTTACTATTTTTCTCGATACATGAAACTTCATGCTGGACCTCTTTTCCATAGTAGGGTGGTGGGAAATGGAGAGAGAACAATTAATTCAAATCAGAAAGTGAAAATTCCATTCAAGTCTCGTGGAAAGAATTCATTGTCCAAAATTAAGTGTATTTATCTTAAAAACTCACATTTTACTTTACAAAATTTCAAAGAAAACTCCAATACCCAAAGTACCATCTTCCACTACACTAGGAATATCCTTATAGCAAATTTAATTCTAACACAAATAAGAAATCTCAGAAACTAAAATAATTTTAATTTATGGTAGATCGTTAAAGGCTTATTAGGAGCTTATGAAATATTCTTCCATGAGGTGACTAATGCAGTGGGCATAAATAGAATAAAGTGTCCTATTAAGAATTTTAACAAATATGAAATTAGAAATCTAGCTCCCACAGCTGTGGATTATTTTTTCTTAAGTAGCACAGCTGAAATTTTAGAAATGGTCTCTAAGTGGGAGGAGGTGTCTATTAATTAATTAAGTCATCCGACCATTTTCCATTCATATCCTAGCAAGGCTGGGATAGAGATTTAGATCATTAGCTTATCTTTTAGGGATAGGGCCAGAAATGTTGGTAATGGCCTGTGGACTTGTGAATTATACTCTTTCTTTTTTACTTTTTTGAGACTGACTTGCACTCTTGGCTTTTTATACTTTGAAAAAGTTGGCACAAAATTTATTTTGTGATTTCATTCCAAAATAAAAGTCAGTGTGTGTCTGAGAATCATTCTAAGTGATTTCTTAAAAATGAGGATCATATATTTTTATTTTTTATTTTTATAATTTTTTCTTTTAAATAGAATGTATTTTTAGAATAGTTATAAGTTCAAAGCAAAATTGAGCAGAAGGTACAGAAATTTCCCATATACCCTCCATCCCCATACAATCTACAGCCTCTCCCATTGTCAACATCCTGCAATAGAATTATAATGTTTGTTACAATTGATGAACCTACTATCATTACAAAAGTAATGATATTATATTTAGACTTTATAACCCAAAGTCTAAAGTTTACATTAGGGTATACTATTGGTATCGTACAGTCTATGGGTTTTGACTAGTGTTTATGGTATGCATTCTTCATCATAACATAATATAGAAAAGTTTCAATACCCCCCAATCCTCTGTGCTTTACTTATTCTTTTCCCCTTCCCTTCTAATCTGGAAAGCACTGATCTTTTAACTTTTTATTTATTCACAATTTTGTCTTTTCCAGAATTTCATATATTTGGAATCATACACCATGTAGGCTTTTCAGATTGGCTTCTTTCACTTAATAGTATACATTTAGGCACCCCACCTTTGGTACATTTTATAATCAAAGTTTTTTTTTTCTCATTGTTGACAATTAAGATTTTTTAAAAAGATTTATTTGTTTATTTTAGAGAGAGAGAAAGAGAAAGCGTGTTGTGCATGAGTGGGGAGGGGGTAGAGGGAGAGAGAGAATCTCAAGCAGAGTCCCTGCTGAGTGAGGAGCCTGATGCAGGCCCAATCTCACAACCCTGAGATCATTACCTGAGCCAAAACCAAGCCAAAACTCAGATGCTCAACCAACTGGGCCACCCAGGTGCCCCTACAATTAAAGTTTCTTTATCATACGTATCTTTTGCAAATATTTTCTCCTGGTCTGTAGCTTATCTTTTTATTAACTTGACAGTATCTTCTGCAGACTAAAAGTTTTTAATTTTAATGAAATCCAGCTTATCGATTATTTCTTTCATGAATCCTAGCTTTGATGTTGTATATAAAAAGTCATTGACATATCCAACGTGTTCCAGATTTTCTCTTATATTACCCTCTGGGAGTTTCATCGTTTTGCATTTTACATTTAGTTTTGTGTTTCACTTTGAGTTTTTGTGGATGATCCATTTGTTTGTATTTATATGAGTTTATTTCTGGGGTCTCTATTCTGCTCCGTTGATTTATTTGTCCATTCTTTTGTCAATACCAGACTGTCTTGATTATACTGTAAGTTTGTAGTGATTCTTAAAATCAGATTGCATCAGTCTTCTAACTTTGTTCTCCTCCTTTAATATTGTGTTGGCTATTATGGGTCTTTTGCCTCTCTAAATAGATTATGTAAACTTTAGAATAAGTTTATCCATATCCAGAAAATAAGCTGGTGACATTTTGATTGGGATTGTGTCGAATCTGTAGATCAAATTGGGAACAACTGACATCTTGCCTGTGAGTCTTGCTATCTGTGAACATGGACTATCACTCAATTATTTAGTTCTTTCTTGATTTCTTTTTTTTAGTGTAATTATACAACTGTAGAATATTTTGGACTCCCAGAAAGAACAATATTAAGCTTTAATATTCTGGGGATAATCTTTTTGGTTTATGATAGGGTTGCTGGATTCCAATTGGGGTGAAGAAAGTCTTATTAATAATTCTTTTCAATAGAGGATATGGCCTCCTGCTTCATTTACCTTTCATGTAGGAGTCTTGTACAACTCAGATGTGAACCACCTTGGATCTGAAGTGTTTTCTTTGATTTATCAAAATTTTGTAGTTCTCTTCATATAAATCTTCTATACATTTTGTTCAATTTATACATGAACATTTCATTTTGAGAGGTGCTAATATAAGTGGTATTTTGTTTGTCATTTCCATTTGTTCACTGATGGTATGTAGCAAAATAATTAACTTTCGTATGTTAAACTTGTATCCTGAAACTTTGATATAATCAGTTATTAATTCCAGGAGGTTTTTTGTTTTGTTTTGTTTTTAGGTTTTTGGGTTTGTTTTTTTGTCCAATATTTCAAATTTCCATACAGGCAACCATGTCATCTACAAAAAGACAATTTTATTTCTCATTTCCAAACTCTATGCCTTTTAATTTCCTTTTCTGATCTATTACATTAGCTAGGACTTCTAATACGACGTATAGTATTATACAAAAGGTATAGTGAAAGGGAACATCCTTCCCTTACTCCTGATAGTAGCAAGGAAGTGTCAAGTTGTTAACTATTAACTGTAATGTTAGCTTAGATTCTTTGTAGATGTTATTTATTCATTAGAGGAGGTTCCCCTCTGTTTTTATTTCACGTCTATGAATGGGTATTGGATTTTGTCTGATGCTTTTCTGTATCTATTGATATAATCATGTGACTTTGCTTATTTCACCTGTAGATGTTATGGATTACATTAATTGATTTTCAAATATTGAAATTGCCTTCTGTACCTTGGATAAATCCCACTTGGGCATGATATGTAGCAAAATAATTCTTTTTATATGTTTTTGAATTCCATTGTTAATATTTTGTTGATGAGTTTGATATCTATATTCACAAGAGATGTTGGTCTTTTTTTTTCTTTTTTTCTTCTAATACTTTTATCTAGTTTTGGTATTAGGGTAATGCTGACCTCATAGAATGAATTAGGAACTATTTCCTCTGTTTTTATCTTCTTAAAAAGACTGTAGAGAATTGTTATATTTTCTTCCTTAAATGTTTGGTACAATTCACCAGTGAGATCTTACGAGTCTGTTGCTTTTTGTTTTAGAAGGTTGTCATTTATCAATTCAATTTCCTTAATAGATGTAGGGCCTAGTCTTCTGAGAGTTTGGACAGATTGTGACTTTCAAGAAATTGGTCCATTTCATTTAGGCTATCAACTTTGTGGGCATTGAACTGCCAGTTGTATTCCTTTATTATCCTTTTAATTTCCATGGTATCAATGGAAATAATCCTTTTTTCATTTCTGATATTACTAATATCAGAACTGATATCTTTTTCTTAGCTAGAAGCTTACCAATTTTGTTCTTGTTTTTTTTCAAAGAAGAACATTTGGTTTCATAGGTTTCCTTTATTAATTTCCTGTTTTCAAGTTCATCTATTTCTACTCTATTGTTACTTTTTTTCTGCTTTGAATTTCATTTGCTCTTCTTTTCCTAGTTCCCAAAGATTGGAACTTAGATTATTGATTTTAAACCTTTATTCTTTTTTAATATATTCACTCAATGCTATAAACTTCCCTCTAAGCACTACTTTCACTCATACCACAATTTTGATAAGTTATATTTTCATTTTCATTGAGTTCAAATATTTTTTCATTCCTCTTGAGGTTTCTTATTTGATGAATGTGTTATTTAGAAGTGTGCTCTTTAATGTCCAAGTATTTGGGGATTTTCCAGTTATATTTCTGTTACTTATTTCTAGTTTAATTCTAATAATATCTAAGAGTATACATTAGTATAATTCTTTTATAGTCTGACAGCATATGTTGTATAATTTCTATTCTTTAAACTCTTTAAGGTGTTTTTATGGCCCAGAATTTGGTCTGTCTTGGTGCATATCCAGATCATATTTTGGAAAATACTGCGATTGTTGTCATCATAACAATTTACGTACTATACCAGGATGACAACTCTGAGACAGCATCTTCATTCTTCAATGATATGTAATCTTTTTTTCTTTTCACATTCATTATTTCTCCTTCCACAGATGGGTGATATTGCCAAGATATTCACCCAAAATACCAATAAAACATATTTAACATTAAATTTTATTTGGTGCCTCCACCTGTTTAATTTTCCAATGGAGCTGTGAATGGAGCTAAGTGCCTAAGGCAAAGCCTATATGCTAGTCTTTATTAGAAGGTCAATCCCAAAGAACATGAGTAGAGACAAGTGAAGTGAGGAAAGGGAGAAGGAAGATGTAAGGATGCATCACCAGGCTCGTTGCTTCTTTGTATTAAGAAGAGGGTTGATATAGTCAGATTGACCTGGATAAAATTGGTTGTAGAACATTTGCTTGCCGTAGTGGAGACTGGGAGAGCTGGATCTCTTGAGCTCAGGAGTTTGGGGTTGCAAAATGCTACACCAGCTGGAAATCCACATCAACTTCAGCATGAATGTGATAAAGCTTCAGGGGCAGATCATTATTAAGTTAATATTATCTAGCATGACAGCTAAGTCTTGGATTAGATACTTGACATTTACAACAAATATTTTCTACTTTTTACCACATTTATTATTTTGCATTTTATATTATCAAAGCACAGTTATTTATAAATTTTAAATCTTTTTTTCTTATGATAGGAAACTATAAAAAATACACACACACACACACACACACACACACACACACACAAAACCCAGAATAATGAACTCTTAAGTACCTGTCACCGAGTTTCAACATTGACCAACGCATGGCCGATATTTTTTTACAGAATTATTGTATCCTTTTCTAACTTGTAAAGAATCAGAACTAGAATGCAGCAAGAGGCATAATGGTCTTGATCAGGTTGGGATACAAGTGGAGGCCTGGCAAACCCATCAATTCAGGTGAACTCCAGGGCTTGGAATATCATCAACAAGCTTATTACAATAGTTACTATTTACTTGCTGCTTTATCTTATTCAGTCAATTGCTTCATCAACCCTAAGGGAAGAGTCTGTCTCTAAAAGTTGTTTTTGGAAAAATGCCTTAGTTTGACTTTTTAGTATATTTGCTAAGTTAAGTATATGAATGGTAATGGCTTTTGATTAAGATCCAGTTTATAAATCTAACCTAATAGTGACTCACAAGTAAATAATACTCAATGTCTTTGATGAATGTTCCTCACCCTTAGCATTACTTAATTGAAGAGAATAAAAATCTAAATCTAGATAAAGCAATTTATTATTGAGGATGCTCTGAATTTAATATCTGTGTTTTAGAACTGACCTGTGCAGACTAGTTGTTGAATAATTAAAAAGAATGATATTCACCAGTCCAGACTCCAGGATGCTGGCTTTCAGTAACCATCTGCTAATGAAACCCCTGAGAATTCCCACAGAGCAGAGAAAACAAATGTTACACAATTATGCCAGGCATTTCTCACTTCCTTTATAGTAATACACCATCCAATTAACAACCTGGTGGGCCTGGGGATTCATAAAATTTTGAATAGAACCTTTAGGCTTTCTCAAACCAACTGCTAGAATTAAATATAAAAGGAACCAAGATCATTAGATGAAAAACTTATCTATAAATATTTAATTCCTTGTCTTGGAATAGAACACCAAGTTTTAGTTCATGACGTCAGATTACAGATTTGTGAGGGACCTTGAAAGGTCATGCAATCCAGACCTCTGCCTCTGGGAAGGACTGGGTCCGGGACATGCTGGCAAATAGCTGGATCCCATTTCCTCCAAATCAATAGGAAGAAATGGGCATCCCATTCTTTAGTAATGCTGAAAAGATTCAAGATGTAACAGCATCCAGTATTCACAATTGACTTCAAATCTCGGAGAAAATCTTTATTTCTCCCTGCGTTCCATGGCACACCAGTACTTCCTCCCTAAGATTGCCTATCACGTGCTTTGGGAAGGAATAAACTTCAAAATGAAAGTTTAGCCAAACATAACAACACATGCTCTCCTCATAAACACTGTAGGGTATTGTGAGGTAGCACAATTTGACCAGCAACGGATCCCTGAGATATTTTCTCTTGGGGTCCTTTCATATTATATGAAATCTCACCAGAGAATACAGGTAGTTAACTATCTATGATACTTCTAAGGGTCAGTTTTTTTGGCTCAAGTCTATTTTTCCCCATGAAAATTTAGAGTAGCTAAAGCTTGTATTCCCCACCAGTTCACTAAATTCATTGTCAGTTTTGCAATGAAGAGATTAATATAGAAAGAAAGGTGTTCCCCTGTTAATATTTCTAACATTTCCTCGGACATGTGTTTTTATATAGTATACTCTTAGCTAATGTTCAAATGAATAAATGATGAAGAAATGAATGTACTAAAGATTGGCAAAGCAATCTTGAATAACCTGCATGTTTAGGAACTGAATTGACTATGCTTGATAAAGCATATTTTTCCATTTTGTTGCTGCTTTATCCTCCACCTGATTTTTTAACCCTACCATGGGTAATCTATCATCTTATCTTCTAAATTTCTCTAAGGGTATCTCATACCTCTCTTTGCTAATCTTATACCTACACAATTGCAAAAATATAAGACCAGGTGAGCCTCCTTTCTGACTTCCCTGCCTTCGAGTGTCTTGCTTACTTAATCTCTGTTCTTCTATTTACACCAATGTCAATATAATCTCTTCATGAGATTGTAATGTGGGAAATATTGATAAGGACATTTCTTTCAGTATCAGTATCTTCATTGTAAAATCAAGGATGAATTTGATGAATTGATGGGGAATATCTAATACAGTCTCAGAAATTTTTTGGAGGTTATTCAGCACTCTACTTGTTATCGAAAAGCAATCAACAAAAATGCAAGGTAAAGAATTAGTGTTAGAAGAGAGAATTACAAAAATCAAGATATGTGAGAATTTTAGAATCTGTTATATTTAACACTGGGAAAGGAGAGAATGTATGGAGTGATTAGGATTTGTCTGAGTATTACAATAAATCAACCCATTTAGAGTACTAGATGAATGTGACAAAAAACAATGAAAAAGAGTTTTTAATAAAGTCAAATCTTTCTGAACAAACTCAGCACCATTTTGGAATTAAATTCTATCGACTCACACACTATCATGTTATTTTTCAGCTTCTACAGAACAATTTCAGAGTTGAATGGAGGTGTTAATTATCTTTGTTGGAGCGTCATGTCCTAACTTGTTAATATTCCTAAAAGGCTGTCCTTGAAATATATAGTATTGGTTTCCTGTAGGAATGCTTCCTGCTGAAGACTTAAGAACAACTACAGCAGAAAATGTATTTGGTGTACATGTCTTCCTTGCTTTGCGAGGTAGATGTTTTCATAGAACAAATCTAATCGAATTTTATAAACCAGTATTTTTAAGTGATAATGAGTTTTACTCTGTTTGGATCTATCTACCTATCATCTATCTATCTATCTATCATCATCTATCATCTATGTATTGGTTCATTATCTATCTAGATGTTATCTATGTATTTATCATCTTATCTGTATATTTATTATATCTACTATCTACCTACCTCACTACCTAACTACCTACTATGACATGGTAAGAGTCCTACGACTTAGGACTCTTACCATGATTTCCTCAAGAAACTAGAGGCAATCACTGCTAAATATGTATGTCGAGTAAATTGTTTTATATGTTGAGTTTCCTTAAACAATGCACATGTACAAAGTCTCTGTTCATATGCTAAAAGGAATTATCTATCAGCCCTCTCTCATCTGTAAGAGGGGAAGGTAAAGCTTTGGCACCAAATCTCAGCAAACTGCTGATAAAATGACAAATGCCTAACTTTACAAATTTCCTCTCTAAAGACCTAGGAAGGCAACAGAAAGAATTGACAGATGGGCTGGAGCCATTTTATTGAAGCAATTACTAGAAATCAACTAATTCCACTCCAAAATGAAAAATAAATGGGATATGGTAGGGTTTTGTTACAGCACAAAATCTATATTAGCTACTAGAAAGTGAAACAGTGTGATTATATGAATTTCATTTACTAAAATGAAGGGGGAATCAATATAGCATTTAAGAAAAACACAAAAACTCCCAGAGTAAGAAGTACGTAGAATGTGCTTGGGCTGCCACATATTATTATTATTATTTTTGGACAACCATTCAACACCTTGTTTATGTCAAATTCAAGGCAAACTGCAGAGCTGTGTACTGTCCAAAGAAATCTCCTTAGAGGAAAGGTCAAGGTCACAGTTGGCAGATGGATGCTTTATTTTCCCCTCAGCATTTAGGAAGGCAGCTTGTATCTGATGGAGCAGTGAGGCTGTCATCAAAGGGCCCTGAAGCTGACCTCTTCATTTTGAGAAGATCCAGGACATGAGAGCAGAGAGAGATTATTTCTCTGATGCTGTCACCTCTGTGAACTGGTTCCCTAACGATGGATGTATTTAAAACAATTCTGCAAATGATACCCAAGGGCATGGCTTCTGAGCAGATTTTGTCAGCTGCTTGAAGCAGGCAAGTTTCGAGAACATGCAATCTTCCTTTTCACAGCTGATCCAGCCCGCTACTCTCTCTGAATGCTATCCTCCCAACATTCAGATCTTTGTCTCCATCTCAAGAGTACTCTAACACGGTGATTTCAGTCTTAGACACACCCATCCACACACCTGGCTTTTCTTTCTTGAAATTTTTAACATCTTTACAAAGTTATCTTTTTTTCCCCAAATACTTTTATTTTATTTTTTCACTGTTACAAGATTAATTGTTCATGCACCACACCCAGTGCTCCATGCAATAGGTGCCCTCCTCAATACCCACCACCAGGCTCGCCCAACCCCCATCCCCTCCCCTCCAAAACCCTCAGTTTGTTGCTCAGAGTCCACAGTCTCTCTCATGGTTCATCTCCCCCTCCGATTTCCCCCCATTCACCCTTCCCTTCCTTCTCACAATGCCCTCCACGTTTTTCCTTATGCTCCACGCGTGAGACCTTAAGATAATTGACTCTCTTCACTTGATTTATTTCACTCCGCATAATCTCTTCCAGTTCCTTCCATGTTGATACAAAAGTTGGGTATTCATCCTTTCTGGTGGAGGCATAATATTCCATTGTATATGACCCTGCAATTGCACTATTGGGTATTTACCCCAGGAAGCAGATGCAGTACAAAGAAGGGCCACATGTACCCCAGTGCTCATAGCAGCAATGACCACAATTGCCAAACTGTGGAAAGAACCAAGATGCCCTTCAACAGATGAATGGATAAAGAAGATATGGTACATATATACAAATTTATCTTAAGAAATTTAAAATACAGAGAACAATGCCAAAAAAATCCCCATCTTATTATTCACCTCTATGCTCAATTAGCAATTGTTAACATTTTGCTAATAGAACTGTTAACATTAGCAACTGTTAACATTCTTTTTGTCCTTGTTGTTTCTCTATGGCATCTATTATTAAAAATGAAAAATGAAAAAAAATTTGACTTCTACCTCTCATCTCATCATCCTCTTCTCAGCATTGGGCAATATCTTCCAGTCACTAGTTTATACTTCTAGTTTTCATAAATATTTTATCTCGGGGAATTTGAGTTAGGTTGCTTACAAATCACATATAATTTCATGCATCGATCTGCCTTAAATTGTATTTTTCATTTCATGTTATCTGTGGTCACCACCTGGCGATGGCTGAATGTTGCCCCAGAACTTTAAGCAACCTTGCCTCTAGGACTCTCTGTGCAATCATTTATAACCAGAATTTATCTGCTCTTTAGGAATGAGTTTCTTGTTGAAAAAGAAGTCTGTTCATAATAATAATATTGCTAATAATAACGTTAATAACAGCAACCATTTATTGAGTATATGCTCTTTACCAGACACTGTTATAAACATTTTATATCCATTATCCCATTGAATTCTTACAAAATCCTGGGATTGTGGGATTATTAGGCTAATTTTACTGTTGATAAGTAAAACTTTTAACAAAGTGAAATCTTCTTTTGGAAGGCAAAGTAATTATTTTATAATATCTGTTTTCCAAAAGGCTCATTTCATTCTTCTTTGTCAAATGTAGTTGTTACCAGTTGTTGATTACCTACTTGTGTCAAATGTATGCCTTCCTTAATTCTGGTCCTCACTGCAGCCCTGCAGTGTTATTTTAATAAGTGTTATTAAGCCTATTTATAGAAGAAGAAAATCAAAACTCAAAGAGGTACATGCAACTTGCTCAAGGTCACACAGGTAGTAATGAGGGGAGGTAGGATATAAGCTTCGGGTTTTTTTTTTCCAAATCCCATTTCTTTTCATTGACTGTATTGTACAGTAAGAGCCTCAGAGCTATGCTTTCCAAATAAGAGAATTAATGTAGCAAGAAAAAATTTTGGTTTTGTTATTTGCCTTTCCTCTGGCACTACTGAAACATTGTAAGCAGATCCTATTAATTTTAATAAATGCTTTTGCATGCACAGGGGTTTTCCACTCAAGATCCCTTTTCAAACATATTTAAGAAGAGAAAAAAATTCCCCAACACAGTTCAGAAGGCAGTCTGGTAATGTGTTTGTAAATCTCTGTTCCCGACAGATGCCCTAAAAATTCATCATGGGAGAAATACACTCAGATGAACATTTCTCTCTCAGGATTAAAATAGGAAATGGCAAATGTGCTTGGCCATTTAGCCTGAAACTGAGAAAATCCTAAAAAAAAAAAAATTATAATCTCATAAAAGAACAAAACTAAAACAGTTATTTTCAAGATCTTAAAGTGCACATATATTATGCATCCCTTATGTTCCCTCCCCCCTTAACATTTAAAAAGTCATAGCAAAGAGTGTTGAAGTAATAGAATTTTAAGCATTCAGGACAATTTTATGCCCAGAGACATATTTTGAGTAACTGATAATGCATAAATGGTTGTATGGGCCCCAGCTCGTTCTAATGTCTCACTTACCCAGACTATTGGCAAAGTAATTAAAAGTCAGTGCTTCATTAAGACTGACTCCAGAGAAAAGGAAATATATTTGATCTCCTTCTTTAAGACCATAAGAATAATACACCAAAATCTATAGCTGATAATAACATAATGTGTCTCTTTTTATCTAATGTGAAATCTTATTTCAACCAAGGAAGAAACTCATGTTTTTTGTTTGTTTGTTTGTTTTTAGAAAATCTATTATGAAAGGTTTCAAGTAATGTATTTATTTTGAGAGAGAGAGCAGGGAGGGGCAGGGAGAGAGAGGGGGAGAGAGAGAACCTTGAATAGGCTCTCTGCCCAGTGCAGAGTCTGATGGAGAGCTTGATCTTCCAACCCCAGAGATCATGACCTGAGACGAAATTAAGAGTCAGACACTTAACTGACTGAGCCACCCAAGTGCCCCTGAAAGATTTCAAATAATTTAAAATGTGTTTTGGCTCCTGTACAAGTTAGGTAAAACTTTACTGAGCTCCAGAGAAAAAGTACTAAAATTCAATGTTTATGGGATGCAGGAAGGAGATTCTAGTGAGGCAGGGTAGGGAAAGTATCAGAGATTTTATACAAAGGGTAAGAATATTGTGGAAGGGTGGAAAGATGAACTGTCTCATGGAAAATTTCTGACATGCTAATGCTAGGACACGTGCTAAACAAAGAGAACTCTTACAGTCTGCGTTGGGGGAGTAAATTTGTATTTTTGGAAAAAGTTTCAGAACAACTTAGAAAGTGGTTTCACATCTAGTATTCGTGACCTAGAAATTCCACTCCAAAATGTTTTCTGTAGGATGTATGTACCAAAAGGGTCACAGCACAAAATTCTGAAAACAACCCAAATGTCCATAAATGGGTAATTATACAAAACCTTATTGTATATTCTTACCACATAATATTATACGAGTGAAAATAAATCAGCTATAACTACCTCATTAATATAAATGAATTTCATAAACATGAAATTCCCAAATCACAGAAGAAAATACGTAGAACTAATGAATTTTTATTGAATAAGCTGATGAATGAAGAGAGAAACACATTTCTTGTTCAGGGATTTATGCATTTGTGGTAAAACTAAAATAAAGTGAAAACAAAGATATGCTTATCACAAAATTTGGAATAGAAGTCATTCTGAGGGAGAGTGATTAAAAGTTAGGGATTGGGAGTTGATTAGGTTAGGTAATTAAGGAAAGGTCCCTGATAGGGCTTTTGAAGTACTACTATTTATTCATATTGGAATTGTTAAGTGGATGTTTATTTATATTTCATACACTGATCTGTATTTATGGCGTATATAATGCAAAGTTATAGAAAAGAAACAAAGGCAGATCCCAAACCAGAGATTTGTCCAAACTGTTACAGACAGAAAGAGCTAAAACCCCAATTGGATCATTTTTGTCTGAGTGCATAGCAAGTTCCCATCTGCTAAACCTCCACTCCGGCCTCGGAAAATAAGCAATTTACATCTTGTCTCCACCACCCCTATCTCACCTCTTCAGGCTGACACCCCGACATGTCCCTGCCCACATCCAAGACTAATATTAGATCTTATGTTAAAAAAGGAATCTAGAAGACACCTTTGAACTTTTCCTGCTCCTCTCCCAAGTGATGCTAGAAGTTCATGATAAGTTCCACGGTAGTTCTACAAAAGACACTATGAAATAATAAAATCAGTAATAATTGCTTATGTTTATTGAATCTTTGTACTGTCTTTTTTTGCTACAGTATACACTCAAGAGAGGACCAGGTCAATCCTTTAAAAATATTCTTTGGATCGTGTTACTTTTGTGCTCAACACCCACCAATGGTGTCACTTTTAAAAAACTCATTCGGTAAAAAAATGTTTTTTGAAATAATGAATGAAATAACATTCTCCTGATTTTCCTCTCTCTCGTCCGTCACTCCATCTCAGTTTCCCTTGTTGAGGTCCCCTCCCCTTGCTTGACCTCGAGGGCTGAATAATTGGTTTTCTTCTCTTTGTTCTCTATGCTATCTTCTTAGCGACTTCAGATAGTAAGAAGTCTAATGAGACTAAGAGTTCTAATACTAAGAACTCTCTAATTTCTCCAGCCTTGAACTTTCCCCTAAATTTATGGCTAGAAGACAATCATGCACTAGTTATGTCTATTTGGATATAACAGACATTCAGAAATGATGTGTCTAAATTGATTTTTAGATCAATTGATTTTTTCCACAAATCTTTTCTCTGAGATTTCCCCATCTTATAAATGAGCAGGAATATTCACCTACCTACTTAAGTGAAGTTTAGAAACCATCCTTGATTTCTCTTTCTTTCTTCCACCACATCTAATCCAGCAGAAATTCCTAGATGCTCCTTCTAAAACTTACTGAAGTAGCTCTAGAGCCTAGAAGAGTTTCTGGCATGCAGTAAGTACTCAAAAAATATTTGCTAAATTTGTTAAACATGAATATTTTCTGGTTTCTCATTTATATCATTATATTGGAAGACTTCAGTTTTACAAAAGAAAGCCAACTGTTTCCCTGGGAAACAATTTAAATGCAGAATTTTATTTACTTAAAGTTTATACAAGAGGAAATAAAAGAAGGAATTGATGTCTATTTGGGCCTAGATTCTTTTTTTTTTAACTAAAGAAAGGATCAACATATAGTGCAGCTACATCGTAAGTCTGAAATTGTGACAGCATTGGAAGAGGTCAAGCAAATTTGCGTCATTGTTTGTTACGAGATGCTGAGATTTCATTTAAAGTACTCTGGACAGACATAAACAATATATTCTACAAGATAACAGAACTGCTCACCAGATTGGAAGTGGATAAAATTTAAAGTATGTTTTATTTCAACTTTTGTAGTATAGACAGCAAATAATAAGAGCCAAGAAAGTATCCAAAATAATTTGTAGTTTATTTTAAAAAGAGAGACAAAAAATAAATGTAGAGAGGAATGCCATTATTACCTCTTCCTGATTTTATTTTATACATTTTTTTATAAAATAGCTTTTATTATAAATTTTATATCATAAATACCTTACAAATAATTTTCTGTTTCTATTATCTTTTACAGGGTGGCTTTATTCTAGTTATTCAAAGATGTCCCTATTGGACTTAGTATGTCATATGATTTTTGTCCTTTGCCATCTATATTTTCAGAAAGCCAAAGAATAAGCTACCTCCTTTATTCGTAGGTATTCTCTTAGTTTTATCATGCATCTTATCTTTAATGTTAAAAATGTTGCCAACTCTTAATGGTATGATAAAAAAATGTAAAGCTTAAAAAGTCTTGAGGGACTTTTCATTCATAAAAATGGGGAAAAAGTTACTTTAAGGATGAGGACTCAGAGTATGATAAAATGCACATGACTCACCTAACACTGTTTTGGGGGATCTAATTCCTATTTGAACTAATGCTCTCTCTCTCTCTCTCTCCCACTTCTCTCTCTCTCTCTCGCTCCGTCATCACTGTAATTTTCAAGTTTGTTAATATCAGTAGAATCTACAGTGACTTCCTGATATTTTCTCTGATTACTATGTCAAATAGCTAAATTGTAATGTTTATTATTTTTTTGTTACAGAATTTGATACTAAATGATAATCAGAAAAAATTCTAATGTACGAAGTTCTCATCTCAGCATTAGTTATAATAAACATATAAACAACCTAAATACACCAAAATGAGACCAGTTAAATCATGGTAATCTACACTTTGAGATGCAGTATAGTGCTAAGGACTTTGGCATCAGATCAGGCTTAAATCTTTGTGAAGACAGTGCCAACCTTGTAAAAACATTGCCAAAGTTGTTTTCTTCTTAAATAGGCCATTTTATAGTCATCCATGGAGCTTCTTAAATATAGTTCCTGGAACTGACTCCACACTTTCTCATTTGATAGTTCTAGGCTGGAGTTGAACACTGGTATGTTTAACAACACATCTGAGGTTACAAATTAGTTGGCCTCTAAAAGTCTGTTCCCACATTTATAAAGTGGATGATATATAATACCCATATTATAGTGTCCTTTAGAGGATTAAAATAATATACACGGAGTACTTTAGAAATTTGCTCTGCATACCATAAGTATATAATATATTTGGATTTATTGACAAGCATAGCTTTTATTACTACTATTCTTCCTTCTATGACCACAAATGCCACTTATAATACTGCTTTTATTATTATGATTATTAATTTATGAACTAATATGCAGTCATTGCATTAAATTAATGCTTTCGAGAAAGACTAAATGACTAATAAATGTTCACAATATACTTAGTGAAAATGTATTTACTGTTTTCTGCAATTCCCCAAGCTGTCAAAAAAAATGTAAAATTATACAAGTGTATAGAAAAAAAAAGAATTGTAAGAATTGCAATTGCAATTCTTTCAATTGCACAGAAAATGTAACTAAACTTACTACTACACAGAAATGTTCAAATGTGAGTTTCTTTTTCTTCTTTATGCATTTCTGTATTTCCAAAATTTTCTATTTTGGCCAAAGCATATTTAAGATTCAGTCCCATACAGATTGAATACTCATTCTATAAAGGATATTCTGTGTCCTGCAGTGATGAAGACTTCCAGTCCCTGGTCTCAAGAAGGCCATAGTGAGGAGGACAATGCCTAGTAACACAAGGTGGCTTTAATAATGACCATCTTGGAATTCCCTCACTCATGTGCTGGAAATTATACATCCACATTTCATGCCTGTGTTACCAAAGAGTATAGTCCTCCTTCTTTTAGAAAATAGTCTGAGCTGGCTTGGAAGCCACATGTGATTTGCCTGTGGTTCTATCAAGAGCTCTGCTTAGTTAAGCCACTACATGAAGCTCTTTCTTCTGGGCTCCTTTCTCACATCCTTGGTTGACTTTTCCTTCCCTATCTGGCAATACCTCCTGGTAGCAGGCTGTCTGCCTTACCCTTGCTCAGCAGGAGACTCTCTGCAAATATTTCTCACGTGTCCCATGAACCTGGTTGTGGTCTTTCCCCATCCCCCATTTCCAGCAACCCACCTTTCCCACCCACTCTGTCATCACTGTCGATAATCAAGCGTTTTTTGCCTCTTGTGGCCCCATTTTCATTCCCTTGCTCTTTTCACTGCTGATCAAGACTTTTTCAAAGAAGTTGTGTCATGGCCTCTGGATCACTGTTTATCTCTGTTTCATGGAGTGGAAAAGATGAAATACATTTTTATGCATAATATCCCAATTTCAATTTATATGCAGGAACCAAAACTATAACAAAAGTAAATTTGATTCGGCCTACTGAAGTATCATTATATATTAAAACCCAAACTTGATGTTCCGTTTAGACGGTATTTATTTAAGAGAAGGTATATGTGGATTATACTGTCTCATAAAACTGATATGTAAGAAGCCTAAAGTGGATTGACTAATTACCAGTTACAATAAAAGTTAAAGTAGCAAATGGTTTTTCAGATGTGGAAAACAACAACAACAACAAACAAAACAACTAATGTTATAGACAGGCAATATCCTTAAATTGATAAAGTACCTAATTACAGTAGAGGCAAAAAAATATGTGCAAGTAGCACTGGAATGGGGCTATAAAACAGAGATTTTTGCTTTTGGTAATAAAACCACCAGCATTACATTGTTAGGGAAAATATTTTAAATATAAAGCACCACATGAAGTGATAAAATACACTTCCAAAGACTTTTTAGGATTTACCTGTAGCTATAGGAATACTAAAGCTCCTGCTACTAATTTTCAGCACCTTTTCTCTTATTCCAAAGTTCACTCTGAACTTCTTGTCTGAAGATCATCTATATAAGCATGAATAGAGAAGAAGATGATGAAAGCAAAATTTGGGGAGCTTCTCATTTTTTTATCCATCATGTTACATCATCTGTGCTAGGCAGTGACTGTATCTTTTCCTTTCTTATACCTCCAAACATAAGGGGAAAAAAAATACCATTTTCTTGCCTTTACCTCTTTTCACAAGCTTCAGGTTATTCTAGGATTTCTATTTCTAGAAACAATTCTGAGACATCTGTCCCTCTCCTATATTCATCCTAAATTACGTGCCTTTTCCTCCATTTATTTTTCTTGATTTTTATTAAATTAGGTCCCATAGAGCCAGCTTATTGATGATTTTTAAGATATCAGATCCACTCTTTTTTCTTCATTGATATCACTTACCAACATCTATCAGATTTATGTTTTAGAGATCTTTTGATCTCTTCTATTTTCGAATCTTAGAAACATGCCTACTTTTGACTGGAACACTTTGGAAAGCATTCTTCTTAAAATGTAGTAGGCAAGTTTAATGTGCTTTTCCTCCACCAGCTACCATGTGCCCTGAAACAATATGGCCAACACTTTTGATCACTCTTTTTGGTTAATATTTTACATGGTGATTTAATCTTTCAATACTATGGTCCAAGGAAGTTTATGTCTGGAATTTAAAATGCAAAAACAGAAAACGAAACAAAAAGCAAACAATTCTCACTCTCCCGTTTAAAAAAAAATTACTCTTCGTTACAGAACATCACTGTCTCTGTACAAAAATGGTGTTTGTTGTTGTTGTATATTGAAGGCATATGTTGTTTTTTTTCTTCTGCTTCACTTGGTTTTGTAGAATTTCTATGACTTCTTAACTATCTACTTCTCATTCAGAAAGAAAAAGAAAATACAAGGAATAGTTACAAGGTGTAGGTTCATTCCCATTACAACCTAAGAAATTTAAGTTAGAAAAAATTAAAGAAAAAATACATTTATAATGACTGACCAACTATAAAATGATTGAGTCTTGTATCCAATTCATTTTTGTTGGCAAGACAAGTAGCAGGAATCACCTATTCATATTCTGACTGCTTACTTAACAATAATCTTTAAAAAAATGTACTAACACAATTTAATGCATTTGGAAATGACTAAATCAGAGGTGTCATCAAACAATGGCATTGTTATACTTTCTTTAATTATCTATATGCCTAAAGATAGTGAGGTCAATTTATATTCAATCCACCATTAATGAAAGCTGGCTGCCTTGCATCAGTGTAAGTACTTTGTTATGCCAAATTTTATTTCTCTACATATGACTGATCTAACCCTCAGAAAAATTTAATTATAGATATGGAATTTAGTTTAATAGTATTTAGTTTTTTTGTGCAACTTTTACATTCAAAAACACCCTAGAACTACAAAGGAGGTAATATACTTCTCTAAATGCTGACCTTCTATCATGGATGGACTTAAAGCCTGGGAAAATTAAACTCCAATGTACCTATTTCCTGCTTCATCAGGGCCTGTCACTTGTAGTGTGCTTTTGGAGAAAATAGCCAAATTTACAATGGTAAAACAATATTGTGGTGACTTCTTAGGGAAGTATATTTCAGTTCTTGGAGACGATCAGCACTGTGTTCAGTGTTACATATGTGCACTTGGGAACAGGACTAATTGAAAGGGTAGATTCAAAAGAGAATGAGGCTATTTTTTCCTCTCTGAATATAGTATTGGCTTAATGGCTATTCAGAACCAGATGACCCATCATCAAAGATCTCATGCAATTTATAGCAAATGAAATAGAATGATACTACATTTATTTCGTTTTCATAAATCAAGTTGTGAAAAAGTGATGAAAGAAACAAAGGCTGTTATATAATCACAAACAAATTCTTCCCAAATAGTACACGATGGGTAATTTATATCACTTTGAAGATGAATGATTGAAATGACCCATGCCCTATAGCCAAAGACCAACTGTAGTTGAAGAAAGTTAATTTTGTGATTTGTCATTATGAAAGCTAAATGTGGAGAGCCATAG
Organism: Nasua narica; assembly: GCA_028533885.1. NCBI lineage: Eukaryota > Metazoa > Chordata > Mammalia > Carnivora > Procyonidae > Nasua > Nasua narica. The sequence goes on along the minus strand of CM052800.1, from coordinate 26,199,541 downwards.
AGTGTCTCCATTAGAATGTGTTAGAAAGGGTGGCTCAGTTGGTGAAGTGTCTGCCTTCAAATCAGGTCATGATCCCAGTGTCAAACCCTGATCAAACCCTGCATCAGGCTCCAACCCTGCATCAGGCTCCCTGCTCAATGCAGAGCCTGCTTCTTCCATGCTCTCTGCCTGCCACTCCCCCTGCTTGTACTCTTTCTCTGTGTCAAATAAATAAAATCTTGAAGAAGAAGAAGAAGAAGAAGAAGAAGAAGAAGAAGAGAAAAAGGAGGAAGTGGAAGAGGTGGAGGAGGAGGAGGAGAAGGAAGAAAGGGCTTATGGCAGGACTTGGGCTTGGGTTATGTGATTTTGAGGAGAGTTCAAGGTAATAAGGCTCTGCAGTGGGTTGGAGGCTGTCAGGAGGTTAGGGTAATTCTATCATTGTGTATCTTAATAACTCCCATTTAGAAAGTGAGAAGACAAAGCAAGGCTAATGCTGCAATTGGTAATGAAGTTTCCGTCACTATAATCAGTCAGAATAAGAAAATGAGCAGTCATTTTTGCTATTTGGACAGTCGTCTTTTTGTCTGGCTTCATTAGAGTCACTGAATGACCTTAAAGGATGATGTCTTGTGAAATATTTACATTTAACAGAAGAACATTGTGGGCTAACTCTGAGTACCAGGTGATCTAGTGACACCAAGGCCTATCTGGTAATGCCAGGTAATTTACCTGTTGGTAAAGCAGTGGGGGCTATTTTCCTATTTTTTAGAATATATTAGATAATTTAAAGATATTTCAAATTAAACATTATAATTAAAAAAAACCCACCAATAAGTCAAGGTGATATGTGCACCCCTATGTTTATAGAAGCATTATTTATAGTAGTCAAAGTATGGAAGAAGCCCAAGTATCCACTGATAGATGAATGGATAAAGAAGAAATGGTATATATACACAATGGACTATTACTTAGTCATAAATAAGAACAAAATCTTGCCATTTGCAAAGACATGGATGGAGCTAGAGAGTATTATGCTAAGTGAAATAAATCAATCAGAGAAAGACAAGTATGGTATGATTTCACTTAATGTAGAATTTAAGAAACAAAACAAATGAGGAAAAAAAGAGAGAGAGAGAGAGAGAAACCAAGAAATAGACCCTTAACTATAGAGAAGAAACTGATGGTCACCAGAGGGGATGTGGGTGGAGGGATGGGGAAAGTAGGGAATGGGAATTAAAAAGGACACTTATCATGATGAAAATAATAAAATGAAGACTAAAAAAGTCTTTCAAATAAATTGTAAAATAATGATGCTCCAAGTCAATCCATTTATCAATAGGCACAATGTATTCCATTTTGCCAGACATGATGTTATATGTTGGGTTAGAAGAAAAAAAAGGAGGAGTAGGAGAAAGGGAGGAGGAGGAAGAGGTGGGGGAGAAGGAGGAAGTGAAGTAGACAAAAAAAGAATAAGGGATAGCTTTCTAAAGAAGAGAGAGTTGCTGACAAGGCTTCTGTGATGACCCTAATAATCCCCGACTCCTGGTATTCATATTCTTCTGCATTCCCCGCCCCCCTTGAGTATGTGCTAGCCCCCATGACTTGCTTCTAATGGACAGAACATGCCAAAAATGATATCATTGTCAATATATTGGTCTCTCTCTCTCTCTCTCTCTCTGAAGAAGAAAGCTACCATGTTGTAAGCTTCTGTGCGGAGAGTCCCACATAGCAAGAAACTGAGGGAGGTCTCCTGCTGACAGCCAGCAAGGAACTGCAGCCCTCAGTGCATCAGCCCATGAAGAACCAAATCCTGCCAACAACCACATGGATGAGACTGGGAGCACATTTTCTCCCTTTCAAGCCTTAAGATAACTATAGTTCCTGGTCAACGCCTTGATCTAAATCTGATTTAAAAAAAAAAAAAAACAACTTTGCAATGGAGGACCCAGGTAAGCTGCATCTGAATTCTTGGTCCCCAGAACCTGTGGAATAAAATGTTTGTTGTTTTAAACCATTAAGATTTGGGATAAAGTGTTACACAGTGACAGATAACCAATATGGGCGATTGGGGCAGGATAAGAGGTCAGGTAAGTGAGGAATCCAGGACATAGATTTTTAGAAGGTACTTATGCTCCAGGCTGTGCAAGTTCCTCACTCGTCCTGGTCCAGCTCTGCAGGAGATAAAATGCTTGAAAATGAAGCATGTAAGTTGTATTGCAGAAGGGACAGGACCTTTCGTTGTAAATTTACTATTCTATTATGTATACATTTGTGATAGTTCAATTCCACTGATATCCAATGCCAAAATTACAAGTACCGTAGGAACTTCACTGATAATGATAGCTCGTTAGATAAAATAGGAAATATGAAGTTTTACATAGCACTATACACACCTGTTTTTAGGGAAATTTAGAAAATTATATTCTTTTGGATTTTTTTAAATTTAAATTCAATTAGCCAAGGTATAGTACATCATTGGTTTTTCTCTCTCTTTTTTTAAAGATTTTATTTATTTATTTGGCAGAGAGACCACAAACAGGCAGAGAGGCAGGCAGAGAGAGAGGGGGGAAGCAGGCTCCCTGCTGAGCAGAGAGCCTGGTGCGGGGCTCCATCCCAGGACCCTGAGATCATGACCTGAGCCGAAGGCAGAGGCCTTAACCCACTGAGCCCCACATCATTGGTTTTTGATATAATGTTCAATGATTCATCATTTCGGTATAACACTCAGTGCTCGTCACATGTTCTTGAGGTAGGAGGTGGAGGGCAGAAGAGAGATAAATTCTTTGTTGCTTAAACGTTGTAAAATATTTGCTGTAGGAGGATTCCTTGGTAATATCTTATATATACTAATTTTATGAGCTAATCTCCCTAAACGCCCCAGCAGGAAGTAGACGGAGAAAGGATAAAAGCGCCAACATAAAATATGAATGCTCTGTAAGGCACAGCAGGAACGACGTGAATGAATGAGTCATTTAAGCAGAACCTTAAGTGTGCCAAGAACCAAGTTGTGAAAGAAACTGCTTTTAAGAACTTCAAGATGAAGCTAAATTACGTTCAAATATTAGATCAGGAAATGTTGGTAGTTAAAGAAAAGTAAAAAGATGGCAATATTTAATGATATTTTAATAGATGGTAATTTTGATTTTAAGTGCTTTTAAAAAAACTAAGCTAATTGTTGCTTTTGTAATATATGCCATTACTGAGCAGGCTGATAGCTCATTATCAAAATTCAAATCATAGAAATTTCAAAACAACTTGGAGCAGTTCTTTTCAAATTTTAGTGTGCATATGAATCACTTGGGGATCTTGTTAAAAAGTAGATTATACTGTAGTTTGTTTAGAGTAGAGCCTATGATTCTGCATCTTAACAATCTCCTAGATAATATCTTTCTAACAAAACTGCCAGGTGACAACACTTGAGTTACAGGGTCTCAGAACAAGGCTCTTGGAAGTGGGGTCCCAGGACAAGCAGTATCAGTATTACCTGGGAACGTATTAGGAATGCAAATTCTTGGACCCTAGTCCAGAGCACAGAATCAGAAGCTTGAGATGTCCTGGGACCCCACTTCCAAGACCCTTGTTCTGAGACCTTGTAACCCATGCTGCACTGAGAAAGAGAGTCCAACCTAATGAAGAAGGATTCCACACCAAATGGCACTCCTTTACCAAACATTTAAGGAAGGAATCATGGATTCTACTTTGTTATCCGAAGGTATGGGGTGGAAGGAGGAAATGCCCTCTGGATATATGGATCTCACTATGAAGTGACACAGGTCGTTCTATCTAGGGAACAGCAACAGATGGAGGCAGTTAAAAGCAAGCCAATCCAAGACTTCGAAAATAGTCAATGAAAGATCTATTTTAAACAGTGCATTCTTCGTAGAACGCTCAGCAGGAAAGATCAACATGCATTTTGATAATGATGCTGAAAGTATCTCTAACGGAAGAACAGAGGAAGGAAGCCTGGAAGTTAAGCAAGTAAACAAGGGACAGGAAAGAGTTTACCCAAACAAAGTCAATGGCATGATTTGTGGCCGAGGAAATGGGGAGGAAAGACAGCTGCAATGCATGTAGTCACATAGGTTTCTCACTGATGGTCTGGTTTTATTTCAGAGGTGAGTTTTATGCTTTATAGAAAAGTCATTTACAGCCAGAGGTAAGTTGGTGATGTCACTGGGTAGCTTTTTCCAAATTAAGAATAGCTTTTCCACGACAGACCTAAGACCTCAGACCTCAGTTTATAAACAGAAGTCTGGAGGCTATGCTTGGGCGTATATCACGTGTACTTTAAACAATTTCTTGGAGAAATCTGAAACCATCCTCAGCTAAGAAGCACCGTTCTGGAAGAACTGATAAATAATGTTTCCCCTCCTCCTCTCCCTCCTCCTCCTCCTTATTATTATTGTTATTATATTTCATTTAGTAAGAACATTTAACATGAGATCTATCCTTAACAGACTTTTAAGCGTACCATACAGTACTGCTAACTTAAGGCATAACGTTGTGTAGCAGATCTCCAGAACTTATTCAGGTCTGCAAAAAACACTAGTTTTCTCTGCCTATATTGCCGTACTAAGGGGTGGTAAATTCCTGACTACACATCTCAGAGATAGATGGGAATATAACAACTATGCTGTCACATAGGGGGGTGGTTTAAAAAATTAAGAATGAAATAATAAACGAGTATAATCTTCCTGCTATTTTGTTTACTGAGGAGCAAGAAAAACAAGGATTTTCCCCTGCAATTTTATGATAAAATTTCAGGAGTCCTGAAATAATCTCGAATATTACAGATTGAACAAAGAAACTTTGAGCGCAGGAAGGCTGGGAGGGAGGGAGAAGGAGAGAAAGAGTCACTACAGAGAGAGCATACAGTGTATCTTAAGCAACAGTGACAATAATATAAAGTCTAATCAGTTCTCTTTAAGCACCTTTTGCCCTTCATCTATACTTTGATGCCCAGTTGAAGGAAAATCGTGAGGTATTGTTTATGAGTTTAGGAGACTCTCAGCTTTGGTCTTTGAAATGAAGACCTTATACTTCTTGTCTTTTCAACACATAGATGCGTTGTTCAGTAATTCTTAGCAAAGAGCATCTATCCCACCTTATGAGTGCTTCATGTATTTTAAAATCTGTAAAGCGTTGTGCTTATTATTTAGTATGATATTAAAATATTCATTGGAAATGAGTTGGGGACCCTAGGAGGTCAATTTCCTACTAATTACTTTGTCATGCACTTCCTTCTTCCCAGGGTAGATGATTTTCACTTCTAAATGAAATTTGTAAATTACTAAAGATTTCAAAGGGTAGTACCTGGAATAATTTACAACCACTCTGAATGACTATAGCATTTTATATTCAGCAGATGGAGGCTTGAAGTCCCTGAAATCCAGGCCTAAAATTTTTACATAATATATTTCCCTCCACACACATCCTTCTAGTTAGTATTTTTAATATTTGGTCATAATAGTTGTATATCTATAGTTGTATATGATATAATAGTTGTATGTGAAAAATAAAATCACCCATGCACTATTTTTAGGACTGGAGAGTTTTTTATGATAAATAGACAATAGACACATAGATAGAGATTTCTAGATACATAGATTTCTAGATATATAGATGTATCTGTAGCTACATAGATATGTACATGGATAGATGGATAGATGACTGACTAGAAACATTACCGAATTATGTTGATGGAACATAAGTTAGTAACTTCTCTTCATCTCAAAGCAGTGATGATAAATGTTCCAGCCATTTTGTCCCCTCTTTAATGAGTTGTCTCCTGGTGGAAAGAACTCGATAATTTTATCAAGGGATATAGGGGAATGCCATCAAGGGAAATAGGAAATGTCATTATCAGCAGGTAGCACAGGAACTCTCTGTTTGTTTTTTCTTGAAAAGCCCAGGTGTAAGCTTTCTTTTTTTTTTTTGGAAGGGGAGGTGGAAGGTTGGGAGTATTCGTGTCCAGCAACTGCCTGGGGTTGGATGAATAATTTCTACTAAAGTGGTAGGAGTAGAGAGACCATTTTCCACCTCAGATTGAATTTGTTATATGTAACTCAGTTTCACTGATAATACAACTGGGAGTTTGATCCTTAACTTTTTCTAATGTCTATCTTTAATTGCTTTAATACTTGGAGAAAGAGAAAGGTAGAGAATTAACCACCCCCCCCCACACACACTATTTCTCATTAAAAAAACTTTCTTAACAGATTATGCTTCTATTTCAAATTAGGAAATCAATAAGATTTTGATACAGCCAAATTTAGCAGTGATGGTTTATCATTCTGGTATCTCAAATAGAAATACAATTTATGAACAGTGTGTGTTATATGGTCTCTTGAGCTTTTCCCGCTAGTCATTTATTTCAATACCTTTCATAATATCTTCCTTCTTCCATACTATCTTGAGTCAGTTCTTACTTTATTAACTGGCTGTAGAGTTATGGAATAGACTTGAATCAAATTAATGTGGAGCTTGAAGATTATATAATTTTGTTTGACGAGTATTTTGAATTTTTTAGACAAATGAGAGGAAAGCTCTTAAAATTATTACATACTTCCTGTGTATTATCATTACTGGCCACAAAGGAAGATTATTAAAATTTTCTTATATATGCTCCATCTTTATGCTCCTTTTCTATTCCTAGTGAGTCAATTTTTAGCCAATCGAAAAGGAGGGATTATAGTGTAATAAAGAAAGCATGGACTTTGGAGTCAATATGAGTAAGGAACAGGTGGGGCTAGATAGGGAGAGATAGGTAGGGGGCTACATGACTAGGCCCACACAGGGTGCTGTGTATTCAGGCTCACAGAAATCCCAAATGTGGAAGAATGTTGAGGTGTACAAAACCAGAGATAAGGAAATATAATGAGACTATTGAGACCACCTCGTTGGTCTTAAATGTCAGAGAGGAGATATCCCTATAACAGATACAACTGGACCACTGAAAATTACCGGACTTCACAGGAAAAGTAAACACAGCGCTATCAGTGGTAGAGATGTCCAGAAGATTTAAATTCCCTAGCCAATTTTCTTTTTTTTTTTTTCCCTAGCCAATTTTCAATAAAAGACTACCAATGAAAGCCCACAGTGGCAACCAGTTTGGGATCCCTCTCACTCTTGAGAACTTTTTTTCTTTCCTTTCTGTTCTCACCTTCACTTAATAAACTTTCCCTGCACTTCACCCTTTTGTGTCCACCAGATGCTTTCTTCCACTCTGTGATAAGAACCCTGCAATCCTACAACAAATAGATACATATAAAAGCCTGGCTTTGTTCTTTGTTAGCTCTTTAGCTTTGGGTATGAATTAACCTGCTCTCAGTTTTCTCACCTATGAAATGGGAGTTATAATATATAGCAGTTAAGGTTGTCACACAAATTGAGCAGAATTTATTTTTCTCCTCTGCTTATTAATGTTTCTAATAATAAATATAGTAAATCCGTAGACTACATCCCTCATATTTCTCATGTTATACATTAAATAATTCTTGGAGTTTACAATAATTATCTTTTGCCTTAGAAAGTCTTCATACCACAAGAATTAACCCTGAAATGCTATGTCTGTATTTCATGTCATAGCATGACATGAATCAATGGCTTCAGTTTATTAACTAAACTAGTTTAGTTTAGTTTATAAACTAAATCAATGGCTTTAGTTTATTAATGCAGGGCAGACATCTAAGGCAATTATTTCCTTTTCCTAAGAATTTGAAACTGACAGTCACTAGAATGAGTCATCTTCATGTCAGGACCCTAGAAATAACATGAGATCCCTGGAGCTACTTAAGTACATGCCCTTCCTGAAGCCTGGCCATGCACTATTCATGAGCATCTGGGATGCAGTATGGCCGAGCAGATAAGGGCACAGGGCCAAGAGTCGGGCTGTCTAGGTTTGAATCCCAGATCTGTCACTTACTAACGTGTGACCTTGAGAAACTTATGTAACAGTTTATTGATTTATATAAGGCATATTATAGCGGTAAATACCTTACAGAGACTATGGAAGAATGCAATAAGGTAATTACATAAAGAACTTAGAATGGTGCCTGGAACATAACGGACACCTACAAGTAGTAGCTATTATTAGGATTCTGGGAGCTATTCCAGGCTCCTTCCAATGAACAGCCGACACTCTTTTATCTTTATTCTTAGATAAACCATCGTAGCTTTTTTCTTATTGCTTATAACCAAATGAACCGCAGCTAAAACGTGGAGAAGGCTGTCTTTGGTATTTTGTTTGAACCAGTTACATTTATGCCTTAGATATGTTTACTGCTAAAATGAAAATGCCATACAGGTAAGAGAGAACGATCAGTTCAGAACATGATTCAATTGTCTAAAAGTTTGATAGCTTTCTTTTTATTCTTCTTCAATTCGAAATAATGAATTAACTTTTTAAGGAGACGGTTTTTAATGAATGAACAAATGTTTTGTGATTGGTAAAATATAAGCAAAAATTTTTACAAATAAATCCGTTTGTCTTTAATAACAATTAATTATGAATATTTATTGCATGCTTATTATGTGCCAGGTCATTTGTTAGGTGCTGAGCATGTAGAAGGGAGGAAAAATATCTCTGCCCTCATTGGGCTTGCATTTGAGAGAGAGAATAATTAAAACAAATATTTCTTATTTAATGTATCAGGTAATAGTTAAGTGTCAGGTGGTAAAGGAAAAACTAAGGCAGGGTAGAGAGTTCTGCTCAAGTGCTATATTCGTCAAGGGAATCAGAAAGCCTTCTTTGAAGAAATGTCATTTAAATAGCTAGGCCCTCAGCATAATACCCTCTAGTTCCATCCATGTTGATGTAAACATTCATCCTTTCTGATGGCTGAGTAATATTTCCTTGTATATTTGAACCATATCTTCTTTATCCATTCATCTGTCAATGGACATCTCGGCTCTCCCCACAGTTTGACTATTGTGGGCATTGTTGCTATGAACATTGGTGTGCAATTGCTTGTTCTGATCACTGCATTTGTATCTTTGGGGTCAATATCTGGAAGATCAATTGCTGGTTCATAGGGTAGCTCTATTTTTAACTTCTTGAGGAACCACCATACTGTCTTCCAGAGTGATCGTACCAGCTTGCATTCCCACCAAGAGTGTAGCATGGTTCCCCTTTCTCTGCATCCTTGCTAATATTTTTTGTTTCCTGACTTGTTTATTTTAGCCATTCCGACTAGTGTGAGGTGGTATCTTCTTGTGGTTTTCGTTTGTATTTCCCTTTTGCCATATTTAGAACATAAGAAACAGGGCAGAGCACGGTAAGGGAAAGGAGGGAAAACAAAATGGGAAATCATCAGAGAGGGAGAAAAACCATGAGAGGCTGTTAACTATAGAAAACAAACTGAGGGCCTGCTGGAAGGGCGGATGGGGTAATTAAGTGATGGGAATTGAGGGCACGTGATATGATGAGCCCTGGGTTTTATATGCAACTGATGAGCTACTGAACTCTACATCTGAAACTAATGATGGGTTATATGTTGGCTAATTGAATTTAAATTAAAAATATATATATAAACAGCTAAGCCCTATTGCAGTAGGTATCAGGAAGCCTCATTTTATAGATAAGGAATCTGACTGTTTCCACTTCCACAGGTCACACGTCTAGAGAGTAAATAGATCAGGTACTGAGCTCAGGCAATCTGACTCCAGAATTGACCATTGTTCCATACAAGAGGGGTCTATGCAAAACATTTTCCAAAGCCCAAAGGAAACATAAGACCCAAGAAAAAGGCTGGCAAGTCCAGATAGGCAAGAAATAGTTTATTAAGAGAACTTACAGACAGAGTGTGTCTTTGGCAGCTTCCAGAGGAGTAAATGTCTGCAACCCCACTTCCCTAATACCTGTTTTTATAACCCTAGAGGCTGGAGGTACTGCTGAGAGACCACCAGGGGGAAATCTCTGAGAATCTTAATGGTAGCTTGAGTGCAGATCAAGGATGTTATGCCCCAAGGGGATACTTAAGGATGTGGTTACACAAAGAAAGAATTGGGGTTTGGGGCTGTACTCCAGAAGATTTTAGGTCATAGGGTAGTCATCAGGGAGGATTTGTTCACGATGGTATTAGTCCAGACCACACAACCCTATTAAAAATGACTGTGTTTTCCAGTGACAAAAGAAAAGGATCACATTAAATTTGTTTTGTTCTCTTTGCTGTATAGTTTTTGGCACCACTGACTTTTCCTATTCTTCTGCCTCCATTTCCAATTCTGGCACACTTTTTATATGCATACATATCCTAGAACAAAATACCAGTATTCAACTGAGCTTACTAGCTCAGCTGGCAATTAATTTTACCATGTAGTCTACTTTCTGTTCTTTGTCCTTTTAATACATTATAAATCTGAACAGCACGTCTAAAGGGCAGCTAAACAAACCAACAAACAATTTTGTGCACTTGCTGAGTCCTACATATTGCAACCTTTGACTTCAGAAGTTTTTAATGTATAATACACTAAACAAGTCAATGCTCAAAAAGTCACCCATTTTATAATCCTCTATTTAACTCAATGGGTATAGTCCTGGCTTTTCCAATGAATACTTTAGAACAAAAAGGGAAATATGTTAATTCGCCAGAGTTGCTTGTTTATTTTTGGTAAGGTCTAGTTCACTATAAATATGGCTTATATTACTTTTTATGAACTATATCCTTTGTAAAATATGGCACTGCAGGTCATTATGATTGGGGGTTAAGGAGAGGGGATTGAGCTGAAGGAATATGTTGCTTGCCGGAATGCTTTTGGGTTATAAAAAGCAGCTGGGTCTGCTTATTTAGTGCATTACTTTTGCTTTCTTATGTTACTGCAGGTAGAAATGAGCAATGACAGAGAACTCCCCTGAAAGTCCTCTCATCAGGCTGGATTTCTCATCACATTAGTCCTCTCCTATCATCTCTTCAATTCATGGCCTTTAACTTTGAGTTGAAAATATAGCTATTTACTATGATATTATTAATAATAAGAAATAACAAAAATAGTTTTCCCTATTACAAGGATTTCCCTATTACAAGTGATTAATCTTTAATAAAAACTCTACAGGTCAGTATGTGTTATTAGCCCTAGTTGAAGAAATTGAGACAGGTTAAGTAATTCGCCCATGCCCACACTGCTAGTGCATATGTTAGGGCTCGAAAGGAGGCTTATTGCATGTCAGAGTCCATGTTCCTTCTTCTTAATGCACATGTAGTTACAAAGACATCATGTTTTCTCAACTAACATTTGCGTGCGTGTTATGGTAAAGAACTGAATCTGTGAAATCAGTCAAAAGTGAGTTCAGCTAGTGGCTCTTCAATAAATGAGCTTCCATAAATCTGTTTTTCCATCTGTTAAATAAGGACAGTAGTACCTGCTTCACAATAGGACTGTAAAAGTTAATGAAATAATTCCTGTAAAACACAACGAGTACCCAATACATTTCTGTATACATCATGATTATAATTATTATTTTAAAAATTATTGTGATCTCATGTTATTCTGTTAAAAGAACACATTAGATTTTTGCAAATATCTTTGGGCTGATAACTGTTCTATAGTACATAGATCAATCATGAAATACTGTCGCTTACCTACCTGCCATGATAGGCTCCATTGCAAAGCAGAGTTTGAAAGTTTTTGATCCACATGCTGTGATTATGTTATTTGCCCTTCACAAGAATTTTTAGAAAATTGTGCTTGAATGTGTCTGCGTTGCCCCATTAGTACTCTTAGTTGGAATACCTGGTCCCTAATTTTCAGCTTGCCATTAATTTTAAACAGATTTAATCATTTATAGAAATTTAAATGATATTGGTCAACTCATTCCACATCCTTCAAGAATTGCTTCTAAGAATTGCCTACTCTTTTCCAAAGTTTAAAGTGAGGATATTAAAATGAGTAAGCCATTTTCCTTTTCTCTTTAAGCAATGCTTTTCATATTCTAATGGACATTTTAAATACCTAAAGAATTGTATTAAAATTCAAATTTTAACTCAGTTAATATAGGGTAGAATGTGAGATTCTGCATTTCTAACAAGCTGGCTGCTGCTGCTGCTGGTCTGTGAATCACAGCTGGAGTTTTAAGATCTTAAGGAGCTCATAGTTGTGCTTTATAATCAGAGGTGAGTTCTGATGCACAGTGTTAGGTAAAAGAATGCATGATCAATACCGGGTGGAATGGAGATAATTAGGAATACATTTTTGAAGCAGAATTTGGTCTTGAATGTCAAGTCATCTTTAACCAATCTAATCATGTAACTGCCAAATAACACTGCCCAATTTGTTTTTTGATGCATTTGTAACTGACTCTATTACTTCTGAGGAATTCTTGGTTTTGGATGAATAAACATTATAAATCTTTGTCTTCAGAGGTGTTCCTGGCCTGCCTACCAGTGCCCGTAATCTTTCAATATACAATTCCTAAGTAGGGGAATACCTTCTAGAAATTTTACATTAAAATCTTGCCCCACTGATCAGCCTTAGTAATTTTAAGTCGAGTAACTAAGTGCTTTCACCTAATTTTGATATACTTTCTTTTTTTTAAAAGATTTTATTTATTTATTTGAGAGAGAGAGCGGGGGAGGGGGAGGGACAGAGGGAGAGGGAGAAGCAGACTCCCCACTGAACACAGAACCTGGGTTCCATCTCAGGACCCTGAGATCATGACCTGAGCCAAATTGGACACTTAAATAACTGAGCCACCCAGGCATCCCAATTTTTGATATACTTTCAATCTTCTATAACCTTTCATCTGACTCTTGATGGTTAAAGTTCTAAGATAAATGTGAAATCAGAATTTTGAGAAATTTTGAGATATGGCATGACAGGAGCAATAAATAATGACCAGAGCTGTTCAAAGATAAAATAAGCTGAAGGTATCAAGGATAGCATCACAACAGTCTAATTTCTGAAGATATTGCTGAGAGATTAAAATACCAGAAGTGCAGATATGAAGAGACCCACAGTATTGGCATCACATGGGAGATTGTCAGATAGCAGAGCCTCAGGCACTATCCTAAATCTGGTGAATCAGAATCAGCTTTTGACAAGACCTATGGGTGATGCATTCACAATTTCAACTAAGAAGCACAAATCTACACCATAGCTACCACTGAGAGAGTCTGTGATTCTGCTTCAAGTTTTGAATACCTTTGAATTGCTGTGTTCCAATAGGATATCTAGATGGTAATGAGCCATAGGGATCAGAAATTGACTCTAGCTCTAAACTGGCCCCAAATCCTCATGAGCCCAAAGTATCCTAAAGAGATTGGATTAGTGGATAGACAAAGTTTCTTAAGAATTCAGCATGCATCAGAATACCCTGGAGGATTTGTTAAAATGCAAAATGTAAGATCTACCTCCAAAGTTTCTGATGTAGTATGTGGAGTATGGAGCCTGAGAATTTGCATTTTGAACAAGTGTCCTGGTATGTTAATCCTCTTGATCCAGGGTCCACACTTTGAGAACCACTGCCATAAATGAAAAGTTGGCTGTTCTGTTCATTTCAACCTATGTCAGACAAATCTTGTTCTAAATAAGAACACTTTTCATTTCTAAGGGAAGGAGACTCTTCTAGAACTAATCTGTGACAGATTCAGATTCCTTCAGGGAACTGAAGAAGAGAGCAGCTACTTCAGATCTGCCCTAAAGTGGAAAATGGTCGGCTAAGACCATTAGGATTTTGTTAGCATGGACCAATGAGTCAGTGGGTTTTGTATAGGTTTATTAATTATTGACCCATAAATCTTTGGTTTTCTACTTAGAGCTATACCAGAAAACAAAGAAAAATTTATAAGTTAAAAAGAATGCTTTCTAATAATGTTTTGACTTGGTACAATAAGGCTACATCTAACTGTATGTACACACTTTATCCTAATTGACAAATTTGGTTCTCAGATGGATATGAGTTAACAATTTTGAAACTACTGGGGCACCTGGGTGGCTCAGTAGGTTAATCACCTGATTCTTGATTTTGGCTCAGGTCATGATCTCAGGGTCTGAGATGGAGCCTGTGTTGGGCTCTGCACTCAGTGGAGAGTCTGCTCAAGATTCTCTCCCTCCCTCTCCCTCTGCCCCTCCACCCTAAATGCTCTTTCTCTGTCAAATAAATAAATAAATCTTTAAAAAAATTTTTTTGAAACTACTTTATATGTTTACTAGGGTTGATCAAATAAATAAACATATTTTAGAAAATGAGAGTAATATTTCTCTTAGAGAAAGAAGTTCCAAATAAGGAAGGAAGATTAGAATGGTGTTGAATTGGAGTAGGAGATGCCAGTATGAACTAATTATAAATATGAACATAGGTGTGTCTATGTGCATGTTTTATTTACATATATACATATCTCTTGGTTCTGTTTACTAAGAGAGACTAGAATTTGTGAAACCTCAGTAGCAATGAGCACCCTTACTGCTCAAATGTTAGTTTCTATAAACCATGATTTAATAAAACGAAATGGGGCTCCTTGGAAGAGAGGTAGATTCTAGGGCCAGAGCATGAAAAATACAAGATGAACCTACAATATATAGTAGTGCCAAAAAAAATAAGATTGTGCTTAAAAGAAAGGAAAAGAAAATGACAGAAAGAAAAAAAGAAAAACATATGAAAGGGCACAGGAGCCAAAATAGCACAGTTTGAGCAGATACTGCTACTACTACTACTACTACTACTACTACTACTACTACTAATGACATTAACCCAAATAATAAAATAATTCTTTGAGTTTATATGATATAAATGCATACATCTCATTCTAAATAAAAGCATACTACATACATTCATATGGGGAGAAAAGGGATAACTCTTCTTTACAGAGAAATAATTCTAATTAATAAATGTAGAAAGACTGAGGGAAATAAAAAAATGTTCTGAAATTACTGTGATGTTCTAATGATTCGTTAGAACAACATAGTAATATTTGTTGCAAGCAAGATCCACCAATGATAACTAAGATTAGTGGGTACATTTGGGTTGTATAGTTTCAAAGAAATTGTCCAAAAATATTTATTAAAAATTTCAAAGGATAATATAGTAACTTTATAGTGGAGAAACTCAGCAGACTCCACTTGACCAAGAGATCAAGGTTAAAATTGCCAGTAATAAGAGATATTGACATCGTGTGCCCTTCGATAAGATGTGCTGTGTAGGAGACATTACATCTGTGACATTCTTCCCAATTATATATAACCTGTGTCTAATCATGAGAAACATATTAGACAAATCCAAATTGAAGGATAGTCTATAAAATAAGTGGCCTATACTTTTCAAATTCAAGGTCACTGAAGACAATTAAAAACTAAAAAAATCAGTTTGAGGGTGATTAAGGAGACACAACTACTAAATACAATGTGAGATCCTAGATTAGATCTTGGAACAGAATTAGCAAAAAAATAAATAAAAGTGAAATCTGAATAAAGTCTGCAGTTTATCTAATAGCATTATGCTAATGTTACCTTAGTTTTGATAATTGTGATATTATTATATAAGATGTTAACATTACTGGATGATGAATGAAGGGCATTCAGGAACTCTCTGTACCCTACTGTAAGTCTAAATAAACTCGAAATGAAAAGTTAAACACAATAAAAAATACAGAAAAAGTGGAAATGACCCACATTCTAGTTCCATTGTGAGAGGTAGCCATACCTTCCTTTCTTTCAAGGTGTGTCCTTACAGGCATTGTGATAACTTCTAGTAATAAAAATTAATGAGATAGTGGAAAAAGTGGTGTCTTATTTCAAGCATCTTATAATTAGTTTAGAAAACATACCTTTTGGAAATTGCTAGAGGATAATTACCAGGCAAAGTTGCAAAACTTGCACAGTGACAGAGACGGATTAGTATAAATTAACTGTTTCATAAACTTGCTCATTCGGTGTCCAGTCCTTTGCCTGGTGAATTGTAACCATCAGAAGGACTTCTACTAGATTCCCCTTCTGGCACTTCCTTGCTTTGCTCTCTCAGTGTACTGCCTCACGGCTTCCAACTTCCACTACCTCCTTCCTGAAGCAGAGCTGAATTATGTGAACTAATTTACTTGAAATCCTTCTGGGATACATGATGAAATGCTTATTAGGAATATTTTATGTACAGAAATTTCATTATATAAATTACTTAAATTAATTAAAATACAGAAATCTAATGACTAACGTTCAAAATCCATTAAGTAATTGAGAGAGACAAATGAATTCCCATGCCTTTCTACATGCTTTCCTTAATGCTGCTAGTAGTCAGTAACTTTGTTTATAAGAGTTTAATTTATCTTGAAAAAAAAATGACCTTTTTTTTTTCAGTCTTAGGCAGAGCCCGCTTTTGACTACCTTTTTCAGTGCCTTCAAGTTTAAATGATTCAGATTTTGAAAATCTACCATCTGTTAACAAATAGTCTTCTCACCATGAAGGCAGTGATTATGTTTGTTGCAATTTCGCAAGACAAGAAACCAAGAAAAATATAAGAATAGAAACCAGAGAAGAGCAAATTCTAAAGGAAAGAAACTACATGAAATGAAAAAGCATGAACAAACCATATTTGCTGCCAGGGGATTAAGGGTAAAAGAATGTGAAGCAAAACTATGGTTAGCTGAAGTTGTAAGAGTGCAGAAGAGAGGGAGAATGTTACAAAGGTGAGCTTTTATTTTCAGTGGGAATTACTGGTGCATTTCATTCTATACGATGTTAAATATAAATCTTTTGAGACTGTAGAAATAAGATTCTGGGCAAGGTCTGACTGATCCTTAGTATTATAGACATAAAGATGATTCCTTCAGAACATAAGCAAAGCATCACAAAATACTATAATAGATGAAAGGAAATTCAATAGACTGTGTATATCCAACTGTATATAGTCTATTAATTAAAGCTTAGATACAATAATAATAATAATAATGCTAACTTTTACTGGGATCAGGGTTTGTGTTAAGCGTTTAGAATACCTTATTCTCTTTTATTCTTGATGCCATCTCTACTACATTGATGAGAAAACCCAAACTTTTGTGTTGTCTTTTTCACCATAAAGGCTTCTCAGCTGCATCTCCCACAAAGATAGGCCCCCCTTGGGGTGCCTGGGTGACTCAGTGGGTTGAGGCCTCTGCCTTCAGCTTGGGTCCTGGTCTCAGGGTCCTGGGATCGAGCCCTGCATCAGGTTCTCTGCTTGGCGGGGAGCCTGCTTCCCCCTCTCTCTCTGCCTGCCTCTCTGCCTACTTGTGATCTCTCTCTCTGTGTCAAATAAATAAATAAAATCTTTAAAAAAAATAATAACATCTCTTCCTTCTCCTTTAAAAAAAAATAGCCCCCCCTTAATCTTTCCAAGCATCCAACCTATTTTTTTTTTGCTAAATGTTTTCAAATTCAACTAGGCCTTGAATTTGTAATTCCAGCATTGTTCATTCAGCAACAATAAATGTTTCTGGGTATTTACTCTGTGCAAAGCCCCAGGGATAGAGCAGTGAGAGAAGAAAAGAACCCAATTATTGTGGGACGTACAGTTTAGTGTGGGTAATATAAAACAAACAAGCATATATATATATATATATATATATATATATATATATATATCCAAAAGTTATCATAGCATTGCTTTGAAGACTATAAAATAAGATGATGTGAAGCAAGTATTTGGGAGAGGAGTGCCCTTAGAAAATGTGTGCACATGAGACCTCTTTAAAGAAATGGGTTTGGTACTGGCTCCTTAAGGTAGGAAGGAACCAGTAAGACAAATAATATAGGAAGAGTACTCCAAACAGAAAGAGAATATGCAAAAATGTTTTAGTATAAATGAGGCTAGGGTGTCTGAAAGACAGACAGAAAGCCAGTGTGGCTGGAAGGTGGGAAAGCGTAGAGGGAGCAGTAAAATATTTAGTTGGAATAGAAGGCAGAGCCTTGAGACCATAGTAGAAATTTGGGTTTTATTGTAATAACAATGGGAAGCTTTTAGGGGATCTTAATAGAGGAATGGTGTGATTTGATATTCATTTTGAAAGATCACTTTGTCTAAGGATTAGGAATGGATCTGGATGACCAGAGGGTAAGCAGGTAAAGAAGCACTATTGAGATGACCAATCTGAGAGATGACACAATTTGGAAAAGATAGGTTTAGTAGACATGGACAAGCGTGCAGGGATTTGGGATATGTTTTGGAGGCAGTGCCAATAGGACTTGTTAACAGGCTGAAGAAGGGAAGAGAGAAATGAAAGTTGATTCTCAGGTGTTTTGTCTTGAGAATTAGGGTAGAAAGTAAACATTTGTGGAAACGGAGGAAACTGGGAGAATTAGAGAGAGGTTGCAAATCAAGGCCTGAGAAAAATAACCTCCTGCTATTCTATTTCCTCTCAATCACCACCCCTCCTTCAATGCTCACCCCTCAGTCAATGCTGACACATTCCTCCACCACTCGGAACAAGACAAACTGGCACTTTTAACTTTCTCTCACACCAGTGAATTCTATCCTACCCTATACCAGGCTGCCCATTTAAGTCTCTTATTTCCCCGAATGTACCTTTAATCTTCCCTTATCTAAAAACCAATAACAACTGATTGATTGAATCCACTTGGAGGTTTCTAATAACTTCTCTTGTTGATTACCTAAGAGGGGCTATGGGTGGTTTAAGGGAGCAAAGGAAAGTGATGCAGTTGTGCCGAAATCAATCGGCACATCCTAACATAGTGGAAGGGTTCAGAAGAGCTGTGATGAGATTGCCATTTGGTAAATTTGACACTGGAGGAAACACAATTAGTGGAGTTTCTCCATGGTAAGCATCTACATGGGTTGGTATAGAAACAAATTATAGAAACAACTGCAGTCAAAAATCAAATTGGGCTTTTTATACTAGAACCAAATATTCTAAATGTTAATGACTTTTATCCCTGGGTGGTAAAATTATGTATTTCTTTTCCTTACATTCTTCAAATATTATGAATTTTCAAAATGCTCACAATGAGCTTCTATCAAATGCATAAATAATAAAAAACACATTTTAGGCTAAAGACTTGTAGCTTTCCACAGTTCTCTTTATTAAGTGAACCAGGGAAGAAATTTCTTCTCTTTCTGACAAAGTAATTATAAGAGATGCTTGACTATGCAAAAAAGAGGATAAAATTAACCTTTAGGAAAGTATGAGAAAGAGTGTGAGTTTTTGGCCAAAGAGGAATAAGTTAAAGATAAGAAACTAGCCTTGAAGAGAGTAGACAGATGTGGTTTCTGTCCATATTGGGCTGAAATGATTCACAGCTGATCTAACCAGCAGACTGGCTGGATAAATTAACTATGAGTACTTTTAATGATATCTAGATAGGGAAAAAAAGTTGGCATAATCTCTATAAAATAGAAGCTATTTTTTGATGAATTTTCACAAATTTAAGTATATAACATCTTCTTTGTATTTAACATAAAATACTTATTTCCAGTATTGATGAAGGACCTACCTGACTATAAAAAGAATTTGTAAAGTAGAAATTGTTTTGGTCAATAAAAAGGGACTAAAAGAATGACTCATAAGTTTAATGTAATAATAGCTCTTCTATTTTTTTTTAAATGGTTGAGGCTGCTTCTTTAAAAGAAAACATAGTGAGAAAAAGCTACTTTAAAAAGCAATTAAATAATTGTCTGGCATTTTCACTCTTATTTTTGGTAGGTGTTAGTATTATTTCATTATTCTTTCTTGTCCCTACAGATCTGAGTATGTTCTTCTGTATGTGATCCATATAGTGAATAGTTGCTATTTTAGTTGATGAAGAATACACCTGCGATATGACCCCACCATTCAAATCCAAGATATGCCCAAGGTAAATCAATGCATATGTTTGTACAAAGACATGGACACAAATGCTCATAGAGTTGTATTTGTAGTAGTCTGAAATTGCACACAACCTAAATGTCTTTCAACAGGGTCAACCAACTGCGATGTGTGCTGGCATCTCCTTGGAAATAAAAATAAACTATTGAGACATACAAAAACACAGATAAAGCTCAAAACATATGTTCTGGGAAACAGGCCTGACAAAAAGTGTGTGTGCTGTATAATAACATATATAAAAAATTGAAGCCAATCTATTGTGACAGAAAGCAGAACAGTCATTATTTAGGGATGTTGGAGTGGGTGGGGGGAAGAAGGATGGACTACAATTAGCTTTATGAAGTGCATCTCCTTTGTTTCTCCGGACTTCTTCTGTGTTGACTTTCTACTTTGCTGACATTGAGTTAGCTGTTGTTGGTTTAAATCTGACATCCTCACAAGAAAATAACTGGAGGAAAAGAATCTATCTCTTCTTGTTAACAATCTTAAAAGAAAAGAATTTACCCCCAAATCCCTAGCAAACTTCCTGCGGTAGAATGTTTGGAAAAATGGCCCCAGGGACACCTGGGTTGCTCAGTGGATTAAAACCTCTGCCTTTTTCTCAGGTTTTGAGCCATGATCTCCGGGTTCTAGAATTGAGCCCCACATGGGGCTTTCTGTTCAGCAGGGAGCCTGCTTCCCCCCACCCCCTGCCTTCTTGTGATCTCTCTCTCTCTCTGTCAAATAAATAAATAAAAATCTAAAAAAAAAAAAATGCCCAATTGCTCTACTCTGTATCCATGGGCCTTGCAATGTGACCTCTCAGTTACTCCCATCAGGAGATGGATGCTAATTTCCCATCCATGAAATCTGGGTTTTTTCTTCCTTTGGCCAACAGAATACAGTGGAAGTGACACTGTGCCCTTCTGAGCTTAGGCTTCAAAAGGCTTTTTTGTGCCATTGCTTTCTCTCTTGCGAAACTGTTCAACTTCAACTTGAACAACTTGGCCTTGTCTGCTGGATGAGAGACATGTGCAGCAGAGATGAATCTTCACAGCTGAGACCATTCTAGACCAATCATGAAGGCCCAGCAAGTAGGCAGTTCTCCACAAATACATAATTGAACCTACCTGAACCAAACGAATCACCAGCTAAGACCAGCCCAAATTGCCAACTTACTGAATTATGAAGTAAGCAAATGGTAACTGTTTAAAGCTACAAAGTAGGGTGTTTTATTACATAACAAAAAGTTAACCAATCCACGTCCCTCTTCATTCCATTGGCCTGAGAGGGAGTGACTTCGAGAACAGATGGGCTAAATGAGGAAGGACAGGGCTGGAAAAAGAAGGGCTCCCTTAGGAGAAAAAGGGGGAGGATATCGGTAGGCAAACAATCATGTGCATTTTAATAACTCATGCCTTGAAAATTAAAGTAGTACTTCTGGGTCAGAGGAGCATTGCACACAGTGATGGGTTTTAACTAAAGAATCATTGCTTATAACTCTTTATGAATGGGGAGGAAATAATTGAATTTTGGTGGTGGTATTTGTTCAATTTAATTCTGACTCACTCATTAGGGGGAAAAGTGTGCTTTGGGCTATTTTGCAAAACCTAGTACTGGAGATTATAATTTCCTTTACTTTGTTTATGAAGATTTAACTTGCGTAATTACATGAAAAAATTACCCGGCAGATGTGTGTTTTCAATGGAATTCCATAGGGCTTCCTAGTATAGGGCACTTTTCAAATTGATTTTAAATTAAAATAATTTAAAAGATGGAATGAAACATATGCATATTCCTCCTGTCAGAATTATCAATAGAGTGTGGGGAGACATAAAGAATAAAAGGAAAGTAAAAGACTAGTCTTCAGTCCATAGGAAGCCTATAATTTAAGGTATGTCTTCCATTTGCTTTCAGAAGATGTGATTATGATGGATTGTGCTTCAAAGCAATTATAAAGCTTCCATCAGCTGCATTTACATGGCTGTTTATATGAATCTTGTCAACCTTCTGGCCTGCTACATTGTTGCTGTAAAAATCTGGTGAGTACTCATATACCGAACTTTTTTTTTTTAAAGGGCATGATTATGTAGCTAAGAAGTCTCCTCCTTTCAGCTTAGGCCTGTTAGAATGTTTCAGCTGGACAATAGGGTCTAAAGTAAGATTAATGCCTCTTCCTGGCACAGAACAATAGAAAGTCACAGGGCTATATACTTTGTTACTATATAAATTCAAGCCTCCAATGAGGGTTACATATTCTCTGGGCCAGTTCTTCCCTCTGAGGGTTTTCTTTTCAGATGGGGGAAAAATACATCAGAAAACCTTTTCCTTTAAACTCTCAGATGAAAAAAAAAAAATCAATGAATAGCTGAAGTATAGTTTTCCACTGATAATCACCTATGTTTCTTAAAAATCATACATAACTCTATCACTTTAAAACATCCAGGGGTTACAATAGGCTTAAGTAACATATAAGATATGGGTGAATCTGTGTCTCCCCAATGCCTGGGACAGAAAACCATGAGATCATCAGGATACAGGCATTTGTGCAGGAAGGTTGAGTAAAGAACTGGGGCCGGTTTACCAGGAGCCTAGTGAGACTCATACAGTAAAGTAGAAACAGGTGAGAGAAACCACAAGGAGCACACACCAGTAAAGGGGAGCCAGGGGTTAATTCCAGACACAAAACTAAGAGCCAGGATGTTACAAATACCTTGGGATGTTACAAATACAAACTTTGTTGTTTTGTGTGTCCTGGGAAGGCTGTGGGGGGGCAGGGTGGGGGGAGAAAGGGAGAGAGGGTAGGGGAAGACCAGAAGTTCAAACAAACAGAAATTACTTAGTCTTTAGAAATTGGCATGGCAGGTCAACTGAGAAGAAACACAAGGCATCAACAGCAAAATTGATCTCAGTAACAAATTCTTCCTTGTTTCATCTTAGAGGGGTTTCTGTGAAGATAAGAGTCAACACCAAACAAGGTTGGGAAGGATACCACTAGGTAAAGGTAAATGAGAATGCGAACAAACAGGGTACTGAATAAGTAAAGAAAAGGCAGTTTCTGGCTTAGGAGAAATCAAATGTCACGCTTCTTTCAGCTTCTCTCCCATTTTCTCTTCATTTTTTGAACCTCCCTAAACAGTGGTATCTTTCAACTTTCCCTCACTGGTTGCCTAGTTTAATAATAGACTTTCTGCTCTTCCTATACCCTCAGAGCCATCAGAAGTTGCTAGAGACAGAAATGAACAATTCTGCAGGGAAACCTGTATTTGGTACCGTTGTAACATCATAGACTGCTGCACTCATTGTATAAAACCTCTGTGGCTTGTTCTAGCTTTTTCGCATTGACATTTCATCATTGGTGAATCAAAAGGAAAACCAAGTCTTGGATACGAGAGAGGCATATGAGGTCTTCCCAAGACATTGTATAGCCAGCCACCTACTCCACTTACGCAAATGTTGAATTGAATTCAACAAATCCAATTCAGTTGAGTTAAGCAAATTGGTTTTTTATCATATAAATCGGGGCTTATAAATAAACGTGAATGCCTTTGGGGGTCAGGCAAAAAAACACACATGTGTGAGGGGACCAGGTATGATAATACATTCACTTTATATAAATAGGTGAACCTAATGCAGATATTATAGATAGATATTATATATCTATATGACACACACATATGTGTATAGTTATGAACATACATATAATATGTATTCTATATAATCACTTAATGTAAGTGAGCATGAACTGGAGAATGAAATTCCTCTGAAAGTCACACAGATGTAATTTTGTTAAAACTCCCTTGTTGGTCAGATTTGACCCATGGGCCTCTAGTCTGACAAATCAAAATTATGATAGGTATGGGAATTTCTAGCATATTTTAGTGACACATGGATGTTACCTGTTTCTTTTTTTTTCTATAGAAAAACCAGGAGGAAATAAAATATAAAAAAATAGATCATATGTTTCATATGAAACATATGCCCAACTATATTACATGGAATTCTGATTAGCAGGATGTTTATAGGGATTACAAGTCAGTGAGAACTGAGTTTCTAGAATGGTAGAGACATGCAATACACATGCACAAAGAAATATACAATACACTGTGAGACAGTGAAGAGTGCTACGAAGAAAAATGAAGCAGGAAAGGGAATGTTGTATGCAAAGTTTGGTGCTGAGGTGATATTTTTGAGAGGATGTTCAAGCCTCTCATGAGTTGAGCTTGGAAGCAGACACCTAAGTGAGCGAAGACTTAGAAGAATGTTCCAGAAAATTAGAAATGACTAAGTGCCGGAGGCTGGAGTGAGCATGGTTTATTGGAGGGATAACAAGAAGGCTAATGTAACTATAGCTGAGTGAGCAGAGGGACAGTTCTAATACCAGATCAGAGTGTGGGCAGGCTACATTATTTAGGGCCTTGGAGGCCAGGGTAATGATGTAAGCTTTATTCTAAGACTCCATGAAGCCATTTTGATCATGAGAGAATTCTATACTTATTTAGGTTATAAAAAGCATCATCTAACTGCTTTGTGTATTTGAGACTCAGAACAGTCAAGTATTGAAGCTCTGAAACCAGTCACCATGGATGCCTGGCATCGGAAACCTCCCGTCTCACAGCCTGTCATACTCACGGTCCTTCAGCCTCATCTAGACAATTATTAGGTGTTTTTACAACATACACAATAAACACATAGGTATATTAATGATGAGTGAGCTGCTCTAGATTTGTTACTTAGGAACCGATTAAATATAATTGAAGGAATGAACCTATAATTGTTCATTATGAGGAGTAAAGGGAGAATTTTAGTATAGGGAAAATCTCTTCAGTTTTCCTGAGCATCCTATCATTCACACTGACAGTTTTAGGACCAGTTCTGGAATTGCTAGTGTCTCCTTTAAGCTTCTCAACTCCATAAAGTCGAAGGAAGTGCAAATCAATGTATTAGATCAGAGTTTCTCAACTTCAGTACTATTGACATTTGGGTCTGGGCTGTTTGACGTTCTTGCTGTGGGGAACTGCCCTGTGAATTTACAGGATGTTTAGGAGCATCTCTGGCTTATACTTATTAAATGCCAGGAGAATTCTTTCTCCTTGCCACCACCCGCTTCCAGGGCCCAGTCAAGACAATAGAAAATGTCTGTCAACATTGCCAAATATCCTCTGGAAGAAAAGTTGCCCCCTGGGAGAACCACTGTGTTCAAAGAGTCTGTACGGAATCTTTTCTAACAACTTAAAAATATATACGAACATGAGCAACAGCATGTGGAAAGCAAACCTGTACTGAAAAGCATCTAAACTAAAGCACCGCTGGGAACCCAAGGCAGGTTGCCAAGACCTTGCATCAAAGTCACACTCAGCTCATTAAATCTTGACAAATCTGCTTGAACTATTTTTTGCTCTAATTCAAGTGGTTCCTATGGCTCAAAGATAACTCAAGTAGGGAGATGACGAACCTGATGTCTTCACCCAACTAGGAACTAGAGGGGTGGAGACAAGACTCAGATCTGCCTGATTCCAAAGCCTACTTTTTTTCAAACACATTATGCTATGTTCTGTCAAGAAAACCAAGGATTTTTTTTTCATAGTATGATCTGAATTGTAGTTTGAGAAATTAGATAACTATTAGCCATCTCTTTCACAATGAATTTCTTTTTTTCTAAATGATTATTATTTTCTAAGTGATTATTATTATTAACAATAATTGTTACAGCAATAAAATTTTAATAGCATCAAGTGGCATATGTTAAGGACTTACCATGTGTAAGGCGCTCTGAGAAATGTTTTATGGGTATGATTTGAGTAAATCCTCATAATAACTCAATGAGCTAGATTCTGTTATTATCCACATTTTACAGATAAAATTTATAATTAGGCAGAAATGTTTCCTAAATAAAATATTTACTAGATAAAAGAAATATTTACTCAATGCCTGGACCTTCATATGCATTTAGTCTTCATAACACTTTTATGAGACACAAAGGATATTCCTTTCCATTTTGTAGATGAGCAAGCTGACACTTAGAAAAAAGAAGTAACTACTCAAAATCTTGGAAGTTCTGTAGCTGGCATTCAACTCTATCTTTGTCTGACACCAAATCTACTATCTAACATCCTAAATATTCGTTATCCTTTCCTGGTATCAGTGGTACATTCAAACGTGAAGACAATTGTGAGTGGATATAAATGCCTTTCCTCTCACAAAGAGCTAGCAGCAAATACTTTCCAAGTGATTATTTTTTCTTTTTCACATTAAATTTCTTTGTATAGAAACATCTTTCTTAGAAAGGTATTCTTTGCATCTTTGCATGATTTCTTCCTTTCCCCCCATATTCTCCTGCCTCCTCCCACCAGGGGCTCAGAGTACAGAGTGCAGAAATTGCGAGGATACAGAATAAAAGGAAATGTCAACCAGTAAGAGTTAGACTTCACTTTCTGTCAGCAAGTACAAAAGGTGACAAGTGACATTTGCTTTGGCAAGCCAGAAATGCTTACATTTCTAGTCACACGCTGTCTTTATCCCTTCTTCCAGGCTTCATCTGAAAGTGTCCCCATTAGTAGCACAAGGGAGCAGCCGGCCAAAGAACACATTCTCCCTTTAAATATGGGGTGCTGGAACCGATGTTAATTTATTAAACCAAGATTGAAGCTTGATCCTTTCTGTCTCATCGAAATATTTTGACAATGATAAAAATACATGCATTTGACTTGTCACTTATCGTTCAGGATCCCCTCTGTCATGCCTCACAGAGACTACAAACTCATAGGTACTACAGTAGGAAACATAAAAGGGTTTTATTTTTTCCATTCTAGAGGCGTTCTACTCCAATGGACTGCATACAGGATGTCTGGGTGGCTCAGTCGGTTAAGTGTCTGCCTTCAGCTCAAGTCATGATCCCAGAGTCCTGGGATCAATTGAGCCCCGAGTTGGGCTCCTTGCTCAGTGGGGGGCTTGCTTCTCTCTCCCCCTATGCTGGTCCCCTTCCCTGTGTGTGTGAGCTCTCTCTCTCAAATAAATAAATAAAATCTTCAAAAAAAAATGTATAGCCTAAAAATTTGCATATATATAGCTTATGACACATGCCCTCATGTTCTGATATAAGGAAGATGACTACATCAGTCAATGATAAACCATGATTGATAAGTAGTCAGAGTCCATTTATTAAATCATTGATTGTAAAATGACATGACCACAGAAGGCAGATGTGTAACCGAAATGGGTAAATTGGAACACCATAAATGATGGTAGAGAATGGTGGGGAGTGTGGTCTAAATCAGTGTATATGTTTTCTCTGAATCAGGTGCTCATGATTTGATGCTAGTAGGATTTTGTTATGTAAGAATGTGGGCTCTGTGTTGCCAGATTTTATGATTTATAAGAGGAACCAGAAATCCATATTTTCGAGTTAAATCTTCTGAGTTTAAAATGTTATCAGATTTCTTTCTCCTTTAAAAAAATACTATTTATGCTGCTCATATGTTACTTCACTTGTATGGATGGATATTGATTTTAGAATGTAGGAGCTTGGTAGTAATTTGCACCCTGCTCTATTTAGGGAAGGTTTTATAGAAGTTTGATAAACCTCAGTATTTGAACTCACCTGACTGGGCATCACTTGGGAGTGGAGCATGTTACAAATTCATAACCAAAGAAACACTAATTTGGTGGGTTGGAGGGAAGGCCCTGGAATTCTACTGTTGATGACAGAGTAAATATACTTTAAGCACTATCTTAAAAAATGAGAGGTAGGAACCCACTAGATCAGGGATTGACAATCTATGGTCTATAGACTAAATTCAGTCTGTTGGCTGCTTTTATATAAATAAAATACATAACAAATAAAAATTAATAAAAATAAATAAATGAATAAGACTTATGGGGACACTGCCACATCCAATTCATTTGTGTATTGTTTAGAAGAGTATTATGTAACAAGGGCAGAGGTGTAGTTCTGATAGAGACTGTATGGACCTCAAAGCCTAAAATATTTACTAGCTGGCCCTTTTACATAAAAGTTTGCTGACCTTTGCATTAGAGAAAGTGGGTCTTATTTTAAATCTCAATAAAAGTATGACTTCTCAACATTACCTAGGCTCATAAAATAGTGTAAAAAGAGCCATATTACTGATGATGTTGATTTATAATTTGGTTTTGTCCAAGCCATTTCTCCTAAGCAAAGACTATCTTGTTGCTATGACAACAGTTACAAAAAGCTATATAGAGAAGGAAAAAAAAAAGGCAGCAAAAACAGTAAATGTTAGACTAGAGAAAAGGACAGTAAAAGGCTTGCGATTTGGCTTTGACTTGCAGGGGTGTAAACAAAAGCATAGCCACATTCTCCCCCATAGGTGAAATGATCCCATATGACTCGGAGGATCCCTGCTCCTCCCACAGGCCATCCCCTATTACCATCTCCGCAAACACCATCTGTATGTACCGAGGAAGTGATTTCACAAATATATGAGTCATATGCCAGAACTTTTCACTTGTCAGTAGTGTGGATAATGGGTTTATGGAGGATTAAAAAATAGATCAATGCTGAATTTCAGTTATCTTATCCTAAATATATACGAGTCTTATTATGACTGAATAGTCCCACAGAATCTGAATAGCTCTTATATTTATCAATTTATTAATAGTCATATAAGCCAGCTATTCTGTCGCTCCCATCTCAGCAAATGCCATAACCGTGTACCCTTTTCCTCAACCCCAGAGTCAAAATAAATTTGCCCTTTTCCTTCTCAAGTCAAATCCATATAGCCACATCTCAGCCCCTTCATGCTACCTACCACTCTGATCCAAGCCACTGCCATCTTGTGACTGGCCAGCTGTGGTCACCTTCTTATAGATCTGCCCACATGCTTGCCTGCCCAGAAGAGAGTCCACTCAGCAACCAGAGTTGTATTTTAAATACATAGACCAGATGCCGTGGCTCAAAACTTTCTCCTCCATATCTTCATATCACATAAAGATTCAAAATCCTTCCCATAGTCTACCAGACCCCATGGATCTGGTCTCTGAGGACATCTCAGTCCTCATTCCTATCACTCAGTGGGTGCTTACTCCTCTCCAGCCACACTGGCCATCTTCTTGCTTTTCAGATGCCTAGACACAATGAGTTCAGTCCTACCTCAGGGCCTTTAGACTTGCTTTTACCTCCAGTAGGAAATCTCTTCCTACAGTCCTTTGTTCTATGCGCTTTCTTATTCATGTCTCCTCCCCAGGGGTGCCTTCCCTTATCATCCATCAATCTCTATCCACTTTTCCTACATTATTTTTCTTGAAGGCATTTCTCATCACATGAAACCCTATTATACAGTCACTTGTTTACTAATATTCAGTGTATCCTCCTCAATTGTAACTTTCATGAAGTCAGACCGCTTTTCTGTGTTGTTTCCTATTTTATTCATAGCACCTAGACAAAGCATCCTAGAGTAGGCATTCGACTTTTACTAAATGAAAAAATGAAAGAGTGAATGAATATAAATTTCAAGATTGAATTTTGATTGATTTTACTCTTTTTTGCAAGATTTGAAGACATCAATATCTTGTACCCTGGGCCTCCCAAGACAGTAACTGCTTTGCATCCAGAAAAACATATCTTGGTTAGGCATCTAAGATGCAACAAAAGGATTAGATAGAGTAGAAATACTTAACGTAAAAAAAGTCCACTCCAGATTATACAGGTTAATTCTAAAAAGATAAAAAACAAAACAAAACTAAGGGTATAAAATCTGAGTGCTCTGATCAGCAGAAAAACCAGCTGCGGCACCGGTTCTTGGGGAGACTGTAGGTCAATGGCCATGCTCCACCATGTGCTTTAGCCTTCTCCTGCCTCAACAGTTGCCTGTTGTGTCCTTTGCTAATCCCTGATGGTTTTGGTTTCTGAATTTTCCATATGCAGCTGGTCATCTCACAAACATGCGAGAGTCACAAGGCAGAATGAGGTGAAGGAAGGTGACTATTACTGCAAAATCTCTCGCTCATCAAAACACACACGCATGTGCACGTGCATGCACGCGCACACACACACAGGGTGCAGGAGTTAGCTCATACAGAAATAGCACTCGGTATCAGACAAGGGGTTTAGTATAAATATGGTCCAGAATGATCCACAGAGCTTAAGGATTTCATGCAGTCTCAAACTCTACTTTGTCATTTGCTCTCTAAAAGGTTCAGGAAATGTAGATGACTGTGTAAAAATTCCTTGAAATAATCAAATGATCACTGTTCAGACATTGATCATTTACATATTGATGATATTGGGATATCAAGGAAATTGAGGTATACTATAGCAAACTTCACATTGCCTTTAAGTAAGGATTTTTTTTAAGTAAGGATTTTTAGGGAGCTTATTCTCCCCAAAATTTTTGCTTTTTAAAATTTATAATTGATATCCTTTAAATATATATACACACATATGTTTGTTATATCTGTATCTATATTTTATATATGAATGTATAGATACTATTCATCTCACAATAAAAAATGTAAACTTTTTTCATATTGTCTTTTTTATAGTATTAAATAATTATATGGGTTAGAACTTGTAAAATGATTGTAAAAACAAATGTAGTATCATAATTGTCTACTTGTAAATTAGAAATTATGAAGAAATTAAGAATATATCTTTAAAACTACAAATAGTTCTGATTTTTATTTTTATATTATTTTTAAATTATTTTTCTCATAACAAAACATTACAGAAAAATCAGGAGAAAAAATACATATATACATCCCATCTACTCAGTCAACCATTATTAATAGCTTGAAGTATAAGTTTCTAAGTGTTTTTCTCTTTATTTTTAGCATTTGTCAGCTTTCCCAAGGGTGTGATACATGCACGCACATGTAATATTTTTTTTTAGAGAAGTCAAGTTGTACATATAATAAGGTAACATGCTTTTCTCTTTCTTAACTATATATTATAGATGTCATTAAAAATCAAAAATATGCTATTTAATTTTAGGCATTTGTAAACATTTTATAAGGATTGTACTTTATAATGTTTTTAAGGGTTGCATGAGATT
Organism: Nasua narica; assembly: GCA_028533885.1. Lineage (NCBI taxonomy): Eukaryota > Metazoa > Chordata > Mammalia > Carnivora > Procyonidae > Nasua > Nasua narica. The sequence continues at coordinate 26,168,774 of CM052800.1, read as the reverse complement.
TATGAAATATTTAGCATTTATGTAAGTAATCTTTTGTTACTTTAATATTTAATATTTCCAATATATTTAAATAATTCATGGAACAAACTCAGTTGAAAACAAAATAGACATCTAAAGATAAAAGTCCCTCGAGCCCAAATTCTAAAAAGCATGTAGCCATGCTTTAAGAAGTGTTTTCCAAAATGCCTATTGTATATCATTCTCAACATGTTCCAAAAAAAAACAGACCCAGATTCATAGACTTATACATTTAGTTTTTGACCAGTATGTGATTCTTAACACAATGTAATTTCAATACCAAGTATCAGCTGACTGAGTGGGACAGGGCCATGCAGGGACCGTAGTATAAGGAAGGAAAGAGGTGGCCCTGCCATCATCTGGAGTTCTACTTTGCTAGGACTAATGTTGACACTGCATTTCTGATTCATTTTTGGTCTTTGTGTTTGTCCTTAGTTAGTTTAACTAGCTGGGAAAGGAAAAGTGTGAAGAACATTCCCAAATTGCTTTTACTCAAATTATGCAAAGACTAGGAGACCCTCCCAGACAATGAGTCTAGCTGGGAACATGAGCCGTAAACATTTATTGGATCTCTGTGCATAATGATCATATTCTCCAAACGAAAAACTACAACACATATTCTATGCATGACATGGGAGACTTGAAATCTGTACTTCTTGGAGAATCTAGGAAATTCAGTCCAAATCTAGGCATTTAATTTTTGGACTTAACTTCAGCTTGAGTATTTTATTATAGGATGAAATTTATGTAAATTTAAGGTCTCTCTGTGTTGGAATTTTGTGGTTGGAGGATCATCATGTAACTTATTATTCATTAATGCAATTGTCACTGAATTTATTATTCATTAATCTTCTTATTTAATCTTCTTACGTATGGAAACTATAGTTTGGATATGATCTGGGACAGATGTAGATCTGAGTAACGCTCTGTTTTGATTCATTCCTGAATGTCTGGGCGAAATCTGCCCTGCTCACCAGCAGTCCTAGGAGAATACCCACTGGAGAGTGGTAGGGATTAGTGGAGTGACCTTAAGAAGATAGGAGTCTCTCCAAGAGACTAGGTATGTTACTGTATGAGCATAATCTGAAAGGTTAATCCTAATGGGTTATGAAAATAAAAATGTAGGGAATATTAGTGGGGAATTTCCACGAAGAATGATTCATACTAAATAATTCTACCTCTCCACTCCCTTGTTCTTTTCATGAAAGTAGAATGACTTACCTGCCCGTGGGCTTTAGCCACTGGTCCATGTACTCAAAAATATGTAGCTTGTCTTTCAAAATTCCTGAACAGGGGATTTAATTTCTGATGTTTTGTCTCTTTGTGAGTCAGTAGGATGAAGCAATTTTTCTAAGTGAGACTGTTCTACAGACTTAACTTCCTCTCCAGTGCCCTATCCAAAGATCTAGCCTGAGTGGAAAGGCAGGAAAAATTTAATGTAGTCTCTCACCTTTAACTGATTTTTCCTACTGAGACTTTATGATATTTGGGTTCTCTGCTGACTCTTTTGTCTTATTTCTCAATTGGTTCAGAACTTAGGTGGGAAACGGAAGTACTATTTATTAGATTTCCTTCTCAAAGACATTAAAAGTAGATATTATTATTAATCACAATTTTTTTTTAAGATTTTATTTATTTATTTGACAGAGAGAGAGAGATCACAAGTAGGCAGAGAGAGAGGGGAAGCAGGCTCTCTGCCAAGCAGAGAGCCCGATGCGGGGCTCGATCCCAAGACCCTGAGATCATGACCTGAGCCAAAGGCAGAGGCTTTAACCCACTGAGCCACCCAGGCGCCCCTATTAATCCCAATTTTTTAAAATATTTATTTATTTGACAGAGAGAGAGAGAAAGGGAGAGAGAGAAAGAGAGATACACAAGTAGGCAGAGAGGCAGCAGAGAGGGGGAAGCAGGTTCCCTGCCGAGCAGAGAGCCCGATGCGGGGCTCGATCCCAGGACCCTGAGATTATGACCCGAGCTGAAGGCAGAGGCTTTAATCCACTGAGTCACCCAGGTGCCCCTTATTAATCTCAATTTTATAATTGAGTGAACTGGGGCAGAAAAAGGCCATGGAAAATGTCCAGATTTGTACACATGAATCTGGGTTCAAATTGATTTTGTTTCTCATGTTCTTAACCAGTACAAGATGCTACTTTTCAATTACAAGATGCTACCTTTCAATTATTATCAAAGAGCATAATTAGTTATCCATATAATGACTTTTTAAATTCCATTTTACAAAGCAATTAGCTAGAGATATGAATTATTACTACATGAATTTTTACTATCTGGTTCTATAAATCTTCATCTTGACATCTAAGAATCTCTGTGAAATCAAACTCCAGGTAGTTACTCCTACCAAAAACTAAATGAAAATTCTAACGTCAGTCTTATTAACTTTATTTAGAAAAAAAAAACGTTAGAAAAATAGCCCATATTTGTACTGATTCAGTCTTACCCGCAGGGAACTGACGTGTGAGGAGATGTTGTTTGCTACCAATTCAAGTAGCAGCTGCCAAAAGCTTAATTGCCTAGACACAATTTTTCACTCCCTGGGACACATTTTTCACTCTTCTTCAATTTGCTATTTGGGGTTCTGATTTATATTTGTGTAAGTGCCTGCAATAGAAATTTATTTACATTAGGGCTCTAATGTTCTCAAGTCCTTTCTCTTCCTGACACAATTTCTTTTGTGGCCCTGGACACCAGAGAATGGGTCCTTGCTGAGGGACAAGCCAGATATACAGGGATTGTCTAGTCTATTAATAGACATAGGACGATTTTGCTATACTCTTTTCAGCCCACCTCCCAGTCGTCGAACATAATCACTTCCTCATCTCCCTTTTATCTCTAATTGCTCACCGTTACCTAGAGATAATGTCTTTTTCCCCCCTTTTGTAGCAAACACAAATTCCATATAGACATCTCTAATCCAAGATCAATAATTGCAGAAAAGATCTTTATACAGTCTTGATCACCTTGACAATGTCCTTCGGAAAAACTACCCTTGATCATCAACAGAATTGTTGGACCAGAGAAAACCATCCCCAAAAGCAATTTGTGAAGATCATTACCATAAAAAACAACATGCATAATTTCTCTTCCAAATATATGGTTTCTTTGCAAAACAATCCATTTCATTTTTTGGTAATTACATTGTACATGTGTTTATGCTGTCAAAAATCAGAATGATGAGCTATTAGCTGTTCTTGTTTCATGGACCCTTTTTCCTTTCATCTGAAAACATTGATTCTTAGTTGTCCTGCCTGTGTTGTTTTCATTATGAATCTATCAAAAACAAATGTTCTGACTATGTTAGCTGAAAATTTTAATGAAAGCCTATTAGACTTGGCATAATTTCATGCTGAATCTGCAGTAAAGAGCTCTTCCAGAGACAAGACAGAGTGAGGTGGATATACCCTTTCACACAGCAGTGTTTCCATTCCCCTTGCACATTTTCATACCAGCAAATGCCCTCATTAATGTGTATGATTATTGGTACCAAACAGTGAGGCACATGTTTAATAGAAGCCCTCAGACAGTTCATCTGGGTTCAAGGAGGTCCTTTCATTCTTCCAGGAAATTGGATCAGCATTTCTAATATTTGCCTCACAAGCAAAAGGATGAAAAAAGAGGAGCAAGAAAAAGAAAAGAGCTTGGCAGAAAGGGATTAACTGGGTTGGACCATTAGGGGGATATAAAATTACAATAAGAGGTACTCACAAAAGGAATGTCAAGCAATATTACTAGAGGGAGGGAGGTCAAAACTCCCAAAAGGGAATACTAACATTAGGGCTCCTGAAACTCTATTTCTGCATTTCACTTCTTACTTGTTTGTTCTATCATCATTTGACATATTTTTATTGAATTCTTACCCAGTATTAGACACTGAACTTGGCTTTGAGAATAAAAGAGAAAATAAGACAGAAGATTCCTGTCCTTATGGGTCTTATATATAACTTAATAAATCATTCCATAATTGCTTCTATGAGAAAATTACTGTCTCGAACAAGATCTCTAGCTATACTAAGACAGGCTTCTACAAAGCTGAGGATTATACAACAGTGTTGTGGAAATGAACAACATATACCTACTCAGAACTGACCCCAAGAAAACCATCTCACACTGGACACTAAGAGAGCTCTGAATTCCTGATCAATTTACAAGTATCTAAAATGACACTTCAGTCCATTATCCCCATTAGAAAAAGATAAGAAGTTTACTACATTTCCCCAAAATTGTTTTAACTATTACAACTCTTCCTTGGGTACGGAGGTGAAACAACCCTTTAATTGTAGCACCTGGGATGAGAACATTTTATTGTTGTTCTTATTTTTTGTCTTTTTTGTTGTTTTGGGTTATTTGTTGTTGTCATTCTTTCTTTCTTTCTTTCTTTCTTTCTTTTTTTTTTTTTTTTGGAAAAAGTCAGGTGCTATTTGATAAACATCACAAAACAATGTGAAACCCTAAAGGCTTATGTTTCAACTAGAGCCAAAGTAATAAAAAGAAAATTTAGACTTCTCTATATAATAGAAAGATGGGATTTTTGTATTTGTTTCTTGATATTGCTGGAGGCTCCTGAGAGAAAAGAATAGATAGAAGAGAAGGAGGAACAGCAGCAAGATGTTAGATGCTTGAGTATAGGAAATGAAAGTCAGGAAGAAACCTCCAGTGGCAGTGGGGCTAATGTGGCAAAGAACTTACACGTCTTATATACGATTTAAATTATGGGATTCAAAATGTTCTGTAAAAATTGATTCAAAATCTTTTCCTGTATGTTCTTTGTTTTTCCCAATTTGTGGAAAACAATGAAGAAAGGTCCATTTCACATCAGAAGTACTAAATGACGAATAGGAAAAACACAGACAGAAGGAGGAGTAAGAAGCAGATAACTGGGAGAATGTAAGCTCACCGCCCATCTGCAAAAGTCTTTAAGAGGATTCACAGTTCCCTCCAGGTATGAATTAGAGTTGAAGTCAATCTCATTTGGATAGACCCTACATTTTACCTATGAGTTTCACAGCCAAATCAAGATGAGATATACCTATAGTTAAGTGTGTTTCATGTGACACCCAGTAATCAATCACCAGAGCAAAATATTTTCGCTCCTTTGAAATTTAAGACCCATTTTCAAATGTAATGTCACTAGCACTAATTCTCCTAAGGACTCATGATAATAAAACAGGCACCATTTATCCTTATTTTACAGGTGAGAAATGGAGGTCCAGAAAGATTAAGAGATTTGTCAAAGGTCACATGCCTAGAGAATGAAATTGTTTATGAACCTACACTGTCCCAGTCTCAATACTAAATGTTGTCTATTGTTGTCTATTGGATAAATTTTAATAACAATTATCATGACTATAATTACAGGGGAAAGAAACTCATTTACATCTTAACTATGAAAGAAATAATTAACAGATTCCTAAATTCAAAAGCAGAATTTTAATAAAAGTTTCTAGTGTGAAAACTAGGTCATTTGCATATTTTTCTTTGACTTATATACCTAATTGCCAGGGTATTTGCATTTTTCTATCGGATTTTGCCAGCATATCCAATTCATCTACATATTCCTCTTCGTCTAGTTGCTGAAAATGGGTGGCCTTTCCTACCCATAATTAGAATTAACTTCAGCTTCAACACATTTCAAGAAAGGAAATTTTACAGAGCATAAAAAAATACTTTCAGACACATATCTTGTCAACGCTTTTAAACAATGAGTAGTTATTGTGATATTCTTCTCAACATGCCCGAGGATATATAAAGCAGGGTTAATATTGAAGGTATTCTAATAACGCATTCATATAAAAACTTAGAGGTGAATAAAGAGGATTTATTTTTTAATGTACTAATATTTTAACCCAGGTATGTGGCACTAATGGGTTATATATTCTCTTTCAATTCTCATAATATGTATCCCATTTAGCTGACTTTGATATTAAATCTCTAAATTTAGAAATTAAAAAGTACAGAAATCCGATTTATTGAAGAGGCTTTCAACCAGTATAATTAACACTCCACAAATGCTCATAACAAGACCTTCAGGATTCTGCAGACTTTGTGCTTGAATTATACTATGTTTATCTAAAAGAAAATAAAGCTGAAATACACATCATTTTACTGTTAATTGCTTATCTCTGCAGTCCACATGCATTTGCAGTTACTTTTACCTTTATCCTGAATATCATGAGCAGGAGGCCTTCCTGTTCCCCTCAGCTTGACTCAACTTCAGAGAGCCTTCTTCCTGACTCTAGGCTCCTGACTTCCCTTTTCTTAGAACATTTACTGTAGGTCACTTTTAGTTGTAAATTCTTTCTCTGCTCTTTTGAGATATAAATCTTCTCTCAACCTCTTGCAGTTTTATAACCCAGAATATCATTCTCAAGGCCACAAGAGCCATGCTTTTCAAATGTAATCACCAAAGAAGATATCACTCCTATCTCCCAGCCTCTGTGGGAGGGTAGTAGCTTAACTTCCATTAATTAGCAAACATCCATGGCCAATCACGTTGACCACGTACTCCCCAGATATTCTCCAGGACTTTACTACTAGCTCAAAAATGCTTAAAATCACCCAGCTTTTTGTTTCAGTGGAGTTGAGTTCAATCTTTCACCCTTACTGCAATAAACTTGAATAGTGTTTCTTGCTTTAACTCTGTCTGGTCTTTAACTCTCTCTCTTTCAATTTTTCTTTGACAAGCTTCACCATTGTTATTGCAATGATTTTTGGATCACATACGGTATGCTAAATACTTTGCTGAGTGCATCACTATAGGGTGTCTTATTTAATTCTCACAGTAACTTAGAACTTACTTTGGGACCCATTTTATAGATGCAGGAACAAAAGCACATAAGAGTTAAGTAACAATAACATCTCTATAAAGGGGCACATAGGCTTCAGAAAGGAGGGGGAGGGGAGAGAAAGAAAGAAGGAGAGGAAAGGGAGAGTGGAGAGGAGACGGGGGGGGGGAGAGAGAGAGCTGAGAGACAGAGAGAGAGACAGAGGGAAAATATGTGAATAAACAAATACCTTCCCTAGGAAATTCTGGGTTCTAGGGCCAAATCACATTGCCTTTACCCACTGGTCATCTCCACATGAAGTTGTTTTTTTTTTAAGATTTTATTTATTCATTTGACAGAGAGAGACACAGTGAGAGAGGGAACACAAGCAGGGGGAGTGAGAGAGGGAGAAGCATATATTTTATATATATAGTTCCACTGGGGACCTCATGATTTGGAGAGGAGATAGGCAACACAAGATTCAATATCAACTCTCCCTTGGTCTCTGGATATGAGTGGCAAGTAATTAAAACAACAACAAACTAAACAGCCACAACAACCCTCAACGCATCAACAACAACACTCATCTTACCTATTTTTCTCTATTTTAAAACAATGAATCCTATATAAATACAATTTTAGTAGTCTAGTGCACACACCTGGATCTGCTACACAAATCTGAGTGACACAAAATCTGTTAGAGCACAAATTCCTGATTTTACCATTTTCCACAACTATACCCATCATTGGTGTAGACACAGTTATGACAATGTTAAGTGTAATGTCATCCTATATTCTTTTTCTCCTGATACCCCTTTGTGTGTGTGTGTGTTTATGTGTTTGAGTGTGAACAAGCTCTTCTTTCCTTGGACTTCCAAGCACCTGGATATCTATCTTCAGACACTTGTTTGTATACTAATTTTAGATGGTTATAATCTCTGCCTCTTATATTCATGCCCACCTTTCTCTGGGACTATGTCTACATGTCCCCCTGCCCATAGCCTAATGAAGCTGCATTATTTGCATGATAGAAGAGTACTTTTACTGTATCTCTTACTACGGCATAACTGACCCAATTTTCTCCTCATAGAAGATCTTGCCTATAATGATAAGTGCTGTTCTTTCAAATGAAATATATCCTTCAACTTCAGATTCCATCTCAGTTTTATACCTAATGACCAGTATCTGGAAGAACCATAGAGCACTTGAAAGAACTTTCAGAAACAACATATCTTAAGGGAGAAATTCCGAGTGGGATATGAAGTCTGAATTTGCTAGGATATAGGGACAATATATCTAAGCCAGAAGACAGAAAATCCTACCCGAGGACTGACATTGGGTTGTGGAGTTGTCGGTATTGTGGGCTGCTGACTCTGGCTCCCCCTTTGGAATGGATCTTGCAGATCCTTTTCATGGTTCACAATTTCAAGCTCTGCTTCACTCATCGAGACCACCATGTTCTACCTTGGGCCAGAGCAACCTGTCTCAATCCTCAGGACGAGAACTCATGCGTGACATAGAGGAAGTGCTAAAATATCAGTAGTTTCCCAGTCAGTGGCAGTGTCTGATTGACAGAAAGGGAATGGCTTGGAGTAGTGAGTCATGAGAAATGTTTCTTGGCCTTAGATACTTACTTGTGTATGTTAGAGCCCTCTACTTAGATGCTTCAGGGAAATACTGGCCTTACCTTACTTGAGGAGAACATCGTGAAGAGGGGGCAGTACTGATTCTGTAACTCACATTTTTGTGTCAGCCCAAACCACTACATGTATTGGTTCTCATTTGGTCTAGAAACTCTCTGGACTTCTTAGTATATTTCCATTTTCCATTATGGCTCTGCATAAATACAGTGACCCGTTTTTTTTTACTGCTTATGTTAAGGAATCCCTTGCCTTCCATGTCCCATAATAGTGAAGAAAAGACAAATAATATCAGTTGTATTAATTCCTTATTGTTGCTAATTACTACAAACTTCATAGCTTGAAACAATACAAATTTGTTATCCTATATTGCTGGAGATCAGAAACCCATATTGGGTCTCACTGGGCTAAAAGTAAGGTGCTGGTAAGTCACCATTTCTTTCTGGAGGTTCTAGAGAAGAACTTATTTTCTTACCTCTTTAAGCTTCTTAGAGGCCACTAGCCTTCCTAAGCCCTTGGACCATTTCCCCCATCCTCAAAGCCATCAATGTTGCATTTCTCTCTGACTGTCCATTTGTAGTCACATTTCTCTCTGACTTGTCCACTTCCCTCTGCCACTATAAGGAACCCTGGGATTATACTGGGCACACCCAGATAATTCAGGATAATCTTATTTTAAAATCATCTGGTCAGGAACCTTAATTCCCCCCCCCCTTTTTTTTATGTCACCTAACATATTTACAGGTTCTGGGAATTAGCCATATTTGGGGACTTAGGCCCATGGTTCTGCCTGCCATATCAGTCAAGCCTGTCACCCCCCCACAGCTTACCTCCAGCTCTGCCCATTACAGGTATCTGCTGTCAATTTTCATTACCTGGTTCTTACAGTATCATAAGCACTGGTGTCAGTCCTGTCATTTTTCTAGTTTGCAATGTTTTCAGTGTTCACTTGATCAACATCTCAATTTCCATCTGTTTTTCATATACTGTGTTTAGTCCTCCTAGAATTCTGTTGCCTGGGAGACACTCAAAGAATTGGAAACATGTCAACAAACCTGGAGAGATGTCGGACTTTACTTGGATATGTGAAACTTGCGTTGGTGTCACAGTTTGGAGAAAAGGATACAAGTATGTACAGGGACTGTCCTTCCGAGAAGTAGTTAAGGGAAATGAGATGTTTTTTTACAGGTGGTAGTTTAAAGCCTTATCTCAGTGACTAAATAGCATAGCCTAAAACAGGCACTTTGTAAGCTGTCATTTTTATTCTTTTTAACGAAGCGGAGTTATGATGGCTTTAAAGAAGGTGTAGAATTGTAAATTGAACTATTTAATTATTATATTCAAAAACAGCAGGTGTATGGTACAAATAAAACTGTGGACTAACAAGAAATCATTGGTTGTCACTTCTGTAAAAACAAAGGAAGAGCACAAAGCAAATTACATAGTTTGATGCTGCCTATCCAAGCACGACGATTCTTGTTGATTGTCTCTAGCAATTAGCATTTTCCATTTCACAAAGCAATTATTTATATTCCTTTTGTCCTAATGGATTTTATTAATCACATCCATCAACCATACAAACAGCATTTATTAACTCTGGCAATAAAACATTTAAAAGTTTGCATTTATTTTTTAATCAGAGAGGCAAACACTAATTGAAGAAATCTCTAGAAACCAGGTCTTTCTGTGTGGATTAGGTGATACTGGCAGCCCAGAAAGGGAATAATGAAACAGTCTCTGCAGAAATCAGTTCTGGTTCTCTGCTAACTCCCCATCTGGATTTCTCTGTTAAGTGCCCCAATATCCTTCAAAATCATGCATTAAGGATCTCTGTGTGATAGATGGCTGCGTTTAAAAAAAAAAATTGCCATCTGGTATTTGTAAGTCATTATCCTAGATGTTAGAAGGATACATGTAGATGGATAAGAAATCATAAATGTCCTCCAAAATTTTGAGGATGAGAAAAATCTTTGCAGCTAAAACAGAATGAAGGTAAACTGAAGTATGACAGAGTGGTGCAAAAATGTTCTAGGTGGGAATGGATCAAGTGAAAGTAAGAGGAATTAATTCCTGGAGGTGAAGATGATCTCTCAGAACCATCTTGAGTTTAATTGGTTAGATTTATGAAGGAGCAGCATTGTGCTGGGTAATGAAGGGCAGATGGAATTTTGATATGTTGAGATATGAACAGGGGTTGGCAGAGGCAACATGTTTAAAAAGGAAGATAGTGAGCAACAATGCAGGGTTGAGAAGTCTTGTGGTACTTTCAGGAAATGGTAAATGGAAGCAGCAGTCTCCACCTGCTCTTTCTTTATCCACAGATGTCTCTGTACACCATTCTTCACATTGTAGCCATGCTAATCTTTCAAAAAAGGATGCAGATATGATCTTTTCCTTCCCCATCTTAGAAACCTTCAATAGTTTCCAATTGCTCTCAATAAAGATTGATAAAGACTCAATAAAGCCTTCAACTGTCCCCACACCTATATGACTGACCCCATCAAAACTTCCAGCCTAATCTCTTATTTCCATTTATATTAGAATCCCTAGTAACATGCTTTAAACCACTGCATATTTTGACTTCCATTGGTACAGAACCCCTACGGTCTCACTGCTAATCTCCAGCTTTTTACCTATCTCTACACAGGTATGACGACTTGCCTTTCGATAGTTGTTTTTCATCCTGACTTGGCAACTGAGGATTCTTCAGGGCCCTAACCCCAAGGCAGTAAGCATATTTAGATTCAAGGGACTGAGTCTGCTCCTTACTATCTTAAGATGTCCTCACTTGTTTTTCTCTTCTGCTTAGAATGATTTCATTCCCTCTAATATCTCCTCATCTTTAGAGCTGAGTCTAACCTTCATTTCCTCGGGGTACTTCTTTGACATGGAAGGCTTAAGTACTTTGGCTATATAACTTTGAGGCAGTTGTATGTCTCCTTTTCTCATTAAAATTCCAACTAAAAACAAACCTTAAAAATTGTCTGCAATATTTAACTTGCCATCAAAATGGTTTATGTTGCAGGAAACTGCATATGTCTTGTTAAAATTGTATCCTGTGTAGTGCCATAGTGCCTGGCAACTGGTAAGTCCCAAATAAATGCTATTAAATGAATGTATGAACAAATGAGGAGATATGATTAAGAGGACAGGTTAGATCCTGATTGGGAAGGACCTTGAGTTCACTTCTAAATATTTTGTGTAGAAAATAGGAGGACATCTATATTTATAAAAATATTTGTAGGCAGAAACTAGTGTTTTGATGTGAAGGGGTAGAGATATTCAATAAATTACAACTCCCTTTTTATCCAGGCTGGAGTCCTAAATCAACTCAAGATAGATACAGAACTCTGGCATGAATTCTTTTTTGTTTTCTGTGGATATAGACTTTCAAGTTCTTGTTTTCCACTTCATCCTTTGTCTGTTCTCTATGTCAATGGTTTTTCTTATGGAAATTCTCTTTTTCCAGCTCCAAGAACCTATCTTCCTTTATTGTACTTGCATTTTCTATTGTTTCTTTTCTAATAGTAACAATGAAGTATATTTTCCCCCAAACTCCAGCCCCTCCTTATTTCTCTAGGTAGGTATTTGATTCTTAGAGACACGGCCTCTTTAACTTTACTTTCTTAACTTTTTTATCTGCAACATTTTAATTTTTATCTGGGATTTTTAGAAAAAATTATTGTGGTAAGATCACTAATGTGAGATCTACCCACTTAACCAATTAAATATACAACACAGCGTTGACATTTATGCACAATATTGTACATCAGATCTCTGGAATCTATTCATCCTGCATAGCTGAAATTTTACGCCTGTTGACATTACCGTTACCCCCAGCCTCTGGCAAACACAATTCTAGGGTTTGCTTCTATGAGTGACTATTTTAGATATCTTGAAAGTAGAATCGTATGATATTTTTTCCTCTGTGACTGGCATATTTCCCTTAACATAATTTCCTCCAGGTTAATTCATGTTGTGGCATATCACAGGAATTCCTTCTTTTTTAAGGCTGAATAATATTTAATCATATGCATATACCACATTTCTTTCTTTTTTTTTTTCATATACCACATTTCTTAACCCATTCATGTGTCAATGGACATTTATGTTGTTTCCACATTTTGGTTTTTGTGAATAGTGCTGCAATTAATATGAGAGTTATGTCTTTGAGATCCTGATTTTAGTTCTTTTGCATAAATAACCAGAAAGGGGACTGCCAGATCATATGTAGTTCTATTTTTAATTTTTTGAGAATCTTCATACTATTTTCAATAGCAGCAGAATTATTTTGCAATGTTACCAACAGTGTACTAGTGTTCCCTTTTCTCTACATCTTCACCAATATATTTTTGTTTTTATTGATAATAGCCATGCTAATAGATGTGAGGTGTTATCTCATTGTGACTTTGATGTTCATTTCTGAACATCTTTTCATATACCTGCTGACTATTTGTGTGTCTTCTTTGAAGAAATGTCTATTCAAGTCTTAGCACACTTTATAATTGTATTATTTGTATATCGTTATTGAATTATTGTTGTTCTTTATACATTTTGAAAATTAGTCTCTTATCAGATATATGGTTTGCAAATATATTCTCCTATCCTGTAAATTGCCTTTTTACTCTATTGTTTCCTTTACACTGCAAAACCTTTTTCATTTGATGTAGGTCTGCTTATCTATTTTTGCTTTACTGCCTTACTTTTCATAACCATAAAATAATTGTCAAGACCAATATCATAAGGATTTCCCCCCATGTTTTCTACTAGGAATGTTATAGTTCTTAGTCTTACATTTATATCTCTAATCCATCTTGATTTAATTTTTGTGTATGATGTAAGATAAAGGTCCAATTTCATACTTTTGCATGTGATTATCCAATTTTCCTAACACACTGTTGTTGAATAGATGATACTTTCTCATGTATATTCTTGGCACCCTTGTCAAAGGTCATTTGACTATATAAACATAGATTTATTTCTGAGCTCTTGATTCTGTTCCAATACTCTATATATCTGACTTTATGCAAGTTCGTGTTCTAATTATGATAGCTTTGTAATATATATTGATATCAGGAACTGTGATGCCATTAGCTTTGTTCTTTTTTTAAGGTTGTTTTGGCTATTCAGAGTTTTTTTGTGGTTCCATATGAACTTAAAGATTGCTTTTTCTGTGTCTATAAAAATGCCATTTGAATTTTTGTAGAGATTACATGAAATCAGGAGATCTATGAGCAGTATGGACATTTTAACATTAAGTTCCTATACATGAATATGGGATGTCTATTTATTTGTTTATGTCTTCTTTAATTTCTTTCATCAATGTTTTATAGTTTTCAGTGTATAAGTTCTTCATTTCCTTAGTTAAGTTTATTCTTTTTGATCCCATTACGAATGGGATTACTCTCCTAATTTCCTTTTCAGATAGTTCATTGTGTTTAGAACTGTAGCTAATTAATATGCATCCCTATATTTATTGCAGCATTATTTACAATAGCTGAGATATGAAAGTAACTTAAGTGTCCATCAATAGACAAATGATAAGGAAAATGTAGTATGTGTACACACACACACACACACACACACACACACACACACACACACACACAAACACCCAGGAATATTATGCAGCCATTAAAAAAGATGATAGTGTGCTATTTGGGACAACATGAGTGGACCTAGAGGGTATTTTTGCTAAGTGAAATAAGTCAAACTGAGAAAGACAAACACCCTATGATTCTACTCATTAGTGGAATCTAAAAAACAAGAAAAAAAACCCCAAAAACCTACAAATGAATAAGTAAACCAAAAGCAAAATCAGACCTATAAATACAGAGAACAAACTGATGGTTGTCAGGGAGGAGGGGGGAGGTTGGGAAAAAATGAGTGAAGGGGAGTGGGAGATACAAGTCTTCAGTTACAGAATGAATAAGTCACCAGAATAAAAGGCACAACATAAGAAATACAGTTAGTGATATTGTAGTGCCATAACAAGACGGATTGTAACTCTGCTTGTGATAAACTTAGGATCATGTATAAACTTGTCAAATCACTAATTTGTATACCTGAATCTAATATAACATGTATGTCAACTATACTCAAATTAAAAAAAGAAACACAACTAATTTTTTTATGTTGATTTTGTATCCTGAACTTTACTGAATTATAAGCTCTAATGGTTTTTTTTTTTTTTTGAAGTCCTATGGTTTTTTTTTTTTTTTGAAGTCCTTAGGGTTTACTGCCTATAATATCATACACCTGAAACCAAACAATTTTATTTCTTCTTTTCTGTTTAGGATGCTTTTATTTCTTTTTCTTGCCTAATTCCTCTGGCTAGAACGTGCAGTACTATTTTGAATAGATGTGGCGAGAGCGAATATCCTTGTCTTTTTCTTGATATTAGTGGAAAAGATTTGAGTATGTTACCAAGAGGCTTTCATATATGGCCTTAATTATGTTGACTTAATTTCCTCTCTACTCCTAAATTGTTGAGAATTTTTATATAAAGAAATATTTTATCAGATGCTTTTTCTGCATCCATCAAGATGATCATATGATTTTTATTCTAGTCTGTTATATGGTGTATCACATTAATTAATTCACATATGTGTAACCATCCTTGTATCCAAAGGATAAATCCCACTTGATTATTCTGTATGATCTTTTAAATGTACTGTTGAATTTAATTTGCTATTATTTTGTCAAGAATTTTTATACCTGTATTAATCAGGGATATTGGCAATGGTTTTCTTTTCTTGTAGTGTCCTTTGGCTTTGGTATCAAGGTAATGTTGATACCAAAGGATTCATAAAATGGAAATGTTTGAAAGTGTTCTCTCCTCCTCAATTTTTTGGGAAGAGTTAGAGAAGCATCAGCCTTAATTCTTTTTTAGATTGTTGGTCAAATTTACCTGTGAAACCATCTGATCCTGGACTTTTCTTTGTCAGGAGATTTTTTTCATTGCTTATAAAGTCTCCATTCTAGTCATGGATCTGTTCAGAGTTTCTATTACTTCATGATTCAATCTTTGTAGGTTGTAGGTTTCTAAGAATGTATCCATTTCTTCTGGGTTATTCCATTTTCTTGCATGAATTGTTTATAATATTCTCATGATTTTTTTTTATTTTTGTGGCATCAGTTGTGATGTTTCCAATTTAGTTATGATTTTATTTGAGTAATTCATCTTTTTTTTAGCTAAAGTTTTGTTTAGCTGTTTCTATCTAAAATTTTATTTATCCTTTCAAAAAAAACCCCTCTTAGTTTTATTTATTTTTTAAAAATTGTTTTTCTATCCTCTAATTTATTTCTGCTCTAATCTTTATTAATTCCTTGGGATCTGAGGTTGGGTTATTTATTTGAGATCTATCTTATTTTTTAATGTAGGCATTTATTGCTATAAACTTCCTTTTTAGAACTTCATTTGCCAAAATCTGTAAGTTTTGGTATGTTGTATTTTCATTTATATCATGATATTCTCTAATTTTTATTTTTATATCTTTTATGATCCACTTGTTCATCAAAAGTGTATAGTTTTATTTCCACATATTCGTGAATTTTCCACTTTTCCTTCTGCTCTTGATTTCTAGTTTCATTCCATTGTGGTCAGAGAAGATACTTGGTATAATTTCAATCTTTAAAATTCATTAAGATTTGTTTTGTGAATTAATGTGATTTATCCTGCATAATGTTCTTTGTGTGCTTGTGAAGAAAGTATTTTCTGCTGCTATTAGTAGAATGTTCTGTATTTCTGTTAGGTCCATTTTATCTATTATTTATCTATTAAAACCCACTGTTTGTTTATTTTCTGTTTGGTTGTCCTATCCATTATTGATATTGGGTTATTGAAGTCTCCTTAGATTATCATATTGCTGCCTGCTTTTCCTTTCAGTTCTGTTGTTTGCTTTATATATTTAGGTGCTGTTACAGTGGGTGCATCTGTATTTATAATTAACATATCTCCTTGGTAGATTGACACTTTTATTATTATCTAATGTTCTTCATCTCTTATGACTTAAAGCCAATAGCCATGAGGCATATATGAAATATCCTATAATTAGAGCAGTCTATTTTAAACAGATAACTTCTACTGCATTCAAAATCTCTATGCTCTTGCTCCCATCAATAACTTTGTTATTGATTTCACAATTTACATGTATTTATATTGTGTACCCATTAACATATATTTTACTTATAGTTATTTTTAAGACTTCTTCTTTTAACTCTTATGCCAGAACTACAAGTAATTTACCCACTGCTATTACAGTAACATGGTATTTTGTCTTTGTTAATATATTTATCTTTATCAATAAGTTTTATGTTTTTTATGTTATCATCTTTTTATTTCAAATTGAAGAACTCTTTTTAGTGTTTTTTTTTGCAAAGCATTTTGGTAATGATGAATTCCTTCAGTTTTTGTGTGTCTGGGAAAGTCTTTATCTTTCCTTCATTTTGAAAATCAGTTTTGCCAGGTAGAGTATTCTTAGTTGAGAGTTTTTATTCCCCCTCTCAGCACACTGAATATATCACACTTCTTTCTATTCTCAAAGTGTCAGAAAAACCCATTGGAGGTCTTATGGGGTTTCCTTATTGTGACAGATCACTTTTCTCTTGCTCTCTTTGATTTTTAAATGATATGTCTTTGACTTTTCACAATTTTATTATAATGGTTCTCAGTGTGGATTTCTTTAGTTCATCTTATTTGGAATCTTTGAAGTTTTCTGGATTTGGATATAAATTTTCTCTTCCAGATTTGGGAATTTTTCAGCCATTAATTCCTTGAATAAGCTTTATAGACCTTTCTCTCACCCTTTTTCTTCTGGGACTTCTATAGTGTGTTAATAATCTACTTGATAGAGTCTCAAAAATCCCTTAATTATCTTCAATCTTTTTTATTTTGTTTTTCTGTTTGTATCTCTGACTGTATTATTTCAAATGATCTACCTTTGAATTCACTGGTTCTTTCTTCTGTTTGCTTTAGTCTGCTGTTAAACCTATTGAGTTTTCTAGTTAACTTATTATGTTCTACAGTTCCAGAATTTTTCTTTGATTCTTTTCAAAATTTCCTCTCTGTTAAGATCTCCCTTTAGTCATTGCTCTTTTGAGGTCATTGATCATTTTTATGTAATTTGAATTCTCTACCCAGTAAAATATGTCCCAAAGTTATTAGAGTTTGTTTCTTTGTTTTGTTACTTTTTGCGGAGGAACATGTCTTCATTTTTCTTGACTCTTGATTGGTATCTACACATTCAAGAAACTGCCATTTCTCTTAGTCTTCCCAAATTGGCCTCATATAGGCAAAAGTCATCAGTTAATGTGCCTTGTGCTTTTGTGAGCCTCTTAAATCTTTGTGCTAATCCAAATTGCCATCTTGTTCTTTGCTGCCCCTAGGTGTCTAAAGTATGCCAGATTCCATCATTGCTCTGAGACAGGCAAGACAGAAGCCAATATTGTAAGTAGCTCCCAGAGAAGTTGGAATCTGAGTGTATAGTCTAACTCTTTCCATCCTCAAAGAGAAGCCAGGTAATTGACTTTATTGCCTACTCATTATTGTACTAAATTGAGGAGAGGAACTGAAGCAAGTGCCTGCCTACTAGTTCAAACCACCCCTCTGCTCTCTTTAGCCCCCAGGGAACTAGCATAAGCTGAGCCTGTCAACTCACTGAAACAAGCAAGATAGAAGATAGTCCTCAGGTTCCACCTGGAAAAGTTGCAACATTATATTTGTAGTTCAACTCCTTTGCTCTGCATAAGGAAGCTGAGAGCTGGAATGGAATGTATTACCACTCACTCTATCATGACCCAGAAAGAAGAGCTGTAGTGAGTGCTCACATGCTAGTTCTAACTGCCACTTTGTTCTCTGTAGCCCCCAGGAACTAGTATATACCTGATTCCATCAGCTCTCCAAGAAGGCAAAATAGAAGTCAGTCCTGTAGAAATCATCCAGACAAAGTTGGAATGCTAGCTATGCAGTGTTGAGGAAGAAGATGGGGGCTCCTTTCTAGTCATGGACCACTGTGATAGAGGCAGGGATTTTGGTGAGAGGGTGTCTCTGCTTTTAATACTGGTTACTATGTTGTTACTTTCACACTTGTCTGGGGTGTGGGAGTCTCTTAACTACTTTCTGAAATTTTCACAAAAGGAACTAATCTATTTGTTGCCATTGAATTAATTGGTGTGTCTCTGGGGAGAAAGAGAGTCTAGGACTTTCTATTGATAATATTGGTAATGTCACTCCCCTGGAACATTTTTATTGAGTTATGTCTCTCCTTAACCTTCTGTTGATAGAAGCCTTAATTTCTAGTCCCTTAAATATAAGAGCGTGGCAAGTTCTGAGTTTAATTAACATATTTGAGGCTGTTTGGTTCAACATTGTCCTTAGGAACCTGGAGAAACAGCAGTTCTTTTCTTGGCCTTGGAGGTAATTAAACACATTAAAGAGGAATGGAATTCAAAGCAGGTCATCTAGCATTACATATCTCTATTGGATAAAAATAATTTAAGCCTCAACTTCTAATGTTCTATAGCACTTATAGATTTTAGACACCTTTGCATTTTGAAGTCCTAGTCTCCTGATGCATAACTGACCAAAAACCCCAATAAAATGGTAATTGAGAATTCACTTTTACAAAGTGAGCTTTCCATAGGACTAAAAGAGTCTCTTTGCTAATAATCCTTAAAGCCACTGTGCTGATGGCACAGGTACCTGAAGAAGTCAAGGCCAAACTGGAGGGACTGCACATCAAGACTCCTGCATCTCAGGCCTAAGGAGTTCTATGTTACAACCCGAAATTGTTGGGCCCCATTCCAGATACAAACACCCAGTAACCTATGATCCACACTGTCAAAACTGTAGGACTCTGCCAACTTTAAAATTTCACATAAATCATATTTAGCAGAGTCAAATTCCTACATTTCTGTTCAGTCTGTATAAGAAAGAAATCACCTCCACAATCATAAAAATCAGCTACCTGGGACAACAGAGCCACTGCAAATTACTAAGGTGAAAAACACTCAATGCTGATCTCACTTAAGCTAATGCCTAAAGCCATTGTCCCAGGTTGTACCAGTTATTTGGCTCTACTCCTATTCTACTCTGTATCTTTTCTGAAAATTTCCAGCCAGTATGCCAACACTTATATCTTAGAAGTTCTACTAAATACAACTTGTGCTTGTTCTGTGTCTGAATTGTGAACTATTTAAGAGGCACAAGAATTTAGCAGATAGAGATGAAAATGTGACATTATTGCTGATATTAGCCATGTAGAGAAATTTGGTTTACATCTTCCACCCCCACCACCACACACACCCTCAGGAGAAAAAAGATCCAAGACTTTTCCACACAGGCAGAGCCTGATCCAATAAAGTTAATCCAGTTTGGAAAGGACAGACTAGACTGCACCTTGACATAGGCAACTGTGATGTCTCTCTCTCTCTCTCTCTCTTCTTACATACACACACGGGCAGGGAAGAAAGTGTGGAACCATATAAGTATTTTTCCTATTTGAAAATCACTCCTCCTCTAGGGAGCAATGATTGAAACATGGTTCAAAGTACAAGTAATATGAGGGATGAGAAAGTGATGTTCCCTTCTAATGCTGGGAACAGAGAGTCTCAGTATGGCCTTAAAATAAAAGGTCTTAGCTACTAGATGTATCTACTCTGATGGCAATGTCTAGGTTGAAGTAAGAATATTGGTTATTTACTGGATCACAGATTGGAGACAAACGTCAGGGGAATGATGTGGGAAACGTCCTCCTCTGAGATGAAAACTGTCAGGTTAATCTGCTACAGTTTACTGGGGGAAGTCAAGCCCTAAAAAGCAACCAAACCTAGAAAGACAAAATGTACCAGGAATCCTTTTATAAGTAGAGGGCAATGTCACTGGCAACTCATTCTTTGACTATGACTGACAAACCAGAATTTTTTGTTGAATTTGGAGTTGAAACCAGGTAACTCTTACTCTGAGAACTAAACTCTTAATCTCATATCATTGCTGCCTTCCTGAATCTGTCTACTAATATAAAGACATCCTAGTGCTTTGATGTAGAAAAACAATAAATCTATTACCTAAAATTGAGAACTCACCCTCATTTTGATATTCCCTTCCCTTAGGCAGCTCAGGTCTTTTCTAAAAGTACCAGACAGTGAATAATTATACATTTAGTATAAATGTTTCAGATCTGGATAAAGACTTGTAAAAAGTCTTTACATGCACCCTCTTTTTTATAAATCTTTCTTTGTGTAGTTCTAATTGATTTTCATACAATTGTTCCATTTATAAGTGGTATTACCAGAGAAAGATTGTCTTTTGCTGTTGGAAATACTTACTGTTTCCTTGACACTTGGATGCACATATAACAGCACAGTTGCTGGTTTTGAGATCATATCTAGGATTAAAAGAAGTAGTTCTCACTTTAAATTCCAAACACAGGTGTCAACCTTGTTAATGCCTCATCACCTTTATAGGCTTGAATAGATAAGATTTTACATAAAATAAAGGAAATATAAACAACAATTTGTCAAGACAGAAACATTGCTAATGTGTGACAGACTTCTTTGTCATCCCTCCAGAAAGATAATATTCAAAATTTCATAGGCTTGAACGTGGGTTTATAACATTTCACTAAATTTAGGATGTGAGAATGTACGTATTAGGAGCAGTATTGTCTTTGAAGACCAAGGATTCTTTTCTTCAGTAACAAGAACTTTTCCTACTTTGTTTAGAGAAATCAAATGAAGACTTCAGAAGAAAAAATGTCATGGATAATCATCATCCATTTCAACCTGGACCTGTTGCAAGGGTAGGTTGAATGACTTACAAGGGATGTGACTTTTACTTAGGATATCTGGAAGAATTGAAAAGTGAATGTGGATGGTTAGCATGAAAAAAAATGTGCTTTAAGATGATTACTCTGCCTCTACTTATTCTAAATCAGGCTGATTTAGGAAGTAGGAGTCTAGAAGCAATTGTGACTCTTCTTTTTGTTGACCTGAGACTTTCCCAAAACAACCCACATTCTGGTGACAGAACCAAATGTCCTTGCCCTTACTCTAATCAGTTGGTAGGTATGTAACTCAGGAAGGCCAAGTATTTTTCTACCTGGAACTGTCACAGATGGCATCCTAGATCTTGGGTCACATCATCACAGGGATGTCCATCAGAAAATGTCAATTCTAGTACCCAATCTTCCTGGTCACACTGACAGATTCAGAGGTGAGCACATGGTGCAAGATAACCAATATGAGTCTTCTCCAAGAGTTTTTCTACTTAGACCTAGAGAAAAAAAATCTCTTGCTTTTTAGATCTCATGTGCTCATAGTATATCAGTCTAACATAGTAAGACCATGTTTCTATTCTCCTGACTATGGGCAAAAGTTTGTCATGCAGTAGAGAATAAAGTGAATATTCTGAGGTGTAGCAGGAGAAAGATGAGAGTGAGAACACATGAATGCAAACATGAGGCTTAATGGTGTCTAAATTTCTTCCTTTCCATGGTTTAGTTTTGAACAGTAGTACATTTCTGCCATTATTTACTTGTTTTTAAGACAACTACGTAGAAAGAGCTAACTAAAAAGCGATATAGCTTCAAGATCTTATAATTCTTCTCAAGAGCTGAAAGACAAATGCATATAATTCTACTTGCCCAACAGGAATGAGGAGTGTTGAAATGATTCCTGAGTCCTAAAAATATGAATTTTCTAAAAGGGAAGGGAGGGGAGTGGTTATCTAGACGATGGAGCACTCTGTGAATCCAGGGCTCTGTGAGGGCACATATTTCATGCAAAAAATAGCTGGTTTTTGTGGCAAGATTTGGGGGGAGGCAGAGGGATAAGATTGCCAACAAATTAACCATTTGTTGTACTTTACCTTATTCTGAAAATAATGATGCACCACTGGAGACTTTTCCAAGTAGAAGAGGATCATATTCTGATATGTATTTGAAATAAATGATCCTATTTTGTAAAACGTGGTATAAGCAGAAGAGGCTGATGTAAAGGAAAGGAGGCCACTTAGGAATGATTAAAATAGCTGAGGTAATAAACAATACAATATACAATATAATAATAGTATAATCATGTATGAAGATTATTAATAAGGCTGGAGAAGAAAACACAGATTCAAAGAACTGTGAAGGTTCCAAGATTTTGCTGCTGATTGAGAATGATCATATATAGGCAAGAGGAATAGAGGGTGATTTAGGGACCAACTGGGAACAGGGGGAAAAGGTAATACACTTGGCTTTAGTCTTTTTTTACCAGTTGTTCTTATGGTAATTCCTGATGGATAGTCCCAGAAAGTGGGAGGAAATGTAGACCTTATGTTTAGGGTAAAGGTTGCACATTAGAGAAATATTAACAAAAATAAATTTTTAGTTATCTCTATGAGATACAAATTTCAGAACAGATTATTGAGTAGAAAGGGAAGAAGTATAAAATATTGTTAATCAATTCTTTAAAATTACCTAGATGATATTAGTGCTATAAAAAGAGTTATTGAGAGAAGATTTTATGGGATCCTGAAAGGATAGAGCACAGCCTACTATTTTCCTCTCCTCCCCACCCATAGCGCGGACTTAAATTTGTTTCAAAGAAAAGCCATATCGTCATTAACATTTCCTTATGTGGCAGTGAATAGATAAGTTCTTCTGTTAAGGTGCTATAAGCCTGAGAAACAACAGAGTTGGTCCCAGCATGATCTGAGTTTCTCCAATTTGGTGCAATCACCTGCAGCTGTATGATGCCCTGAGCTGGACATTTCAGTCATCTGCTCCTGCTTTTTGTGTGGGCACGTGTAGTTTCCATATGTGTGCTCGTATGTGTACATGTGTGGCTTGTGTATTCACAATGTATGTATGCATGTGTGTATACATGTAGGTATATGTGTGATCTCTTTCTTCCAATCTAAAATTACCTGAAATGAAATGCAAGAATCAGTCGATCTAGTTATTAGATGAATTAACTTGGCTAAGATCTAAAATTCTTAAATGATGTTGCAAGGTAATCATAAAGATGTGATTCCAATACATGCAATATTTTTTGAAACTACATTAAAGACTCAGCATTTTGTTTAAAATGTAACTGAGTAGAGCATGCCTGACTTAAACTAAAATTATGATGAAATGTTTCAAGTAGATATTTAACAAACCAGATATACCGGCTTCAGTACCTTTGAGAAGGCTTCTATAATTAGAGTAGATGTTTTTCCCACTTACTAATAATTTTCACTGAATTTTATTAAGGGCCTTATTTAATTTTTACCACCTTTAATGATTAATCAAACTATACTCTAAATACAAGTTTATATCTTCTTGTTCTAGCTGGTTGCTCAAAATGTCGAGGTTCTAATTTTCAGAAATTGCTGCTTTATTTTTGGCCATTACTACATGGGAAATAAACTGCTGGTGTTCAGAGTTCTAATAGCTTACACAATTAATACCTAAAATTTTAAAAATACATTTTTCATATTCTCCATTATATACAAGTATTTCTCTGTATTCTTTTGTAACACGAGAGAAATGATGGTTCTTGAATACCAAACAATGTGTAAGAGTGTGGGTGTATGTACGTGCCATTACAATATATCCTATGAAGTCTGTGTTCATTATTTAATAAATCAAGTGTCAAGGATAATTTCCAAAGATCTGTGAGCACATGGCATGCATAAGTAAGTTCATTATGGCAATACAAAAGCTAGAGAATAAATATTTATAATTCTATAAAGACTGCTTTTTCCTCAAGTGAATCTAATCAGTATTTCAATCACATTATCTAAATCAGCTACATGATAGATTGAAGAGCTGTATCTATAAATCTGTCCTACCATTCATGAACTTTCTTTCTCTTATTAACTTTAAATTCCTAGAATTATTAATTTCATTGGCCATGACATATATAAAATACAGTACACCCCCCTACATGGATGTTATTGTTATAAATATCACCTCATATACATTTTGAGATAAATTAATTAACTGGTTGACAAAAATACAAAGTGAGAAATATTTCTATCTTAGATACTTTGGAGTGTGAGATAATCCAAATATTAAGAATTGATAAATCTGCATATTATAAAGATGCCATTTGTATAATTACAGTCATTACCAATAAACTCACACAAGTGGCTGTTGGCAGGCCTCATATGATCCATTTCTAATCTCACTCAAAGCCCTATAGCCTCCTCTACAGAGCTTCCTTGGCAACTGATTTTTTCCAGGGTAAACAATCCAAAAGTGAGTCAGTAAAGTACTCCAGTTGAAAGTTGCCTGTACTTAAAGTTACAGTTGTATTTATCATCTAATCTTGAAAGTGATATCCCATCACTTTTGCCATATTGTATTCTCCAGAAATGAATCCATAAATCCAGTTCATAAACCAGGGGGACAAAATTACACAAAGGAATAATTCACAGAAGGCTGAGGTCTTTGGAAGTTGTATTATTAGAGGCTGCCTATCATATCTGTTAGCTCTCTTTAGGAAATTTCTCATCTAGTTAGGTTATTTGGAGGCATATAAACATTAATTTGCTATAATCACCACAAGTTCTTGAATTCCTGTGTCAGAAGAGTACTGAAGTCATTTCGAACTGCTCATGATTCTCACCTGTCCTGTCTCTCATTCTCCTCAGACATGTCTGACTTTCACCGTGCTTCTCAATCACCTGCTGGCTCTCCTGCTTCTTCCCTCAGTAGATGGTTGCACATTCCTATTTCTAAGACAAAACAAAGTTCATCAAGCATTTAATCATTAATATTCTCCACTTCCTATCATATCCCCAGCACACAGATTGATAAGAGTATGTGTTCTTTACTACTTCTTTCTGCATTTCAGAGGAAGATTTTATTTTTCTTCTTATAACTTTAGCCAGCCCTTTTGGAGTTGGTAGAAGCAGCTCAGCTCTATTTTCAATAATGAATTAGAGTTACCCAAGTTTCCCTAAAGAGATAAACCATTTAGGGTGCTCTCTTCCCTGGAAATTTGGATTTATTGGGCTGGGTCATGGACCTAAGAATTTTCATTTTAGTCAGGATAGCAGGTGGTTCTTAACTTCAGGTAAGTTTCAAAAGCACTGAGTAGCATCATTTAAGAAGAAGACTATCTATTAAATACTCATCTTTGGGAATGCATTTACCAACTACTATGGAAATACAAAATTATATATTAGTAGGACCTGTCCCCAAATTAATTTCTAAGAGATGAAAGAAATTTCCTGAGTGAAAATAGTTGAGATGAAAACAAAACTATGAACACATTTTAGTTACAAACAAGGTGTTGGACTTGTTAAGTGAATTAAGTGATGGCAATCTGCCAGGATTTCTTAGGGTAGCTGTTCACAGAAGGTTGCCTAATACTGAACAATACTTTCAGTAACTTGAACACTTTTCTTTTGTTCTGTTTCTCAGGGAAGAAATGGAAAAACATTGTGATAGTAGTTTTGTTAAATTTGAGAAATGGTGAAGTTCAAGGAATTACATGGGTGTATTTGAAGTGAACTGAAAACATGAATCTTTTTTTTTTTTTTAAAGATTTTATTTATTTATTTTGACACAGTGAGAGAGATCACAAGGAGGCAGAGAGGCAGGCAGAGCGAGAGGGGGAAGCAGGCTCCCTGCTGAGCAGAGAGCCCGATGCGGGGCTCAATCCCAGGACCTAGAGATCATGACCTGAGCCGAAGGCAGAGGCTTTAACCCACTGAGCCACCCAGGCGCCCCTGAAAACATGAATCTTATGATATCAAAAGGTGCAGTTGGTGGAGGGCCTCTGAAAACTTGATTTGAGCTGTTACTATAACACTTGGATTATTTGTAGGAGAAGGTGGATTTGTGACCCAATTATGCCTGAAGAAAACTAACATGCTATTGAGTATCTACATATCTGCTTCCAGGCTAAGAATTTTAAAACCATTACAAATTAAACTCACGGGCACACGGCCAGCGAAGTATTATTACACTCCTTAATAAATGAATAAATGAAAACTCGGATGTGATCAAATCACAGTGCAAGAAAGTGGTAGAGTTGTGAAGCCAATCCAGCTGTAAGCCAAATTCATTTCATTTCCTATTACTGTAGTATTACAATATAACCATATTTTTGAAGAATGTGTCCAGGGTGGTTTGAATACAAGATCATTCTTAGAATCACATTGAGAGAAGGGGTGGGGGAGGGAAATTAAATCTGCAAGCACTTCAAATAGTACATTGAAAAAGATAGTATTCTATTTGAGTGAATAAATGATGAGCAATCCAAATGCTAGTGTTCTTCCTTTACAACCTGAAAAAAGCCTGACATTTTAAAGTTATAGAATAGTTTCACAGACATCATTTAACCACTTTTATTTCCGACTTTTATTTATTTTCTTGAGAAATGAAAATTTCATTTAATAAAAATGAGATCTTTTGAATGCTTTTAGTCAGTATTCAAAAAAATTTTTTTTTTGAAATTTCCAAAATCAAGTAGGTAAAACACACGATAGAATTATCTCCAAATGTCAAGAAGGACATTGCAAAAGGAGACCAAAGAGTGTTTGATGTTAATTACAGCTGAGTAGTAACATGATAAACTGTTGATTTAATATCTTTGAATCTCAAATGACACTACAGACAAAGGTCTGATATCTAAGATCTCCTTTTAAAATAAAGCAATCCCCTTCTATCATGTCTATTAGAAGCAACTTCTAAGGCTAGTTCTAGGACTATTCTACTTTTAAAAGTCTAGGTGGGTAATCTGAATTTGAGCTGCTTTCTTCATGACCCAAGCCTCCCTGTGTCCATCACTGGTTCTTCCTTTACAGAAAATCCTCTATCTATGACAACTCATATCAACAGACCACTCCCACTTCTGGTAAGACTGTTGCTTTAGCAAATAACAACTATCCCACAACATATGACTTCAGTGCCATCTCCCCGGGCATAATTCTCCAGTAGGCATTGTTGATAAATCTTTGGCTCCAACTCTGACATCTGCCCTCAAACCCTCTCTGGCTGGTTCCTAAGACCCAGGAGAATTTTAAGGATCTAATCAACTGAAAAGACATTCTTTAAACACTTTAAAAGGTACAAAGTGCTCTAGACCTGTAGGAGATTCTTAGTAGTGCTTTTTCTCTTCAAATGTTTTTATAGATCCCATTAGAATGGGTCATTATTTAAGTGATGGTAAGACATTGAAAGGAAAATCTCATTTTTCTAGATGCCAAAGAGCTATAGAAGAATATATTTAAGGATAAATAATTATCTTGGGAAATATTACTATTTAAGGAGAAATAACATTCTTTTTCATTTCAATCTGATCATTCAGCTAAGAATAAGATGAAGAAAAAAAATCTGCATTTGAGACAGGGATCATAGTAGGGCTAGAGCTTGATGAAATTAGGTAATAAAACATTAATTCCATTCCTAGGATGCATTTTCATTTTATCCTTTTATATGCATGTTCCATGTGAACACTGAAATCCAGATGCATACTAATTAGTAATTAATATTCATCTACTTGTATAACAGTCCTCAACATAATGGTGATTAGCTTTAGATATTTATAGTATCATGATTAACTAGTTAGAGAATTGCATCATTTTCATTAGAATTACATTATGTTCCATAGGAGGATTTGTGTTTGGATACTGAAAAAAAATTCAATGATGTTTTAAAACTCCACATTTCAAGGATACTGAACATATTTGTTCGTGTACTTAGTAAGTAGTCACTTCAGTAAAATCGAATGGATAAAGAACTATTTTCCAGAGAGATTTTTTTAAGTCTTACTGTTGGTTTGCAACCCTCTCAGGAGCTTCCCAAGTGAAATCTGAAACCAACCTCCATCTGCGAAAGGAGAGAGAGACCCAAAAAAAGAGACAGGTAACTCCAAATTGGTAGGCGACGGTTTTAATAAGCAAAGGGAACTTATGTACGAGGCAGTCTTAGATGGCAGCTAGAGATGGCAGCTAGAGGAGTAGATCCTAACGCCTGCCAC
>CM052800.1:26044876-26139878 GCA_028533885.1 Nasua narica | reverse complement strand
CTTCAACCTACTGAGCCACCCAGGCGCCCCAGGATTTTTTTTTTTCTTTTGGTTTTAGCACTGAAAACCCTGACATTTGGTCTCCAGCAAAGTAGGAAAATTGATCACACTAATAAACTGCACTTACGTGAAATGTGCTCTATAGAAGAAAGCAAAAAGACCTCAAGCTATCAAAATAGCTGTCTCAAGATCTATTCAGCAATGTTCAGGCATTCTGATCAGAAGAGAACTGTCCATACTGTCACAAAGTGCATTTAAACTTAATTTCAATGCAATTAGAAACCTTAGTTTAGCTGCAATTAGAAACTCTAGTTTAGATGCAATTTTGGCAGAATTGGTTAATTGACTTCCCAACTAAACAGGAAGGAGCTAAAAAAGAGCAAGAGGTGAAACAGAAAAGAAACTAAAAATCTGTAAGGACAAAGTCTGAGGACATTTAAGGACACTAATGATACTTAATTGTGCATTAGTTAGGTACATTTTGTCAGTGACAGAAGACCAACTTGAACCATCTGCAATAATAAGAGAAATTTATCTGAAGTACTTGCAATTGGGGGATAGATGCCATTAGAGCTTGCTTCCTCTCATTATTGTTTCTCTTTGTGGTGGCCTTATCTCTCAGGCTGCCTTTCTCTTTGTGTTTCAAAACGTGAAACCGATAGCTTCAAAATATGGTGTCTTTTAGCCATAGGGGAAAGAAATGATTATTTTAATCAAAAATTTAAAACACCGGGAATTTTACCCATTTTCCTAGTTTGGATCATGCAAACATATGTCTGAATCAATAGTCTATGACCAGAGTTGGGGTCATACAAGAACGTGATTCTTGTAGGAATCATGTTGATGGGGTGAGAAAGGCATTTTTCAGAAGGAGGGGACCCTATGTCCATACAGTCCACTGTTTGGCTGGATAGCATACTCCCACATCTACTTTCAACCAATCTCAACACACATTCTTTCTTGTTTTTCTTTCTGTACATAGATTATCAAAATGTCACCATTAACGTATTTTAAATATTCCACATATAACCACAAAATCTCTTCCTCCTCTACAATCAGGGAAAAAAAAATAAACACTATCCAGCTAACTAGGAATTTTACAGAATTGTTATTTATAAAAATATACTAAGCCTGACAAATAAGAGGGTGGGAGTGGGATAGCGTGGGGGTTACTCTTCTCCAAGTTCAGACTTGCTATATGATATCACAGGTTAAGTAAAGGCCTCCTCAAGTTACTCTGCATCATGCCCAGATCATACCTCAAGCAATACTTCCATTAGTACTAATAAATTTAACAAACCAAGATGCCTAATGTGCAATGTTAGAGAAAAACTTAGAACAACCTCCCACTTCAAAAGAGAGAAGGAAAGTTAACAACAGGCTCAATATGTCTTGATAAATTAGAATACAAATTCCATAAAGACAAGGGTTTTGTTTGTTTAATTGATTTATTCCCAGAATACAACACATAATAGGCACCAGTGTGTAACTGTTAAATAGAAGAGCATCCTTTTCTTGTTTTTTTCTCTCCAAGTATTGTGTGTTCCTTGGCCAACCGATATGACTGCCTGAGATCCTGTTCACTCTTCTGGCTATTGCCTTGAGAGAGAAAAGAAATATATTGAAATCATTAAGATATTGAGTGGTGGAATGCCCTTTAGGTTGACTGTAAAATGGATAATTATTATTCAAAAGTTGAGCATCTACAGTCTTCCACTATATGTGTCTTCCTTTCCTAATTGAAGTCTTCAGTTCCTAGAAGTATAGCTATGACCTAAAGAAGTAACAACCAACTCTCTGAGTTAAAAAGTTCATGCAAGGTTTCCTTCTATACTCTTCTTAGCTTTCAATAGATAGTAGATAGAAAATGCTACCTCTGAAATTCAGACATTTGGCATTTGGCAGGATTCAGAGAATCTGGTAAGGAGTACAGATTTCCAACAATGCTGTAAATGTCATAATATGGTTCTTGTTAGGTGTGTCGATGGTTTATTGAATGTCTTGGAGATATCACATTTTCTTTTTTAAAATCCCCAAAAGCAGAGATAAAGATAAAGCTATAAATGTCATCTGTGGCTATATGAGGCTGAGGTAATATGTTCCTGTACTAGTTGACTTTAAGAAATCACTAATTTACCCTCTCTCAGTTAGTGTGGCTGTGATAAGGCCAACTCCTCCTCCTGGCCTCTGTGCAAGGTATGTGACTCAAAGCCAGTCCAACAAAGTAGTTCACAACCTGGCCACAGTTATTGAGTCAAAAATGAACCTGTGACCCAGGTGAGTCAGTAAGAGTGATCCGTGGAGCTGTTTTACTGGACTTAAGAGAAAAATAGTACTCTTTTCTCTGGATATATTAGTAACCCTAGTGCTTGCAGGGATCATATTTGACAACAAAGGAAAAACATTCCTGTGAATGAAGATCACCCAGGGATGAAGACAGAAACCTGATGACACTGTGTACCTGGAATATGACATGGCTTAAGTCAAATCTCTCCTGGATTTTCAGTAGTATATGACTCCAAATTTCCTTTTGACAGAAACTAGACATTGTTGGGTGGAACTTATGTTTTCAAACAAAATGTTCCAAGAGAGTTTCTCATTATAGCAATTTGAGATAGGAATATGTAGTGAAATATTCATAAAGCTCTTTGAATACTTCATGAAAAAGATTATATTGTTGGTATGAACTCTGAAATATAAACATCTGTAAAGTGCAAATATTATACAAGCAGAAACCCTACAGAACGAGTCATAGAGATAGAAAGATGTGCTAAAAAACTTACAGTTCTCAGTTAAAACAGATTCTGTTTAGAATAATAGCTTTAAAATCTCTCTAGAATTCCGGCAATACTATCAGATCAATGTACAAAATAGTGAGCTTTCTCAAATCATATATGATATTTACACTTATTATTTATAGGAATGTTCTTAAAATTAACTTTGACTTATGATTTTTAGAAATAGTAGGTACAATTTCTTGGTGACTTTCAAGCAATGATCATGTATGATACAGTTTTCTAATAATAAGTGAAATTTCTTATTTCAAAGTGTGAAAACAGAATATGAGTCTGGTAATACTTTCAATATAGTAATAGAGAAAGTAGCTCTTTTTCAGCAAAAGATATAGAAAGATGATTGACTCTCAAGCTTATGTTAAGTGTGCAGACATTTAACTAATGGAGCAAAGTTAAGTTTATGTATCATTTGTGAATATTAACAATTTGCTTGTAAATCTTTGTGTATAGGATCATACTTATTTACTAAAGCTAAAAAATCATTTGAGTAGCTTACCCAAAAAGGCCTGTTAGAATGTAGCCTAATGTCTAATAAATTTAAAAGCTCTTTTCTATGTTAAATAGACACATATAAACAAAAGAAATTTGGGGCGATTCATGGCCTCTGTCAATTCCTTTTCGTCTCTTTTTTAAACTAAGCGTAATGGACATCTTGGGATGGTTGCCAAAATCTATAGTAATAGAACTGACAGTATAACAGCAAGGTAGAGAATAAATTAATGGAAAACAAGATAAATTTGTTCTGTGTTTTTTGTAGATCTGAAGGCCATAAGAAAATACTTAAATAAATCTTTCTTGTCAGTAATAAGCAAAACCACACTAGTAGATAATAAAAATGACAAAGATATATTTAGCATAGGTTAGATATGTTTGCTAATACTGCTGTGTGAATAGCACCAATTTCAGTATTCCTCAAGCATGGTTTGTGAAATGAGATTTACACGAGATTTGGCAGTGCATAATTTACTCTGGAGGCATAAGGTATGAATTTGCGGAGCCATATTAATGGTTTCAGACTAACCACACATTTTTAATAAAGTGGTGTGGTGCTACACTGGATTCTGTCCTGTTT
The DNA here is from genome assembly GCA_028533885.1 of Nasua narica. Taxonomy (NCBI): domain Eukaryota; kingdom Metazoa; phylum Chordata; class Mammalia; order Carnivora; family Procyonidae; genus Nasua; species Nasua narica. The sequence goes on along the minus strand of CM052800.1, from coordinate 26,136,011 downwards.
TGGCCAAAAGTCTAGCCATTATTTTACAAGCATCTTTTGTAAACAACCTCTGATGGTTAGGTTAGCATTTTATTAGGCAGTGAATGAAATGCAGATTTAAGAGTTTAAAAAAAAAACAAACAGCCATTTCTACAGACCAAATTCTGACCTGGGATTAAGGCAGGAGACACGAGGTGTAGCCTTGCTTCTCCTCCCAATCAAGTATGTGTCCCCAAATTGGACATATCTTCAACTATCTGAGAACAGTTTTGCTTTGTTTTAAATCAATTGTAACGCTGGGCTAAAGCTCTTTTAGGGTCATTCCTGTCTTTAAAATTCTATAATTTTATTATATTTTATCATCCCTGGGAAACAAAAAAATCTAATTGATGGAAAATAGGCTCATAAATGTATCAGTTACAAATATATAGAAAGGAAGCCATTTAATTATGGATATTGAATCTATACATTATTTTAGAAGAAATTGTGCAGAGTCCTAAAAATTCTTTGACTGTTGACAAACCAAGCGAAGTACAAAATTGAATCATAAACAGAATCAAACTGTTAAATGTCACACTGTTTGTATTGTATTAATTCACTTTTTTCTTTTTTTCAATTTTACTTTATTTAAATTCAATTAATTAACATATAGTGTATCATTAATTTCAGAGGTAGAGTTCAGTGATTCATCAGTTGCATCGAACATCCGGGGCTCATCATTTCACTTGCTCTCCTCAATGCCTGTCACCCAGTTACCCCTCCCATTACCCCTCTTCCCTCCAGCAACCTGAGTTTGTTTCCTAAAGAGTCTCCTTCTCTCATTTCATCTGATTTTATTCACCTTTAAAAATGTATTTTACCAGGGTACCTGACTGGCTCAGTCAGAAGAACATGTGACTCTCGATCTCAGAGTTGTAAGTTCAAGCCACACATTTGGTGTATAGAAAGTACTAAAAACCAAAATCTTAAAAAAATTATTTATCACCTACAAATGCATTTTGCTGCAAACTCAGAAACAATTAAGAAGTAGATAGTGCTACTTTTTCTGTAAGGCAAATGACATCACCTTTTCTTACCAGTTCAACTTATTTCGGTGTCTGAAAATACAACCTTAAAATGTCTATGAGCCAAGAGTTAGGATGTGAGAAGCTATATTTATAACAGAATGTCTGAAGGATAAGAGATTCCTTCATCTCTCTAGGTAATCTCAAGTTTGTTTCCGGATCAATCTGACAGTCAGAAAGTGGCACAATTTCAGTACATTTTTCACCATTTATATCATTGCTTTTACTGGCTTTCATGTAGGAATTTTTAAAAAAACTGTCTTACTGTAGTCTCTATGGTAGGGATATACTTGAGGTCACGCACCCAAATAAACATACATGGAAGATTTTTGTTCCAGACCATTTTCAGAAAGTTTATTTATTCTAAGTAACCAGTATTTTTTTATTTTACAGACCATGCTAACCTCATAACAGATATTTCTCTTTTGTTCAGTCAACTAGTATACTTTGTCAAATTTCTTGCCACTTTGAATTATTATGCATAAAACTTGCCTCTAAGTCTTTTCTTTCTGTGCACAGCACACTTTGATACCATTTCACTATTTTTCCATCATTTTCTTTTCACACTTATTTTTTTTACCATTATGTTATTGTAATTTCATGCTTTTTAGTAAAATCTTCATTTCTTAAGGAATTGTTGAACACTACAACAAAAACTTATGATATACCATATGCTGCCTAACTGACCATAAAAAAATGCTTCACGATACTTGGAGTCCTACACACGGGCAAAGTTTAAAAGTCCAAGAATTGCTATGAAGACACAAGACCTGTAAGTTTTGATGGTAGTCAAAGAAATAGGACAGATACAGAAAATGAGAGTGTCCTTTGGCCGGATATATTATTTTCTGTGGTGTTCTTTGGGGAGGAAGGGGGGAGCATGACACTCAGAGAAGTGAAACAAAAGAAAACTGAAAATAAGTTCTACGCAGCCATTTTGCCTGGACTTTAGTCTGTCTCTTCAAAACTCAGTATTGCAGGACATCTTGAGTTTTCCCCACTAAAATTCCCCACTAAAATTTTCTTATTACCTCCACTTTAGGAAGAATTTTGGTTGCCTAAAATGATGTAGGAAGTCAAAGCATGTGTTAAAAAATAATTTCACATAACGATGTGGATGGAACTAGAGGATATTTATACTAAGCAAAATAAGTCAGAGAAAGACAAATACCATATGATTTCACTCATATGTGGAATTTAAGAAACAAAACAGATGAACATAGGGGAAGGGAAGGAAAAATAAGACAAAAAACAGAGAGGAAGGCAAATCATAAGAGATTCTTAACTACAGGAAATAAACTGAAGGTTGCTAAGGAGAAGTGGGTAGGGGTGTAGGGTAATTGGGTGATGGCATTAAGGAGGGCACTTGATATCATGAGCAGTAGGTGTTGTCTGCAACTGATAAATCATTAAATTCTACTTCTGAACCTCATTATACAGTATATGATATTTAAATTGAATTTAAATAAAAAACTAAAAAAAAAAAATGATTGCCCATATAGCTGTTCTCTTCAAATATTAGAACTTTGGAAAGATCTCCTGATCATGATGAGGGTCACTAATAGAACTTTTTTGAAATGCAAGAAAGAAACATTTCACCCCCTGAATAATTTGAACATTTTCTTATGGATCTGATTTTTTGGTATCCTAAAGTCATTTTAAGGAAATTAAATGAAACTTAAATATCTTGTATGTTATGTATAATCATCAGTTCACCACCATTTTATACTCATTGGTTATTGCACTGATAATTGATTGCCACATAAATGCTACATAACAGACCATTCATTAGAGACATTAATTAGCTCATATGGTTGCATGGTTTAGCTAATTTGGCCCAGGGTCATGCATGCATCTACATCCAGTCAGCTCTGCTGCCACTATCTGGGCTCATAGATAGATGTATATGGGAGTTGTCTGGTTCCTGGCTGATCTAGGATGGCCTTGACTGGGATGATCTCAGTGAGTTGGCACTGCTCCATTATCCTTCCTCCTCTCGTAGTCCAGCCCTGGCATGTTCTTATAACAATAGCAGAGGTACAAAAGTACGCTAGACCAATTGAAAAAGTATCTTTCAAAACTCACTTTGGTCACATTTACTGATTTCCTGCTAACCAAAGCAAGGCACATGGCTGAGGTTAGAACTAGAGTAGAAGGGCACTCAGAACTATAGAGTTCTGTGGTAGAGTCCAGTTTCTGGGAAAGGTGAAAAATTAGGGCCATTTTGCAACTGACCTCACACAGAGTTGTATTTTAGGTACTTGATAGCACTGGAGGATGATAGAGACCATGCTTTCACAGGATTCCTGGATCTTGTAGCACATAATTTGCTCATTAATATTCTCCGTGGGAGAAGAATTTCTTGATCTTATTAGTGCTTTCAAAATGAATATTGCCTGGGTGCCTGGGTGACTCAGTTGGTTAAGCGACTGCCTTCGGCTCAGGTCATGATCCCGGAGTCCCGGGATCGAGTCCCATATCGGACTCCCGGCTCTGCGGGAAGTCTGCTTCTCCCTCTGACCTTCTCCCCTCTCAGTCTCTCTCTCTCTAATAAATAAATTTAAAAAAAAATCTTTAAAATGAATATTGCCTATATTCTTCTCCCTATCTATCCATGCAGGAATTTGGAGGGAGGTGAGTTTCATTTGGCTCTTTTCTTCATGACTTGAAGGATTAACTGACATTATTTAATGACAAGTATAGAGTAATGTTCTCTTGCATCCAGGAATGTTATAAGGAGATAAAAGTGAAAATGAAATGACAAAGGAAATGAGCCAGAAAATAAGACCTCTGAACAATTAAAATTCAGCACCCAAGCTTAACAAGTGAGAATCTGTTAGGTAGATTGTATAAATTCAGCTTATTATGGATTTTAAAAGAAAACAATTTTGAGGTTTCTTATCGCCATGAACAGCTGCTAGACCTCCAAATGGAATTTCCTAATGAATGTGGAAACAAAATCTGTTTCTTTATTTCCCAGATACCCTGCATTCGCCTGGCTACTAACCAACACTGCTCAGCTGGTCTTCGTTATTCTACAGCCACCTGGTCTTATTCCTGACATTTGAATTTGGAAGGAGTACATGCTTCTTTCTAAACATTCTAGATATTATCCCCTATTTATATTGTACCTGGCTTCAGGACTGACTGTAGTAGAAATGTCAAATGCTCCCTCGTCTTTCTATGAGATACAATAAAGTGCTTAGAGGGTCCTGAGGGGTCTATGGCAGCCATGCTCCCTTCCTTTTTCTGTGTTTGTCAGTAGTGTGGAGATTGAGAAGCTTAAATATGCATTTCTCAAACCCTTTTGCTGTGAGGGTTCTTGATTTCATTTAGTTTATCTGATTAGGCTGGAACATGGGAGGAAGCAGAGTCATATGTTTATGACTGCTGCTATGACTGCTGGAAAAGTTTGATCAGGAAGGCTCTGGAATTATTTGCAGTTACTTTAGCTGGAGATCAATTCCAGGAGCCATTGTGAACTATCAGGTGTTGGAAGTTTCAGGGAACGCTCATCAGGTGTTGGAAATGTAGATTTAAGCTTTAGTCTCCTCACTATCGACAAGCACAGGAGGAAGGGAGCCTGGTTGTCATAGTCTCCTCATTGAGACCCTCTAAGCATGGCATTGTGCCTCATCAGGTGTGTGAATTAAGAGGCAGGGTGTAGTACATAAATATTGACTTCCTGACTCCTGGAGGGAAGTTAAGGCTGCGTGTTTGTGGCGCTAGTAATTCCTTGGGGGGTGAGTTCCCACTTTCGCATTTGTGATAGTCAAGATAGCAGCTCTTACGGTGAGGTGAGCTAGTTTTGTAGTGTTGTGGTTTCATTCCTAGAAGACTAGCTTCTTGGCCTCCCAGGGATTTTGTAAGTATTTGATTCTCTTTATTAAATGTCATTCTGTTTAAAATATAGTCAACCCTTGAACAACACAAGTGTGAATTGTGCAGGTCCACTTTTACATGGATTTTTTTACAGTACAGTCCTGTAAATATATTTTCTTGTATGAATTTCTTTTTTTTCTTGTATGAATTTCTTAGTAACATTTTCTTTTCTTTAGCTTACTTTACTGTGAGAATAAATACAAAATACATGTTAATAGACTATGTTATCCATAAGGCTTTCAGTCAACAGTAACCTATTACTATTTAAGTTTTTGGGGAATCAAGAATTATATGGGGATTTTCGACTGCATGGGGTAGAGGGGAACAACACTTCTAGCCCCTGCCTTATTCAAGGATCAGCTCTTGCTAGCTTTCTTTCTATTATTTCCACCTGAATCCTGACATTATGGAATCATCCTAAAACCAGAGACATTGACTTAGTTACCTCCTGTAAGATATAGACTCATGCTATTACTAGCACTAATTTTTAGTGCTTTTTAAAAATTTTTGTTGGGGCGCCTAGGTGGTTCAGTCATTCGGCGTCTGCCTTTGGCTTAGGGCATGATCCAGGGGTCCTGGGATCCAGCCCCGCATCCAGCTCCCTGCTCTGCCGGAAGCCTGCTTCTCCCTCTTCCACTCCCTCTGCTTGTGTTCCCTCTGTCGCTGTGTCTCTCTCTGTCGAATAAATAAAAAATCTTAAAAATTTTTTTGTTTATTGCTCTTCAAAATTATGAAATATTTCAAGGTCATAAAATATGAAAAATAATGTAGCAGATCTGGGGTATCCACTCTAAGATTGATATTTGGATATATTTGCTTCAAATCTTGTTTTTTAATTGAAATATTGCGGATATATTTAAATACCTCCCCAATCCCACTTCCTTTCTCTGTCATTAGAAATAACCAGTGTCCTATAAAATATACATGTATTCCATGCATATTTTATGCTTTTATTATATATATGAACTCCTAATATTATGTAGTACTATTTTGTATTTGTATACTTTGTATAAATTGTTTAATGTTGTCTAAATCATGTTTCATAATTTGCTCTTTCAATTAATATTATGTTCTTAATTTTTTCTATTTTTTTATAAATAGATCCAGTTAATTTATTTTAACTTATATCTGTTTTTCTATTGGCTGATTATGCCATTTCTCTACTGAGATTGTTTCCAAGGAATGATTTTCTAATAACATCTCAAAATCAATATGCTGATAATTGAATTTGAAATGTCCCTTGATCTTTCACAATGGCTCCTATAATTGATCTTGATTTTGCCAATGGCATTTACATCTCCAATCCTTTCAGCTTCAAAATTTTGGGAATCATTATTTTCATTATTGTTCAATTCAATGAACACTGGATTTTTTTTGTCAGCCTTTATGTCTGTGCTAAAATGTCATCTCCAAAGAGAGGTATTCCTAAAGTAGCTTCCCCACCCCCTCTCTCAACTTACTGTAGCAATAGACTCTTCCTTTCAGAACATTTATCATAATGTATAATCAGTATTTATTTATATTCTGTTTTTTTCTTTGTCTGCCTTCTTCAGGCAACTTGAGATCTGCAATATTTGGGGCTAGATCTTTATGCCTAGCAGGAGCATTGGAACATGGTTAGGGCTCAGTAGATATTTAAATGAATGAATGAATGTATGCATGCATGCATGCATTGTACAGCCCATTGAATTGTAAATTCAGTCACATTCTAAAGAATTTTTTTCTTTAAAACATCAGTAATATAAATATAAGGATAGCACATTTACAAAGAAAAGAAATATAGCAATAAAGAAATGCCTTTAGAGCTTAGCACATTGCCTGGTCATATGTTTAAAAATCATAACCGTTAGAAATGATAAATATTTTATGCATGTAAAGTGTTCTTTTTATTTTTACCTTAGGATAAGTGACCCAAGATAAAATAACTTTGTCAAATATGTGACCTATTAATTATAGCAGTAGCTTAAAATTTCCCCCTGAATAAATTGTTTCCTATTAATAGCATGAATTAAAAAATAAGTATAATTTCAAATATATAAAGTGCAAAAGTAATACACCTATGTACCTACCATCAAGAATAAACAGATGCTAACATTTAGCCATATGTGCATCGAATGTATCTTTGAAAGTGAAAAATAATACAGATTTCATTAACCCCTGCTTCTTGTTTTTTTTCTTCCCCACCAGTAACCCATATTTTAGAGTTGTGTATCTTTCCCATGATGTCATCATGTATATAAAAAGCATTACAAACTACTTTGTGTGTGTACCCTGGGGCCCTTATTTGAGAAACAAATATATAATTACAAAACAAAGTTAGATGCAAAAGCATTCGTGTAGAAGGAGAAAAAAATCATGCCATATTTTAAAATGTACAGAGTTGATAAATATCACAAGGATTTCGCAATCCGCAAAAGTAATACAGTATTTTAAAAGAAATTGCCTGATCTACCTCTACCATACATGTTGCTCTACATCTGTGACCACGTAGTCCTTGATTACCTCTTCCCATGACACTACGTTTTTATCATTTTTGTGGAGCGATTAGAAAATTGTTATCCTTCTAGCATGGATGAACTAAATTTGTTTTTATTATTGATAGCTGGAGGGTATTAAACTTACTACTTCACACATGTGCTTCCTTGTTATCATGCTGATACAGATTTTTGCTCCTGAGCATTCAGGAGGAAGGAACCCTTGCTAGTGGAGGACCTAAGTTTTGCTGGAAAGCAGCCGCTGTTGCTGAGGGACTGACTGACCTATCTCCAGAAGGTAATGCATACTTACGCTTCACCATCTTACTTCTTCGTTTATTAAAAGAAATAAATGTAAATATTTTACTTTTCAAGTATCGACATCATTAATAATTTCTCTCTATTGCCTACCCTTCCATATCCTAAAACTAAAAATTTTATATTTAACCATATGTTAATACTCGGGGAAAAAAAAATCCTCCCTGGAAAGAGGCCTATGCAAATGAAAGCTGCCAAAACTTAAGGTTCATTTAACTCCATTTTAAATCTCCCTTCAACTGTGTGTGTTCATATTTTACACACATGGGTTCATTTTGTATTTTTAAAAGGCTTTGTGGTTCACTCAACTTTAATTTTGAGATTATTCATGTTGTTGCATGTAGATATAATCCGTTTCGCTTTAACCACCGTCAAATATTCCATTGTACTAGTCAACATCATTTAATTTTTCTGTTCTTTTTCCAAGAGGCATTTCAGAGTTTTTCCTATTTGCTTTTGGTATTATGATTAATATTGCAGAAACATTCTACATGTCTCCTTGGACATGTGGAGTACTGTCTCCAGGGTAACTAATTAGAGTAAAATTCAGGGTTATAAGATGAGCCTCCCTTAAATTGCTAACCAGAATGACTGTATGGTTTTATCTTCTAATAACAAGAGTCCCTGTTACGTTTTCATTAATACTTCATGTTCCCACCCTCATGATTTTGACAGTCAGCTGGATGTGAGAGGGATTCTTACTGTTATCATTTGCGTTTAACTTTTTACCAGTGATGTTGGACCTTTAATACTTATTACTCATTTTTATTTCGTCAGCTGTGAATTTTCCACTTGCATTCTTGGATTGTTTTTATTGGGTTTGCGTCATTTTTATTTTTATCGATTTGAAGATGTTCATTGTGTTTTCCAATTGCTAATTCTTTATCTGTTATATGGACTGTGAGTATCTTCTTTCATTCTGTGAGTTATCTTTGTTTCTGATCTCTTTTGCCGTGCAGAATTTTTCTATTTAATGTAGCAAAATTTATACGTTTTGTCTTTTGCTTCATGTGTATGAGAATATTCTCTATCCTGCCACAGAGATCTATTCTCATGTTTGTTTTTTTTAATTTTGTTTTTTATTTTTTTCTAAAAGTTCTGGAGTTCTCTTATGCTGAATGCTTTGATGCTTTTGGAATTGATTTGAGGGTATTATAAAGTATGAAATATTTTCCGTAACTTAAAGCTGCATTTGGTTAATATGCCTTTCTATTGCCATTGATCTGTAAAGTTAATTAATTTACTTTATCAGAATTGGAATCCTGACTCCACCCTTAGTATGATCTTAGGTAAGTTACTTAACTTCTGAAGTTTTTTGGTTTACACAGCTTCAAATAATGCACCATATGGAGACATTGTAAAATTAAGTATGAAATTTTTAAGTGAGTTCCTGCCATATATTGAACACCCACGAATAGTACCCAAAAATTTTCATAAAACTGAGATCATTTGTATATTAGAAGTAGGGTAAAATTTCCTTATATAACCACCCGGACCTAAATCTCCCTACCTGCCGTCTATGGAGTTTATTTGTGTGTTATGTGTAGATTCTCTTCCATTCTTCATTCTCTTAAATGATTATAAGACTATTCAGTTTTTCTACTTGTTTTTCAGTGAGTTTTTGTAAATTATATTGTTCTAGCAAATTTTCATTTTATCTAAATTTTCCATTTTAATGTGATAGAATCACTTATAGTATGATATTTTGAAATCTTTGTTGTATCAGTTAATCAGTTAATTTCCTTTGTTCATAGTAGCATGGAGATATGTTTGTATGTGTGTACATGCATTTTAGTGTTTATATGTGTGTTTGTATGGGTGCCTCTTTTTTTTCTTAGACAGTCTCACCAGAATTTTGTCTAATTTACTCATCTTTTCAGAGCATTAACTTCTGGATTTTGTTGATATTTCCTCTTTGCCTGTTTTTTTCCTCTATTTTTAAATGATATTTATGTTCTGATTTTATTTTCCTATATTCCTTTTATCTGATTTCTTTTTTTGGATGCATATTTCTTATTTATCAATATTTCTTCCTTACTATAACAAGCATTCAAGAATAAATGTTTCCCTCCTATATGGTTTTAGCTACATCTCACCCAATTTAATATAATTAAATTTCCATTACATATTCTATTTTCCCCATGATTTTGTCTAAAAGAATGTTAAAGTATCCAAATAAGAGGAGACTTTGAGTTACCTTTTTATACTTTATTTTGTGTGGTTATATAATATTTGGTACTTTTTGTAATTTTTAAGACTTTTTATATCCTGGAGAATTTTGGAGAAAAAATCTGACAACTTGAAATGAAAATGAAGTTTCTGTAAGTTACAGGATTTATCTACCCAGATATGAGTTCAAACCTATCAATTATATTATTAAAATTCATTTCTTCATTGAACGAATATTGAGTCACTTCTCTGAGCCAGACATTTTTTCTAAGTATGAGAATGCAGTTGTGAACAAAATGAGCAAACTCTGTTTTTCAAGGAGCTTCTATTCTAGTAGGGGAGGAGAGACAGTATGTGAATTAATGAATAAGTATATATGGTAAGTCAGATGGTAATAAAGGATATGGAAAAGATAAAACTGGGAAGATCGAGGTAAAGGTGGCGATTATTTTTTATGGGATGGTTTACCTTTTGGGTAGGAGGCAGAACAAGTTCAACGGCCTTGGGGAAGAGATTGTTTAGTCAGAAAGGAGTAAGCAAGATGGAAGTGGTAGAGCATAAGGTTAGAGAGTACGTAGACAGATCAAGCTGATGAAGAGGAACTGATAATAAGACTTGGAAGTAGACAGTGGAAAAGAAGAAAAAGATTATTGGTTTGTCAGCCAACCAGAATTGAACCAAGAGTTAGGATATCCAAGTTCTTTATCTGGTTCATTTACCAACAATCTGGGTAAACTTGGAAGATTTATTTAACTCCTTTGATTCTGAAAATTCTTATCCAAGGATCCTTCCAGGTTAAAACTTCTGTAGCAAATGGGAATGAATTATAGTGTCTGTGGGCTAGATCATTAATTCACTATGGAGGGATGGACTTATGGACAGTTTCTAGGTTTCTCTGCAGTCCTAAGAACTGGAGAGAGACAATGGCTTGTCAGGTATCACTACAAAGCACGGGGGAGCTTTCAATTTGACAACAACTGCACTTAGGTAGTACAAGTATTTTATGGTTGTTTTTGTTGTTACCCATTTAGAAACATTCTGGAAAAAGTAAATACTTGGGTTTTCCTCAGGGATTTTTGAGATTGGCTGTATATTGTTACTATTGAATTCGCAATGGTACAATTCTGTGGTACAACTGGAAAATTTCAATCCAAAGGATGATACTAACTATGCAAAAGGTTAAGGAGGGTTACAGTTCCAATCTTGGGGTGAAACAGTTGATTTGGCTACCCAAACTAATTAGGCTATGTAGGAAATAACTATGAAGGAAAGCTGCATTTCACTGGCATTTCAATTCAAAGTTAACAAGATATAGTTTCAACTCAGATTTGTGATTAAACCTGTACTTTTATACTTGTTACAAGTATATATTGTAACAAGGATTACAATAAAAACAACAGTAACTTGTCCCACACTACTCCACCTCTCTCCAAATTTCTGTTCTCACAGACAAATAATTTTAGTTTAAGCTTTATCTGATCTTCTGAATAACAAACAAAGCCTACTATTACTCATTTTAAACTTTTAGATACTATCCAGTTTCTTCCTCTACTGCATTATTTCTATCAGCATGAAAACATGCAATAATACTCCAATCTGAAGAAAAAACAGAATAGTTTATTTTGATCTGGGTTTTTCCACTAGTAACAACCAGATTTTGTTACTTCCCTTTATAGCAAAATTATATTTGCTGTTTCCAATCTTCACCCCTCCCATTCTCTCTAAAATCAAGATTTTGGTTCCCATCATTCCACCAATACTAGTAAAAGTTATCAATAGCTTTCATCGATGAAGTCATTGCTGTTTTCAGTTCTTAAAATTCTTGATTTGCAAGCAGATACTAACACATCACTTCCTCTTTGATACGATCAAGTGATTTAGATTCCTACTGACTTTAGTCTCTTATTTTCCCTCCTACTTTTCTGATCACTATTTCTCAGTCTTTTAAATTTTTTTTCAATGCCTTTCAACTTTCAGTTGCTTCAGAGATCAGTCCTTAAGCAGTATATGCACATACATCCTGAGATATTCTAAACATACATGCATATGTATGGGAAGAGTATGTTTCTCTCTTTTGATAAATATGGAGATAGCCTCAAGTTTGCAACTGCTTACTCTACATCTCCACTTGGATCGCACATAGACATCTAAAATTAAACGTACATAAAACTGAAGAACTGGTCTTTTTCCTCCAAATCTGCTCCATCCTTAGCCTTCCCAAAGTTAGCTGATGGCAACTCTGTCTTCATTTTTTACTCAGCAATGAAAAGGAAATGACCTATTGATACATGTAGTAACTAGATGAATCTCAAAGGCTTATAGTAAGTGAAAAGAGCCAAACTTATAATGTTACAAAATTCATGATTTCATTTATTTGTCATTTTTTAAAAAGGATAAAAACATAGCTATGGAAAACAGTTCAGTCGCTGCCAGATTTTGGGAGTTTGGGGGATAGGATCAACAGAGGATACCATGTTGAAGTATTCCTAGGGTGATGGAACAGTTGATATCTTAATCATGGTGGCTGTTATGTGAATCCATATGTGTGTCAGAATTCATAGACCTAGATGCCCACAAAACATCCTTTTCCTATATGCTAATTTTAAAATATAATTTGAAAAACTTTGAGATACAGCTAACACAGGACTAAGAAGAAAATTTTAAAAACTATATGTCCATATTTAAAAAAGAAAAGCTTAAAAATTAATGATTTAAACATTATGAATTTAGGAAAAGAAGAGTAAATTAAAGCTAAAATAAGTAGAACTTTTGATTTATTGCTATGAAAGGTAAAGATTATTTAGCTTCCTTACAAGCCTGTACATAGATCCCCCAAAGTCCCTTCATACAATTTGTCTCTTCCATATATAAAATGTGGTTATAACTTCTAGATAACATTTTCATAAGTTCTCACTGAAGTCAGTAAACTTCTTAAAATTATTATGATTCTTGTAATATACACTTTTCCTTTTTTGTGCAACTTTTCCTTATGGATAATAATTGCTTATATTTTCTTTGTTTTTTAATTTCCTATGTAACTGTCTTTGGTTTGAATGCAAATTTTTTCTCTGTATAAGCATACATATAATGTAAAAAATTAAATTTGTTTTGAAGCTATGCTTACTGATATTCCATCTTCCTTTTAAATCTTGACTGGGTGCTGTCTACACTGACTATTCAGACTTGGGATTTTCTTATGCCATTAATTTAGGAATTGCTTTGTTTTCTCTTGTGTCTTAGATTCTATTTTTCCTCTTCCTTATTTGCCACATTTTGTTTGGTAAAGGATTTTTTCCCTAGGATTTTCCTAAGAAATTATACATGGAAGGTAATTCTTTTGAAATGTGTCATACTTGGTAGTTTAGTGGGATAAAGATCTTCAACATAAAATCACCACTTATTTTTTTGATAAACTTGGTTTTTTAAGAACAGTTTGTGTTTTTGTGTTGTGGAGAAATTGAGAAGATAGTACAGAGTGTTCCCATAGACCCTCATTACTCAGTTTGCCCCATTTTTTTTCTTAAGCTTTTATATAAATTCCAATTAATTAACATATGGTATAATAGTATCAGGTGTACAGTATAGTAATTCAACATTTCCATACAAAACCTAGTGCCCATTACAACAAATGCATTCCTTAGTCCCCGCCGCCTGTTTAACCTATCATCCCACCCACCTTCCCTCTGGTAACCATCCAGTTTGTTCTCTGTAGTTGAGAGTCTGCTTCTTGGTTTGCCTCCCTTTTGTTTTCTCCTTTGCTCATTTGTTTTGTTCCTTAAATCCCACATATGAGTGAAATCATATGGTATTTGTCTTTCTCTGACTTATTTTGCTTAGCATAATTCTCTCTAACTCCATCTATGTCATTGCAAATGGCAAGATTAACACACACACACACACACACACACGCACACATACCACTTTTTCTTTATCCATTGAACTGTGAAAACTTCAGCTGTTTCCATAATTTGGCTATTGTTGATAATGCTGCTATAAACATGGGGGGTGCACGTATCCCTTCAAATTAGCATTTTTGTATTCTTTGGGTAACTACCTGGAAGAGCAATTGCTCGAGTAGGGTAGTTATATTTTTAATGTTTTGAGGAACCCCCGTACTGTTTGCCAAAATAGCTACATCAGTTTGCATTCCCATCAACAGTGCAAGAGGATTCTCCTTTTTCACATCCTCACCAACACCTGTTGTTTCTTGTGTTGTGCATTTTAGCCATTCTGATAGGTGTGAGGTGATATCTCTCTGTAGCTTTGATTCGTAATTCCCTGATGATCAGTGACGTTGAGCATATTTTCATGTGTCTGTTGGTCATCTGCATGTCTTCTTTGGAAAAATGTCTATTCATGTCTTCTAACCATTTTTAATTAGATTATTCTTTTTTGGGGGGGTATTGAATTTTATAAGTTCTTTTACCTATTTTGGATACTACCCCTTTATCAGATATATCATTTGCAAATATCTTCTCCCATTCTGTAGGTTGCCTTTTAGTTTTGTTGATTGTTTCCTTTGCTGTGCAGAAGCTTTTTATTTTGATGTAGTCCTAACAGTTTATTTTTGCTTTTATTTCCCTTGCCTCAAGAGACCTATCTAGGAAGAAGTTGTTATAGCTGATATCAAAGAGATTACTACCTATGTTCTCCTCTATGAATTTTATGGTTTCAGGTCTCACATTTAGGTCTTTCATCCATTTTGAATTTATTTTTGTGTGTGGTATAAGAAAGAAAGGTCCTGTTTCTGTCTTTTTAATGTTGCTGTCAAGTTTTCCCCACATCATTTGTTGGAAGGGACAACACTTATTTTACATTGGATATTTCCTGCTTTGTCAAAGATTAATTGACAATATAGTTGTGGGTTCATTTCTGGGTTTTCTCTTCTGTTCTATTGATCTATGTGGCTATTTTTATGCCAGGACATACTATTTTGATTAGTATAATATACTTGAAGTTCAGAATTGTGTTGCCTCCAGTTTTGCTTTTATTTTTCAAGATTGCTTTGATCTTTTGTGGTTCCAGACAAATTTTAGGATCGTTTGTTCTAGTTCTGTGAAAAATGCTGTTGTTATTTTAATAGGGATTAAATTAAACATGTAGATTGCTTTAGGTAGTATAGACATTTTAATAATATTTGTTCTTCCAGTCTATCAGTATGAAATGTCTTCTTTCCATTTCTTTGTGTCATCTTCTTATTTCTTTCATCAGTGTTTTCAGAGTATAGGTCTTTCACCTCTTTAGTTAGGTTTATTCCCAGATATCTTATTATTTTTGATGCAATTATAAATGGGATTGGTTCTTTGATATCTCCTTCTGCTGCTTCATTATTGGCTATGGAAATGCAATAGCATACAGTTTCTCCCATTATTAACATCTAAATTAATATGATAATTAAAAATAAGCCAATATTGATATATTATAATTAATACATTATTATCTGAGGTAGATAGTTTATTTAGGTTGCCTTAGTTTTTAACTAATGTACCTTTTCTGTTCCAGGGTCTATCCAAGATACCAAATTGCACTTACTTGTCACATCTTCTTATATTCCTCTTGGTTGTGATAGTTTCTTGGACTTTCCTTATTTTTTATGACCTTCATAGTTTTTCATAGTATTGGTCAGATATTTTTTAGGCTGTTCCTCTATTGTAATTTGTCTGATGTTTTTCTCCTCATCAGATTTGGGTTGTGGTTTTTTGATGGGGAAGACCATAAAGGAAAGGTGACATTTTCATCCCATAATACAAGGATATATGCTCCCACCAGGATTTTTCACTGTAAATATATTTGATCATAATCACCTACAGAGATAGCATTTATCAGGTTTCTTCACTAGAAAGTACATCATTTTTCCCCTCTTTCCATGCTGAACTCTTGGGTAGGGAGTCACTCTGCACAGCTCACACTTAAGGACTAGGGATATATGCTGTTCCTTTTGAGGGCTGAATATCTATATAAATATTTTGGAATTCTTCTGCAAGGGAAATTGATCCAATCTCTATCATTTACTTATATAATCATTTATATCACTATGAATTCATGGATATTTATTTTATATACTTTGGCCTATAATCCAATACAACTTTATTTTGTTTCTTAAATTGTTCCAGCTTTGGCTATTGAGTCAGCTTTCAGTTAACTCCTATGTTCTTTTCATATACCCCCATAAATTTAATTATATTTTTGTTTATGTTTAAGGAAATGCTAAAAAGTTAAAAAATTTCCAGCATGACAAGATACTCCAGGCTCACACTGTTAACTCTTTGCTCTGGTCCTTAGTCAGTCATTTCTCCAAGAAGCATGGTTACCCCTGTTGGAAACCAAGATGTAGGCATTATTAGTGCTCTACACTGACTAGGGCCATCACTCATTATTTAACAATTGGATAAACTGATGGCAGCTAGGGGTGAATCTATTTATAGTTTTATATCCTTATTTTCTCTTGTAGTTCATTGTATACTAAGAAAGTACAGAAATATGTACACATTTTTATGTATGTATATAGGCTCAAAATCAACATATAATTTATCTTTTTCGTACTTTTAAATAGTATGTATTTTTCTTTGTCATTAATTTTTTTTTCATTTTTTCAGTGATTTTACAATTTAATTCCAGTGCAGTTAAAATCCAGTATTATATTAGTTTCAGGTGCATAATAGAGTGATTCAATAATTCTATGCATTACTCAGTATTCATCATGATAAGTGTACTCTTACATCATTTATGATGGCTGTATAAAATTAATGGATGTACCCGATATTTATATTTGTAAAGTTAAACATTTAGGTAGCTTCAATTTTTAACATTTTTAAGTGGAATGACTATTTTTTTTAATTAATTTTCAGTTACTTAGAGTGGATTTCCAAAAGCATGGTCAAAGAACTTACACAAAGGAAGATATATTTTGTTTACTTATTTCCCAAATAATAGCAGTATTTATTTCCAATACCATTATATGAGACTGTTCATCTTTCTATACTCTAAAGATCAATCACCAATATTTTCAAATTTTAATTGATTACAAAAATATTATCTTATTCTGGTTTTGATTTGCATCTTTCATTTCCAAGGAGTTTGGTTGTGATTTCATTTTTTGTCTTCACAAATAGATAATGCAAATGTCAGTTAGACCCTCCATCTGTTATTCTTTCCTGGCTTCCAAAAAAGATCCACCTGGGGATTTCATCAGCTCATTTTACTGGAGATTGGGAAGATCAAAGGAGAAGGATACTTTGTTTACATAGATCACAAAATTGTTTTCTCCACCCTAACTCCTACCAGTTCTCACTGCTGCCCTCCATTTCCTTCTCATTTCTTTCCTAGGATTGGTTTGAGACCATAGTTACGTACCACTGAGTTTCTACCTTTTTTTGCAAGTGCCTTTCCAGATACTCTTTAGAAGAATTCCACTGAATACATTTGCTTCCATTTCATATGTCCATAGTTTCTCTTTCCAAAATTTTGTGTTGGGTCCTTTATTAGATGCTATTTTGAAAATAAATAAGCACTACTTATTCGCTTTAACATTTTCTTTTATTAGATGCTGGAAATATGCCAGGCAGGCATGATACTTAGCACTGGTGATGGAAAGCTAATACCACATGCTTTTACTTTAAGTTGTTTACAACAGTGTGTGAGATACTTATAGTCTCATGACTGTTTTGAAGCAAATGAAGATTAATTATTTTAATCACAAGGAACCATGAAGCTCATGTTAGAAGTGCCTCTAGAAAGGAAATGTGGCTCTCACTTTAGTAATTCCCCATGGAAACCATCTGAGAACATACTCAAAATGTCAAAAAATGAGGAATGAAAAAGACCTAGAAATAGAAAGGGACAGAGGGAAGGGAGAAGGAATAGGAAGAAGAAAATGAAGCAGATACAAAGAGAGACAGGGAAGGAAAAAAAAACCCAAAACATATGTGCTCAGGAGATGCAAATATATTGAAAAATTGGAAAGTTCAAGAAAGAATTAGAGGGGCGCCTGGGTGGCTCAGTGGGTTAAAGCCTCTGCCTTCAGCTCTGGTCATGGTCTCAGGGTCCAGGGATCCAGCCTCATCCTGCTCAGCAGGGAGCCTGCTTCCCTCTCTCTCTGCCTGCCTCTCTGCCTACTTGTGATCTCTCTCTGTCAAATAAATAAATAAAATCCTTAAAAAAAAAAAGAAAGAATTAGAAAGACAGGGATCTTTTATATTTCAAACTTTTGCAATATTTTTAACTTTACCTATTTTTTTCCATCTTCATTTTTCAGTTTCAAATGTAGAGCTAGCTCCAAATTGTGGTTATTGCTTTCCCTGGAATGTTTCTCAAATTCAATATCTCCTCTCCTTTTTTATCTCCACAACCTCCAGGGGTTCATTGTTCTACACTTCCCTCTTCCTCCTACAGGCCCCAGGGACTTGCCCACCTGCTGCTATCATCAGATCTTCCATCTGTATTATATTCCACTGGGGCTCTGCTTGGAAGAATGTACCAGTCCCTAATTTCTCTCTATACTACTGTTCTTGAAACATCCACACAGTTCTTTCTGGGCTTCTTACATTTATTTTCTTGTGTGGTTTTATTACGGATAGTAATTAAATTAAAGCAGATAGCAATGAACCATTAATAAACCCTATCACTTACTGACAGTAATAATAACTATTAAACTCTAGGTGCTAAGCTTTGTGATAATACCCTTGTATTTAAAATTCCATTTAATCCTAACAATTATATAAGATTGTGTTAATCTTTGAAGCACACAGAGGAGGAACCCAAGGCATTGGGATATGGAAAAAGTGGCAAAATAAAAGTTACAGAAGTATAGGAAATCTTAAAATAATGAAGAGACTTTTCACTTTTTTATATTGTCTAAATTTTAGGCATACAAAATGTTGACTTGATAGACTTATGTATTATAATCTGACTGCCATTGTAGTGATAGTACCTCTGTCACATCACATCACTGTCATTTGTGTTTTGTGGTGGGAATAATTAAGACCTAGTTTCTTAGCAAGTTTGATAATGATAATACAATATTGTCTAGATTCACTGTACTATGCATTAGATCTTTAGGACTTATTTTTCTACTAGTTGCAAGTTTATATTAAACAATATCTTTTCTATTCCTATTTGTATATTCAGTGTTTTTTTTTTTTAATTAAAATTTAAATCGTACTTGGTTTGGACTACTGTTTCAGGACTGATTCCTTATCGTGTCACTCCTGACAAAATCATTCTTACCCCTTCATTTGATCATTCTTATCTCTGGAAGTAGAACTTGTTGTGTGCCCCTTCCCCATTTTCCCTCCTGAGGTCTCACACTAAAATCTATTTACCTTTTCTCACTGTTGTTATTGACTTTATTCATTCATACATTTAACAAATGTGTTGAGGTTTATAGCACTGAACAAGACAATACAGACAGTCCTGCCTTCCTGGAATTTATATTCTAGGAGGAAGAAAAGTCAATAAATAAACAACATCTAAATAGTTCTCAATTTTCTTAGTTTATTCTCCTCCTATGAGGAGAATAAAGAGGTGACTATAAGTAATTACAAGGGTGGCTTTCTTTAAATAGATGATCTTCTTTTCTGAAGAGCTGACTTTTTTCCAAGGCCTGAATGAGTGATGAAAAAAATCTAAATAGGAATTCTCTGGGGGAAATAATATTTCCTTTACAGAGAAGAATAACTTCAAAGTCCTTAGGCAGAGACAGAGGGGAGAGAAGATAAGGTCAGAATGGTGAGAAGTGCAGTCTTGTACTCACAGATAAAGAGTCAGGGATTTATTGGAATTGCAATGAGAAGCCATTGGTGAGATTTAAGCAGGAGAGTGATATAATCTGAATAGTTTTTTTTTCTTTTTAATACGCTACAGATGCTGTTTGGCCAAATGAAATTTTATGTGCCAAAGAGTGGGTGATTCAAATTCTCCAAGGCTCATATGAGTTCTATTTATATCCCAGAAGAAAACTCCACATTCTCAGAGTTCTTTGGTTTCCTGCAAGAAACTTAATTTAAGAAAACTCTTGGCTATTCCTTTTCCCTGAAATTAGACCACTTTCTTGGTATTTCTTTTTCTTCCACAGAGGGAAAGCAATGAGATTTAACATCTCCATAAAAGGAAATTAGTGATCATGTTCGTAGGTCCTTGGATTCGTGGAAGAACAATGTCTTCCTGGCAGTTTGGGCCCATAGTTCAAATGTATGGCATAACCTATTGTGCACAGGAGGCAGGTGGGAAGATTCCCACTCCTTTCCAGCTGTGAGACAGAGGTCTAAGCATGTTCTCTTTCTGGGCATTGGATTAATCTTCTGTAAAATGAGAGGCTTGGTCTAGAACAGAACTTCTCAAACGCAACTATTGACATTGTGGGCTGCATAAGTTTTATTGTGGGGGACTGCCCTGTACATGTCAGTATTAATCAGCATCTCTGTCTTCTATCCACTACATACTAATAATATCTCCTGGATGATTAAGAATGCTTCTTGACATGGCCAGGTATTCCTTGATGGGTAAAATCCTCCATAATTCTGAGCCACAAGTTTAGAAAGGTTTTTTACTTCTATGCACTTAAATTTTAAATGCATAAAGAACTCCAGCAATAGTCAGAGATTCTGATGCACTTTAGATATTCTATATTATTTAGAAAGATATTTTCTTTTTTTTCTTTTTTTTTAAACTTAAGGTTTTTTGTTTGTTTGTTTTTTATATAGATTTTATTTATTCATTTAACAGAGAGAGAACACAAGCAGGCAAAGAGGCAGGCAGAGGCAGAGAGAGGAGCAGGCTCCCCGCGGAGCAAGGAGCCTGATCCGGCACTCGATCCCAAGACGCTGGGATCATGACCTGAGCCAAAGGCAGCTGCTCAACCAACTGAGCCACCCAGGCGTCCCAAGATATTTTCTTTTTTTAAAAGATTTATTTATCTAGAGAGAGAGAGAGAGAGAAAAGGAGCAGAGGGAGAGAATCCTGAAGCAGATTCCCTACTGAGCATGAACTCAGTGCAGGGCTTGATCCCATGTCTCATGAGATCATAACTTGAGCCAAAACCAAGAGTTGGATGCTCGATGGTCTGAGCTACCCAAGCACACATAGGAGGATATTTTCTGCTAAGAAATATTAAGATTCCCCCACCCCTTTTTCTCCCTATCAGCCTGACCCTAAATTAATGCTCTGGAGTGACTCTTACTATAAAGACAGTGCTAAAGTCAATGTGAATATCCCCTTCTCAAAAGCTGGTATATAATGAATCAATCATACTTGTTTTTCAGGTATGCAAAATTCATCTGTTTTTTGAAGGACCAACAATTCATTAAGGGAGGATGAAGTGGTTGTACATTGTAGTATGTAGGAATAGAAAGTAAATCTAAGTAAGGAAACTTACATTTCTAAATAACTACAACCTTATTTAAATTGGCATTTTCTATTATTTCCCAACATTATGGAAAGAAATATGCCAACTAGGGTAAAATGAACTTCAAAATATTGTATTTCACATTTAGACCAAATGTCTGCATTGCTTATGATACTTCTCCAAGAATCCAAAGTGAGTCATCATCCTCTCAGTCCTTGAAACCCCACCTGGCCACTGTTACCTTATTATGCCATATTACATGTGAGTCTTTCCCACACTTTCTTTTCCTGGAATACTTTCCACCCATTTTCTCTCTGACCAAATTCTACTGATCCTTTAAAGTGCAAATCAACCATTAGCTTTTGGAAAGTCTTCTTGATCCAAAAC
Organism: Nasua narica; assembly: GCA_028533885.1. Classification (NCBI taxonomy): domain Eukaryota; kingdom Metazoa; phylum Chordata; class Mammalia; order Carnivora; family Procyonidae; genus Nasua; species Nasua narica. The sequence goes on along the minus strand of CM052800.1, from coordinate 26,114,397 downwards.
TTCCACATCATTTTGATATTGCTGCTTTGCGTTCACAAATGCCCCAGGTCTCGTAAGAAAAATTGAAGAGCCCAGTTTGGAGGCTATAAATTGTCCAAGTAAAAGATGATAACCAATTAGAATACGGCAGTGGCAGAGTAAGTGACTTTTATTGAAAATAAGTGTATAGATTTAAGATAAAATTTATACATAGATCCAATCTCTCACAACTTGGCTAGGGCTCAAATAGTGAGTGAGGGAAAGGAAGGATGTCATTTATGGAGACTTACCTGCTTTTTTTTTTTTTTAACTTTGCACTAGAAAAAGTGGAATATAATATTTTTCCTCTACTCATAAGAGGGAAATTAATAGTTCTGGGCTGGGTTTAGTAAACTATCAAGATATATGGTGAAATACAAAAGACTATGAGGTCTGACAGTAAGAAATAAGAAGTAAGACATTCCATGACTAATACAAGGACTGGAGTCAGAAAGCAGTACACTAAAGGAGGATCTGTGAGTTTTCAATTTGATTGCAAAATATTTGCCCTAAGATAGGGCACTTCGGCTTGAAAGTGACAGACCTTGCAGAAACCCACTATTGAGGAACTTTGTTCAAGGAGTCTTGTGAAGTCCTTTTATTTTTTTCTTTATTTATTATTTTTAATAGACTTTTTTTAGAGCAGTTTTAAGCTCATAGGGTAATCAAGGAGAAGATAGAGTTTTTCTATGTACCTCCTTTCCCAACACGTGCATAGCCTCCCCCATTAATTAGCATTCTCCACCAGAGAGGGACATTTGTGACAACTAATGAATCTATAATGACAACATTATCACTCCAAGTCCATAGTTTGCATTAGGGTTCATTCTTGGTTTTGTACACTCAGTGGGTCTAGACAAAAACAAATGACATCTATCTATCCTTATAGTAATCATTATAAAGTAGTTTCACTGCTCTAAAAATCCTCTGTAACGAAGACTTCTTCCAAGTGTTTAACTGGGAAAAATGTTGGGGTGAACAAATGTGAAGCCCTTGATTCTAGTTTGAGACCCTTCTTCACCTGCACAACTGTTTTACAAAAGCCCCCAGACCTGAACCCAGTGCAGTTGCCACTCGGGTAGGGACAAGCTCTAGCAGAACCTTTTGGGGAGGGCATCTTGGCCTTCTTGTTCCCACCAGTCCCTACAAGCACTACTGCAGTGGAGGAGTCACTCCAGCACCTGTTTCAGGAGACTCTCCTGGCTAATCCCAGGACTGGAGACATGCTGAAGCAACAGAGATGCTGGTGTAGGAAGGCAGCTTTCCATGTAGGGGAAGTTACACCTTGACCAGGGTGTAACTCAGTGCTCTGAGGCTAGAGCATGGTAAGGATAGAGGCACAGATGTTAGATACTTGGTAAGGACAGGGGCTTTAAGTGAGGGGTGTTGCTGTTGCAGGGTGCCTTTCAGAGGATGAGAAATATGTTTTATTTTTTACCTAATGTCCCTTTTCTGACCCAGAATCCCATCCAGGCTGCCTCATTACATTTAGTCGTCATGTCTCCTTGGGCCTCTTCAGACTGTAACATTTTCTCAGATTTTCCTTGTTTTTGATGACCTTAACAGTTTTGAGGTATACTAGTCAGGTATTTTGTAGAATTTCTCTCAATTGGGTTTTGTATGATTTTTTTTTATCATAGTAAAACAGGCATTATGAATTTTAGGGAGGAATATCACAAAGGTAAATTTCTAAACTCCTCTTCCTATCAAGAATACATACTATCAATATGACTTATCAATGTTGTTGGTAGCCTTGATCACCTGGTCCAAGTAGTGTTTGTCAGGTTTCTCCACTTTCTTCCTCCTTTCTATCCTGTATACTCTTTGAAAGGGAGCCACTGTGGGTAGCCCACTCTTAAGGAGTGGGGGTGATGTTCCTTCTACTTGACTGGGAAATACTTACATAAATTATTTGGAATTTTCTACATGGGAGATGTGACCATTCTTCATTTATTTATTCAGTTATTTATTCAATCATGGAATTATATCAGTATAGATTCATGAATATTTATTATGTACTTTGAGCTATAATTCAGTACGACATTATTTTGTTGCTCAAATTGTTTCAGCTTTGGCTAAGCCTTCTTTCAGTTGGCTCCTATGTCCATTTGACATACCCCATCCCTGTGTGCATTCATTTTCTTATTTTCTGGCAGTCCATATTTTTAAAGTATAAAGGACTAAGAGATCACAGCAAATGTTCACAACTTGAGATTGACATCTACCAAATATTTAAAATATGCCAATCTCCAGATTCTATCTCGGAGGGAAAAAAATTCTGTCCTGCTGAGAATGGTGCTGAGGAAAAAATGGTGGAGAAAACATTTTTTTCTTCTGCCTGATAAAGACTGTCTTGACCAAAATTTAGTTAGGCACCTCTAAGCCCATTTCTTAAATAGACATTGTCCTTGGACCCTGTCTTTAGCCTGTCTAGTCCAGTTTTAGAAAGAATCCTACCAAGTCGGTGTAGAGACAATCTTCCACTCTTGCTATCTGATCAGTTCCTCATCTTCCACCCTTGATAACTCATCACCCTGGTCTGCCTTGAGCAAGCATCCCCCTGGACCTGATGTTTCCTCTTAGTAATTTTCTACCCACTGAACCTCTCACTCTGCTCTTTGATTATAAATCCCCATTTTGCCCTTGCAGTGTTTTGATTTAAACACTCTCTCTCTCTTACTGAAATTGTCTTGACACCTTTTAAAAAATCTCCGAAAACAGTATTCCTCACTGTTTTAACCAGCATCAGCGTAACTTTTTCTCTAATAAGCCTCACTAAGATTTTAATCAATGTAAGTTAGTCATCTGGAGTATATAACCAGGAGAATTAAATTCAAAATCTCCCAATAAGAGGTCAATTATGCATTATATTTTACCATATGCTGGAGGAAACCATCTATGATTGCTCTCTTCTCTCTCTGAAGAGTGGTGGTTGAAATGTTCTGTCTTCTCATAACTTCTGAGATGTGTAGTAGAGGGGCCTCCAATCATCAGGTCTTGTTCAGGTGCCATTCTTTTTAATGGCACATATCCAAAGTCACCTATTGTCATTACTCTTAACAAATTCTTAGTGTACAGTACAGTATTGTTAACTATAAGTACAGTGTGGCAAGAATGTCTCTAGGACATACTCATTTGCATAACTGAAACTTTGTACTTATTTAACATCAACTCCCCATTTCCCCTCTCCTAACCCCTGGTAACTACTATTCTATTTACTACTTCTATGAGTTTGACTATCTTAGACACCTCACCTAAGTAGAATCATGTGGTATTTGTCCTTCTGTGTCTCGCTTATTTCACTTAGCATAGCATCTTCCAGATTCATACATGTTGTATATGGTAGAATGTCCTTTTTAAAGGCCGAATAATATTCTTTTGTAGGAATATACCACTTTTCCTTTATACATTCATCCACTGACAGATGTTTAGTTTTTTTTCACATCTTGGCTATTGTGAATAATGCTGTAATAAACATGGGAATGTAAATATCTCTTCAAGATCATCATTTCAGTTCTTTTGTAAATACCCAGTGATCTTCCAAGGTCAAAGTCCAAAATGATCCTCCCTCATTTACTAACATAGAGTGATCCTTGTTCACTGTAACTATCTATAGGACACCAGAAACTTGGCTTTCTGGAGATTTCTTTTCTTCTTTTTTTGGGGAGTGGGGTAGGAGACAGGTCCTGGAAATCTAAATTTCATCTACTCTTTGAAGTTCATGGCGATCAAACTTGTGAGGTTTGAGGGATTTCATAAATAATATATTCTTTCCTGCCTTTTCAGAACCAATTAAAAGACTGAGATGAGAGACAGAGAGATGAATGCCAAAATATCACCTTATTGTGAATAAGAATGTTATTGGAAGATGAAGGTAGATTAGCATGGTCACTAATTGCATGGCACACTCTTGAGTGAGGCCAATTAAGCTATAGGTAATATCAGGCAACTATTGACCTGCCTGGCTGAGCTGTCCACTTGATTAGAAGGGCAGCTCCTCCAACAATCCTCCCAGCATTCTGACAGATCCGAGAAGAATGGGGTGTTGGCTGAGTTGAGCTTCTTTAGTTTCATCTCCCACTCATGTAGCGTACCTAACTTCTATATCAAGGTAAGGAGAGAGGCTGGACATGCTGAAACTTCTTCATGTGAAAACACTTGGAGAAGAGAAAAAAGGCTCTACCCTAACATTTTATTTCAATTTATAAACAAAATGCCTTGAACTTTTATTTATTATTTCTGGGAATTCCTGTATTAGGTTCTAATGGTCATTTTTTGTTCCAATTTCTTGTTCTAACCATCAGGTATTCCTCCTTCACCATGCTTTTTTTCACTCAGCCTCAGGCTTCCGCCATATCACTATGTTTTTTGCTTCTATTTCCTTTCTCATGATGAAAGGAGTTAAGGAGTTAATAGGTAGTCAGGCAACTGACTTGAGCAAGGTTGTACCAACATTTTCAGGAGACTTCTGCAGGTCAAACACTTATATGCCTTAAACCTAACAAACAGCTGACTGAACAAAGAAACCCTCAAGGAGCCTAAAGGAAACAAAGAAGTAGAAAATAGACTGTTCATGACTAAGCAATGAAACCAAATAACAGGAAGCTAGGCCATAACATTATGACCACTGGGTCCTTGGCACCACAGTCTTATATAAAAAAGTCCTTAAACTAACCAACGATAAACTATCACTGGTGACCAATGAACTCTGCCCAAATAAGACTCCTAAAAACTATTAGACAACTTCATTGTTGGGGCTTAGCTCCTCTAAGCTCCTCCCATATGGGAGTCTTCCTTTCTGCTCAATAAAGCTTTTGCTTCTCACCCTCTTGTTGCCTTATTTGGGATTCTCATTCCTCAAGCACTCTTTAACATGAATGTGGGAACACTGAGGGGGTAACAGTGGGTTCCCTAAATAAGCTTAAACTTCATTCTATATTATTATGGAGAACTATTTATGACCCTCTTTATTTCAGTCTTTCATTTCCCAAGTTTTTTGGGGGGGAGCTTAGCTTTCTACTATCAAATTGGCCAGTTAAGATATACAGCAACAAAAATTAAACAATACAGCCAAATGTCTTTTTTCTTTTTCCCTAAGGAATAGAAAATCGTATCTACCTTAAAACTTAGAATTAGTGTTATTATTAACTATAAGCATATTATATATAAAAATAGGATATTTAAATTCAAGTTGGAATTCCTGATATCATAAAAAATATTGGTACTACATTGTGAAACATGGATACTCATATAATATGATAAATAATCATATTTAGGGGCACGTGGGTGGCTCCGTCAGTTAAGCATCTGCCTTCAGTCAGGTCATGATTCTGGAGTCAGATTCCCTCCTCATTCAGTAGGGAGTCTGCTTCTCTCCCTCCCTCTGCCCCTCCCCCACTCATACATTTCTCTCTCTCTCAAATAAAATCTTAAAAAAATTTTAAAAATCATATTTAGTTCAAACTCCCAAAAATAACAATCACAAAAACATGAGTCTCTGGAAGTCCAAGTGCTGAGTGCCGTAATCATTCATACAAAGAGAGAAAATCTGCATGGTTGACTAACAGTTTTACATTAAAAAGAAGGAAGATTTTATTTTCATACTTAAACTATAAATCTTATTACACACAGCAAATTTAGGAATAGGCAAATAGATGAAGAGCTACAACGTCTGAAATGAATTAGTATCACCTTCAGTTGTCTTTTTGTAGTAGTCTCTTTTTCATGTAAGTGATATGATATTGTTTATGTTGGTGATACTATAATTAGAAAAGCCATAGGGAAAAAAAGTCAGTGGTTATTAGAGGAGAAACAAGTAGTATAACTAGTCCCAACTTGGTGGAAGGCTTGCAAAGGGGGTTGAAAGGGATTTAAGCAAAAGGCATAGAAGATCACAGGAGAAAGTCTTGACTTGTAAATAAAAATGTTCAAGCTGACCTGTTGACTTGGGAACCTGTTGACTTGGGAGCCTCTCAAGTACCTATTGTACTTCTTGATGACTTGGTTTTAGCAACTAAAAAGGGACCAAAGTGTATAGATTCAAACAGACATATCTGTTCTTCCCTGGGGCTATTGTCAAATAAGAGCAATTACTTGTCCTGAGAGGTACAATGGTGAGATTATTTTGAAAATTGATTGGTTGGTTTGCTTGTTGCCTAATAGGTCTAAATCTTCCTTGCTATCAATGAGACTTAAGCTTACTGAAAAATAATTAGGTATATAGTGGAGTCCGCATCATATATATAAATTGAGATGTAAATGGACTAAATATTCATAGTTTCAATTAATGGTAAAATAATAGATTTTTTTATTCTTATTCACTTTATAATGTTCAAGCATTTATTGTTTTTAATCAGAAAGCAAAACGTAGAAAAAAAAGAAATAACTATAAAAACTATTTCAATCAACAAATTCACATTTAGCAACATTTTTTGTATTTAGTTTAGCAAACAGTTATTGATTACACAATATGAACCAATGTACTCAGCAATAAATATAGAGATGGGACATAGTCCCTTTCTTCAAAGCACTTACCATTGGTGGTGGTCATGGAGGGACATAAAGATACTTAGAAATAATATTATTATATTGAATTTTGAATACATTTGTTCATAAAAGGGACTTGTTATAAATTGATTATTATGAGTAATAATTACGATGAGTTACAGTGTGATATCTCTTTTTGATGATCACCATTATACTGAGTATAAAGTGTTATCTCATTTTGGCTCTGATTTGTATTTTTATAAATATTAATCATCTTTTAAAAAATTGTTATTGAGGTATAGTTGATATACAATGTTATATTACTTTCAGATGTACAACATAGTGATTCGACAATTCTATACATTACTCAATGCTCACCACAGTAAGTATAGTCACCATCAGTCATCATGCAATGTTGTTATGATTGCTAAGTTGTTTCAAAAACAACTTTTTGAAAAAATTTCCCTTGCATATTAGCATTATTACAAAGTATTTGTGTGTTAAAATTGGGCAGACTATTTGTTTTTTTTGGATGTTAGGATAATACAAAATAGAAGTTTATTTGAATTATGCAGGGAATATAGAACACATTTGTCAAAAAGACAAATGAGAGGATGGGATTTCTACCCGGATGGATGACTTGACTTCTGGGACTAAGCCCAAGTCTATTGTATTTACCTTATTCAAGCCATCTCATTTTCCTTTGGTTGTCAAAGAAGAATCTCCTCCACTCTACATATCTGTCAATGAGCCCAGAAAGCTATTTGGATTGGGCTGAAATCCACAGGTACTCCCATCTTTCAATGATGACAAATGAGCTAAAAAGCCACAGAGAAATTCTCTACCACTGTCTTTGGCATCAGAAATACGGGTGGAGGGTAAGGTAAATAAATAATGTAAATGAACGTAGCATGTGGGGAATGAAAGCAACTGTGCTTACATGGAAACCATATTCAGTTAAAAGGGCTCAGTGCTATTATTCATCTCCAGCCAATTGGTGCTACATAGAAATTTGTGCTCAATGTTTCTAGATTATCTAATTTTGAAAGAGAACCTGAAAATTCAGATTTTTATATGAAAATTTCTCAATATGTCAATCTTGTGTAGATACTGAGGGCAACGAGTTTCCTATTCACCTCCCCATCCTACCCCCTGCAGATTCCCATATTCTTTTCCTTTCACTATTTCTGGAGAAAGGGAGAAATTTTGCAATATAGGGGTTTTTTTAAACATATAATGTATTATTTGTCCCAGGGTACATGTCTGTGGTTCGTCAGGCTTACGCATTTCACAGCACTTACCATAGCCCATACCCTCCCCAATGTCTATAACTCTACCCACCCCCCCCCCCACCTTCCGGACATCCTTAGTTTGTTTCATGAGTTTAGGAGTCTCTTATGGTTTGTCTCCTTCCCCATCCCCCAACAACCCCCTACCTTGCCTCTCAAATTCTTCATATCAGAGAGATCATGTGATAATTGTCTTTCTCTGACTGACTTATTTCGCTTAGCATAATACCCTCTAGTTCCATCCATGTCATTACGAATGGCAAGATTTCGTTTCTCTTGATGGCTGCATAGTATTCCATTGTATATATATAGCACCTCTTCTTTATCCATGCATCTGTTGATGGGCATCTAGGTTCTTTACATAGTTTGGCTATTGTGGACATTGCTGCTATAAACTTTTGGGTGCATGTGACCCTTCGGATCACTACATTTGTATGTTTAGGGTAAATACCCAGTAGTGTAATTGCTGGGTCATAGGGTAGCTCTATTTTCAACATTTTGAGGAACCTCCATACTGTTTTGCAGAGTGGTTGTACCAGCTTGCATTCCTACCAACAGTGTAGGAGGGTTCCCCTTTCTCTGCATCCTTGCCAACATCTGTCGTTCCCTGACTTGCTAATTTTAGCCATTCTGACTGGTATGAGGTGGTATCTCACTGTGGTTTTGATTTGTATTTCTCTGATGCCGAGTAATGTTGAGCATTTTGTCACATGTCTGTTGGCCGTTTGGATGTCCTCTTTGCTGAAATGTCTGTTCATATCTTCTGCCCATTTCTTGATTGGATTATTTGTTCTTTGGGTGTTGAGTTTGAGAAGTTCTTTATAGATTTTGGATACTAGCCCTTTATCTGATATGTCATTTGTGAATATCTTTTCCCATTCTGTCAGTTGTCTTTTGGTTTTGTTGACTGTTTCCTGTGCAAAAGCTTTTGATCTTGATGAAGTCCCAATAGTTCATTTTTGCCCTTGCTTCCCTTGCCTTTGGAGATGTTTCTAGGAAGAAGTTACTGCGGCTGAGGTCGAAGAGGTTGCTGCCTGTGTTCTCCTCCAGGATTTTGATGTTTTTTTTAGAAGTCAAAGGTCTAGGAGCACCTGTGTGTCTCAATCCTTTAGGCCTCTGACTGTAGGTCATGATCTCTTTGGATTCCATACTCAGCAGGGAGTCTGCCTGAGGATTTTCTCTCTCTCCTTCTGCCCCTCCTCCTGCTTAGGCTCACTCTCTTTCTTTCTCTCTCTCAAATAAATTTAAAAATCTAAAAAAAAAGTCAAAGATCTTTATTTATATAGTGTTGATCAACTTATGGCATATGTGACATCACAGTATGGTAAGGGAAGATAGTTTTTTCAAAAAAATAGTGCTCAATTGGGTATCCCTATGGAAAAATATATCTTGACCCTTATTTCACCCCATTGACAAAAAAGGCAATTCTGTATGGATTTCAGATCTATATGCAAAAGTAAAATGATAAAACTTGAAGAAAGAGGAGACTATCCTCATGACTTTGGAATAGATTAGATAAATAGCACATGTAAACACTAACAGTAAAAGTAAAAGCATAAAAATATGATAAAAATTGTACTATGCCAAATTAAAGGCTTTTATTCATCAAAAAAATGCTGTTAGGAGAGTCAAAGTACAGCACTATTTGCCTTATTCCCTAACTGAAAACTACCCAAATACCCACAAATAGTAGAATAAATAAATACATAATTGTATATCACACAATGAAGGTTATACAACAAGAGTAACCATTCTACAATGAAGTATAATGATATAGGATCATAAACATAAATTCGAGAACAGTACATAGTCCTTTATTTATATAAAGTACATCTTGCAAAACTAAATACCACTGGAATGCAAGATAATGCTTACTATTAAAGGCAGTGACTGCAACAGAGATGACATTGACTTCCCCGTTGTCAGTAGTACTGTTTCTTGACATGGGTGCTTGTAAACATTTATCATGCTATATATTTGTGATTTGACCACTTTTCTGTTGGTATAATGCACTTAAATAAAAATATTTAAAAACCATAAGGCAAGGGTCTTAGGCTTTGTTCAAACTACTATCTCTAGAAAGACTTAGAGCAGGCTGGCCTCTCGGAAATAAGTTAAGGAACTTTAATTAGGATTTTGTTTTAAATTCCAAACAGAAACATCTTTAACAACATGTTTGTAAGTGTGTTGAGATTTCCCACAACTCTAATCTTCACCTTGGCTTGGGTCAATGCTGGTTTGTCATTTTCTCTTCGTCTTACTTACCTCTCTTTGTCTCTACTATTAAAGGAAACGTATATGGAGCCAGAAAAGAGATTGAATTCATGTTGTACATGAACTTCTGAAAGATAGAACTTATAGTTGAAGTGTGATTCTATGATGTATACAATGAATACAGCATATAGTTGGGTGCAAAATACTTAAGGAATGACCAAGTTCTACAGAATGCTTCCATCCTGCTTTTTTTTTTTAATAGTTTTTTTGGGGGGAGAGGGGAAGGGCAGAGGAGGAGAGTTGGAGAAAGACTCTGAAATGCACTCCACATCTAGCATAAAGCCCAACATAGGGCTTGATCTCACAACCCTGAGATCATGACTTGAGTGAAATTAAGAGTAAGAGCTTAACCAATTGAGCCACTGGGGCACTCCTGCTTCTATCCTGTTTTAAATGAGATGTCCAAGGGCAGCATAGTATGATGGTTAGCTGTATGCACTCTGGAACCCACTACCTGAATACATTCTAGTTCAGTGAGTCAATGAATTTTCATTCCTTTATCCACAGAGTGGGAGTAATTCTAATATTTCTGTTCTACTGTTGTGAAGTTTAAGTGAAATAAAACCTCTAGAGTTCTGTGCGCATATAATTTCAGAGTAAGTGTGTTCAATAAATAACATTATTATTATTATTTTCAATACTGGTGGGATATAATAAAAACAGCAATTTAGGGCTGGCTTTACTGGTCCATAATTTCCTGGCAATGTGAGCTTATATATTTAACTACATGAAGCTTCATATTTTTTCTGCAAAATGGGGGAAATAAACCAAAATGAGATAAAGTATGTGCAAGAATCTAGCTCAGTCTTTGGTCACATGATAAATTTGCACTTTGTATAATGCAAACTCAACTAGGTTAGTAGGGAGTATAATCAGTGTTAGTCTGTGAACACATATTTATTTATTTATTGAAGATTTTATTTATTTATTTGACAGAGAGAGAGCACAAGTAGGCAGAGCAGCAGGCAGAGGGAGAGGGAGAAGCAGGCTCTCTGCTGAGCAGGGAGCCCAATGCAGGGCTCGATCCCAGGACCCTGGGATCATGACCTGAGCCAAAGGCAGCTGCTTAACTGACTGAGCCACCCAGGCTCCCCTGAACACAGTTTTATTAATATAAACTTTAAAGCTCTATTCAGACATTATTATTAGTTATTATTATTATTATGATAGTAGTAGTAGTATTATCATGTAATAATATATATAAAAGAGAAAAGTTCTTCCACCTACATAAGAGACTTTTAAGACAAGCATACCAATTATACCTAAGAAGCATGGTCTCTAAGTCATAGACATGAAAATGCCATATAAATGTAAAGGTTTATAGTTAAGATAAATTTTGTCACATAGCAAGGTCAAAAAGGTGGTTCTAAAAGTAAAGGAAAATGGCCAGTGATGAGGACTTCTCCCACTTGTCTTTGAGTTCCTCAACCCCGCAATGAGATGATCCCACATGCACTATGGGAGGGATACATGCATTTATCATATCAAAACCAAACCAGTCAGCACCCTCCTTGCCCCAGTTAAGAAAATAAATTAAAAACACATTTTTAAAATAAAGGAAAAACTATGGTAGAGATTCCAGGGGCTTTACTATTTCTATAATATAATTGCTCTCTGGGAATTACTGCAGTTAAAGTGAGATGAGCATTTTGTTTTGTTCCATCTAGACTGTCTTCCCTTCTCCAATTTTCTGGGCATGTGTAACAATGTTCAGAGAAAGCAAGGGCTATTCCTGCAGAAGGGCTTGCCTTTGGAGAGAGTGTCAGGAAGGATGAGTCACTCTTAGAATTGATTCCAGATAATCTGTTGTCAAGCCGTATTTGCTAATGCAGTTATCTAAATCCTGGTGTCCATGGAACACAGAGGAAGGCAAATTTGTCCTTGTCATTACATGGCCAAAGGCCTCCTTTGAAAGAGAGAAGAAAATTAATTAGACTGCAAATTAATCCGTAAAATGAAAAGACAGGCTACCTGGGCAAAGGGATCTTGAAGGGGAAGACTCATTTTTTAGGAAGCTCTTAGTGTTCTGTTCAAGTAGCATACATTTGTGCAGAAGAGATAATTATTTGTCACTATTATTCCCAACCCTGCAGTTAGTCAAGGAAAAACCAAGATTAATACTTCATTATTACTGACTATACATATAATGCTCATTCGGTGGCAAAATTACTGCACTCAGAGATCTTTAAAGACTCACTAAAGCATTTAAATAAAATAAAAATTGAGCCAGCTTGATTCTGGAAGATCTCAAAAAGTAAATATAATCTTTGCTGCATAAAGTGATTGAAAACTAAATCGGGAAAAAAATGTCTTATTTCAACCATCATGATAGATATATAAGATTATATAGTTAAAAATGATCTGTTGAGAGTACTTAAAATTTCTGTTTTTGCTATTTAACAAAAAAAAAATTAAAAGAATATGGAACATGAAGATTTTTTTACCTATAAAAGTTTATCTTTATTTTCTGACCGTTGAACAACATGACTTTTTTTTAAATGATAAAAATGAGTTTTATAAAAGTGAGACTAGAGACTAGATGAACTTAAAGATTCCCAAATACTTTGCCAAAAGAATAAATGTCCCTTCTGGTTTATGCTGTTTGTAGAAGTTGAACAACCGAAGAAAAGATAGAAGTAACAATTAACCTTACCTCCTACTGGGATGGTAATAAAGATTTGGACCTAATATGCTGAAAAGAAAACTAGATTTAACTTATGGAAAGTACTTTTGTCCTCTTTAATTCATGATACACAGAAAAAGAGAGATAGAGGTTGGGTGTTGTATGCTTCATAGACACCATTCCATTAAATGGGTCATCAAAAGGTGTTGTGTTTTCTTCATATTAATAAGTGTTAAACATAAACATCACAATTAGAAAAATGAGGAAATTTAATATCTATCATATCAAATCAAAGTTTAATAAAGTAAAAAAGTGAGGAAGTGATGACCAAATCACAAAATAAATTCTGTGTATTGGGGGAAGAAGATTGGGAGAACAAGTAGATCTTAAGAAAATCTGTACATTCTGCACTCCATTACCAGTGCTCTCAATTCCACTTGATTAGAATAAAACCACAAAAACAATATCAGCAAAATGCATTCAGCTTAATGGATACAAAATGGCTTTATGGACACATCAAAAAAGACATTTTAAAAACTTTGCTTTGAGAGATGAATTAAATCTGTATAATTTGATGTTCTTTATTTTTCTCTTACTGCACTGAAATTTTCCTTTTTTATAGCCAGCATTTCTAGTGTTTGCAAAGAAAGTGTTGAGTTTTTATTTACTTAATAAAAACTCAAAAGGCAAGATAAACATTAAGTCCATTCTTGAAGGAAATGAGTTTGGCAAGAAAAGAGGGCAATGTTCTTAGAACAGAACTAATTATCAAAACAGGACTTGGAAAGTATGGGTAGTATAAAGCCAGATTAAATAAAAGTGTTGAAAAGTTATTATAGCTGTAATTTCTTAAATTTGCTATGTACTAGGCACTATGTAAGTCTCAGTGGAGAATACAAATAAAATATAGTATAATTTTTGTCAATGAGTTTTAAATCTCATTGGAAAGGCTAATGTATACCACTTTTCAATTGTGCAGAGAGCTTTAGTAGTATCATGATTAATGAATTATATTCTTTTACTTCAATAATTAAAAAATACATTTAAAGTTAAATGAACACTATGGTAGAAGACCTGAATACTCCTTTAGGATCTACTGTATCAGAATGAATTCCCATTACTATCACCACCATGGCCACCGCACCACTTACTTACTGGGTGCCTACAATTTGCCAGGCACTGTTTTAGTTCCTTTATATTCATTAGCCAATTTAATTCATGAAACAATCCAACTGTGTTGTGGTATTCACAATTACTACTCCTGTTCCACACATAAGGAGCCCGGGTTACTGAGATATTAAAGTAACTCTCCCAGTTTCTGAAAACCTTCAGTCTACTGCCTGAAAGGCAAAAGCTGAAAGATGTCAAGTTCCCACAATAGAGAAAACTAGATATTTTGAAGTGTCTCTGACGTATAGAGATACCACATAAAAGAATTTTTAAAAAGCTTTTTAAATGCAGTTCTGGACTCCTAGGACTTTAGGGAAACTTTCACCAGTGAAAAGAAACTTGTCTGATCATCAATGGAGTATATGAGAATAAGGAGTAAACTACAATTCTTCTAACAGTTGACTTCATTTTTTTTTAACAATTCTTAATAAAAACAATGGGAAAAGAAGATAAAGAAATCATTATTATCAAAGTCCTAGGGAGGTGGTGACAAGGTGATGATAGGGAATGTTGATCTAATTGTGTGCCTACAACAATTACCTTTAAGAATAAGAGTGAAAAAATGTTTCAGCTAAACAAAAGCTAAATTGACTACCCACAGGCTGTCACTGAAGTACCTTCTAAAGAATGTACTTTTACTTTTAAAAGGATGTACTTTTAAAAAAGGAAAATTATCCCAAAGTAGATGTTTAGATTGCAAGACAGAAGAGTGAGCTCAGAAATTCATAAGCAGAAAATAGATAGGCTTCATCTGTATGGAAAAAAAAATCTATTTTTAAAAAGTCAAAGATATTCTAGCTCCATCCACGTTGTTGCAAATGGCAAGATTTCATTCTTTTTTATGGCTAATATTCCATGATATATATCATGGAATATCATATATATCATACATGCATATACCACTTCTTTATCCATTCATCAGTCTATGAATACTTCAGCTGTTTCCATAATTTGGCTATTGTTGATAATGTTGCTATAAACATCGGGGGGGGCACATATCCCTTTTAATTAGTATTTTTGTATTCTTTCACTAAATACCTAATAGCACAATTGGTTTATCATAGATAGTTCTATTTTTAACTTTTTGAGGAACTTGCATACTGTTTTCCAGAGTGGCTGCACCAATTTGCATTCCCACCAACAGTGCAAGGAAATTTCCCTTTTTCTCCAACCTCACCAACACCTGTTTGTTTTTTGTGTTGTTGATTTTTAGCTGTTCTGACAGGTGTGGAATGATACCTCATTGTGGACAAATATCATATCATTTCACTTATATGGAATTTAAGAAACAAAGCAAATGAGCAAAGGGGGAAAAATAGAGAGGCAAATCAAGAAACACTCTTAAGTACAGAGAACAAACATGGTCACTGAGAGGAGGGGGAATGGGTTAAATAGGTGATGGAGATTAAGGAGGACCCTTGTTATGATGAGCACTGGGTGTTGTATGTAAGTGTTGACTCACTAAATTTTATACCTGAAACTAATATTAAACGACATGTTAACTGGAATTTAAATAAAAAATTTTTTTTAAATGAAAAAAAGTCAGAAGAAAAGCTAAAATCAGACCAAATAGAAAGCATAAGATTGTAGGCATGAGTTAAAAACACAACAGTAATAACAAAATGTAAATATGCTATAGTTATATTTAGCAGTCAACAGATCAGTATTATAAGGTTAGATGGAAAATGGTCCAATTATATTCTATTTACAAGAGATATACTGAAGCTATGAGGCCATGAGCATTTGAAAATATCAGAAGAACATCTGTATTAACTATGTTAGTATAAAAGAGTCTTTAAAGGACATTATTTTAGAAACGAAGTCTTATTTAATAATAAAACAATCAATAAGAAAATTATGTAAATTTAAACTTGTATGTCCAGATCAAAATAGCCTTAAAATATAGAAAGTCGGGGTGACTGGGTGACTCAGTTGTTTAAGTGGCCCACTATTGATTTTGGCTCAGGTCATGATCTTGAGGTCTGGGATCACACCCTGCACAGGACTCCACACTCAGCGGAAAGTCTGCTTTAGGATTCTCTCTTTCCCTCTATTCCTCCCTTCACTTGCATGTGTGCTCTCTCTCTAAAATAAGGTTTTTTTAAATTAAAGATTTTATTTACTTATTTTAGAGAAACAGCATGAGCAGGGGGAGGGGCAGAGGGAAAGGGAGAGAGAGAATCCCAAGCAGACACCTCACTGAGTGTGGAGCCAATGCAGGGCTTGATCTCACACCCCCAGATCATGACCTGAGCTAAAAGCAAAAGCCAGATACTTACCACCCAGACAGCCCAATAAATAAATCTTTTTTTTTTTTTTAAGATTTTATTTATTTATTTGACAGAGAGGGAGATCGCAAGTAGGCAGAGAGGCAGGCAGAGAGAGAGGAGGAAGCAGGCTCCCCGCTGAGCAGAGAACCCCATGCGGGGCTCAATCCCAGGATCCTGAGATCATGACCTGAGCCGAAGGCAGAGGCTTTAACCCACTGAGCCACCCAGGCACCCCAATAAATAAATCTTTTAAAAAATACATAGAAAGTCAAAATTGTTAGATCTGTTTAGAAGAAATTAGCAAAACATTTAATATCATGGGAAATTTTCCAACCTTATATTTCTATTTTTGTTAAGACAAATAGATAATCAGATAAAAAGTTGGACAAGGTATGCAATATTTGAAAAATACAGTTAACAAACTTGATTTAATGGGCATATATTTGAAGACTGCACCCAAGAATCAAGAATGCACATTGTTTTCAAGGACACATTGAATATTTATAAAATCTGACTATATAAGCCAGAAAGAGAATCTGAAACTTTAAAATGTTTTTAGAGTATATAACGAAACATTTTCTAAACATAATGCAATTAAGTTGTAAAAGAACAACATCATAAATCTAAAAGCCTTATGTGTTAGAAAATTTTAAGACCTACTTCTAAATATTTCTGACATCAAAGAAGAAATCATAATGGAAAGTAAATATATGTAGAAATAAACATGACATAACATTAGAGGAGGAACTCGGTATGATACTTTTGAGGAAATTTAGTTTTAAGTGCTTGTACTGAAAGAAAAAGAAGTTTGTAAAATGTGAGGTGAGCATCTAATTGAAGAAATTAGAAAGTGAATAAAGAATCACCCTAAAGGAAGTAAAAGCAAAGAAGTAATAAAAAATAACAACAGATAAAAAATTAAAAAACCAGAATTCAATTCTTTGAAAACACTAAAAAGCAGACAAATATATGAAAATTGATCTAGAAAATATGAGAGAAGTCACAAGTAAGCAATATTAGAAATTGAAAGGAGGATACAAATACAGATATAATAAATCCTAAATATGAAGGGTAAGAACAACTTCACATTAGGGGCACCTGGGTGGCTCAGTGGGTTAAAGCCTCTGCCTTTGGCTCAGGTCATGATCTCGGAGTCCTGGGATTGAGCTCCGCATCATCAGCATCATCATCGGGCTCTCTGCTCAGCAGGGAGCCTGCTTCCGCCTCTCTCTCTCTGCCTTCCGCTCTGCCTACTTGTGATCTCTCTGTCTCTGTCGAATATATAAATAAAATTTTTTTAAAAAATGCATTTAAAAAAGAACAACTTCACATTAATACAATAGAAGCATTAAAGAAACTCAACAAACTCTAGAGGCCAAGACTCATCAACTTTTCTTTTTGTACTAATTAATATCATGGTTATCCTAAAGGAGTGGAACATTCTATTTTCTAGAGAATTTAAATTTATGTTTGCCTCTATTAGCAAAAGCTAATTATATATTAGTTATATAAGCATGGACTTATGAATTTAAATTGAATTTTTAGCATTGTACAATTCATAGTGTTTTTGAGATGTAGTTTTCACTGGATCATGCATCCTTATTAGAAGGCCTTATTGTTCCATTTGATCTACCAAAGCTATGGGTATAAAGATCTCCCCAAGGTATAAGGGGCTGAAAAGTAGAAAGTTCTCTTCTTGAAAGTTTCAAAAAGCGGACATCTTGCCTTTCCCTCTGATTTTCTCTTTCTAAATCCTGTAAGAAAATGAAAGAGAAGTAGGGAAATTATTGGAAGAAGCTTCTCCCAATTCACTGGGAAAGAATGGGGAAAAAAAAAAGAGTAGCAACTCATCTACTTCGTGAAATTTTATTTTTAGAAAAATCATAGAGTGGGGGCCACCTGGGTGGCTCAGTTGATTAAGCACCCGCCTTTGGCTCAGGTCATGATCTGGAGTCCTGGGATTGAGTACCACATCGGTGTCACTGCTCAGCCATGGGTCTCTTTCTCCCTCTGCCCCTCACCCTACTCTCATGCCCTCTTTTTCTCTCTCTCTCTCTCAAATAAATAAAATCTCAAAAAGAAAAGAAAAGAAAACTCATGGCCATAGAAATAAGTTGTTGGAGTTAAGCTCTGACATATGTTCTTGGAAATATCCCCAACTTGACAAAAGTGGACCAATAACAAATAATACATACATTTTACATATGTCAGAAGTTTAGTGTCTGAAGTCAGACAAAATGATTTCTGTAAGCCTTGCTTTATCACTGATTGTTTAAATGCTTCTTTTATAAAGTACAGTTAATAATGGTTTTCTGTCCTGGCAGACTAATAAATAGTAGACCTGAAGTACTTATCATAGTGTTTGGTACATGGCAAGCACTCAAAATATATTGGCTATTTATATATATTGTAGAGAAAATATTTTGTATTTACCTATGTTAAACATATTTTAATATTTTTACTTATTCTAATATAATGCAAATTTGCCAATCACCCTTTGCTCTAAGATTGTGCTCTTTCTCTTTGCTGCTCGATGTTCTCTTGTGTGTTAAATGATGGGGATAGCAGTACTTAGTGGCAGTTATTTTTTATTCTAATATTCTTATCAGAAAAAAGTAAATACTGAAGTAAGAGGAGAAACAAGAGAAAGAAAAGCAGGGCCATTATCATTATTATGATGCCCTAGAATTTGTGTAAGGACTAAGTTTCAAAATGTAAAACGACAGAAAGCATCAAGGGCTGCTAGGAAAGGTTGGAGGATAAAATATTAGAAAAGAGTAATTTTACCAGTAGATTTTTCTAAAATTATTCTCAGAATTTCAAACATATAAAAGCACTTGTTAATCCTTCTCTTTCAACTGATGAATCTGACAATGTAAAAACTGTAGAAAAATAAACCCAGCATTCTGCACCTAAATTTTTATAGAAGGCTTTCGTGTGGATACGTTAGAATTTAGGACAACACTATGCATAGCTTGCATTTCCTAATTAAGCAACACCTTCAGTAAAGCCACCAGTGGCTTATTAGTTGGATTAATTAGAACAGCTGCTGCCCCTTCATTTTACCAGATGTTAAAGGTTCTCCATGGGCTCGATGAATCATATGGGTAATTAAAAAAAATACATATATATATATAATATTAAATAATTATAACTTTTCTATATTGTTTAAACAGATACTCCTAATTATATAGAGGTGCTTTAGTTATTTACAAAAAAGAAGAAAACAAAAAAGACCCAGACCCATAATTTTATGTAGTCCTATAGGTATATCTATGTTCCATGGGATTTAGTTGGGTCTTAAATTATATAACAATTAAATTTTATTTGAGATTAAAAAAATTTGTAGTTCATCTATGTGTGTTGCATTAGATGACTTTTTCCCATATTGAACTCATTGCTAACATTTAAAAAATTTGGTTCAGACTAAGTGCACTAATTAATACATGTAAAATTCTAACATTTCCGTGGCAAAATACAAATATAAGTAAGACAAGGTCAGTAAGCTTAAAAAGCATATAATAGGATAAAGTCAAGACAAACCTGAGGAGTCAAAGTAAAATCGTTGAAACATTTTTTGATTTCCCAACATTTAATATGGATAAGCCAGGTCCAAAAATGTGGACATGAAGATGACAGTAGTAGCAAAAATTGATTACATTTTTTTATGTGACCACAATGTAGTCAAAGGCAGGTCATACATATCTACATCCTTAAAGGAGCTTTCCTTATTTATTTATTTATTTATTTATTTATTTAAGAGAGAAAGATTGAACATGAGAGCATGAGAAGAGAGAAGGTCAGAGAGAGAAGCAGACTCCCCGTGGAGCTGGGAGCCTGATGCAGAACTCGATCCCAGAACTCCAGGATCATGACCTGGGCTGAAGGGAGTTGCTTAACCAACTGAACCACCCAGGCGTCCCTTAAAGAAGCTTTCCTACTGTGATCCCACAGTATTTCTAAATCTACAGGGCTTGTCTTCAATCCATCTTGGTACTTTGGAATAAACTAGCCTCACTATGATGGTCACCTGCTTGTCATTTTCCTAAAATGGTGATTATCCTCTACATCACCATTCTTTTATATTTTTAGGGATTTTATTCTGCTGCTTCTTATTAAAATTGAAGTCCGAATTTATCTTTTCCATTTACATTGTGTCTTTTGTCAGTATCATTAGGAAAATTTAGTTGTGCCAAATTGATACTCTGTTATTAAATATTATCCCAATATTAAATACTTTAGTCATTAATCATAAGATAAATTTGGATGGTTCTTTGAATGTTTGAAATAACTTCTCAAATTGGTCTATTAAATACAAATTGGGGAATTTCATGTTCAATGTTCAAGTTATACTTACTAATAAAAAATATTTAATATGTTCCTAAGAGGAAAAAAAGCTTTTGATGCCTTTAAATATTCTTTCCATCAGAAAGTCTATTCAGAAACAGTTTATGAGATGCAAATTAATCTCAAGAGAAGGGAAAATAGAAGAGCTGCTTAGTCTTTCCTGGAGATAAGATTATAAAATGAAAATGAATTTGACACTCAGCAAAAAATGTCTAAATCCATTGAGATTTGAAGAAGAAAGAAATGAACAAACCAAAGAAAGATATGGCATGCCATACTTTCTCTGAAAATCATAATACCAATTTTCTAAACATGTTAAAAGGGTTAGCATAAAAGGAATCAAACTCTTAGATTTAAGGAAAATAGGGGAGAAGCTTTATGGCAATGACTGTTGTCAGAAGTAAGAAAAAGTTACTCTTTTGTCTTTCTACTCACACCTTGAGAACACTTTTCAATAATAAATATCCAAGATATTTCCCTTTATGTGTTTTTATGTGTATAAAATGTATGGGATCTTATTACAAAGTTCTCCTATAAGAATTCTATAAGATTTCCCAAATTACAGTTAGTAAATAGATGTGGCTTTTTAAAAACATGTCCACAGAATCTTTGATACTTCTCTTCTCAATGGTGAAGCTTATTAATCTCTATTTAAATGTGGGCTGCACTTAGTAGCTCACCTCTAGGGAACAGAATACCGCAGAAGTTAGAGGATGTCACTGTTGACATTACATTTTAAAAAGACAGTGATCTTTGTCTTAACTGTGTTCTCTCCTCTCTGTCTCAAATCATAGGCTCCAGGGAAGCCAGCCGTCATGTTCCAAGGTAGTTGGGCATAAGGAGGGGAAGGTTAGGAGGGTGCTGGCTGCCATGTTGTGAGGATATTGAAACAGCCAAAGTAAAGGCCCCATGGTGAACCTAATTCAAGTGAACCACATAAATGAAGACAGAGTAAGATTTTTCTAGATTTGCTAATACTTACATGAATGAGCTTGAAAGTAAATCTTTGGTCTGACCATAAGACGATAGTGTTCTTGTTTGAGAGCTTGACTACAACTTCACAAGAGACGCTAAGCTAGAATCCCCCAGCTAAACCACTCTTGGATTTCTGATCTACAGAAACTATCAGACAAGAAATGCTGGTTGTTTTTTTTTTAAGATTTTATTTATTTATTTGACAGAGAGAGAAATCACGAGTAGGCAGAGAGGCAGGCAGAGAGAGAGGGGGAAGCAGGCTTCCTGCTGAGCAGAGAGCCCAATGTGGGGCTCGATCCCAGGACCCTGAGATCATGACCTGAGCCGAAGGCAGAGGCTTTAACCCACTGAGCCACTCAGGTGCCCCAAGAAATGCTGGTTGTTTTAAGCCACTAAGTTTGCTGTGTTATTTCACAATAGTAATTAATACATTGAAAGATTAAAATAAATGTGACATAACTTTTTGTTTCACAGATTTATGAATTGTTTTAATGTATAGCTCTCAAGTAATATACTTGAATAATACAATTATTTCTTATCTTGTATTTTACTGAGTTGGAAACTTTTCATGGTTAGCTGACATTTACTTGATAGCCAGAATTTAATTAGTATTGTCTACAAAAACATTTTTTTTGGTTAACATTTGTACAGAATCACCCTGACATATAGTGGTGGCCCTGAATTATTAGCAAGAACTTCCAAATTAGCTAAACTTAAAAGAAATATATGTAATCCATTATCTTCTTTTATTTGATTCAAGTGTTACCATATTTGTTAAATGTTTGATATCTATTAAAGAAAATTGACTGTAATATTAAGAGAGTGTGATATTTGAGTTCAAATTTCCTGTCAAGTGTGACTTTATGTAGATCTGCATTATGAACCAGTGGGATATAATTTTAATTGAATTTAAGCAGTTCTCTATATAAGAGTCACTGGAAAAAGCAACTTTAGGGAATTTTTATTGTAAAGCAAAACTCCTGCAACTTACAGAAATGAGCAATCCACAGGCACCTGAATGAACAAACACACCAAATTAGTCAAAGATCCTTCGATACAAATTTAAGAACCATATTATTATGCTTCTATACAAATTAAGAACCATGTGATTTGGATAGTGAATTAAAGGAGTTAAGTAGTTATTAAATATTTAAATAGGGGGAATATTAAGGGCCTCTTAAAACTTTAGGAGTGCCTGGGTGGCTCAGTTGGTTAAAGCCTCTGCCTTTGGCTCAGGTCTTGACCTCAGGGTCCTGGGATCGAGCCCCGCGTTGGGCTCTCTGCTCAGCGAGGAACCGGCTTCCTCTTCTCTCTCTGCCTGCCTCTCTGCCTACTTGTGATCTCTCTCTGTCAAACAAATAAATAAAATCTTTCAAAAAGTAATAAATAAATAAAACTTTCCTTAGTTATAAAAGACCATAGGGAGATGAAAAGTTTCAATTAAATATAAAGTCAATAATCAAGTTAAAAAAATAATGCATTTAAACAAAAAGGATCAACTGCTCTTATTTGCTAAGATTTTGATTCTAGTTAACACCATCCTTCATGCTATTATTCATGCTATATTATGAATATCTCTTTACATATTAGGTGACATTACTGAGAGCATAAGGATAGCACCTTGCACAAAGTGGATGGTCATATTTGTTACTAATTTACATGACTAGTATGTATCTTTTAGGGAATTCTTCACACATTTCATAATGTAAAAGTTATACTATGTTATACTTTTAGTAGTTTTGTTTTGTCTTTGTTTTCTCCCAAAATTGTGGTAACGCTGAGGACAAGAACTTTGTCTTATACTTCTTTTTTTCCTCTTCTCGCTGTTTGGCACATTACTGATACCATGGAGGGCATTGAATTGAAACTGGGTGATAGAGATGCCTGGGTGACTCAGTGGTTTAAGTGTCTGCCTTCAGCTGGGTCCCAGGGTCCCTGGGTCCCGGGGTCCCAGGGTTGTGGGATCAAGTCCCACATCGGGCTCTTGCTAAGTGGAAAGCCTGCTTCTCCCTTTGCTTGCACTGCCTGTTGTTCCCTCTGCTTGTTCTCTCTCTCTCTCTGATAAATAAATGAAAAAAAAATCTTTAAAATTGATTGATAGTATGTTGGATTGGAATCAACTTGATGTTTGAGAATTGTTAGAAGAGATTTTCTCCTCTGATTGGACTTGTTGAAGTAACTTGAAGGAGATACTCAAACTCCTATTGAAGTATCTATGGAATATTTTTCTTCCTTTCTCTTCATATTATTAGAGTAAATTAAAAATAGGAGTGGTGACCTGTCATACGAAATGATTTATTGTCTCAAGGGACTTAAAATATTTACTTAAAGTCTCTGTATTGATAATAATGTGGCTCTTGTCAGTGTATTGGAAGAATAAAAGAATCCCAAGATTATATTTTATTGGTCAAAAGAATAAAAGATCCCAAGATTATATCTCTAAAAATATTTTAAGTGACAGAGAGTGGCTGAAGTTAAGCATTACTCTTTGTAGATTCCAATTTTGGAAACATCTCCAAGGGAAAGATATAAAATAACCTTCCTCTGATCAACCAAACCCAGATAATTTTCTTTATCACTGTTGCACCAAAATACTAAAATACAGACTACTAGCAGCTTGAAGTATATTAAAAGGAGAGTAATCAGGAAGAGTATGGGCTCATATCATGTCACTTGGACATTGCTGAATGAATTTGAGATATCAGTCTGGAAAGGAGAAGTTTTAAGTTAAAAGAGAAAAAGCACTTTCAAGTATTTCGTGTATTATTATTAGTAGTAGAAATTACACTTAGTATGTGTCCAGAAGGCACAACAAGAAGTTTGTAAGAAATAGAATTCAATCTAATATGAGGAATAACTTAGGTAATTAGCAATGCCCTAAAACATGATTTTGGAAACCAATTGTTGAGACTGAACTTTAGTATTTTAGAAAGGGTAACATCTGTGGTGCCTTTAAACTCTGATTCCATAACTTCACAATTTACCTATCTACAAAAGCATCTCTCTCTCCTATAATATCTATATGACTACATTTATTTTTTTAAATTGTCATGGTAGGTTTTTACATGCAGCTCAATATATGGTCAACCTACCATATGGCCAACCTACCATACTCATAAGACATTTCCTACTAATTCCTGCTGAAAAAATCAATCTTAATTGGTTAAAATACATCTGACTTCCCATTACACAGGTAATTCTGCCCCAAAAATGACACATGCATTCTTCCTATTCTAAGCTCTGACGTTGTCATTATCTTTCTCAAAACTAACAAATTTTTTATATGGAAACGGCTTACTTAAAATCACAGGTCCAAAATTATAAGTAACATTTCTGAATATAATTGTCCAGGTACTTTATACTCCAATACAATACATTATATATATCTTATTATACTATATAGCTTAGTATATCTTACTATATGGTTTAGTATATTTTACTGTATAAATACAGCTTACTGTATATCTAAATGGATATCTGACTTAGCTTTCTCAGTGACTTTGTTTTTTTCTCCTTTCCATTTAAAATCATGTTGTCTCCTTTCACCTATTAAAAAAAGAAAAAAAGGTTAATAATATGTATTTTATTTGACACTCAAATATCACCTAATTCATTAAAACTTTGATTCTGCATATCTACTTGCATTCTCTTTCAAAACTGGAATTTTTTTTTTTTTTGCTTACTAGCTTGTGTAATTTTTCAGGAATCTGTGTCACATTTTTAAAAAACTCAGAT
Organism: Nasua narica; assembly: GCA_028533885.1. Lineage (NCBI taxonomy): Eukaryota > Metazoa > Chordata > Mammalia > Carnivora > Procyonidae > Nasua > Nasua narica. Next base: position 26,089,210 of record CM052800.1, on the reverse strand, counting down.
ATGATTGACACATAACATCATATATATTACTTTTAGGTGTACAACATAGTGATTCAGTATCTGTATACATTATGAAATGATTACCACAGTAAATATAGTTAACAATCATTATCATATATAGTTACACAAATTTTTTCCTGAGGAACTTTTAATATCTGTTCTCTTAGCAACTTCCAAATATGCAAAGAGTTTGCATATTCCAGCAACTTCCAAATATGCAATTCAGTGTTATTAGCAACTTCCACATATGCAATTCAGAATTGTTAACTATAATCACCATGCTGTACATTATACCTCCCAAATTTATTCATCTCATAACTGGAAGTCAGTAACTTTTTTTTTTTAATGAGTTTTTTTTTTAATATTTATTTATTTTTTTATTTATTCGAGACAGAGAGAGCATGAGAGGAGAGGTCAGAGGGAGAAGCAGGCTCCCTGCAAAGGGCAGGGAGCCTGATGTGGGACTCGATCCCAGGACTCCAGGATCATGAACTGAGCTGAAGGCAGTTGCTTAATCAACTGAGCCACCCAGGTGCCCTGGAAGTTTGTAACTTTTGACTCCCTTCATCCATTTCACCCACTACCCACCCCTACCCCCGTCTCTGGCAACCTCCAACCTGCACTCTGTAGCTCTGTAACTATGGGCTTGTTTTTTTGTTTGCTTGTTTGTTTGTTTATTTAAAGATTCCACATATAAGTGAGATCACACAGTATTTGTATTTGTCTTGACTTATTTCATTTACCATAATGCCCTCAAGTCCATACATGTTGTCACAAATGGCAAGATTTCATTCTTTTTTAATGGCTGGATAATGTTCTAATATATAGGTACCGTTTTTTTCTTTACCTATTTATCTATTGATGAACACTTAGATTGTCCTATATATAGGCTATATATATATATAGGCTATATACTGCTGCTATATATTGCAGCAGTAAATACGCTGCAATAAACATGGAAGTATATATGTCATTTTGAGTTAGTGTTTCCTTTTTTCAGATAAATTCTAGGAGTGAAATTGCTGGATCATATGGCAATTCTATTTTTAATTTTTTGAGGAATATCCATACTGTTTTTTCACAGTGGCTGCACCAATTTACATTCCCAACAGTGCGCAAGGGTTCCCTTTTCTCCACATTCTTACCAATTTTTGTTATTTCTTGTCTTTTTGATACTAGCCATTCCAACAGTGGGAAGTAATATCTCATTGTGACTTTAATTTGCATTTCCTGATTATTAGTGATGTTGCATATCTTTTTATGTACCAGTTGGCCATCTGTATGTTCTTTTTGACAAAAAAATGTCTTTTCAAATCCTCTTTTTTTTTTTTTGAGAGAGTGTGTGCACACGTGAGCATGGACGGGGGAGAGAGGGAGGGGCAGAAGCAGAGACAGAGAGAATCTTAAGCAGGCCCCATGCCCCAAATCACAAGTTGGATGATCAAGCAAGTAAACCACCGAAATGCCCCCCCATGCCCATTTTTAAATTGGATTGTTTTGATATTGAGTTGTATGAGTTTTTACATATTTTGGATATTAACCCCTTATCAGATATATATTATTTGAAATATATATTATTTGAAAATATTTTCTCTCATTTAGCAGGTTGCTTTTTCATCTCGTTGGTGGTTTTCTTTGCTGTGCAACTTTGTAGTTGGGTTTAGTCTCAGTTGTTAATATTTTGTTGTTTTGGCATTTGGCATCAAATCCAGCCCCCTCAAATGGTCATCAAGAGCAATCCCAAGATTACCACCTGTTTTCTTCTAGGAGTTTTATGGCTTCAGATCTTACATTTAAGTTTTTAATCCATTTTGAGTTAACTTTTATGTATGGTAAAGATGATGGTCCATTTTCATTTTTTTGCATGTGGCTTCTGGTGTTCCTTTCTATAATCTATTTGTGTCTCAGAAAGATATGGTAATTCTATACTCAAATCTTTCATCATTAGGAATTTTTTATTTTTAGTCTAACTCTGATCAGAGTCAGAATTCAATTCTTATTTGTTGAATTGGATTGAAAGGGCAAAATCCCACATATAAAATATAATTTTTGAAAGTCATGGAATTTTTTACCTGGTCAAATAGATTTAGTTAATTCATGTCCCTTATAGTGAATTATTGATTCAGAAGTTTTTATTTAAACTATATCAGTTAATAAAAATGATTACTCTTTTCATAGGACATTTACATAGATTATCTTTCTCTCTCCAGTAAGAACTCAACGGCTACTAAACCAAAAATAGTATCACTGTGTACCTAACAATCAGTATAGTTTCAAATCAGTTACAAAAAATAAATAAAAATAAACCCAATTCTAGGATTTACTAAACTAAATCCAAACTAATTTGCTTCAGGCATATAAAGATTATTGGAGTTTGCTTGTGTTGAAAAAGTCAAAAGAGAACTAGGGAGATGGGGTATTTTGAAAATGTGTGAAAAAAATAAAGGAAATGTTATGAACACTGTTTTCCTTAATTTATATATAAATATATTGATAAAGTAAGATAATATTGAAAAAAGTAATATATTTAGTTTTTGTGCTTCAATTGAAAAATAGTTGATATGTTAATTTCATGTGTACAACATAATGACTTGATGATTATATACTTTAAAAAAAGCTCACCATGATAAGCATCTGTCACCATACAAGATTATTACATTATTGACTGTATTTCCTATGCTGTATTATTCTCTTGACTTGTTTACTTTATAACTGGAAATTTATACCTCATACCTTGACCTATTTTTTTATTCCCTCACCCCTCTCCCCTATAGCAACCACCAATTTGTTCTCTATAATTAATGTCTGTCTCTTTTTGTTTTTTCCTTTGTTCCTTAGATTTTTTTTTTTTTTACAGATTTTATTTATTTATTTGACAGAGAAAGAGATCACAAGTAGGCAGAGAGGCATGCAGAGAAAGAGGGAGAGAGAGAGTGAGGGAAGCAGGTTCTCCACTGAGCAGAGAGCCCGATGCGGGACTCGATCCCAGGACTCTGGGGTCATGACCTGAGCCGAAGGCAGTGGGTTAACCAACTGAGTCACTCAGGCATCTCTGTTTCTTAGATTCTACATATAAGTGAAATCATATGGTATTTGTCTTTCTCTGACTCACTTTACTTAGTATAATGCCCTCTAGGTCCATCCATGTTACTGTGAATAATAATATTTCATTCCATTTTATAGCTGAGTAACACTCCATTGTGTGTATTTACGACATCTTTTTTATTCATCTATCGATGGACTGCTAGGTTGTTTCCATATCTTGACTATTGTAAATAAGGCTGCAGTAACATGGGATAAGTTTATCTTTTCAAATTAGTGTTTTCATTTTCTCCAGATAAATACCCAGAAGTGGAATTGCCGGTTCATATGGAATTTCTATTTTTAATTGTTTGAGGGCATTCCACATTGTTTTCGTAGTGGCTATACCAATTTATAACCCCACCAACAGTTTATGACGCTTCCATAATCCTCCACATTCTCACCCATTCTTGTTATGTCTTTATCTTTTTAATATTAGCCATTCTGACTGGCATGTGATGATATCTCATTGTGGTTTTGATTTGCATTTCCCTGATGATGAGTGATATTGAGTGTTTTTTCATATTTGTTGGCTATTTGTATGGCCTCTTTGGAAAAATGTCTATTCAGGCCCTCTGTACATCTTTCAATCAGATTGTTTTTTGGTGTAGAGTTGTGTAAGCTCTTTATATATTTTGGATATTAGCCATTATTAAATATGTCATTTGCAAATATCTTCTCCCTTTTTTTATTTTATTCACTGTGCAAATGCTTTTTAGTTTGATGTAGTTCAAGTTGTTTAATTTTCCTTTTTTTTCTTCATCTAAGGAGACATATCCAGAAAATATTGCTAAAGCTTATGTCCAAGACATTGCTGTATGTTTTCTTTTAGCAATTTAATGGTTTCAGACCTTATATTTAAGGTCTTTAGTCTATTTTGAGTTTATTTTTGTATGTAGTATGAGAAAGTAGTCCAGTTTTATTATTTTACATATAACTGTGCTGTTTTCCCAACACCATTTATAGAGGAGACTCTTCCACATGGTATATTTTTGTCTCTTTTGTTATATATTACTTGACTATATAAATGTAGATTTATTTCTGGCCCATTCTGTTTCTTTATTCTGTTTCATTGATCTATATGCAGATTTTCACCATTGAGTATGACATAGCTGTGGGCTTATCATATATGACCTTTATTATGAAGTGTGTTCTGACTATACCCATTTTGCTGAGGGTTTTTACAATGAATAGATGTTAAATTTTGTCAAATGTTTTTCTGCATCTATTGAGAAGATCATACAATTTTTAGTCTTCATGCTGTCAATGTGGTGTATTATGTTGATCTGTGAATATTAAATCATCCTCGTGTCTCTGGAATAAATATTACTTGATTGTGGTGAATGATACACTTTCAGTGTATTTTTTAATTTGGTTTGGTAATAGTTGTTGAGAATTTTTGCATCTATGTTCACCAAAGATATTTGTCTGGAATTATTCTTTGTGGTGTCTTTGTTTGGTTTTGGTATCAGGGTAATGCTGGCCTTCTAGGAATTTGGAATTCTTTCCTCTTCTTTTTTTTAGAATGGTTTGAAAAGGAGATGTATTAACTGTTCTTTGTGTGTTTGGTCAAATTCACCTGTGAAGCCAGTTGGTCCTGGACTTTTACTTTTTGGAGGGTTTTTTTTTTTTTTAATTACCAGTTCAATTTTGTTACTAGTAATTAGTCCATTTGAATTTTCTATTTCTTCTTGATTTAGTCTTGGAACACTATATGTTTCCAGGAATTTATCCATTTCTTTTAAGTTTTCCAATTGTTGGCATATTATTTTTCATTGTAGTTCCCTAAAACTTACTGTATTTCTACACTGTTGGTTGAAACTTCTCCTCTCTAATTTCTGATTTTATTTATTTGAACAATCTCTCTTTTTTTTCTAATAAATTCGGCTAAAGGCTTATCAATTTTGTTTATCTTTTCAAAGAGCGAGAACTCCATTTCATTGATATTTTCTATATTTTGCTTTATTTTATTTTGTTTTTGTCTGTTATTTTATTCACTTCCATTTCCATTCTCATCTTTATTATTTCTTCTATTAACTTTGGGTTTTGTTTGTTCTTCTTTTTCTAGTTCCTTTTGGTGTAACGTTAAATTGTTTGAGATTTTTTCTTCTTGAGGTAGGTCTATATTGCTATAAACTTCACTCTTAGAACTGCTTTTGTTTCATGCCAAAGATTTTGGGCCATTGTGTTTTCATTTATCTCCATTTTTTCCCCCTTGCTTTGGTTTTTTTGTTGACCAGATGGTTGTTTAACTTCCACATGCTTCTGTTTTTTTCTATTTTTTAACTTGTAATTTATCTCACAATTTCTGGTTTCAAAGTGCTGTGGTCAGAAAAGATGCATGACTTAATTTCAATTATTTTATTGAGACTTGTTTTATGACCTAACATGTGATTACCCTTCCAGGTTGTTAATTAATTCTTCTGTATCCTTTAATCTGCTATTGATTACCTTTAATTTATTTTTTCACTTTAGTTTTTGTATTCTTCAATTTTGGTAGATTCTTTTTATATTTATTTTCTTTCTCTTTGTTGAAGTTTTCTCTGATTTCTTTCAGAGAAAGAAATCTTCTTTTCTCTCCTTCCTTTCTCTCAGGTTCACTTAAGTGTCTTCATAAGCACTACTTTGAATTCTTTGTCAGATAGAATGCTTATCTCCATTTTGTTTAGCTCTTTTTCTGGGGTTTTGTCTTTTCTTTCACTTGGATGTTTCTCTATCTCCTCATTTTGTCGAGTCTCTGTGTTTCTTACTATATATTGGGTAGGTCAGCTACATCCCTAGTCTTGAAAGTAGTGGCCTTGTTTAGAAGTTGTCCTTTGGTGCCCCCTAGTCACGAGAATCAGACATTCCAGAGGTGTCCCCTGTGTGCACTCTGTGTGTTCTATTGTTGTGGCTGAGCTGCAACTGCTGCATGAGCTCTGGTGGGCAGGGCCAGCCCATTGTCCCCCTGCAGGGACCAGCCTTGACTATGGCAGGCACACTGGCAGGCAGGGCTTGCCCCTGGCAAGGCTGACAGAAAGGCCTCACTGTAGCCACTGCAGGTGCACTGCTAGGTGGGGCTAGCTCCTACTGTAGCTGAGTGAGAGGCCCAACTGTGGCTACTGCAGGCAGGCTGCCATGTGGGGCTAGCTCCCTACTCCCAAGGCAGGAGTTGTTCTTGAGGTGCACTAGGCTGTCTGCTGTCTGTCTTGAGGTGCACTAGGCTATCTGCACTAGGCTGTCTGGCCAGGGAGTAGTCACTCCAGGGGCATGCTCCTCCCAACTGAGACCACCTGCTCAGTGTAGCCAGGTGGGAGCCACATGTGAGGGGCACTTACTGGGGAAGATGGGCTCAATGGGTGGATCCACAGTGGAACACCTTGGTTGGGCAATTAGTGCTAGCAAAGTAGATAGAGATGTCAGAAATGTTTCCTGCAAGTGTCTAACTAGCTAGGCTGAAAGAGGGCAAGAAAAATGGTACCCACCAGCACCTCTATTCCTAGAGAAAATTTCTGCAGATCCCTGTCCCTTTGGCACATGTTCTAAAAGTAGTCAACCTTCACATATACCACAGATGCTTTTCAAACTGCTACTTCCAAACTGGATCTTGGTCCGAGAGATATATCATACTGGCTCTTTAAGAGTGGAGATTCAATATCCTTTAGCCCGCTGGTTCTTCCAGAGTTAAGTCTTGCTGATTTTCCGAGCTGTTGGAGCTAAATCCCACCAGTTTTCAAAGCAAGACTTTATGGAGCCTTGTCTTCCTAGCACAAGCGTCCAGGGCCAGGGTACCTGCTTTGAGGCTTGATCCCCTTCTCAGGAAGTGCTTCCATGCTTGTGATAGCCCTCCTGCTTGTGGGTTACTGCCACACTGGATGGGGGTTTTGTTCCATATTACAGCTCTTCCCTTCCTACCCTTCATGGTGTAGGCTTTTTTTCTTTTTTGTTTTAATGCTTTGAGGAATGGAAGATTGGCTTTGCTAGTCCCAGGTCATTTTCAGGGTGGATTACATTATGTGTATTTGTTGCTTGAGTATGTCTGTTGCTTGATTATGTCAGGAGCCTACTACTCCACCATCTTCCTAAAATGTTTACAGTTTTGGGGCACCTTGGATGGCTCAGTCATTGAGGCATCTGCCTTTGGCTCAGGTCATGATCTCAGAGTCCTGGGACCAAGCCCCAGTCAGGTACTGTGCTCACTGGGGAGTCTGCTTCTCCTTCTCCCTCTGTCCCTCACCCCCCCATTTGTGTTATCTCTCCTGCTCACTCTCTGTCTCTCAAATGAGTGAATAAATACAATCTTAAAAAAAATAAAATGTTCACACTTTTAAGCAGTGACAAGCAAAATAATAAAAATGATGATTCTCAGCTTGAAAAGTATATCACATTTCTCTATAAGGTGATGTCCAGACCAGCTTGATATGCCACCTTATTTTGATTTGTTAAAGTGTGCCTAATAATGTGTCTTGAAAGTTTTATTTGATTTTGTTCTAGTATACTAGGGCTTGACATTTGGTAAAAATTGGAAATTGACATATTTGCATTTGAGCCAGAATTTGGCGATTGTATTCCCTCATATTTATTTTTAGATCTCTAATATCTGAATTTGTATTAAAGGTGGAGAAGACACCCATTGAAGAGGAACTAGAATTAAGAACCCACTTTTTTCTAGTCATGCTCCAGACTATTTTTGTTAAAAAAAAATTTCTAACATGTCCCTTTAATCAGTGCGGCTTGAATCCATATTGTGAGAAAAACAGCTGTGATTTCTGAGAAAACTCTCCAGAAAAATTCTATGGTATGAGTACTTGTGGCATATTGCAATATCTTTCTCTCCATCTGTGAATAAAAATAATACTAGAAACAATAAAAATTAATAAACCAAATTATGCAAATTTCATTTTTAAAAATTCAAACACAGCTGAGACTGGTCAAACCACAGTGGAAAAAGGAGAGAGGAAACTTAAGGGTTAGTAGAGTTGGCAAATCTTAGAAAATGATCCCAGTATACACTCTGGTTATGAAAAGTTTACTCTGAGAGCTATAACAATATCCTGAATTTATCTATGGCAAGAGCTGAGGTGAGCAATAATGAGCAAGAACGGGATGGAAAAGAATCAGAATGTGAGTGGGGAGAGAGGTGGTACACTGGGTATGAAAAGAACCTACTGTTAGTAGACATCCCAAACATCACAAGTCATACATGCATGTTGTGAAGCTCAGGGATTGACCTTGAGAGGCATAGATCATGTTCCCTTTACTGAGGTTGTTGAGACACTTGAGGAATACATCGCTAGTGGCAAAAACTAATCCTGGATGTGGTTCGAGTCAGAGAATAAAGGAGGTGGGCTAAACACTGCCTCTATGGCAGCCAGGAAAACAAGTATCCTTCTTTGGGAAACCTGAAAGGTTAATCAGGACTTTCCCTTCATTGACCACAGCCATACCCTGTGAATAGCTGGCCCAGAAAAATCTAACTTGTTTAAAGATGAGTTACAAAGAGAAGAAGAAAAGGAAGAGTAAGAAGAGGAAGGATGAGAAGAAGGGTAAGAGAAAGGGAAAAGGAAGGAGGAGAAGAACTGATACTTCATCCATAGTAGAAAGAATGAAAAAAAACTTGGGGGGGGGGAAGCAAACTGTATAAACATTAAAAAAAAATTTATTAGAAAATATATTGCTCAAAATAGAAAAAAAATATGTACCATTTCTATACAAACTGAAAAAAATAAACAGTTGCTTCTGAGAAGATAAGCACAAAGCACAAACTCAGGAGTTTAAGGAAGAAATCATGAGACAATGAAAGGAGTTCTGACTAGTCTAAATATACCAATCAAAACTGTGAATGGTCTAAATATACCAATTAAAAGACAGATTTTCAGGCTCAAATATATATCTCTAGAAGAAACCCACTTTAAGTATAAACTCAGATGTAAAGTAAAGGAATAGAGAAAGGTACACCATGTTAATAGCAACCAAGAAACAACTGGAATACCTATATTAATTTTATATAAAGTAGGGCTTCAGAATAAAGAAAGTTATTAAGAATAAAGAGGGGAATTGAATAATAGCAAAGAAGTCAATTCTCCAGACACCTGGGTGGCTCAGTTGGTTAAGCATCCAACTCTTGATCTGGGCTCAGGTCATGATCTTATGGTCATGAGAGACAGACCTGTGTTGGATTCCACACTGGGTATAGAACCTGCTTAAAATTCTCTCTCTCCCTCTGCCCATCCCCCAACTCCCACCACCCAGTGCTCACAGCTCACACATGTGTATGTGCACATGCACACTCTCTCACAAAAAAGTCAATTCTTCAAAAAGTCATAATATTCATAAATGTACCTAACAAAAGGACATCAAGACAAGTGAGGTAAAATCTGATGGAGAAATAAGCAAATCTTATTATAGCTGAGTTCAGCACTCATCTTTTGGTAATTGATAAATCAAGCAGGCAGAAAATCAGTAAGGACAATTGATATGAACATCACTATCTGTCTATTCGATCTAATTCACAGTCATAGAGGAGTCTATTCAGTAACAGCAGAATAAACATTCTTCTAAAGCTTGCATAAAACATTCATCAAGATAGACTACATTCTAGACTATAAAATAGAGCTGAGCAAATTTAAAAGAATAGAAATCATACAAAACATATTTTCAAACCGTACTGGAACTAAACTAGAAATCAGTAACAGGAAAATATCCAAGGATCTGGAAATAAGTAACATACTTCCAAATAGCACAGGGGTCAGAAAAATTTTTAAATATTTTAAATATAATAAAATGTAAATACAACTTAACAAAATTTTTGGAATGCAGTGAACAAAGTGCTTGGAACAAAATGTATAATATTAAATGTATATATTAGAAAATAAGAAAGATCTAAATCAATAACATGAATTTTCATCTTAGGAAACTAGAAAAGAGCAATTTAAACCTAAAATGAAGCAGAAAAAAAAGAAATAAAAATTAGAGCAAAAATCAATGAAGTTGAAAACAGCAAAAAAAGAAAATAAAACCAAAAGATGGTTATTTGAAAAATCCATAAAATTGATAAATATCTGCCTAAGTCTAACCAAGAAAAAAGCACAAATTGTCCATATAAAAAGTGAAAAAGGAATTGTTAAGGATATTAAAGGTTAATAAAGATATCCAGAGAACAACTCTATGCCTGCAAATTTGACAACTTAGATCAAATGGCCTAATTCCTTTAGAAGACACAAACTGTCCAAACTCAAAACAAGGAGAAATAGGTGACATGATAACCCCATAATCAATAATTAATAACCTTCTAAAAAAGAAATACTAGGCCCAGACGGTTTCAGTGGTAAATTTTACCATACATTTAAGAGAGAAATGATATGAGTTCCCCACAGTCTTATACGTCCTAACTCATCATATGAGGCTAGCATTACTTTAATATTAAAACCAGTAAAAAGACATTACAACAGGGCACCTGGGTGGCTCAGTGAGTTAAGGTCATGATTTTAGAGTCCTGGGATCGAGCGCCACATCAGGCTCTCTGCTCAGCACGCGGCCCACTTCTCCCTTTCTCTCTGCCTGCCTCTCTGCCTACTTGTGATCTCTCTCTCTGTCAAATAAGTAAATAAAATCTTAAAAAAATACATTATAACAAAGGAAAACTATAGACTGACATCTCTTATGACCAAAGACGTAAAACCCCCAACAAAATATTAGCAAATCAAATAGAACAATGAAAAGAATTATACACCATGGCCAAGTGAGATTTATTCCAGGTATGCAAGGCAGGGTCAACATTAGAAAATCAATCCGCATAATGACCATATTAATGAATGAAAAAGGAAAATCATGTGATTATACCAATTGATGCAGTAAAAGAATTTGATTAAAATTTAACACTCAATGATAAAAACCAAGAAAGGCAGGAATATATGGGGACTTCCTCAATTTGGAAAGGAAAGATATAATAAATGGTGTTAGAACAACTGGGTGCATATTTAGAAAAACTAACTCTAGTCTGTACTATCTACCACATACTAGAATGCACCTCAAAGAGTTCAGATATTTACATTTTTTTCATTATATAATAAAACATTGGAAAATATATTTGAAACTTGGGTTGGAGTAAGTCTTTCTTACCAGTGCTCAAACCTGAGCATTATAAAGAAAATGGTGCATTTGACTGTGTGTGTCTATAACTTATGTAGTGCAAAACCTAAAAGATAAACACAATTTTCAAAATAAAAGGATGAATGATAAATGGAGAAAAAGTATTTAAAACTCACATTAAAAGGCTAACATGTAAGAACTTCTACAAATTCATAAGATAAAGATCAAAAATTCCAAGAATATGAATGGGCAATTACAAGGATGTGAAATACAAATATTTCTTAAACATATAAGAGATATTTGAGTGCATTCCCAAGTAGAGAAAATGAAAATTGATATTACACTGAGGTATTGCTTTCTATGCATCAAATTGGAAAAAATAAAATAAACCTTGTTGCTAAGGTTTGATGAAATAGATACGCTCATTCATTGATCATTTTAATGTAAGCTAGGGTAGGTTTGTATGATTTCTATATTTGGAAGGACAGGCATACTTCCTCAGTGGTATTGTGGGTGTGGCTCTAGACTACCACAATAGAGTGAATATCACAATAAAGTGAATCAAATAAATATTTTGTTTTCCTAGCACATATAAAAGTTATGTTTACACTATACGTAAGTATATAGTCTCTTAAGTATATAATAGCCTTATGTCTAAGAAAAAATGATGTACATTCCTCACTTAGAAAGTACTTTATTACTAAAAAATGCTAACCATCATCTGAGCTTTCAGTGAGTTGTAATCTTTTTGCTGGCGGAGGGTTTTGCCTTGATGTTGATGGTTACTGACTGATCAGGGTGGTGGTTGCTAAAGATTGGGGTGGCTGTGGCAATCACTTAAAATAAGACAACAATGAAATTTGTAGCAATGACTGACTCTTCCTTTTACTTGAATACGTAGAGTCCATTGTGGATTATTAATTAGCCTAATTACAACATTGTTGTGTTTTAGGGAGCCCTGAGGAGAGGGGTAGAGATGGGAATAGCTGCTTGGTAGAGCGGTCAGAATACACACACAATTCATTAAGTTTGCCGTCTTACATGGGCATGGCTCATGGCATCCCAAATCAATTACAATAGTAAAGTCAAACATCACTGATCACAGATCACCAAAACTAATATAATAATAAAAAATTTGAAATGTTGTGAGAATTACCTAAATGTGGCAGATACAAAATGAGCAAATGCTGTTGGAAAAATAACACCAATAGACTTAATGGACTGTGGTCACAAACTTTCATTTTATGAAAAATGCAGTGTCTATGAAGCATAACATATGTATAGTGAAGTGCTGTAAAATCAGGTATGCTTGTATATAAAATTTGAAAGGTATAGACTCTTTAATCCAGCAAACACATTTTAAGTAGTTTTTCTTCTAGATATAATTGCACATATGTGAAATAATTTATGTTTAAGCTTATTGAAGAATTGATACTTTATCATATCAATAGACTGAAAACAACCTATATTTCTACCAAGAAGGGATTTAGTTAAATGAATTATAATGCAGCTATACAATGGAATATTTTGCAACTAAAAATAGCTATGTATAGACTGGTATGAACAGATTTTAGGGGTGCCTGGGTGGCTCAGTAAGTTAAAGCCTCTGCCTTCAGCCCAGGTCATGATCCCAGGGTCCTGGGATCGAGCCCCGCAGGGAGCCTGCTTCCTCCTCTCTCTCTGCCTGCCTCTCTGCCTGCTTGTGATCTCTCTCTCTCTGTCAAATAAATAAATAAAATCTTTCAAAAAAAAAGATTTTAAAGATATTTTAAAAAACTGCACTGAAGTATGGATACTATAACCATCATAAAAAGAGGAGAAAATAAAACTATAGTTGATCCTTGAACGATTCAGGGATGAGGGGCTCCCACCCCCCACAGTCAAATATCTGTGTATACCTTTTGATTCTCCCAAAATGACAGCTAATAGTCAACTGTTGACAAGAAGCCCTATCAATAACATAAATAGTTGATTGATACACATTTTGCATATTATATGTATTATATACTATATTCTTACATTAAAGCAAGCTATAGAAAAGAAAATGCTATTAAGGAAATCATAAGGAAAATACATTTACAATACTGTACTGTATCAAAAAATCTACATATAAGTGGGACTGCACAGTTCAAACTCATGTTCAAGAATCAACTGTAGGGGCGCCTGGGTGGTTCAGTGGGTTAAAGTCTCTGCCTTCAGCTCAGGTCATGATCTCAGGGTCCTGGGATCGAGCCCCACGTTGGGCTCTCTGCTCAGAGGGGAGCCTGCTTCCCCCTCTCTCTCTGCCTGCCTCTCTGTCTACTTGTGATCTCTCTCCTTTCTGTCAAAAAAAAAAAAAAGAGTCAACTGTATATATTTATATCTTCTTGGTATTTATATTAAAAATCTCCAGGGAATATGCAACAGACTCATAACAGTGGTTTCATGTCTGAGGAAATAAGGAAGTAAGGCATGACTGACTTTTTTGAACCATACATATTCGGTGCCTAATTCTTTGAAAAATTTTTAATGTCACCATAAAAGACAGTAAGATTTGAGGTGCATGTCTCTGCCTTAGCATCAATACCAGGCCTTTGGGTCCAGGTGCAGCCATAAATGCTTACTAGCATCTCCCAGTTGGCTCACTTTAGATCAATCTAGGTGGAAGATGGTTGAATGTGTCAATACAAAGAACTGTGTTTTCAAAGATTTATATTTCTTGGGATTCATGGTAGTCTTGTAATGTCTCAAACTGAGCATGACATTGAAAGAAGGAGAATTTGAATATTCCTTTCTGACTCAAAAAACACTTTGGCCTGGCACACAACCTTAGAGATCTAGTAGGAAGAAAATAATTAGGGGGAGTAGAGATTATGAGATCAACAGATAGGATAAGAGCACGATCTCTCCAGCTTGCTAAGCTTCAAGGAGTCATACATCTACAGTTCTGGTTTTAAGATTTATAAAAGCAAGTAATAATGTGCTAGCCCCTGTTGTCCAGCCGGAGGGGATGAATTTTTCAGGCCAAATCTCTGCTGGATTGATTCTAGAGAGCCCTGGTCCTGAAAGTCACCATATGCAGCACTGGAAGCAGCAAAGACCAGCCTGCAGAGATACCTGAGGTGAAGAGTGGGGAATAACAACCTGGAAGGGAGTATAAATAATAGTATATCCACTACAGGCCATATAACAACAAAGAACACCAGTGGATTCAAACAAGTAAGATATAAGGAAACAAAAGTTTTCCTGAAACTGAAGGCTACCTTAGCCAAACACTGTTAAGGAGGTAAAGGATTAAAGCCAGGAAAGAGAATTTGCCAATTTGTAGGCACTGAACATGGGAGGGCTAAGAGATCATTTGCAAAAAATGGTCTCAGTTCTCCACACCTCTCTGTATTCCCAGCCTTTGCAATGTAACTTTTCAATGTTCTTACTCAAAAGAAGTCTCTTAACCTACTCCCTTGAATCTGGGCTGGCCTTGTGACTTGGTTTGATTAATAGAGTGTCCAGCAGCAGTGATATACATTTTAAATGTAGACCCCAAGAGACCTTTTGGACTTTCACTCTCTCTTGAAAGTCTATCGCTGCTTTATGAGCAAATTGGGGCTAGACTGCTGGAAGATGAGAAATTACCTAATCAGTGCTAAGTCACTCTTACTAAAGCCATCAGAGAAAAGCCAGCCCCAGCCAATCCTGACACAGATCAGCAGAATGCTCTATCAGTTACCCCTTCAACTCATGAGAGATAATAAATGGTGGTTATTTCAAGCTGTTAAGCGTTGGGATTTTTGGTTACCCAGCAAAAGCTAATGATACAGGAGATTTGAACATAAGAGAGAAGGAAAGAGAGAAGGAGCGAGAGATGGAGAGACATGGGGAGGTGGGGGGATGGGGGAGAGGAATAAGGCAGGGTACTCATATTTACTTAATAAGGGCATCTTTTCCTACTCCCCAGTGGTTTAAATGTTAGTAGTAAATACAGGAGTTAAGTTAATCATTTCATCAGTTTGCAGTTACAATAATTAGCTTACAAACTAGAGTATCATCATGACTATTGGGGCTGGCAGAACAACAACTTCGGTTTTCAGATTACTAAGTTTTTCACAACCATCATACCACCTTTCTCTCACAAGAAACCAAATAGGTAATTTCACTGATTAGAAAATATATTTAGAAAACTGAACAGACTGGGTCAGGATAACGGAATCTGTAAATGGCAGAATTGGATCAGCATTCATATTTCATGAATCCAAATTCTGATGGTGCAGAGGGCAATGAAGAAACTGATATATTATGTTCTCAAATTTTTATTATCCTGAAAGTTTCTATAGGATAGTAGCAGGGCCTCACTGATCTCTGATATCTATATTTACCCAAGCTTCAATAGTCGTTTGTATTATAAGTTTGGGAATATTATTTAAACACTTTTCTCTAGATCCCTCAAGTATGAAATGATGATTTTCATTATAAATGACTTATTAGGAGAAGTAAATACCATAATACATGAAGAACAATTTGATCAATGGCACATGAACAGTGAACATAAATACATATTACTGTAATAGTAGCTGTATAAAATAATCAATGACTGGTACAGATGACATGATAAGTAAATATTAGTTGAAACTAATAATAAGCAAACTAAATTATCTCTCCTTTATTCTTGTTAACTTGAACTTTTTCTGCTGTGTTGGACATAAGAGGACATGTCTTCAAACGTGGGTGCCAAATTCTTCAAATGATTTGGTGAAAAACAAGCCTAAGCATTCCCTTAATGCTTTTAATCTCCGATTTAGTGATTAAGAATATATGGAGGCTCCACTATTAAACAGTGAATGAAGCAAGTTCATGGGGATTAAGGAATGCCTTTGTGATGAGCACAGGGTGTTGTACGGAAATGCT
Organism: Nasua narica; assembly: GCA_028533885.1. Classification (NCBI taxonomy): domain Eukaryota; kingdom Metazoa; phylum Chordata; class Mammalia; order Carnivora; family Procyonidae; genus Nasua; species Nasua narica. The sequence goes on along the minus strand of CM052800.1, from coordinate 26,073,178 downwards.
GAGTCACTGTATTGTACACCTGAAACTAATATTACACTGCATGGCAGCTAACTGGAGTTTAAATAAAAACTTAAAAAAAAAGTGAGTGAAAATAGGAATTGCCTTTCCAAATTCCAAATAAATAAATGAATGTAATAAAAAGTACCTTTCCTGCTGACATAATTGCTTCTTTTCATTCTGGAATAGAAGACTAGAAACCAAACATAAGAGATAATCTTAGAAGAAAATTGTAAATATAGACTGTGTCAGCAAAATGCCAAAACAAATCAGGCAATTCAATAAAAGTTTCAGTCATTTGGAGAGATCTTTCCAGCTGCTTGTCAAACATCCAGATTGACTACGGTTTTCACTGACAGGGCTATCTTTTAACTGAATTTAAAAGGTTGTTTGTAATGCGGAGATATCATCGTGATCACCAACCTACCATATGTAGATTCAGGCAAATTTAGAATCACACTCCTCAGAGAAAGTGAAATGCACTACCGCCATATCTTAAATTAGGAATTAAAAAATAATCTACTGTGATTCATCGATGGCACTTAATGAAACCATTCTCTCGGTGATAAAAAGTTCTTCCCATTAGAATAAAATTTTTTTACATTCAGAAAGTGAAAGCAGGGCTCAGACTCTTGGGATAGTTTGTCATAATCCCCATTTAATTTTTATCAAAATTTTAAATTTAATTTAAACACTTTATTTCAGAGAAATCCTAAGAGCAACAGCAGTAGATAAGTCATTACAGGAATATAAAGGAATATATGCCTGATAACACTCTTTGAGACATTATTTCTGATCCCTCAGCACTGAGGCTTCTACCTTACCATAGGTAACTATCATCTTAATTTTTTTGAGAAACAACTCTGTGTAACTTATAAACACAGGAGAGAAAGCAGGACATTCCTATCATGCAGCCAAGCCCCACCTTTCTCTGATCATGTGTTTGTATTTAGGAACACCTTGCATGTTTTTCAGCACAGGGCCATGCTTCCCCTTCTCCCATTTCCACCCTCCAACAGGGTTTCCCAGCTGTAGCACTATTGCCATAGCTGTGGGAGGAAGTCGTGGCAGATATCCTGCACATTTTAGGATGCTTAGCAGCACCTTCCAACTCTACCCACTGGATGCCAGTAGCAAGGCTTCCCCCATCTAGCTGTACCAATCAAAAATGTCTCCAGACATTGCCAAATGTCTTCAAGGGGACAGAAATCTCCCTGGTTGGAGCTATTGCATTATATGCTTTGGGATAAACTGCCACTTTGATCTCTACCATACCCATCCCCCCAACACTTGTAACTAGAAAGGCTAATATCAGAATTTTGAGTTGCTAGAAGTCAGGTTGACCTCCACCAATAGGGATCCCCAGAAATCTCCCTCCTAACAAAGACCCAGAGCTAGAGAAAAGTTGTTGGTTTCCACATTCAAGGGCCACTTAATTTCCCACTGCGGAGCGATTGACAGTGGGAAGTACACATTTTTTTTTTTCCTTTGAAAACAGAAAAGTGGATGAGAGAGAAAAATCTAAATAAATGCCTAAAAAATTCTTTAATTGGGAGCTATTTCACTCAAAAAGAACATAATAAGACCCCAGCATTTTGGTCCAGTTGCTTTCTGAGCCCTTCCTCTGATATGAGACATCAGTCCTCCACATACTCCCAGGAAAGTTCTGTTCACAAGCTCTCTTTGAAAAAATAACTGGATTAAAACAGCAGCCACAAACCCAAAAAATAATTAAAGGAATTTAGAGATATTTAAGTGTAAACACAAGTTTAGGCTTGTTTTTGGGCAAATCACTTGAAGAATTTAGCACCTATATTTGAAGAACTATCCCCTGAGGTCTAACATGGCAGAAATAGTTCAAGTTTAGAAGATTAAAGAAAAATATATATGACTTAATCTTAAAATATATCATCTTTAAATATCTAAAGCAAACCCTCAGTATTTTGATTATTAACCATCTGTTTTCAGGTTAGTCTTGGCTTTATAATTCTTTTTAAGATTATGGGACCAGATTCATTATTAACATATAACACCTAGTGCAAAAACTAATGATGTATTGTATGGTGACTTACATAACACAGTTAAAAAAATAAATTAATTCAAAAAAAGAATAATGGGACTTGGGTTAACATTTCCATAAATAAAAGACTCATTCTAATGATTTTTCCAAAGTAAAAGAAGTTCCTTCCAAAGACAAATTGGTACTACTACTCCCATAAACAGAAATCTGTGAGAAATTTAAATGACCTTTCTCCAGCTTCAAAAAATTATTTCCACTAGAGAACTTCCATTGAAAGAGCAGCAAATCACCCCTGCACAAAAGAATTCAGTGTGTAATGCCTTTCAGAGGCCCAGCTCCCAGAGCTTTGCTTTGTAGCACTGGATGGCTTAACAATAGATTTCAACTGCAGTGGAAGCACAGAACATTCTACAGACCCAAAAAGGTGATTTCAGGTAAGAACTACAATTATACATGAACGCAAGCAGCAGCTGAGACAGCAGGAAAGAAAAGCTGCCCCAAAGTAGAGAAAAATCTGTAGGAAAGAATGATGATGTCTGAGATAAGGTTGTAGAAGGAAAGCAAAAGTAATTGAGAGTGTTTAAAAATGTACACCAAGTTTTGAAATGTGAAGACGTAGGGAGATTCTGAATTGGGCTTCAGAATCACCTTCCTGTTGGTCCCGAATTCAAGACAAGCTCGTCGTGACATATTTTCAGTATGCCAAAATTATATTTTTAAATAATGGCTTCAACCAACATTAAAGATTTTTTTCTGGTAGTATTCCTAAAGTAAAGGAAGTTTGGTCCAAAAATGAATTGATATCACTTCTGTAAATAGAAATCTGCAAGAAGCTTAAAATTTTTTTTTCAGTTTTATTGAGAAAGAACAGACCTATATCGCTGTGTAAGTTTGAGGTGTACAGCATGATGGTTTGGTTTTTACATTTTGTGAAAGGATTACCATGATAGGTTCAGCCATCATCCATCTTCTCATATGCACACAATAAAAAGAAAAAAGAAGAAAAAAAAGTTATCCCTCTGAGGAGAACTCACAGGATTTGTTCTCTTAACAATTTCCTATATATCATTCATCAGTATTATCTATAGTTATCATGTTACACATTATATCCTAGTAGTTATTTATCTTTTTTTTTAAAGATTTTATTTATTGATTTGACAGAGAGAGATCACAAGTAGGCAGAAAGGCAGACAGAGGGAGAGGGGGAAGAAGGCTCCCCGCTGAGCTGAGAGCCTGATGCGGGGCTCGATCCCAGGACCCTGAGATCATGACCCGAGCCGAAGGCAGAGGCTTTAGCCCCCTGAGCCACCCAGGCACCCCAGTTATTTATCTTACAACTGGAAGTTTGTACGTTTTGACCACTTTCCTCTAATTTCCCTTCCTCACCCCCACACTCTGCCTCTGGTAAACACAAGTCTGATTTCTTTTCCTATGAGGTGTGTTTTTGTTTTGTTTTGTTTTTTAAGATTACAATTATAAGTGAGATCATACAATATTTGTCTCTCTTTGTCAGACCTATTTCACTTAGCATAATGCCTTCACATTCCATCCATGCTTCACAAATGAAAGGATTTCCTGTTTTGTTTTGTTTTTTACAAAGGAATAATATATGTATGCCACATATATATCACAACTTGTCATTCATAGATAGACATATAGGTCTTTTTCTATGTCCTGGCTATTGTAAATAGAAGAATAGAAGTGGGGTATCTTTTCAAGTTAGTGTTTTCATTTCCTTTGGATATATTCCCAGAAGTGGAATTGCTAGATCATATGGTAGTTTGTATGTCTGTTTTTAGAATCCTCCATACTGTTTTCCATAGTGGTTATACCAATTTGCATTTCCCACCAGTAGTTCACAAGGCCTCCCTTTTCTCCACATGCACACCAGCATTTGTTATCTGTGAGAAACTTTTGAATGAACTATGAAAGACTAGGTGACTGTCATAAGAATATCCCTGGTAGACCTGAATACAACACCACAAATTGACCAAAGGCTCCAACTCCTGAGACCTAAAATTCATTTCCTAATTTGAGCAGAGGTCATCCCTCTCATGGGAGTGTTAACCCGTCCATGAAGCAGAAGGGTAAAGGTGGGCAGAGATACTAAGACAGACCAGGGTTCTCTGATGCTACCATATCTCTCTTCTATAGCAGGGGAGTATAACTTCCCTCAAACTATTTTTCTCTCTGGTGTCAGACTAGGATCTTAGTAACATGGCTCTTTTCATCTTTCTCAGATCCCTCCCTTTCTCCCTGTCCCTCCTTATTTATCTATCTATCTATCTAACATCTATTTATTTATTTATTTAAAAACATCTCTCTTGATATAATCCTTGTGTATTGATCCAACTTGGATGTCTGACTCAAGCTAAAATGGAGTATTTTTAAATCAGTATGTTCTCAGCTTCCTGATTAGATGATTCTGAAATTCTAGGGAAAGGCAAAGCACTGATATGTTTAGGAAGTCTTTTCTTTCCATGCTTCCTAAAAATTCTTCCAAAGGCAAACCCCAGAAGAAAATGAAATGGAAGAAACAAAATGTTCATCATATTTAAAGTGAAATGGGACTTTAAAAGGGGCAAAACAATTAGTAAAATTATGATCTTATGTAAAACAGTATTCATGGAAGGAGGTAATGCATCATAATAGGTGTTTTTATTGTTTCCTATTTTTACTATATTCCAAGTTTGCTTAATTGAACATGTTAATATTTATTATTTTGGTAATAAAAATAAAAATATATATGGAATAGATTAACCAGGTTGAGCATAGAGGGATGTGAGATAAAAGTCAAATAATTGGAGTATATGTTTTAGATCCTTGCACATCTACTTTCTCCAAAAAATAGGGAGGATGAGAATGTTGAGTGGCTCCTGGCAAATGCCCATCGTACTCTCAACACAGAAGTCTTTTCTAGGTTGGAAATTCTCATTTTTCTGTTAGAGCAAGTATAATTCTGACCTTCGGGAGTTAGATTTCTTCAAGAAACTTCATCATCCTCATTACTGCCCTATGAGACACACAGAGGAAGCTCTCAGATTCTTGTCCTTCCTCACTGGTGATCACCACTGGGGAGCCTGACTAGCCTTTTGGGTACCTAATGGCACTCTGCTGCACTCTGAGTACACTAAAAACATACAACAGTTCCATTAACCTCAAAATCAATGAGGTAAACTAGGACAAAAAATGAAGTTTTCTTGACTTTGCATCACCTATCTTCTTTTGCTCTAGAGTTCCAACTCTCTACTGGAAGAAACATTATAATTTCTAATTAAATACAACAATTTATAATTAAAGATGACTTCATCATGTGCAGTTAAAAAATTTCTTATAGGTAAATAATTCTTACAAGATTCAAAGTTCTCATCAGATTTACTTTCCACTTAAGGGGCTGCCTTATTCTGTTCTCATTTCCAAAATCACGTCTGAGTATAGAAAGAAAGATAGCTAACCTCATGGCATTTGGGTACTGAGCTGATGACGGTGTTTCATGTTCCTCTGCCTAAGGAGAATCTTCCAACATGACTATAGTTTAGTATCATTTCGCAATCCTTTTTCTGCTAAAGTACCCATGCATTGTTTGACTCATGGTCTTTTCATTCTCTTTGATGAATGCAAGACATGGTGGTTCCAGGGAGGTTAGCCTTCTTCTTTTGACTAGGCATCCCACCCACCTTTGCTCTAAATAATTAGATGCCCCAAACTATGGCAATGACTCTCTTGTAATCTCAAATTTGGGAAATCTACTTTGAAGCCCTCTACTTCGGGGTCACTTCACCACCCATGATGGTTATCTCTCTGACAAATTTGCCAGCTAGTGCTCTCAGCCATATCCTATGTCCTTGTTGGAGGCATTCAGAAACTTCTGGAAACCATCCATTCCATGCAGGTTCTGAAGAGGTGAGTTCAACACCACAGAAGACACCTCCTTCAACCATTTTTAATCTTCTCTGTGTCTCTTTACATATGATACCATGCTGTTCATGTGGTTTCTTTGAGGGCTTTGCATTTTCCAGAGAAATATTCCTCAATAGATATTTACAGAGTCTCTTACAATGGGATTTTGCCTCCCCAAAAGCATTTACATTTATATACCTTCAGGAATTCTAACCTTCTCCTCAAAAAGAGAAATCAGTTAACTAGTGTTTTTTTTTTTTTTTTAACTACGCAACTCGTCTCTCAATAGGTGTCTATAATCAGAGGAAAGGCTTTCAAATTCCTTTTTGTGGTGACTGAATGTTTCTCCATGTGATATTCCTCTGCTCTGTGTTCTACAATGATGTTCTTTCTTTTTGAGCAGTAAGCCTCATGGCCTTGCTTTTATTGCAAAAGAGCTTCAGGGGAAGGAAAAGAACAAAACTATATTACTGAAATAGATGAGACCGTGGGTACTGTTCCAACACCATTTGCTCACATTTGAGTAAATTACACCCTTTTAACTTCTTTAGTAAGATGGTATCTTCCATATATTTATTTTTAAAAATTAAGTATCAAGTAACCTAAAAGACAGTTATAGTTACCATTTCCATTTTATAGATATTAAAATTGACACACAGAGAAGTGACATTATTTATCCAGATTTCTTAACTAGGAAGTGGTTTGTCTAACATTCTAACCCAGACTTATCTGAGTTTGGAGCCCTTAGTTCTTCGACTTCATGAGTTCTAAAGTCCCATGGCCTATCATACATTCTATCCCTCTGTTTCTTCTTCATGTAACCTAATCTTCTGGTTGAGAAAAGAGGGAGAGGGGGTAAGGAGAAGAATTCTAATGTTGGGACTCCCGTAACCAACTCCTTTCTTCAGATGGGCATGCAAATAATCCCAAGGCATTTACTCAATACCCTGACATTGCTTGGTAAGGGAGGAAAATGTTTCCCTTCTTTCCTTTTAGGTTCTTTGGCTGGTCTAATAATTAAATTGACACAAGACAGATTAGCAGGAGAAAAAAATTTAATTTTTACATAAGGCAGTTCTTAGAAATAGGAGTCTCAAAAAGGTGACCAAGGCAGGCAGCTTTTATTCCTTGTTAGACAAAGGAAACAATAAATTTGTGAAGAATTGACAAGATAAGATTGGGCTTAGGGTAGTAAATTAGTGATGAAATCACAATATTTGTTTATACAGCCTTCTTGGCCCTAAATTTTCTATCTCTGGTGGTAAGGATTTCTCTCTGCTTCCTGATACAGGAATGTTACCTTTCATATGGGAGATTTATTTCCTGCTTTCAAGGGGACAAAAGAGGTCAGAATGTCTTTCTTGCACTGGCTATTTCTTAAGTAATTTTAGTTTAAAAAAATCAATATGCCAAAGTCAATATTTGGGGGCAGCCTATCCTGAACCTTATCATTTTTTTCTTGGATGACAGTTCTGTTTACTCATTCTCATAAGAGTGTGAATATCTCAGCTCTTAAGACCTAATCTAGGGGCACCTGGGTGGCTCAGTTGGTTGAGCAACTGCCTTTGGCTCAGGTCATGATCCTTGAGTTCCGGGATCGAGTCCCACATCGGGCTCCCAGCAACACGGGGAGTCTGCTTCTTCCTCTAACCTTCTCTCCTCTCATGCTCTCTCTCACTTTCTCTGTCTCTCAAATAAATAAATAAAATCTTTTTTTTTAAAAAAAGACCTAATCTATTCCTTCCATGAAATCTCTGAGTAGGTGTTCAAACACTTGGTTTATACAAGAATTTGATTAAAACCTTCCAAGTAGAAATGGCAATTACTAAGCACAGATCAATGCCGAAACTGTAAAAAAAAGTCCTCACTACTACTATCCTCCTTCCTCACCAAATGCACAGAAACAGAAGGTAATAGGAGAAAACAAAGAAGAAGGAAAAGATATGAACGGAAAATGAAAACATCAGAATGAGGACATTAACAAAGTCACCTATCTGAGAACATTTTACTCAATACTATGGCTAAGGAGAGGTTGACAATTAAAGCTAATTTCACATGTCTATTTATAGATATAATTTGTGGCTTAATGGTGGGTCAAATTAGTAAGGTGCAGTTACTATGTTATTCTCCAAAAAAAGGTCTTTTAACTCCAAGTTTAATATTTCTAACCAAGTCGGTTGCATATTTCCTTCCAATCAGTGTACAAACCATAATCTAGATTCTATTCTAAAGTTAACGTGCTTATTAACCAGACGCTAGAGTTAGACAAGAATAGTGAAAATCTAAATGATGCAGTATATAAAAAATAAATAAATAAAAAGTATTTTCACATTTGTGTAAGATAAAATCCTAGGCAGACATTCAATCAAAAATATTTTTAAAACTTCAATCTCATTCATTCAACTAAGTAGGAAGTAGGCAATTTGGTGATTTTATCCTAAAGCGACATTTTTAAAAATGTTGTTCTAGTGAAAGTGGGGAAAAAAATGAAAGTGCTTTCATTTTTTGCAATTTGAACTACCCCAAATCAATAGCTTGAACTTCTTAACTTTGTAACATCATAAGATATGACATTTAGCTGATTATTTCTCAAAATATCACAAGTGGACCCACTTTGTCTAAACCACTCAACGAAGGACCTCTGCTGCTTCAGCCCAGGCATGCTTGATTGCCACAGAGAGGGAAAGCTCTGACTTTAGAAAAATCCAGATCTTGGTACTAATATCTTTTCTCTGTTGGAGCCCACTCACTTTACCTCTTTGAAATCCATTTATTTACTGTAAAATCAGAAATAATAAAGTTTCATTTGGCTTTGAGGCTTTGGTTGATGATTGTATGGTCATACAGATTTTCTTTGCCTTCTCATGGTCATATTCTAATGTTTCTGCCTAGAAAATTTCTTTTTTTTTTTTTTAATTTTGGTTACATTTGTTTACTTGTGCCAGTAGAGAACATAATTTCATATTATCCATTTTCTACCTCCCAGTGTTTGATATCCATGCTATATAACCATTCCTTAGACTACATGGAGAGTGTAACAGAAAATGTAAAATTCTTGTTTCAGAGAAAAGATAATTTAATCATAGAGTCAAGATAAAAGCATCTGATTTGTAGTGGCTGAAGGAAAAAAAAAAAAAGACCTATATCTGTTGTAAGCAGGACATCAGGTAGCCTACATAATTTCCTAGGAAGCTAAGGAAGTTAGGGGCTGTGAAGCCAGAAACGGTTCTGTAAATTACACTGAAGTATTACTCAAAGGGAGATGGAATGTTGCCATTGGAACCCAACACTGTGTCTGGTGACCAGAGCACTTTGGATGGTGGTCTCTAGATTTTTCCTGCCTGAAGCTCTTCAGTTGCTCCTCTGGAAACTGGACCTGCTACCATCATCACTTAAGTGGTTCCTACATAGAGGCTTCATTTTGATTTTATTATCTTCTGATTCATAATTCAGCACAAATACTCTAATTGGCAGATCCCAGGACACTTGCCAGCACTTGAGCTAAAACAGAGTCTGGAAATACCAGAATCTGACTTTCACAGTGGAAATTCACAAAGGGAGCGATTCCCCTAATACTGGTAGAAGAATGTTTAAAGGTTTGGAGTAGCATTCAAGGGGAATGGCTATTAATGATAAGGTGAAACTAAAACAAATTAAATACAGTTGCACCTTATACTATTGGATAAAATACTGAATAATGTACTTTAGATTGTATGTTCTCTAGGCTTTCCAGCAGCAGCAGGCTTTAAGCAAGACTATTAATAGTAATATTAGTTGAGGACTTCTATGTTATAAATATTTTTGTGCATTATCTCATTTAATCTTTATAATGAGCCTAAGAGATGATACCATTATAGCACTCATGCTGAGCCAAATAGTAGCCTCCCAAATATGTCTACATCTAAATCACCAAAAACTGTGAAGATGTTAAGAAACATTATTAATGTAAGGATCTTAAAAAGAGAAGATACCCTGGATTATCCCAAAAGGCCCAAATGTAATCTTAAGGTCCTTATAAGAGGGAAAGTAAAAAAAGGAGATGTCACAATAGAATCAGAGTTAGAATAATGAACTTTGAAGAAGGAGAAATGGGACATGAGTCACGGCACGGCAGTTGGCTCCTAAAAACCGGAAAAGGCGAAGAAACAGATTCTTAAAGTCTTAAAAAGGAATGAAGCTCTGTCCACATCTTGATTTTTTTCCTGTAAGACCCATTTTATACTTATAGCCTTCAAAACTATTATGATAATAGATTTACATTATCTTAAGCTACCAAGTTCATGGTAATTTGTCCTGGGATCAGTAGAAAACCAGTATGACCCCATTTTACAGATGTGGAAGCCAAGGCTTAGAAAGTATAATTTACTCGCCCCAATTTTCATAGCTAATGAGCAGCAGAGCAGATATTTAGATCATATTTGCCTAACTCCAAAGTTTGGTCACTTATTTCTCACCCTATGCCTTTATCAATGCTCTAGGCATTTGTTTGGTGAGAACATGATTCCTGGGAGTGGAATGGGAGAGGAGAGAGTATCGCATGGAATTTTAGTGACGGAACATTAAAGAATTGGCCAGATTTCAATAAGTAAATAAGGATAAAGAAAGTTTTCTAAATAAAGTTTCAGAACTTATGGAGGCAGGCAGAACTCATTATTATAGCACTTTTTAAAATTCTAGTATAAGTAACATGCAGTATTATATTAGTTTCGGGTGTACGATATACTGGTTCAACAATTCTGTACATTACTCAATGCTCATCGTAAGTGTACTCTTAATCCTTTTTGCCTATTTCACCAATTCTACTACCCTTTCCTCTGGTGACCATCTGTTTGTTCTCTATAGTTGAGTCTTTTGGGGCGGGGTTGTCTTTTTTCTTTTTTTCCTTTAAATTCCACATATGAGTGAGATAATATTTGTCTTTCCCTGACTGGCTTATTTCATTTAGCATTATACTTTCTAGATCCATCTATGTTGTTGCAAACAGCAAATTTTCATTCTTTTTTATGACTGAGTAATATTCCACCATACACATCTTCTTTATCCATTCACCTATCAATGAACACTTGAGTTGCTTCCTTATTTTGGCAATTGTAAATAATGCTACAGTAAGTGTAGTGGTGTGCATATCTTTTTGAATTAGTGTTTTCCTATTTTTTGTGTAAATACCCAGTAGTAGATTTACTGGATTATATGGTAGTTCTAGTTTTAATGTTTTGAGGAGCCTCCATACCCTCCATACTGTTTTCCATAGTGCCTACACCAGTTTGCATTCCCACCAGGAGTGTGGAAGAGTTCCTTTTTCTCCAAATCCTTGGCAACATTTGTTGTTTCTTGTTTTTTATTTTAGCCATTCTGAAAGGTACAAAGTAATGTCTCATTGTGGTTTTGACTTGCATTTCTCTGATGATTAATTGAGCATCTTTTCATGTATCATGCCATCTCCATGCCTGGAGGAATGTCCATTCATATTTTCTGCCCATTTTTAAATTAGATTATTTGGGTGTTTTGGATGGTGAGTTGTATATATTCTTTATATATTTTGAAAATTAACCCTTTATTGGTTATGTCATCTGCAAGAGTCTTTTCCCATTCAGTATGTTGCCTATTAGTTTTGCTGATTGTTTCCTTCACTGTGCAAAAGCTTTTTATTTTGATATAGTCCCAATAGTTTATTTTTGCTTTTATTTCCTTTGGCTCAGCAGATATATCTCATCAAAATACTGCTCCAGTAGATGTCAGAAAAATTACTGCCTCTGGTCTTTTCTAGGATTTTTATGGATTCAAATCTCACATTTTGAGTTCATCTTTGTGTGTTTCTGCGTGCTGTTAGAAAGTGGCCCTATTTCATTCTTTTACATGTGGCTGTCCTTTACACCATTTGTTGAAGAGACTGTGTTTTTCCCATTGTGTAGTCTTGCCTTCCTTGTCGAAGTTTAATTGGCCATATAATTGTCAGTTTATTTTGGGACTCTTTCTGTTCTCCTGAATTATGTGTCTGTTTTTGTGCCAGTACCATACTATTTTGATTACTACAGCTTTACAGTATATACTGAAATCTGGGATTGTGATAACTCCAGTTTTGTTCTTTTTCAAGATTGCTTTGACTATTGAGGATCTTTTGTGATCCAATACAAGTTTTAAGATTATTTGTTCTAGTTCTGTGAGAAATGCTATTTTGATAAGGATTGCATTAAATCCATAGATTGCTTTGGGTGGTATGGACATTGTAAGAATATTTGTTCTTATTTTTTTAAGAACATATATATTCTTATATTTTTATATTTTAAGAATATCTGTTCTTCCAATCTGGGGTATGGAATATCTTTCTATTTGTTTGTGTTGTCTTCAATTTCTTTCATCAGTATTTTATAGTTTTCAGAGTATAGGTTTCTCAACTTCTTGGTTAAGTTTATTCTTAGGTATCTTATTCCATTTGGTATAATTATAAAGGAATTGTTAATTTTTCTTTCTGTTACTTCATATAGAAATGCAACAGATACTGATTTTATATCCTGTATATTAATTTCATACCCTGCAACTTTACTGAATTCATTTATCAGTTCTAGTAGGTTGGGGTTTTTTTGTTTGTTTTTTGTTTTTGTGTGTGTGTGTGTGTGTGTGTGTGTGTGTGTGGAGTCTTTAGGGTTTTCTATATATAGTATCATGTTATATGCAAATAGTGAAAATTTTACTTCTTCCTTACCAATTTGGATGACTTTTATTTCTTTCTGTTGTCTGATTGCCGTGGCTAGGACTTCCAATACTATGTTGAATAAAAGTGGTGATAGTGGACATTTTTGTCTTATTCCTGATCTTGGGGGGAAAGCTCCCGGTATTTCATCATTGAATATGATGTTAGTTGTGGGTTTTTCATATATGGCCATTATTATGATGAAGTATGTTCCCTTTGAACCTACTTTGTTGAGAGTTTTTATCATGAATGGTTGTTGTATATGGTCATATACTTTTTCTACAGCCACTGATAGGATCATATGGCTTTTATCCCTTTTGTTGGTATGAGGTATCATGTTGATTGATTTGCAAACACTGAACTACTTTGCATCCTAGGAATAAATATCACTTGATTGGGGTAAATGATTTTTTAAATGTATTGTTGGTTTAGGCTTGCTAACATTTTGTTGAAGATATTTGCATCTGTGTTCATCAGAGATAATGATCTGCAGTTCTTTTTTGTAGTGTCTATCTAATTGGTACCTGGGCAATGCTGGCTTTGTAGAATGAATTTGGAAGCTTTCCTCCCCTCTAATATTTGGAATAATTTGAGAATAAGTATTAATTTTTCTTAAGTATTTTTTAGAATTCACCTATGAACCCATCTGGTCTAGGCCTTTTGTTTGTTGGAAGTTTTTTAAATTACTGATACAATTTCATTGCTGGGTTTAGACTGTCATGTTCAAATTTTCTATTTCTTCCTAACTCAGTTTTAGGAGGTTATATGTTTCTAGGAATTTATCCATTCCTTCCAGGCTGATCAATTTGTTGGCATATAGTTTTTCATAATAGTCTTTTATAATACTTTGTATTTCTGTGATGCCAATTGTTATTTCTCTTCTTTCATTTCTGATTTTATTTGAGTCTTTTCTCTTTCTCTCTCTCTCTCTCTCTCTCTTTCTCTCTGATGAATCTGGCTAAAGGTTTATCAAATTTGTTGATCTTTTCAAAGAACCAGCTTCAAGTTTCAATGATGTGTTCTATTGTATTTTGTATTTCTTTTTTGCTTATTTCTACTCTAATCTTTAGTATTTCCTTCCTTCTACTTATTTTGGGTTTTGTTGTTCTTTTTCTATCTCCTTTAGGTATAAAGTTAGGTTGTTTTGTTGTTTGTTTTGTTTTTTAAAATTTTTCTTGATTCTGCTAATGCTCGAGCACGGGGTTCCCCATGAACCTGGTGATGGGCAAGGGGGTTCCCCCTTTATGGCCATGCTCTGTTACCCCCTGATGAGGAGCTCCCTGGACTGGACCTCAGTCCTGACATACAGCAGACACACCACACCATGTGGGGTGCACATTGCATCTGCCAGCAGGGATGGTGGGAGACCAGAGACCAGCTATCTGAGGCCAACCGAAGCCCTACAACACTGCTGTATCATTCTGTCTGGGCAGGATTCTGACTTGAGACATTCACTCATAACCCCACAGATGGTAGGTAGCTTCATCCCATTGACTTTTCAGCCAAGGACATAGACTAAATGTCTGAACAACAGTTCCTCTTGTACTGAGCAGGATTACCATGGCAACAGCACAACAACAGTAGTGTAAAACTAACATGTCTCATGACAGTCTAAACCCAACATGCTTCCCTATTAATAGGTGAACAATCCAATGCTTGGTGGTTTCTTCTTCACAGTGATGAGAAAAGCCAACACTGAAAGATCAAAAAGCAACATTGCTATGAATACTTGGTTGCTACAAGCCAGTTATCCCTTTGGTAATGTTTCCAAAACCTCCTCTTGAAAACTCAAAGGTTAGAAGTATCATGAGGCTCCACTTTCATGGTCGTATCCATACTGAAAATCAAAAGCTAGGTTGTTTATTGGAGATTTTCCTTGCATCTCGAGATAGGTCTTTATTGATATAAACTTCCTTCTTAGAACAGCTTTTGCTGCATCCCAAAGATTTTGGACTGTTGTGGTTTCATTTTCATTTGTCTCCATGTATTTTTTATTTCCTCTTTGATATTTTCAGTGACCTGTTCATCATTTAGTAGCATTTTATTTAGCCTTCATGTATTTGTGTTTTTTCCAGAGTTTTTCTTGTGGTTGATTTCTAGTTTCATAGCATTGTGGTCAGAAAAGATGCATGGTATGAATTCAATCTCTTTGAACCTGTTGAGACACGCGATGTGGCCTAAAATGTCATCTGTTCTGGAGGATGTTTCATGTGCCCTTGCAGAGAATTTGTGTTCTGCTGTTTTAGGGCGGAATGTTCTGAATATGTCTGTTAGATCCATCTCGTCCAATGTATCATGCAAACCCATTGTTTTCTTGTTGATTTTCTATTTGGATGGTCTACCCATTGATACAAGTGGGGTGGTAAAGGCCTCTACTATTGTATTACTATCGATTACTTCCTTTACATTTGTTATTAGCTGCTTTATGTATTTGGGTGCTTGCATGTTGGGTGCATAAACATTTACAATTATTGTTATCTTCTTGTTGGATTTTCCTCCTATGATTATATAGTGTCCTTCTTTGTCTCTTTTTACATCCTTTAGTTTAAAGTCTATTTTGTCCAATATAAATATTGCTACTTCAGTTTTCTTTTCATTTCCATTTGCGTGGTAAATGCTTTACAATCCCTTCATATTCAATCTGTATATGAATTCAGGTCTGAGATGGATCTCTTGTAGGTACCACATAGATGAGTTTTGCTTTTTAATCCATTCTATAACTCTATATCTTTGGATTGGAGCATTTGGTCTATTTACATTCAAAGTAATTATTGGTAGGTATGTACGTATTGAAATTTTGTTATTTGTTTTATGGTGTAGTTATTTTATATTCCTTTCTTCTCTTGATCTCTTCTCTCATGGTTTGCTGGCTTCTTTAGTGATATATTTGGATTCCTTTCTCTTTATTTTTTGCATGTCTATTAATGGTTTTGATTTGTGGTTATCATTAGGTTTGTATATAACATTTTCTGCATATAGCAGCTATATTAAGTTGATGGTCACTTAAGTTTGAACTCATGCTTTACTCCTCTTCCCTCCCCTGCCCATATTTTAGGTATAATAGTGCCCTACTTTACATCCTTTAGTTTCGTGAATTCCTTGACTGATTTTATATATATTAAATATATATATTTAATTTTGTGGTTTTTTATGTTTCCCACTTTTCTTTTTTTTAGAGAGAGAGAGATCACAAGTAGGCAGAGAGGCAAGCAGAGAGAGGGGGAGAAGCAGGCTCCCCGCTGAGGAGAGAGCCTGATGCGGAGCTCGATCCCAGGACCCTAAGATCATGACCTGAGCCGAAGGCAGTGGCTTTAACCCACTGAGCCACCCAGGCGCCCCTCCCACTTTTCTTACTTCTACTTCTGTTCTTTCTTTTCCACTCAGAGTCCCCTTTGCCATTTCTTTTAAGGCTGGTTTAATAGTGGTGAATTCCTTTAATTTTTATTTATCTGGGAAACTCTTTATCTCTCCTTTTCTGAATGATTACTTTGCTGGATAGAGTATTCTTAGTTGAATATATTTTTCTTTCAGCATTTTAAATATATCATGCCACCCTCTTCTGGTCTACCAGTTGAAGAGCCGGCTGATAACCTTTTCTCTTGCTGCTTTTAAAATTCTCTCTTTATCATTAATATTTGCCATTTTAATTACTCTGTGTCTTGATGTGGACTTCCTTGAGTTGCTTTTGTTGGGGGCTCTCTGATCCTCCTCAATCTGAATTTCTCTTTCCTTCCCCAGATTTGAAAAGCATTCAGGTACTATTTCTTCAAATAAAATTTCAGCCTCTTTTCTCCCTCTTCTTAGATCCCTATATTGCCAATATTAGTAGGCTCGATGGTGTGACTAAATTCCCTTAGTCTATTTTCATTTTTTACTATTATTTTTCTCTCTCCTGTTCAGCTTCATTGCTTTCCATTGCTCTGTTCTCAAAGTCACTGATCTATTCTTCCACTTCCTCTCATTTACTGTTTATCCTACCTAATGTATTTTTAACTTTAGTTATGGAGTTCTTCATCTCTGATTAGTCCTTTTTTTATATTTTCTATCTTTGTGGAGAATCTCATTGAAGTCTTCTATTCTTAAGTCCAGTGAGTATCTTTATAACCATTACTTTAAATTCTCTATCAGGCATATTACTTATCTCCATTTCATTTAGATTTCTTGCTGTCACTTTGTCCTGTTCTTTCATTTGGGATATATTTGTCTGTCCCCTTATTTTGCCTAACTCTGTGTCTGTTTCTGTGTATTAAGAAAGTCAGCTACATCTCCTGCTCTTGAAAGAAATGGCCTAATGAAGAAGAGGTCCTAAGGCACCCTGTAGTGCAATGTGTCTTTTTTTTTTTTTTTACCAGAACCTGACACTTCATGAATGTCTCCTATGTATGTTATATGCACCCTACCATTGTGACTGAGCTGCATTTGCCTTCAGTACAGTCACCTGCAATGTCTATCTTTGCCTTTTATGGACAGAGTTTGGTCCTTTTGTTGTTAGTGGGCCAGTCTGGGGCTGCTTTGGTCTTGGGTTGAGTCATACCAGGCATTTGCCAGAAATGCACTAGCACCAAACTGCAAGGTGATCTCCCTGTTTTGTTCCCTGAGATACTTCTGTTGGTGGATGAGCTGCCCCCTGGACCTGATGCCTTCACCCAGCCAATTGCTGGTACTGAAGGTAGACTGCTAAGTGTGATTTTCTTCTCCTCTATTTCATAGTTTTATCAGGGTCAGCTTTCACATAGCCTCTGTTGTTTAATGCTGCCTGAGACTGAAGTACAAGTCTTCCTTATTAATGAATTAATGAATCCACTTCAATTTCAGACATAAAGGAATCTTCTCCAATATACCATATATTGTTAACAAAGATATTTTTTTCTCTCCACCCCTTTGTCTCCATTTACTTTTCAAAACTAAATAGAAGAGAATGCTATGTATTGAACCATCTAAAATCCTAGCTTAAACAACTTTGAAGTCACTTTAGGGTATCCTTTTAGGCAATGTTCTCTCTCTCTCTCTCTCTCTCTCTCTCGGCAAATATCAATTTTCTAGTAACGTCTTTTAACCACCTCCAATATTCTTCAAAGTGATAGTTTAAAATTCCTCCTATTTGAGGATATAGTTGCCTTAATTGTATCTTTTAAGTAGTTGACTACTCCTGAGAAATAGAGGAATGATCCTTAGGAGTTGGAGCCTTAACGCCAAAATAGCAGGTGACTCTCATTTTCTAATTGGTACAATTTGGATATTGATTCTGAATGCTTCCTTATGCTCTCAAAAGGTGAAGGTACAGGTTGACCTCATTAGAAATAATCATGTCCTACCTGGAGTTAAGTATTTAAGATATAGCCCATGCTTTGCTAAATATCTTAAAATTTTAAGTGTTAAAAGAGGGGTTATCTGATAATATTAATAATAGTACAATTTAATTGATGTTTTTCAAGGATTCAAACATATAATATGCTATATTGCTATAAGTAATCTTTATTAGAAGTTTACAAAGTCATTAAATTTCTAATCATACTTTCACTTCACCCCTTCCTGGATCTTGAATATAGAAATTAACTGTGTTCTATTCAAAGTGCTTGTCATTACCAAGCAGTCAGCTACCCTCCATACAAGTTTATCATTTGCCTTAATTCATTGGTGGTTGCTGTAGAATGGGGCAGAAATAAATGTCCTGGCCTTCATTTGACCCGTCACTGACCATGTCATGTGAGTTAACATATGACAACTTATGTCTATATCTGACTATATTTGTGAACATACTGATCTTATTCATTTATCTCCTTGTTTTAGCTTCATTTTATATTTGAGTTAAAATAGCCATGTCTAAATGCTTATACACACACATGCACACACATATTATATCCCACCCGTATCTCCTAAAAAATATCCTTTTAAAATAATTCATGCTGACAGCATTCCTCTGGTATCTGCTCTTCACACTGTACCTAATATAAGCTGATAAAGTTTTATTTTTATTTAAAATTAATCTTAATAGTTGAGTTAAAAAAATAAAGACGTAAAATTCATCTTATAAAAACAAACAGGAGAGTTTGATAGGCCATCTAAAAAAGACAAAAAAACAGATCTTCTTTATAAGAATTTTATTCTAGCTCCCTATCAAGTAAGTTTTAGATAAATGATGACCTTCTCACAGGAAATCATTACATGTTTCACAAGGGCAAAGCTGGTTTTGAATTCTCTGAAGCCCCAAATTCTCCCACAGAGAGCAGTCACATTAAAGCATTCCATGTTTCAGGAACCAGACACCTCTTTTTAAAGTGAAAGGTCAAATTTAAAAGTCATAGATCTTAAACATTCTTAGCACCCACCGCCAACCCCCACACATTAACTATGTTAACTATATGAGGTAATGGATGTGTTAATTTTCAATCTTGATTATCATTTTACAATGCATGTGTATATAGGTATATATGTCATATACTTTAAATATGTACAGTTATATTTGTCATAAAGTTAAAAATAAAGTTATAAACAGTTAAATAAATAAGTAATTTTAGTACCAGTCATTTCTTTTGGGAGAAAAATTAGATAAAAATTGAACTAGAAAATAAAAACTGTAAGGAAAACTGAATTTAAGTACATCCCATTCTGAAGCATACACAGACATTGTCAATTATGTATTTTCCATGTGGTACATGGTTTGGCAATTCCATCATCATTTGTAGTAAATAGATCCAAATTGTTTTCTCAAGTTTTATGTGAGTTGTGTATAATTTTTTTTTTTTTTGCCCACCAAGGAAAATACCTGGTGTTGAATTGGCTATTTTAAAATTATAATTTCCAAAAATGATGCTCTAATCAGTTAGTGCAAACCATAAGATACCATGTTTTAAGATGATAAAACATTTTGTTTCAGAATCCCTATTTCAATTTGTTGAAGTTTATAAGTGTCCAGTCTTCATTAAAATTTTCTAGACTACTATTAATTTGGAGCAGTGGCTATCAATCCTAAATACATGCTAAAGTTATGTTTCTTGCTTTAAAAAACACTAAGATTTGGTCCTCAAACCAGATGAGTTAAGTCAGAATCTCTTACTGGGATATAGACACACATATTCTTTTAGATATCTTTAGGTAATTTCAGGGTCAAACAGAGTTGAGAATCATTGGCTTGGATGATGCTGTGATGATGATAGCTTTACTGTATGTATACCTCTTATACATCTGACCATCTTTTTCAGGTAGAGTAAAGCATTGAATCTCATCATTAGGAAGTCATTCAGAAATTATTAGAAATGATTCTCAGTGACTTGGAGGATGAAAAAGAAGGAAATTACTAAAACCTAAATGATAGCTGCTAACCTACAAACTATCATCAGGTTCACTGATTCTTTTAATGAACAGTGTTCATTTCTTTTTTTTTTAAGGTTTTATTTATTTATTTGACAGAAAGAGAGAGAGCACAAGCATGGGGAGCTGCAGGCAGGGGAGAGGGAGAAGTAGACTCTTTGCAGAGCAAGGAGCCCGATAAGGGGCTTGATCCCAGGACCCCAGGATCATGACCTGAGCTGAAGGCAGATGTTTAACTAACTGAGCCACGAAAGTGCCCCAACAGTGTTCATTTCTAATAAATTCTGATGTTTTCAATATACTTCTAAAATACTAGAATTTTATTTCTCCTCTTAGTTTTAGGTCTTTAACTATGAATTTACCTTTTCATCTAAGTCAATTCCAAAATCAGATATATATCATTAGGTCCATTTGTTTATAAAGGTTACTAATTATGCTGTTCAAAGCTTTCTTATTCTCACTGATTTTATTTTATCTGCTTGATTTATCATTTGCTAAGGGTGGGATATTAAAATTACCTTTTATGATAATGTATTAGTCAATCTTTGTTTTATACATATTGAAGTTATATTATAATGTAAGTCCAAAGTTACAACCAGCTTATTATCCTGGTCAGCTGGAAATTCTAGTGTTTTCTCTCTCTATCTTTAGCAATGCATTTGTCCATAAAGTCTATTTTGAGTAATACTAGCATAACTATTAGCTTTCTTTTAATTATTATTGCTTGATATAATTTTCTATCCTTTGGTTTTCAGCCTTTCATTGCTTATGTTTATCTCATTTAAACAACCTATTCCTGGAATAATTTTCTAATCAAATTGGATGATAATTATATTATAACCAAATAGTTTGGTCTGTTTATATTTGTTGTGATTGTCGATATTTCTTTACATTTTTACGAGTTTCCTATTTGTATCATATTTTCTGCTTTTTTGTCTTTGCCCTCAATTTTCTCACTTGGTTGGATTAAGTTAGTTTTTCCTTTTTCTTATTTTATTTCTCTGGGCATTGCCTTCTTTCCCAATCCTTTCTCATGGGGATGGTGATGGCAGTCTGATGTGATCATCATAGCTGTAAGTTGACTGACAATTTATAGACACTCAAGACAAGCCTGTCATAGCGGACTGAGAACTATTGTAGCTGAATCATATTAACAGCTGCTCTCCAGGTTAAGACCCACGAATTCCTGATACCAAGGTTCACAATTCCAAGGATCTTGCCTTATCTCATATTTATTCTTTATCTCCTTTTTAGAAGTAAGAAAAAGCTCTTGTAGGTAACAAATTTCATTTTTATTTAAACTAGCTAGAGTAAACGTCTGTTACTTAAAGAAAACAGAAACTGCACAGTATATATACACTTGATTTTAATTCATTATATTCAATTTTAATACAATCTTTATATGAGAATTAGCAATTACATTCCCAAGCTGAAGCTACTTGACATCAAAACTATTGGTTACTGATATCCTTTATAATGGTTGAGTAAATAAGTATAAATAAGTCTTCAAGAATAGCAGGAGAAACAAGAAAAGGTTGTGAAGATTTTACCTCTGGTTTTCTGAGTTCCTGGATATTGTTCATTTATCCTCTTATCTGTATTAGTAAGTACTATGATAATTACATTAGATTTTTGTTAGAGACAGTTATTATATTTGGAAAGGTGGGGTAAAAAATCAAATACAATTTTATGTTTGTTATATATCTCTTAATCTTTATAATATCTATTCTGGAGCTATAGTCCTTAGTTCACAGGTGAAGACATTGTGGCTCAATGGCATTAAGCAATTTGCCCAGATTTATCCTTTTATTAAGTGGTTGGTTCAGAATTCCAACTCAAGGTCTGATTCTAAAGCTTTTTCCATGATGCCAGGATACCTCACTATCATGAAACTAAAAGTAGTTGTTTCTTGATGACAAAGTAAGAGACTTATAAAGTTATATTTGCCATCTTGTTTCTTACCAAAAATTCTTCACACAAAAATTAAAGTTTCTAATGCCTTTTGTGAATCACACTGGTTTAGAATAGCCCCCATGTTCTAGTCTCTAGTAATATGTTAATCCCCTATAGTTACACATTAGGTTACTTCAATTATCATCATTCTTTATTGTCCATGTGAGAGATTTTCCTTTAGATTGATATCCTAGGTTCTATTCTATATGATCTTTTTCTTTCTCCTTCAGAAAGAGAAATGACTTAGCTGTATGGGAAGTTGAAAAAAAAAAAAAAACAAACAAACAACAACAACACTGTGCCATGAAAGCTCATCTCCTGTTCTTTGTGAAGTCAGCCTGCCTGGGAATCCCAGATCTGCTCCTTTACGTCATACATGTTATATAGTAAGCATGCAACTGTCTAGCAGAGGATGGCTAATTCTAGAGCTCAAAAGTGGAAACCCGACTTTGCTGCACAACATGAAATTCAAAATCTCTATGAGACATAAATATGACTACTGCTTGCCATCTGTTCAAGATCTTTGTCCAGAAATCAACTCATATGGAAGGAAGCGTTGCAGTTTGTTAGACTCTTTAAGCACCAAAACTACATTTTTTCTTGAATCTTCTTGCTGGGGGAACATTTTTTCCACATTACCACTGTTTTGTCGTGAAGCTATACCTTCTCTCAGGTTGGTGTCTCACACAGAAATGATAATTGGTATTACTATGTTTATTTTCCAAACACATCTGCAAAATAGGCACTACTTATATATACATTTATCAGATGATGAAATAGACCTAAAGAGCTTAAGTATGCTGCATCAGTAATATAGTGAATGCATTCTAGAGCCAGTTCTTGGACTTTGTTCCACTTTTTTCCAATGTCTACGCTTTAAAGGTTATTCTGTATATGTATAAAAAATTGTGGGAGAGAGAAGTTTTCCTTTACCCTCTTTGGGCCCCTGGTTGAGTCTTAATATACTGACAAAGACAGGAGAAAAGCATACAAATGTTACTGAATTTTTATATATCTGAGGAGCCTTCAAAGGATAAATAACTGAAGAAATGACCAGAACAGGAAGCTTTTATACCTTTTAAATAAAGAAACAGTAACTTATGAAGAATTGACAAGACAAAGAAGTTTGGGTTAGGGGATATCTAACTAGGGTTAGGTAGTCCTTGTCTTCCTTAGCTAGGAAGATAAAGGTTAGGTTAACAAAGTTTGTTTGGAGATTCCCTCGTATCATCTCTGGACTCTTTATTTCCAGTAAAGAAGAATGTATTTCCCTCCTTCATGCAGAAAGAGGGGAATTTTTTTCTGTATTCACTGCTTCTTAATTCCCTTCAGCTCAAAATAATTTGGTGACATATTTTGGGGTGACATAATCTGGTTTCCTTCATTTTCAAGTATTTCCTTGAAATTTCCAAAGTTTTGCTTTACATAAAATAGGTAACTGTATGTGGCAGTCCTCTCTGCTACCATTGGGAGGGTGGCTAATAAGGTGGGGTACAGTGCAGGAGTCAGAGTCAGAAATAAATTAATATATTTATTAGAATATGAATAAATTAATTTATTATTTTAGTCAGAAAATAAATTAATATATTATAAATTCTAAACAGCGATTTAATATATTAAGCTTCAGTATATAAAGACATATTCCCCAGAAAGTTACTTCGTATCACGTGAGATAATCTAGATTACAGCTGCCTATAAAACAGTGAGTTTAGTGAGCTTTAGTGTTTAATCAACTCACAGTTTCATGGTTTATTAACTATAGAATTTCCTCAGTAAGAGGACCAAGTTCTATAAAGGCTATGGAAATGTATTTGATACACTACAAAAAGATTAACTTGAAAAATATTTAGCTTTTATTAAACAGTTGCTAAATATCTTTATTTTAAACAACCATACACTTGAATGTTTATAAATTTACTAGGAATTTGGCATTTCTATTTAGACATGTCATAAGCTTTAAAAGTGAAGGCTTTGACCTCATATTGTGACATTACATTGTACTGCTACTTTGGCCTTTCTTACTGTTATAATACTATAAACAAAATGAAATTAGAACACTTAACTACATTTACTCAGTGTAATTATTTGAAACATTAAAAAATCTTCTCTACCTCTTGTATTCTGAAATTGACAAGGAAAGCATTCATTATTCACAATATTCAGGATGTCTGATTCCTAAGGTAGCAGAAAAAAAATTCCATCTCTTAAAATTGCAAACATAAAAAGTTTAAAAATGCTACCTGCGTATATGTAATTCAGTTATCTGAATGCTTAATTTTTTCTCCTCAAGTGTCTTGTCATCTTCCCATATTTACTTTCTCTTACTCTGTTCACATTTTGTAGGATGTTCTCAAAGACTGGAAAGGGAAAGCTAATGAGATTGTACTGAGAAACTTCTACATTTAAAGCTTTGCACCAGATGCTGAGACAATACACATTTTAAAGCACATACTATTTACTATGTGCTCACCAATAAGCAAATACTATGATTCACTGACAAATAACTTTTGTATTGAAAAGGGAAAATGTTGAAATATTTCAAGAATTTTCTCTTCCATTGATAGCATCTTAAATTAAAGCAAAGATAAACTAATAATTACAAAAAAGAGTATATGTCTAACCCTATATATGTTTCTAGAGATTGGCAAATTTAATAAGAAAGCAAAGAACTTTTGAAACTATTAATATAGAGTTTTATTAAGGACAAATCAATGTACATGATTGTGGAGGACAGTGTTTTAGGAGTAAGACTGAGTAGGCCAAAGAAGTAATTTTTCAAAATATTTGATTTGCCTACTTACATTTACATGATTGCTTTAAACAAAATATTTCTTTGCTATTGTAAATCTCTGCAAGCGTTATGTAAATTTGGTTATTAAATTCATTTGTATTTGCCATTTAAGTCACTAACTTAAGCCTGTGCCAAATTCCTAGAAGAAATCATGCACATCCTTAATGTCTTAGACAAAAAAATAAGCAACTTAAAATTTTTGATAAGCAAAACTCAAGGTACTTGTGATAACACCTAAAATATATTAAACTCTTTATCATACTAAATCAGCTATATATATGTATGTATGTATATATATATATTATTAAATTTTTGTTATTGAAGCATAGTTGGTATACAATATTATATTAGTTTCAGGTATACAACATAGTAATTCAACAATTTATGCATTATGCAATGCTTATCACAATAAGTGTAGTCACCATCTGTTACCATACAACATTATTACGAGTATCTTCCCTATGCTGTACTTTTCATCCCTGTAACTACTTTTCATCCCTGTGACTTATTTATTTTATCAGTGAAAGTTTGTACCTTTTAATCCTCTTCACCTATTTTAGCCCTCCTTCAACCCCTCCTATCTAGAACCACTAGTTTATTCTCCATATTTATGAATTTGTTTCTGGTTTGTTTGTTCGCTTGTTCATTTGTTTCCTTTTTCGAGTCCAAATATGAGTGAAATCATATTTTATCTGTCTTTGGCAATCTGACATTTCATTTAGCATAATACCCTCTAGGTCCATGTATGCTGTTGCAAATGGCAAAATCTGATTTTTTTTTTTTTTTGCAGCCGAGTAATATTACATTAGTGTGTGGTATAAGAAAGTAGTTCAGTTTTATTCTTTTGTATGTAGCCGTCCAATTTTCCCAGCACCTTTTATTAAAAAGAATGTCTTTTCCCCGTTATATATTTTTATCACCTTTTTTTGTAGATTAATTGACCATATGATTGTGGGTGTATTTCTGAGCTCTCTATCTTGTTCCATTGAACTACATGTCAGTTTTTGTGCCAATACCATACTGTTTTGATTAGTATAGATTTGTAGTATACAGATTTGTAGTATATTTGAAATCTGGGATTGGAATACCTCCAGTTCTGTTTTCATTCTCAAGATGGCATTGACTGTTTGAAGTCTTTTGTGGTTACATACAAATTTTAGGGTTATTTGTTCTACTTGTGTGAAAAATGTTGATGTTTTGATAAAAATTGCATTGAATCTGTAGATTGCGTTGAGTAGTCTGAACACTTTAAAAAATATTAATTCTTAAAGTTCATGGTCATGGTATATTTTTCCATTTGTGTCATCTTCAATTTTTTTCATCGGTGTTTTATAGTTTTCAGGGTATTCTTTCATCTACTTGGTTAAGCTTATTCCTTTTTTATTCTTTTGGTATTTTATTCTTTTTGGTGCAATTATAAATGAGATTACTTTATTTTTCTTTCTGCTAGTTTATTATTATTGCATAGAAATGTCACAGATTTCTGGAACCTCTTGGGTGGTTCAGTCAGTTAAGCATCCAGCTTTTAATTTTAGCTCAGGTCATGATCTCAGGGTCATGAAATCAAGTCCCACACTGAGGATCTGCACTCAGCAAGAGTTTGCTCTGCTTGAGATTCTCTCTCTCCCTCTGTACCCCCCAGCTCTCTCTCTCTCAAATAAATAATTACATCTTTAAAAAAAGAAATACAACAGGTTTCTGTATATTAATTTTGTATCCTGCAACTTTACTGAATTCATTTATTAGTTCTAATAGATTTTTTGGTGGAATCTGTAGCATTTTCTAAATATAGCATTATGTTATATGAAGTTAGTGAGAGTTTTACTTCTTCAACAATTTGGATGCTTTTCCCCCCTTGTCTGATTGCTATGGTTTGGACTTCCAGTAGTGTGTTAAATGAAAGCGGTGAGAGTAGATATCTTTGTCTCATTCTTGACCTCAGAGGAAAAGGTTTGAGTTTTCACCATTAATATGATGGTAACTGTGTGTTTTGGTATATAGCTTTTATTATGTTTAGGGATGTTTCATCTAAACCCACTTTGAAAGAGGTGTTTTTTTTTTAATTTTAAGTAGATATTGAATTTTATTAATGTGATGTATCACACTGGTTTGTGGATAATAAATCATCTTTGTACCCTTGGAATAAATCCCATTTGATTTTGGTAAATGATCCTTTTAATGCATTATTGAAATTGGTTTGCTAATATTTTGTTGAAGATTTTTGCATCTGTATTCATCAGGGATGTTGGCCTATAGTTTTCTTTTTTGTATTGTTGTCTACTTTTAGTATCAGGGTAATACTGGCCTCATAGGATGAATTTGGAAGTTTTCTTTCTATTTTTGGGAGTAGTTTAAGAAGAATAGGTATTAATTCTTTAAATGTTTGATAGAATTCACTCTGAAGCCATCTGGTTCTAGACTTTTGTTTGATGGGAATTTTTTTGATTATCAGTTCAACTTCATTACTAGTAATCTGTTCAAATTGTCTATTTCTTCCTGATTCAGTTTTAGAAGATTATATCTTTCTAGGAATTTATCCATTTCTTCTACATTGTCCATTTTGTTGGCATATAATTTTTTGTAATATTCTCTTACAATTTGTATTTTGTTGTGTCAGTTGTAACTTCCCTTCACTCATTTCTGACTGTTTTTTTGAGTCCTCACTTTTCCTGATGAATCTGGCTAAAGGTTTATCAATTTTATCTCTCAAAGAACCAGCTCATGGTTTATTTTTTTTTTTAGCATCTATTTCATTTATTTCCACTCTAATCTTCATTATTTTATTCCACCAACTAACTTTGGGCTCTGATTTTCTTCTTTTTCTAGTTCCTTTAGGGATGAGGTCAGATTTATTTTTTTAGAGTTTTCTAGTTTCTTGAGGTATGCCTATATTACTATAAACTTCCCTTTTTTTAGAACTGCTTTTGCTGCATTCCAAATATTTTGAAACATTGTGCTTCTGTTTTCATTTGTCTTCATATATTTCTTAATTGCCTCTTAATTTCTTCATTGACCAACTGGGTGTTTAGTCACATGTTGTTTAGCCTTTATGTGTTTGTGGGTTTTTTCTTTCAGTTTTTTTTCTCGTAATTAATTTCTAGTTTCATCATGTTTTGGCCAAAAAAATCTTTTTTTTTCTCCCCAAATATGTTTATTTTAATTTTTCAGTGTTACAAGATTGATTGTTCATGCACCGCACCCAGTGCTCCATGCAATACATGCCCTTCTCAATACCCACCACCAGGCTCGCCTAACCCCTCACCCCCCTCCCCTCCAACACCCTCAGTTTGTTGCTCAGAGTCCACAGTCTCTCCTGGTTCATCACCCCCTCCGATTTCCCCCCCATTCACCCTTCCCTTCCTTTTCACGATACCCTCCATGATTTTCTTTATACTCCACACGTAAGTGAGACCATAAGATAATTGACTCTCTCCACTTGGCTTATTTCACTCCGCATAATCTCTTCTAGTCCTGTCCATGTTGATACAAAAGTTGGATATTCATCCTTTCTGATGGAGGCATAATATTCCATTGTATAGATGTACCACATCTTCCTTATCCACTCATCTGTTGAAGGGCATTTTGGTTCTTTCCACAGTTTGGCTATTGTGGCCATTGCAGCTATGAACATTGGGGTAC
>CM052800.1:25963808-26044376 GCA_028533885.1 Nasua narica | reverse complement strand
CTTATTTCACTCCGCATAATCTCTTCTAGTCCTGTCCATGTTGATACAAAAGTTGGATATTCATCCTTTCTGATGGAGGCATAATATTCCATTGTATAGATGTACCACATCTTCCTTATCCACTCATCTGTTGAAGGGCATTTTGGTTCTTTCCACAGTTTGGCTATTGTGGCCATTGCAGCTATGAACATTGGGGTACATGTTGGCCAAAAAAGTCTTTGATGTGATTTCAGTTTTTTTAAATATACTGAGACTTGTTCTGTGGCCCAGCATTTGATCTGTCCTGAGTAACATTCCACATCTACTTGAAAAGAATGTGTATTCTGCTGTTTTTGGATAGAATAATATATCCATGTATATATATATATACACACACACATATACATGTATATATATACACATAAAGACAAATTATATATATGTATATATATAATTATATATGTGTGTGTGTATATTTTATATACATATAAAACTGTTAAGTCCATTGGTGTAATGCATTAAAGCCATTCTTTCCTTACTGCATTTCTGTCTGTATGATCTATCCACTTATGTAAGTGGAATGTGGAAATCCTCTATTATTGCTATATTATTGTCAATTTTTCTCTTTAGGTATGTTAGTATTTGCTTTATGTATTTAGTTTCTTTTATACTTGGTGCATAGATATTTATGATTGTTATATCTTCTTGTCAGATTGATCCTTTTATCTCACTCTGTAGTGGCCTTTCTTTTTGTCTCTTGTGACAGTCTTTGTTCTAAAGTCTATTTAATATAAGTGTTGCTACCCTGTGTATTTTTTTTTACATCTCTATTTGCATGGTATATGTTTTTTCCATCTCTTTACTTTTAGTCTATATGTGTCTTTAGGTCTGAAGTGACTCTCTTGTAGGCAGCATAGAGATATGTCTTTCTTTTTTTTTAAATTCATTCAGTGACTATAACAATTGATTAGAGCATTTAGATTATTTACATTTCTTTTTGTATTTTAAAGATTTTATTTATTTATTTGAGGAAGAGTGAGAGAGATCACAGAGGGAGAGAGAGGGGGAGAAGCAGACTCATCACTGAGCAGGGAGCTTGATGCAGGGCTTGATCTCAGGGCCCTGGGATCATGACCTGAGCCAAAGGCAGATGCTTAACCAACTGAGCCACACATGTGTCCCTAGACTATTTACATTTCAAGTAATTATTGATAGGTAA
This sequence comes from Nasua narica, assembly GCA_028533885.1. NCBI lineage: Eukaryota > Metazoa > Chordata > Mammalia > Carnivora > Procyonidae > Nasua > Nasua narica. The sequence goes on along the minus strand of CM052800.1, from coordinate 26,043,178 downwards.
GTACTTATTACCATTTTGTTAATTGTTTTTTGGTTGTTTTTGTAGAACTTCTCTGTTCCTTTCTTCTCTTAATCCTATCCCTTGTGACGGACGACTTCCTTTAGTGTTATGTTTTGATTCCTTTCTTTTTTATTTTATTTTATATCTGTTGTATTTTTTGTTTATAGTTACCATTAAGTTCATGTATAATATTCTAAATGTATAGCAGTCTATATTAAGTTACTGGTCACTTAAGTTTGAACACATTCTAAAAGCACTGCATTTTTAGTCTCTACCTCTTCATTTTATGTATATGTTGTCATGTTTTACATATTTTTATTTTGTGAGTCCTTTCACTATTTTTTTAGATATAATTGATTTTGTTACTTCCCTATTTTAAGATTCATATTAGCTCTTTAAGTGATCTACTATCTTTATTATGTATTGCTTTTACTTGTGAAATGCTTTCGTTTCATATTTTTCTTTTAATTATGACCTCTTCTTTTTCCCTTTTTTCTTTATTCCTTAACATTTCTTATAAGGTTGGTTTAGTGGTAATGAATTCTTAGTTTTTGTTGGTGTGGAAACTCTATCATTCCTTCAATTCTGAATGATAACCTTGACAGGTAGAGTGTTTTGGTTGTAGGTTTTTCTTTCAGCAGCTTGAATATATCATGCCACTTTTCTAGCTTGCAAAAAAAATTTGTCTGCTGAAAAATCAACTGAAAGTCTTATAGGTTTTCCCTTGTAGTTAACTTTTTGTATCTTTCTTACTGCTTTTAAGATTCATTACCGTGTCACTGTCCTGCAATTCTCTGTGTGTTCCCTCTATCCTTTGTTGTGCAGAAGCATTTTAGTCAGCCCTCAGTTCTTCAGGAGAATTTGTTTTACATGTAGGTGTGGATTCAGTGTGTCTGTGGAGGAGGTGAGTTCAAGGCTTCCTATGTTGTCATTTTGAATCTATGTATATTTTTTAAATGTGCTGTAACATTTACTCCATGAAGATAGATTTTGTTTAGTTTATTGCTGATTCTCATTGCTAGAATAGTTCTTGGTATCTAATAGTCACTCAATAAAAGTTAAATAAATGTTCTCAAAGCAAATGGAGCCACTGGGCAATGAATTAGAATAATTATTTTAGTGGTGACTCGGAATTACTATTAATATAATGTAACAGTCATGTATTAAGTGGCTGAGATATAGGAATTTCCTCCTATATTCAATGATGACAGATTGCAATTTTTAATCTTCTTTAATAAATTGAGATATAATTGACAGATAACATTCCTTTCAGGTATACAACATAATGACTCAATATTTAAATATTTTGCAAATTATCACCATAAGTCCAATTAACATCTATCATAACACATAATTAAAATTTTTTCTTGTGATAAGACCTTAATTCCTAAATTATCTACTTTCTTAGCATCTTTCAGATCATCTTTCCTTATAGTATTATTATTTCTTTAATAAATGGAATTTCATCTTTTTGTGTTGTTTGATCCTTTTCTAGATTGTTAGATATCAATTCTTGATGTTCTCAGAGCATCTTTCTGGCAATGTAAATAATGATTTTTTTTTTTGCCTTAAAATCTCTTCTCACATGAAGCCTTAATAGTAGGATGTGTTCTTTTATTCTCTTTTATTCCCAATGCCAACCCGAGGGCCTAGATTGTAGTAGGCAATTCATAAATATAGTAAAATCAATGAACATCAAGTGTATCTTGGGAGAACAAAAACTACCAGCATGTCTTTTTACTTTCATTTAGAGAAATCATTTGATATTTTCTCTTTGCTTTATTTCATATCCTTTTTAAAAAAGTATGCATGGGTTTTTTTTTGAATTTGTAGAATCTATGCATCTGAAAGAAGTGGGGGACCTCTTTTTTCCTATATTTCTATAAGCAAAAAAAGCTATTGAAAAACATTTCTGAATATAATTAGAATAAAAAAGAATTAGATTTATAGTAATTCTTCTCTTTAGAATTGACAAACATTAGGTCACACATAATCTTTTTTGATCAAGTGAAATTTATAGAAAGAATAATAACTAGATATATAACCAATAAGAAATTGTCTTCTCAACCCATAAAATGGCTTATTTCTTTATTGACAAGTGTTTCAATTTGGTACAATTCTTTTTCACAAAAATGGAGATCTGTGCATAAAATTAAATTAATGAATTAAGTAATTTTAAAATATCCCATTTTAAACACATTTTTAAATATTATTGCTACATAAATCAGTCATATTGCAATATTTCTGTCTTCATGGGCTTATTCCAGAAAACTTATACTTAAGAAATCACATATATATACAATGATCAGTAGAACACTAACATATTAGGCCTAAGTGGAAAAGAAATTATTAATAAATTAAAACTAAGTTATTTGAATCAAAAAGGTAAATCGCCATTTTTCCAGAAAATTTTAAAAACCTAAATTTCCATGCAGAATATATAATCTCAAGTCCAAACCTTAAAAATTTTGAATCAGTTTTGGTGTTTGATTTTTTTTTTGAGAGCAGTGTTCAAATATTTATTTCTTTATACAAAAATTTTATTTACTTAGAAGCATTCCGAGTGCCAGTGAAATGGCTGCAACTGTTTTTGTTTGTTTTTGTTTTTGTTTGCCATTATGCAGTGGTATTAACAGAACAATAATTATTTCATGTAAGACACATCAGAGATAACTGAAGATGGAAAAACTGCCATCCCCATATATAACTAATTTGTGCTGTGCACTAACAAGAATTGTTTTAAATTTTCACACCAATTTACAACTTCCATACTATACCAGGCAAGGTTAGTGGCTATTGAAAATACCACCAGGGCAGGGCTATCTAAATACACATTTGGTAGTGTGTTAACTCCACACACACACACAAAGACACCTTAGAGTTTAAAAAGAAAACTTTCACAGCCTTATATTTCAATTTTTTTTTTAAAGAAGTGAGTTGTGTATGGGGAGGTTAAATGCTTTATAGACAAAAGAGAAACTGCACTAAAACCAACTTATTCATCATCATTATCATCTTTTTCTTTATCTTCATCTTCCTACTCCTCATCACCTCTTCATCTTTCTTCTCTTCCTCTTCTTTTTCTTAAAAGATTATTTATTTATTTATTTATTTATTTATTTATTTATTTATTTATTTAGACAGAGAGAGAGAGAGAGAGATCACAAGTAGGCAGAGAGGCAGGCAGAGAGAGAGGGGGAAGCAGGCTCCCTGCTGAGCAGAGAGCTCGATGTGGGGCTTGATGTGGGGCTCGATTCCAGGACCCTGAGATCATGACCTGAGCCGAAGGCAGAGGTTTTAACCCACTGAACCACCCAGGCGCCTCACCTTCCTTTTCTTTCTTTTTTTCAGCCTTGATGACTCCCTTGTTTGCCACATCAGGCTTTCCCTTAGCTCACTATGAGTAATATCCTTTTCATATTTTTCCTTCAGCGTAGCAGCCTTCTATTCGTAATGCTGCTTGTTATCTGCAGCAATGTTATTCCACATTTCTCCCAGTTTCTTTGCAATATCACCAATAGATAGACTGGGATATTTTCCTGTGATTTGGGGATGATACTCAGAACAAAACAAGAAAAAGGCTGAAGGAGGCCTCTTGGGTGTACTGGGATCCTTAAACTTCTTCTTCTTTTTTTTCCATGTAGGGGGAATGTAAGTTTTAATTTCCCTTTCATAACCAGTCTTGTCTACCTTTGTCATGTCTTCAAATCTTTTTTCTTTAGTAAACATGGTCTTCCACTTCTCTGAGCACTTCTTAGAAAACTCTGAGAAGTTGACTTAAGCATCTGGGTGCTTCTTCTTGTTCTCTCAGCAAGTTTGCACAAAGAAGGCAAGCGATGACATTTTGCCCTCTGGCTTCTTAAGATCTCCTTTGCCCATGCTTAATTATTTTCCTCTGTGAGACACAATGCTACCCAGTGCCCATCTGGCTCTTGTTTGCCCTGTCATTATCTCTGTGAAGCTCAATGTACTGCAATGGCTGTGAGAGTGGGAGCCAGATGCAGCCTCCTCACTGTCTCCACTCTTGAGAATTGCTCATTGTAAAATTTTAATTAAATTACCTTCATAATGAATAAAAACAAAAAGCTATGATCTTGTTCCTTGCTTTTTTTTCCCTTATATTTCACCAGTGTTACTCTGTCTGGTTTTCCAGAAGGCAAATGTTTTTATTATTTTTTTAGTAGAATATAATTCTAACGTGGACATTTTAGAAGCATCTATTCCAAATTGAACTAATTAGTAGCTCATGAGGAAAAACTACTGCCATGTAACTGTATGTTGTACTATACACAGGGATTATTGAATCAGTTAAATAACATATACAATCTATATGAATTATTTCCTTTAGCTCTCAATAAGAGCAAAGTCCCAGAGCTAGCTTAAGAACAGTCTCCAATACAGAATTTATTCAAATCATAATGCAGGAATCTAACTGAAGCCAAAGAAAAAATTAGATCTTTTTGCTCTTGTTGCGTCCACATCTCATCTGGTCAACTCTTTTTTTGAAGTGGGATTTCAGAAGGAAAACACAGTGACTGGATAATAATAGCTAGCATTTGTTGACAACTGTGTACTAGGCACTGTTTTAAGCACTTTCTATGTGTTTTCTTGTATAAGCCTCTCAATGATCTAGACTCTCTTTACTATTATACTATTTTACATATAAAGCAACTGAAACAGGGGCACTTGAGTGACTCAGTTGGTTAAGCATCCAACTCTTGATTTCAGCTCAGGTCATGATCTCAGGGTTGTGGAATTGAGCCCTCTGTGCCCAGCATGGAGCCTGCTTGGCATTCTTCTCTCTCTTTCCCTCTGTCCCTCCCTGCCTCTGCTTGCAAACTCTTTTTCTCTCTAAAAACAAATAAACAAACAAAAACAAAACTGAAACATAGATGCTGTAGGAAAAATGTCCAAAATTACACAGTTTTAAGTGATGGAGCTTTTATTGTAATGAAGACTGTCTATTTCCAGAGACTATTTATTAACCACTATACTCTGCTGAATATAATTTGGGGGCACAGTTGGCACAAGAGGTGGGCTGAGCATATTCCACAATAAGTGTCTATTATAATGTATTTTGTTGCTCAGGAACCTGAAAAAATAATCAAAACCTCAGATTCACGTAACACTTCACTTCATTTTAATCTATGATGATCTTAATGATTTCTAATAATTGTGCATATCAGATAATGTGTGGTTCATATCTTCATTTTACAAATGAAGCAACTGAGAATCAGAATGACTGTTTGATCAAAAATGGCCATGAGATTAATACATAATAAAATTTAGAATATACTGCTCAGGACCCCTTTAAGCAAAGGGGTCTTTTTGTAGAGACCTGTGTAAAAAGCACAGATATTTCTGTAGTTAATTCCACTAGTAGGTCAACATGACATATCCACCTGCTAGAAAACACTCAAGCACTTGATCTGAGCTTTTCTTTCCAAATGGCAGTGTATTTTTTCTTTTAACAAGTACTTCTGTAATTTATTTACATTAGAAAAGAAATCTCAAATGTGTAAAAGAATAAGCATGAAACTTTTTCTGAGATTGCTTGATATGAATTCATGTACATTCAATCAGAAAGCTTCAGTCTGAAAAACACACAAAAATTCATTTTTAGATAAAAGTATGAAGAAATAAAAACCTCATAATGTTGCCCCAGGTCTGATATACTCATTAATCCCAGCTGAAATGTTAGTTTCCTGTCAATAGACCAGACCACAGTCCCCCGGGCAGTCTGTAAATAGTAAAAGTGAAGCCCAAACCTTACTGTGGGCATTGGAAAATGGCATAAGTCTAACTGAAGCTGAGTGACCACAGGTGAGGAAGAAAGTATAAAGTGGAAGAAGTGGGAAAGACATTCATTGAACCACACAGTGTGTGTCTCAAATTAGAACTCAGAGGTGAGTTACTATGGTCTTCTAACTGAGCCCTAAAGAAGAAAGGCCCATAGGAAGAACATGCAGAAACTTATTTCACCAATAAGAGTCCGATCGTGGGTCACAAGTAACACCACTTTTTAAAATTTATCCTTTGTTGCAAAGACATAGAGGTTGACAAGGAGATGTTCTTCCCATTTATACTGGACACAGCTTATCTGTGGAGAATCTTATGTTGTAAGAGAATATACACCTGATGGGTTAAAGATACAATATATCAGTAACAGCTAGGGTCATCACTGGAGTGGTAAAGGCAATAGCAGGAGACCACTCAGGAAAACACAAAGTGAGAAGATTGGTGTAGATGTTCACCTCTGCCATGTGGTGATCTGAAGTCCTGGCTTAAAATAGAAGATCACAGCCTCTTAAATATCAATTTTATATAAGGGCATTTTCACTTTATAGAATTTCATCTTGTTTTCTCTTACTCCTCTAGAAGTTCTACAATTAATACCAAGTAATATATCTCACTCATTCATAATGATACCTAACCAATGAAGATTAACATTTAAGAATTTTATAGCTATAAGAGCCTGGTATGTGGCATATGACATTGGAGATGATTATGGCAAAAACAGCCCAAATATGGTCTCTAAGTTGTATTTGAAGGAGCAGTTCTCCAGCCAATCCCCATTCTTAACTTTCCATGCACCATATGGTCCTAAAAGTATGTGATTAAATATAGGAAAATGAAATATTGCTTCTGAAGTGGAAATGTTGACAGTTATTGCAATCTTCGCAATTTCAGATTAACTAACTATACAGTTAATAATGTCTTTGTGTAGAAGAAAGGATTCTTGGAGAAGGGCTCTTGTGAAGGTTACATGTATTATTTTTTAATGCTTGTCAGCTCTTCAGAGGTCTCCTGGCAACCACTGTAATATAAAATATGGATTTCACAAACAAAAGCAGAAGCTCAAACTCATTATTTTTTTTCTTTTTGTATTAGTTCTGCCAAGTCCTTGATGCCTGAAATAGGGAAAAAAAAACTCATTTTTTTCTTGTAAAAGCTATCTGATCAGTTCCATCCACTTGAAGACCATTATTACTCCATGAAAAGTTTCTCCCTTAGATGAAAGGTGAAACTAATGTCAGATCATAATTTTAAATCATTGTAAATAGGTTGGTGGTGCTGAAGAATGGAAAAGTAAAAGGTTAGAAAATGTTAGATGCTGTAATTCAAGCAGAGAGGGTCAATTATTATGTGGTTTCACTTATGTGTGGAGCATAAGGGAAAACATGGAGGACATTGGGAGAAGGAAGGGTGAATTGGGGGAAATCGGAGGGGGAGACAAACTGTGAGAGACTGTGGACTCTGAGAAACAAACTGAGGGTTTTGGAGGGGAGGGAGTGGAGGGTTTGGTGAGCCTGGTGGTGGGTATTGAGGAGGGCATGTATTGCATGGAGCGCTGGATGTGGTGCGTGAACAATGAATTTTGGAACACTGAAAAAAATTAAATTAAATTAAAAAAAGAATATTCCAATTTACAAAAAGGAATATAAGAGCTATTTTATAAAATAGAAGGTTGGCAGACATTTTACAATAAAACGATGATGTAAAAAAATAAAAGAAAGAAAAAAATGTTAGATGCTTTAGAATTTTGTTCCTTAACCTGTTGCTAAAAAAATTGAATACATCACTCCCTTTATTTCTAATTTTTTTGCCCATTAAGATTCCAACCAACCATCCATCCATCCACTCTTACTTTCTACAAACATTATCTTCTACACACTACCCCCACAGTGGATGCTACAAAAGTAAAGAAAATAAGCACTTAACTACAAGGAGCTCAAAATCTGGTGATAGGGCAGACAGATAGGAATAAGTAATAGAGGTTTAAAGTGATCATTTCTAAGATGACTGAAGTACTACCCCAACCTGGAAGAGCCATAAAGTAGACCTTGAGGGACACTTGGGTGGCTCAGTTGGTTAAGCATCAGCCTTTGGCTCAGGTCGTGATTGAGTCCTGCATTAGGCTCCCTGCTTAGTGGGAGCCTGCTTCTCCCTCTGCCTCCCCACCCCCCCCCCCGCCTGCTCTCTCTCTCTCTCTCTCTTTCTCTCTCTGTCTCTCTCTCTCTGTCAAATGAATAAATAAAATCTTAAAAAAAAAAGCAGACCTTGAGTTGGAGGCAGATTTTACTATATAGTAACAAAGAAGCCACAGAAGATTATCTTCATCCAAACACTTACATATTTAATAGTGTAGACATTCAAAGTGAATATTAAGGGAGATGTTAAAAATGGACTTTAAAATAAACAGAAAACAAAATCTTAAGAATGATTTCCTCAGGTCTTTCAGTAATGTCATGTTTGAGATTATCATCATGAAATAAATCTCCCCATATCCCACATTATGATTATTTAATTAGATAGAACGGTCATTAACATTCATAATTTTATTTTATTATTTTTTATTACTTTTAGAGGTATAATTTAGTGGTTCATCAGTTGCATATAATACCCAGTGCTCATTATATCAGGGGCCCTCCTTAATGCCCATTACTCAGTTTCCCCATTCCCCCACCTACCTCATCTCCAGCAACCCTCAGTTTGTTATCTATAGTTAAGAGTCTCTTATGGGTTTTCTCCTTCTCAATCTTCATCTTATACTATTTTTCCTTCCCTTCCCTATGTTCATCTGTTTTGTATCTTAAATTCCACATATGAGTGAAATCATATCCTCTTTGTCTTTCTCTGACTGACTTATTTTGCTTAGCGTAATACCCTCTAGTCCCACCTACATCATTGCAAATGGCAAGATTTCATTCTTGTTGATAGCTGGGTAATATTCCAGTTGAGTGTGTGTGTGTGTGTGTGTGTGTGTGTGTGTGTTTTCTTTATCCACTTGTCTGTCAACGGAACATTCATAATTTTAAAGACGTACTTCACTGGCATTCATTTAATAAACATTGAATGCATGCCAAGAATATCATTTTGGAAATTAACATGATAGGAGCTTCATGAATTGTTTCAGAGGGGAAACATTTCCTTCCTAGGTAATTACATTTAAAGCATAGGAAACTCATGTAACTTTTGTCTTAAAGATGACAGTGTCTAAAGATTGAATTGAATTCTTTTGTATTTTTTGTTTACTAGGCCTACCTAACATTTTACCCCAAACCTTGTTGCGATGGATGTAGGATATTTAAACATTTAGGTCTTTACAGACTCCTGAACTAAATGGGCTTTAGCTTTGCCAATTTGCCTCTTATTTTTTCAAGTTAATATTATTCACTATAATGTATTTAGTAGTATGAAGATATAAATCTACTTGAGGATAGCAAAAGTGATTATCATTGTTTAGCACATTTTTTTGCATAACACAAAATAAACGTGGTGATCATAAACATATAAGCCTGAATCAAGAGACTATCGATAATACAAAAATATTTCCCATTGTGTCTATGTTGTACTATTTTCTAATTTTCATTAGGGATGATGGAGCCAGAGAATATCCCTATGAGCTAGGTTGCTATGGTTTTTCCCTAAGAGATTTGGTGATTCCTATTGTCACTCATCCTGGAGAAATAAGACACGAGGTTGACTGAAGGTGGTGGTTGTTGTGGGGTTTTTTTGTTGTTTGTTTGGTTTTTGTTCTTTGTTTTTAAAGCTGGGGGAAAAACTTACTGTCTGGGTCTGCGTGGAAACAGGAGATGGAGAAGAGAAAGGCAATCTTCCAGATTTTATGTGATTCTAGATGTCAAGGGAAGGATCGTGGGATCTTTACCAAACTACAGAGCTGATATAAACCAAAGAGATCCCAGAATATATCTGGCCTTGGCAGTAGTTTTCAGGTAACTTATTATAGTCCCCTTTTATTATTTATTCACCTTCAGCCTTGTACAAGTCAACTTTGGTTTCAATTTTGCTGGCTATGGAAAATTGGAGGTAGGAAAATTCCTATGTACTGAGTTTCTGTCCTAGACACCAGCTGGAGTCAGCATAGAAGTCGTGGTTGAAGAGAGTGGACAGGCCATCTCATCAGACATATCAGAAGCTGCGGTTAGGTCACTGTGGCAAGATGTAGAGAATGCAATGAAATGATGTAGGAGAATATCATCTTAAACACAACTGAGACCCTAGAAATACTTGTTCAAATGGCCAGGAGAGACCTTGGATTTTAACTATGTTGAATTTAGTCCATATGGTTCAGTCATTATAAGTCTGTAGTAAAAATGAAGTGCTATGATATTTTGTAATCCCAGGTTAGAGAGGCCTAGGGTATATGGTTCCTCAGACAGTGTCTGTGTTATTGGTTTTTTTTTTTTAATTTGGTAAGTTTTTGCACCACACAACTATAGAGGTATCATTTATATCATAGCTTATTTAAATGATGCCCTGTGAATTTGTGCAGAGTACTGTCTGCACAGATTTATTCAGTGACCTTGTCAAGTAGCAGTTTTTGGTTTCCAGCTTTATGTGCATCAATTCTTTATAAGCAAAAGTTAGTTAAATGCACCATATATTTTTTCTTTAATGTTCTTGGGAACTATCTGAATTCTGTTGCTTAGATTTCTCTTTCCACTATTGGCAATCTGTCTTCACAGCCATATAGAGCTGTTACAAATACAAATCGCTTTTTTAAAAAAGCACCATTAGCATACACAATTCACATTAAGACTAAGATTTGCCAGTGTTTCTATTTCATAGGAAATTTTATTTTTATGTCTATTTTCATTTTCTGTCTTTTTGTTATTTTTTGATGGCATCGAAATGCCTAAAGAAGTAGGTAAATATATTTTTCTGGCTTTGCTTATCAATTAAAAAGAAAATAGTAAAGCTGTGTACATTTTACAGTTCTACAGAAGGGCTCACAAATATTTTATCAGGTCTGAAAATTTGTCACTGGGTCTGTAGAAACTGTCTTGGAGATACTGCCTTCCTTCAAATTTGAAATGTGCTATTATATTTAAAATTAAACATTTTTTTCCTTATTATCAGTGAATGTAGTTGGATTTATGATTCACATTATCTTTGGAAATGTAGCTTCATAATTGCATGGGAAAAGGAAGTTTGTTCCCTTTGGCCTTTATATCAAATTGCTTTGGTTTTAAGTGGATGGTGATTTTGTGTCCATGTGTAACTCTTATGCCCATCTTTTTAGGTTAATCATATAGTCCATCTTCTGAGTGTGAGAGAGGAAGCTGGTGATTAAGAATTCAACTTTGTATTTTCTTTTGCCAAAGTTTTCTTTCATATAAACTTGGGGAATTTTTTGTTTAACTCTCCCTCCCTCCTTATCTTCTATTCCAAAACTTTCCGTTTCTCTGGATTTTCCTAGTGTTTAAGCCAATAATTTTGCATGTTCACGATATAAACATTCTACCCAAGAATTAGGCATCCAAATGAAAGCTAGATGTTTATATCTTTTGCTTTGTCAGGGTAGCTTCCAGATGATTGCTCTCTTGACTTTCTCTTCCTCTAACATTTGCTTTTTTCCTCTAATTTACAATTGTTTTGACCTTTTGAAAGTCTAAATCACTTTGCTTTAAAAAAATAAATACTTGTGCCTTGGGTTTTGAACTGCTTTTAACTGTACCTTTTGATTTTTGCTACTAAATGTTTTTCAATACTCTCCAACTCTAAGTGCTTTTTACAAATGTATAACCTAATCAAATTTAACCATCAAAATTCCAATTACTATTTTGGACTCCATTTGTCTCTGCTTTTGCTACTCTCCAGCTCGAAAGCACTTTCTAGACACCTCAGAACTTAGAGTCTACTCATTTTCAACCATTTTATATTCTTTTTCTTCATTTTATTGTTTTGAAAAAATTATTATGATAAGAACACTTAACATGAAATCAACCTTCTTAAATTTTTAAGTGTACTAAATATTGTGGACTATAGGTACAATGTTGCATAGAAAATCTCTAGAGGTTAGTCATCCTGTTTGATTGAAACAAAGGGGATTATTAACACCCCTTCTCCCAGCCCCTAGCAACGAACATTTCACTTTTTGAGTCTATGAATTTGACTTATATGAATTTCATATAATTTTTATTTATATGAATTTTATTTTCTACTTACATGAATTTTAGATATTTCATATAAGTGGAATCATGCAGTATCTTTTTGTGACTGCCTTATTTCATTTAGCATAATGTCTACACAGTTCATCCACGTTGTTGCATATTACAACATTTCCTTCTCTTTTAAAGCTGAATAGTATTCCATTGTGTGTACGTACTACATTTTTTTCGTATCCATTCATCTGTTGAGACATTTAGGTTGTTTCCACATCTTGGTTATTGGTAACAGTACTGTAGTGAACACAGGAGCGCTAATTTCTGTTTGAAATCTTGATTTCACTTCTTTTGGATAAATACCCCAAGTGAGTTTCCTGGATCATATCGTAGTTTTGTTTTTAAGTTTTGCTGTACCTCCATTCAGTGGCTGCACCATTTTTTATTCCCACCAACAATACCAAACAAAAGGTAAGAAAAAAAATATTAGGAATAAACTTAACTAAGGAGGTGGAAGACTTGTATATTAAAAACTATAAAACATTAATGAAAGGAATTAAAGACAGAAAAATGGAAAGATATCCATATTTATGGATTAGAAGACAATGATTTTAAAATATCCATACCACCCAAAGTAATCTACAGATTCAGTGCAATCCCTATCAAAATACCAGGGGCATTTTTCACAGAAATAGAAAAAAAAATTCAACCAGTTTATATTCTTTCATAATCTACATACATCTGGAAATTAATGATATAACTTTATAAGTGACGAAACTGTATAATGAAAATAAAAATGCCTTGCCACTTATTTTGGTAAATTACTCACCCTAGGTACCTATAAATAGCATTGTTAAAATGAGCTATCACATTTTCTTCTCCTGGGAATTTTTGAGGCTTTCTTTTGCATGCAATTGAAAGACAATTGTGTTCTTCACAATCCTACATTCCAGATTGCACTGACTGTCATTATTAGAAGGAAAGTAAAACTTCTTAATGATGCATTTCCCAATAGCATGAATTCAGAATATAACATGATGGGCAATTGGCAATTTGGTTGTCTACCTTCTTTAAAAGTGAAATGACAAAATCTCTTGTTTTATGTGAATAAAATGTTTTTGGATGCCATTTCCAGTGTTAAAGTCATATCTTTAATTACAGCACAATTAACTTGTACATATGCAATTAAATGAGTCATTCTATTTTTTAATTTAAAAGTTTGTATAATAAACATGTAACATAAGTTGTAAATGAGGTAGAAAATGAAAGATACATAACAAGTCAACCTTACAATCCACAAAATAAATACCTTAATAAATTCACCTTTTGCTCTAGTCATTTACTATATTTAAAGAAACAGTATTTCTAAAATAGCAAATGATTTTTTTTTCTTTTTCTCTAATGCCCTCTCCACAACCATTATCTCCTCCCACCCTTCCCCTAATCCCGTCAAAGACATTTATTGCTTCAGGGAAATGCTGGCTCCTGCCTAGACCAAAGTCATTATTTGCTTAGTTTCAAGTATGAGGCTAACCTCTTTGAGTCTCTAGGGAAACAGTGCTTTTAAAGCCATACTTTATTAAGAAAGAAGTCTTCTAAATTTCAAGTTTCCTTTTACTCTATTGGGTCAAATCTAGTTGCGTTGACCCATAGAATCTTATAATAGAGTTATAGTCAAGGACAGTCTTAATTTTTGCCTTTTGTTCAGTTGTCCCATCCAATTTAGCACTTCTACTTCTCTCTTCTATTTTTGAAAATGTCCCAGTTTTCAGGCTAGTTTATATATTCACCTTAACTACAAGGATGGGTAAGAAGAATAATGTAAAATAAATCCCTATGGATCATAAATGGAAAATTGAAATGTCCTCTACCCTTGAAGGGGAAGAATAAGGCAGAAGAATAAGAAGTGAGATGTGAGTGTCCCTAGTCACTACCTTTCCTGGCGGTAGATTTAATGGGAGAGTATGGCAGATATACCCAAATCGATTTAATGGAGGAAACTAATATATGTGTGGGAAATGAGTGCTATTTTGCTTCTTCCTTCCTTGCTATATCCTATATCTTTCCTATATCCTATATTTGGAAAGATTATGTGGGCAGCATGATGCCATGTTCTACTTAGTGCCCTCTACTAGATTCAGAGTGCCTGAGAGAGTATCCCAGATTCCCTACTGCTTATATATGGTATAATGGGGGATTCCAACATTTTCATAAAGCTAGTTATGTACTTAGAATGATGAAATAAACTATTGAACCAGAGTAGGTCCAGGGACAGAATAAGGAAATCTTAGAGTCTAAATGAGGGATGACAGGTTTCAGCAGTTGTGACCAGTCACTAGGTCACACAGGAGACTTAATTAAGATTCTTCCCTGCCATTATGAAAACACAATTTTTTTTTTTTTCTGGCATCCAACAACACCTTGAGAAGGACAAAAGAAGAGACTTCTTAAAAGAAGAGATCCAACACTCATAGGGAGTTTGGTCTTTGATTAGGCAGACATCCTAGGGTTTGAACTGAACTTTTTCCTGCCCTCTATGTCTTTATTCTACATCTCTACATAAGCACATATACACACACTCATAAAAATACACATCATTCCTAACCATCATTTGGTTTTAAATATAAACGTGAGTTGTTCATGGTGTAAAATATTTTAGAAAATACCTAGTACAATTTGTATTCTTTCCTATGTATGCATGGGTTAGTGAAGATGATCTAAAATTAAGTGAATTGCTGAAGGTCACATGATGGTTAAACATACAGATAAACAACAAAGCTAGCACTTTATCCAGGACCATTTATTTACCAGTGTTCTTTCCCCACACAAAAGAGTTTGTTATAATCCTTTGTTTTTTTATCATTGCAAATATAGAACTCATTGCTTCATTGTCTTATTAACCTAAAAAATATTTACTCCCATTTCGATGGGAAGGTGAATAAGATATGCTCCTTACAATTAAGAGTTTATAATTTAATGTGAGAATTAGAAATGTAAACAAAAAATATTACACATTATTTTCATAAAAGAAAGGGATAAATGAATGCATAAATGATTCAAAGTACAAAATTATTAATTTATTACAGATTGTAGTACAACTGGGATGTCATAAACGTTGCTAATTGTTGTTTATAGCTCTATGGAGTCTAAATTTCTATTTGGCTAAATATTGCTCTATTTCTGAGTAATCCTCTTCCCAAATATGCCTGAGAATCCTCAGTGATTCTATCATAAATAAACCAAATAAAGATCTTTTAATCTCGCCTAGTTGGGGATACTAGGTAAAGCACACTTGAAATTGCTGGGTCAGAAAGGGAGCATTGAGATATCATGTATAATTAGAACTGCCTCTTCCTGACTGAAATCCTTTCCTCCAGGACAGGTGCACCTGTCTACACTCTGTTATATTTTCTGCTTTGCTGTACAGTGTCGAAGCACTGCCTAGGCTGCTGCAGTCTCCCTCAGATGCCTGACCTCTACACCATTGTTTCTTGTTTTCTAGTGCTCTGCCACCCCTCCTTGAAATAGGCCTTCCTGTTTTGTCCTGGCTTTTTTTTTTTTTTATAAGCAAGGTCTTTTCTTTATTATAATTTGTGTGTTTATTCATTCATTCAAGTAATACATCTGATGTAACTTATATCCTACGAATCCTTCATCTTAGCAAGAAAGTGTAGAATAGATTCAAGTCACTGGGTGACTAAGAATTGTCTGACATTTACATGGATACAAGCTACTTTACAGATGCATTTATTACCAGAATTATTCTTCATGTATAAGAATTTTTATTATACATTAAGTGTACCTTAATTTATATTCTTAATTTATATTAAATTATATTCTTATACATTAAATTAACTGCACCTTATAAATTAAGGTACCTAGAAATGGGACCAGGAAAGTCTTTTTTCACCAGTCCGTATATAGTGCTGAGCAAAAAGTAGATGCAAAATATCTATTATTTTTTAAATTTTTTTATGTTTATTAGTCACCATACAGCACATCATTAGTTTTTGATGTTGTGTTCCATGATTCATTGTTTGCATGTAACACCCAGAATATCTATTGAAAAAGTGTTCTGTATAGTTGATCAGACATGACTTTACATTGATTATGGATAAGGTTCAAATTATTTCCAAATAATCTTCCAGGAACCAGAAAATTCAGGGAATATTTTTGTAAGTGAAGCATTTCTCTACATCTGAACCCAAGTGTTACCCATACATACATGGTCAATTAATTTATGATGAAAGAGGTAAGAAGATAGGGTGGAGAAAGGATGGTATCTTTAATAAATGATGATTGGAAAACTGGACAGCTATAGGCAAAAGAATAAAACTGGACTACATCTTATATCATATATAAAAATTAACTTAAAATGGATTAAATACTTGAATGTTAGACCTGAAACAATAAAACTCCTAGAAGAAAATATATGTGGTAAACTTCTTGACATCAGTCTTAGAAATGTTTGTTTGTTTGTATCTGACTCCAAAGGCAAGGGCAACAAAAATAAATGAAATAGGACTACATCAAACTCAAAAGCTTCTACACAATGAAGGAAACCATCAAAATGAAAAGGCATCTGACTGGGAAAACATATTTGCAAATCATATATCCAATGAAAAGTTAATATCCAAAATATATAAAGAACTCTTTAACTCAATACCAAAAGAACAAACAATCCAAGTAAAAAGTAGCAGAGGATCTGCCATTTTTCCAAAGAAGATATATGGATGGCCAACCAGCACATGAAAAGATGCTCAATATCACTAATCATCAGGGAGGAATGTAAATGAAAACAATAATAATGTGTCACTTCATGCCTGACAGAATGTCTGTTATCAAAAAGGTAAGAAATAATGCATGTTGGCAAGGATATGGACAAAAGGGAACCCATGTGAACTGTTGATGGGAATGGAAAATGGAAAAACACTATGGAAAACAATATAGAAATTCCTCAGAAAGTTAAAAATGGAGCTACCATATGACCCAGCAACTCAACTTCTGGGTGTCTATCTAAAGGAAACAAAAACACTCACTCAAAAAGATTAATGCAAGATCTATAAAGAACTTGTCAAACTCAACACTCACAAAACAGATAATCACATCAAAAAATGGGCAGAAGACATGAACAGACACTTCTCCAAAGAAGACATACAATGGCTAATAGAAAAAATGTTCATAATCATTACCCATCAAAGAGATTCAAATCAGAACCACATCGAGATACTACCTTACCCCAGTTAGATTGGCCAAAATCAACAAGACAGTAAACAACAAGTGTTGGAGAAGATGTAGAGAAAGGGGAACCCTCATACACTGTAGGTAGGAATGCAAGTTGATGCAGCCACTTTGGAAAACAGTATGGAGATTCCTCAAGAAATTAAAAATAGAGCTACTCTATGACCCTGCAATTGCACTACTGAGTATTTACCCAAAGATACAGATGTAGTGAAAAGAAGGGCCACATGTACCCCAACGTTCATAGCAGCAATGGCCACAATCACCAAACTGTGGAAAGAGCCAAGATGCCCTTCAACAGATGAATGGATAAAGAAGATATGGTCCATATATACAATGGAATATTATGCTTCCATCAGAAAGGATGAATACCCAACTTTTGTATCAACATGGAAGGACTGGAAGATATTATGCTGAGTGAAGTAAGCTAAGCAGAGAGAGTCAATTATCATATGATTTCACTTATTTCTGGAGCATAAGCAAATACTTGGAGGACATTGGGAGAAGGAAAGGAAGGGTGAATGGGGGTAAATCAGAGGGGAAAATGAAACATGAGAGACTGTGGACTCTGATTAACAAACTGAGAGTTTTGGAAGGGAGGGAGTGGGGAGGTGGTTTGGTGAGCCTGGCGGTGGGTATTGAGGAGGGCAGGTATTGCATGAAGTACTGGGTGTGGTACATGAACAATGAATCTTGGAACACTGGAAAAAATAAAATTAAATTTTAAAAAAGATATATACACCCTCATGTTTATTGCAGCATTGCTCAGAATAGCTAAGATGTGGAAAAAAACCTAAATGCTCACCAAGAGGTGTATGGATAAAGAAATCATATATACACACACACACATATAAATGTAATATATATATTATATAAATAAATATACACATTATATATATACACTATATATATATATATATATATATATATATATATATAGCTTATAATGAGCGATAAAGGAATGAAAGGAATGAAATTAATAGAGGAATGAAATCTTGCCATTTGCAACAAAATCAGTGGACATTGAGGAGAGTATTGTGTTAAGTAGGTTAGAGAAAAAACAAATAGTGTGTTACTGCACTTATAAGTGTGATCTAAAAAGCAAGATAGACCCACAAACAAAACAACCCTCCTGTCCCAGACTTATAGATACAGAGAATAGAGCGGTGGTTGCCAGAGGGGACCAGAGTCGGGGGTGGGGGGGGAGACAAAATAGGTGAAGGGGATCAAGAAGTATAAAGGGGATCAAGAGGTATTCCAGTTATAAAATAAGTAAGTGATAGAGATATAATATATAGCACAGAGAATATAGCCAATAATACCGTAGAAACATGTATGGTGGCAGATGGCAACTAGATATATTGTAGTGATCAGTCATAATATACAAATGTCAAACCACTGTATTTTGCACATGAAACTAATAGAATATTATATATTATACTTCAATTTTAAAAGAACTAAAAAGGAAAGAATAAGAAAAATTTTTTCTCTACATCTGTGTTTACAGTTAGAAAATCATTCTTCTTAGAAAGAGTAAAGTATCCAGGTGGGGGAGTGGGGAGTGGAATTATTTTACTATGTACCAGGGTATTACAATCTTAATTTATTTTCAGTTAAAATAGACTGTTTCATATGAAATACACACAAAGCTAGAATATTTTTATAGAAAGAATATAGTTAGCTTCTCTAATACTTCTGAAATTAGATGTCATTCAGAATTTAGATATTTCAAGTTTGGAAGAGATAATAAGGTCTACACACTATAAATTACATTGCACATGCTGAAGGGTCTAGGGCAGCAACGCCAAGATCAAATCCAGGAAAAATTTTTGGCAGTAAAATGTATGACTATTCAAACTAAGTAAAAAATGAACATAAGAAAATATCTTATGTCAATTCAAATTAGGTTTTGTTGCCAAAAGATAAAGGAGAGTTCAGGTTTTATTACTAAATGAATTATAAATTTCACTTTGTTTTCAGAATTTTGGGATTGTGGGAAGGCAAATAAGAAATTATGGATCTCTGTTGCTTTATTTACTAATCTCTGAAGATAATTAGAATTACTAGAACTTTATCCTGACCTCCAGATTAATCAGACACAGATCGCTTTGGCCAGCCTGGGCAATATTTGTAGTAGTTGACACAAACAAATATTTAGATTAGAAAACAGAGGTGGATAAATTATCACAAATACTTCTTTTTTGCCTAATTCCTATGACAACATTATCTCAGTTTTACTCCTTCATTGCTAATTGTTTCTTATTTTCCTTGGTTATTGCCTCATCTTTTTGACTGCTGAATGTTGAAGAGCTACAATATTTGAATATTGATCTTCTTGGAATGCACCTACTCCATTGGTAATCAGTCCAATCTGGTTTTAAGGCTTTAAAATCACAAATGATTTTTAATCTATTCTACATCTAAAGCATCTGTGAACTCTAGACTCATTAATATACCACTGCCTTCTAAATATCTCCACTTAAACTTAAGATACAAAACAGATGAAAATGGTTCAATATGTTCAACAGGGTTGATGGAGGAGACCTGAACAGGGGAATGGGTTAAACTAATGATGGATATTAAGGAAGGCACTTATAATGAACACTGGGTATTGTATGTAAGTGACTAATCACTAAATTCTACACCTGAAACCAGTATTACCCTGTATATTTACTAACTGGCTATACTTTCTATGCCATCTTGATCAAAATACCAATGGCATTTTTAAAAGTGCTGGAATAAACAATCCTAACATTTGTATGGAACCAGAAAAGACCCTGAATTTCCAAGGAAATGTCGAAAAAGAAAAACAAAGCTGAGGGCATCACGTTGTCTGATTTCAAGCTACATTACAAAGATGTAATCACCAAGACAGCATGGTACTGGCACAAAAACAGGTACATAGACCAATGGAACAGAATAGAGAGCCCAGATAGGGACCCTCAACTCTATGGTCAAATAATCTTTGACAAAGCAGGGAAAAATATCCAGGGAAAAAAGACAGTCTCTCCAATAAATGGTGCTGGGAAAATTGGGCAGCTATAGACAGAATGAAATTCAATCATTCACTTACACCATACACAAAGATAAACTCTAAATGGATGAAAGACCTCAATGTGAGACAGGAATCCATCAAAATCCTAGAGAAGAACATAGGCAGTAACCTCTTTGACATTGGCCACAGCAACTTCTTTCAAGACACATCTCCAAAGGCTAGGGAAACAAAATGAAAATGAACTTATGAGACTTCACCAAGATAAAAAGCTTCTGCATAGCAAAGGAAACAGTCAACAAAACAAAGAGACAACTCATGGAGTGGGAGAAGATATTTGCAAATGATACTACAGAAAAAGAGCTGATATCCAAGATCTATAAATTCTCAAACTCTCAAATAAACAAATTTGTTTATTCATTTATAAACAAATAAATAAATTCTCAAACACCCAAAAAACAAATAATCAAGTCAAAAAATGGGCAGAAGATATGAACACTTCTCCAAAGAATACATGCAAATGGCTAACAGACACACAAGAAAATGTTCACCATCATTAACCATCAGGGAAATTCGACCCCGAATTGCTAAGGAAATGTTGAAAAAGAAAAACAAAGCTAGAGGCATCAAATTGCCTGATTTCAAACTTTACTACAAAGCAGTGATCGCCAAGACAGCATGGTACTGGCACAAAAACAGACACATAGACCAGTGGAACAGAATAGAGAGCCCAGATACGGACCCACAACTCTATGGCCAAATAATCTTTGACAAAACAGGAAAAAATATATAGTGGAAAAAAGACAGTCTCTTCAATAAATGGTGCTGGGAAAACTGGACGGCTATATGTAGAAGAATGAAACTTGACCATTCTCTTACACCATACACAAAGATAAACTCGAAATGGATAAAAGACCTCAACATGAGGCAGGAATCTATCAAAACCCTAGAGAAGAACATAGGCAGTAACCTCTTCAACAGCCACAGCAACTTCTTTCAGGACATGTCTCCAAAGGCAAAGGAAACAAAAACGAAAATGAACTTTTGGGACTTCATCAAGATAAAAAGCTTCTGCACAGCAAAGGAAACAGTCAACAAAACAAACAGGCAACCCACAGAATGGGAGAAGATATTCGCAAATGACTCTACAAAAGTCTGATATCTAAGATCTGTAAAGAACTCCTCAAACTCAACACTCACAAAACAGATCATCACATCAAAAAATGGGCAGAAGACATGAACAGACACTTCTTCAAAGAAGACATACAAATGGCTAACAGACACATGAAAAAATGCTCATCATCTTTAGCCATCAGGGAGATTCAAATCAAAACCACACTGAGATACCATCTTACACCAGTTAGAATGGCCAAAATCAACAAGACAGTAAACAACAAATGTTGGAGAGGATGTGGAGAAAAGAGAACCCTCTTACACTGTTGGTGGGAATGCAAGTTGGTGCAGCCACTTTGGAAAACAGTGTAGAAGTTCCTCAAAAAATTAAAAATAGACCTATCCTATGACCCAGCAATTGCAATACTGGGTGTTTACCCCCAAAGATACAGATATAGTGAAAAGGAGGGCCAAATGTACCCCAATGTTCATAGCAGCAATGTCCATAATAGCCAAACTGTAGAAAGAGCAAGATGCCCTTCAACAGACGAATGGATAATGAAGATGTGGTCCATATACACAATAGAATATTACTCAGCCATCACAAAGGATGAATACCTGGCTTTTGCATCAACATAGATGGGACTGGAAGAGATTATGCTGAGTGAAATAAGTCAAGCAGAGAAAATCAATTATCATGTGGTTTCACTTACTTGTGGAATGTAAGGACTAGCATGGAGGACATTAGGAGAGGGAAGGTAAAAATAAAGGGGTAGAAATTGGAGGGGGAGATGAACCATGAGAGACTATGGACTCTGGAAAACAAACTGAGGGTTTTAAAGGGGAGGGGGTTGGGGACAGGTTAGCTCAGTGAAGGGTATTAAGAAGGGCATGTATTGCATGGAGTGTTGGGTGTTATACACACACAGTGACTCTTGGAACACATCAGAAATTAATGATGTACTGTATGGTAAGTAATATAAGATAAATCAAATAAATAATGAATGAAGAAATGAATAAATAAATAAATAAAATACTAAAAAAAACTAACTGGAATTTAAACAAAAACTTGAAACTTCAAAAAATGGGGTGGCACAAAAAATAAAATAAACTTCCTGTTAAATGAATAAATATCTCCACTTAAGTGACTAATGAGCATTTTCAAACAAAACATGTCCAAAACTAAACTTCTTATTATCATATAAATCCTATTCCTTATTGCTATCTTCCAAAAATTTTTCGTGGTTGTGTTGGATACAAATATCTGCTCCATTGTTTTAGCTACCATATTATTCATACATCTGTAATAGCTTTGTCACCTTAAACCGTAATTTATTTGCATCTTTCCCTCACTAGGCTCTGCTCTTCTTAATTTTTTTTGACATTAGATGAGATAATCAAAACATCATTCTTTTTAATTTTTATTAAATCTCAACTCGAGTACATTTTTAAAGTATAATAAACATACAGTGTTTTATTAGTTTCAGGTGTACGAAATAATGATTCAATAATTCCATACATTACTCATCGCTCATCACTGTGAGTGTACTCTTAATTCCTTTTCAAGCCGTAATTATTAACAGGGGCATGCTATAACATCATCACTGCCAAGATTACAGGATTTGTAGTCATTTAAAATAATCATCTTAATTTATATTATATTATTATATTTATTATACTTGTCATCATTAAAACAATATTCCTACTTGAGTTTCTCTGACACTAGCTTTTATTATACCTGGTAATGAGATTTTGAGAAAGAAGCTAATCCTTTTCTTAAACATCTTTGGGGAATTGTCATTATCTACTAAAAATAACAAGTTGTAAAGACCAAATTTGCTTAAGATGGTTTGTAATACATTTTATATTCTATGTATCAAATAAAAGAATGTGAAATTGGCTTATTATTTGCGGTCCATTCTCAATCTATCATCACATTTTTTTTTGGTGGGTGGGAGGGAGGAGGAATATTTTCACAGGCTTACTAAAAAAGCTTCAAATTTATGAAAAGATATAAAGTTTTCTAAACTATCTTAAATTTTTAATGTCAAAAATATTTTAAACATTAGTAATAAATTATGTGTGAAACATATTTATGGCATGTAACTAATGCCTGAGTAAACTCTTTTTAATTAAATATTTCATTTTGAGATAATTGCAGATCCACATGCAGTTATAAGAAATAATACAGAGATATTTTGTACATTATGCCTACTTTTCCCCATTAGTAATGTCTTCCAAAACTATAGTACATTATCACAACCAAGAAACTGACACTGATATTGATGTGGTCAAAATAGAGAACAATTCCATAGCCATGTTCCTATTTCCTGTTTATAGCCACAACCACTCCCTCCTATACCTCCTCTCTATCCTTAACTAGCCATGTTCCTATTTCCTGTTTATAGCCACAACCACTCCCTCCTATACCTCCTCTCTATCCTTAACTAACTGGAAATCACTCATCAATATTCCATGATAATTTTGTCATTTTAAGAACTTTATATGAATAGAATCATACAGTATATAGACTTCTGGGAATAGTTTTTTCACTCAGAATAATTCTCCTGAGATTCACCCATGTTGTTGTGTATCAACAGTGGTTTGTTTTTTATTTTTTATTTTGTTTTGCTAAATAGTATTCCTTATGGATATATAGCAGTTTGTTAAAACTTTCACCTGCTGAAGGACTTCTGAGTTACTTTCAATTTTGACTACTTGTGTACAGATTTTTGTGTAAACTTAAGTCTTCATTTCTTTGGGATAAATGCCCGGGAGTATAGCGGTTAAGTCATGTGGTATTTGTGTGTTCGGGTTATTAAGAAATTGCCAAACTGTTTTCCCAGAGTACCTGTATTATTTACATTCCCACCAGGGCTCTACTGAACATTATAGGTGAGACCCCCACCAGACACCATCCTGGGAATGGAACCTCCCATCTGGCAAGCTGTGAGAGCAGAATTACAGCCTCTTTGGGTCCAGAACGCAGAACATCTAGACAAAGACTATTCTTAAGGCTTAAGATCTCAGGGAGTTTTCCTTGCTAGGTTTTGAATTTGCTTGCTACCTGCTACCTCTAACTTCTTTTCTATCAGTCCCTTTTGGAATAGGAATGTTAATTAGATTTATGGAAGATGTAACTTGTCTAGTTTCATGGGTTCATAGCTGGAAAGGAATTTTGCTTCAGGATAAATTATACTTTAAGTGTCACCCATTTCTGATTTAGTTGATATTTAGAGAATAGTTTGAACTTAAGATCTTAGAGTTGATGATGGAATGAGTTATGATTATGGGGGCTGTTGTGATGGAATGAATGTATTTTTCATGTGGGAAGGACATAAATTTGGGGGGACCAGGGGAAGAATGTTATGGACTGCATGCTTATATTCTCTTAAAATTCATATGTTGAAACCCTAATCCCCAACGTGGTGGTATTTGGAGATGGCACCTTTGGTTAGTAATTGGAGCATGAAGGTGGAAATGCCCATGGTGGGATTAGTGTGCTTAATTGAAGAGAATTTCAGGGGTCCCTGGGTGGCTCAGTGGGTTAAAGGCTCTGCCTCTGGCTCAGGTCATGATCTCAGGGTCCTGGGATCGAACCCCGCATCGGTTCTCTGCTCAGCGGGAAGCCTGCCCCCCCCTCTCTCTCTGCCTGCCTCTCTGCTTACTTGTGATCTCTCTCTCTATAGAATAAATAAATTTTTTAAAAAAAATTTAAAAAAAGAAGAGAATTTTAGCCTCCAGAACTGTGAGAAATAAATGTTGATTTTTTATGTGACACAGTCTGGGTTATTCGTTATAACATTTTGAGTTAACTTAAGACAGTGTTATACCTTCTTTAAATGTTTGATAAAATTAATGAAATCTTCTGGGCCTCGGGATTTTTTTTTTCTGGAAAGTTTTAAATTAAAAATTCAGTTTCCTTAATATTTATAGGGCTATATTCAAATGTTCTATTTTAAATTGGGTAAGTTGTGATAGTTTGTGCTTTTTAAGTAATTGGTCCATTTTATTTATGTTGTTATATTTATACAGGTAGAATTAAGGTATTATCTTTTTGGCATTTTTAGGGTCTGTAGTTCTGCTTTTTATTCTTGAGTCTAGAGGTTTATCAGTTTCATTTATCTTTTC
Source organism: Nasua narica (assembly GCA_028533885.1). NCBI lineage: Eukaryota > Metazoa > Chordata > Mammalia > Carnivora > Procyonidae > Nasua > Nasua narica. The sequence goes on along the minus strand of CM052800.1, from coordinate 26,017,792 downwards.
AAAGAAACAATTTTTGTTGCATTGATTTTCTCTATTTTTCTCTTTTCATTTTTATTCATTTATTTATTATTATTTATTATAAATATTATTTATTTATTATTGATTTTATTTATTTATTCTTTTTCTTCTGCTTGTCTTGAGTTTATTTTGTTCTTTTTATAGTTTTTGAGATGAAAGCTTAGTTTATTGTCTTGAAACTTCTATTTCCTAATAATTTCCTTAGAAAATTTAGTGCTATAAATTTCTCAGCACTGTTTAGTTGCAACCATGAATTTTGGTATGTTTTATTTTCTTCTTTCATTCACTTCAATGTATTTTGTGTTTTAAGACATACTCTTTCACTAATGGATTATTTAAAAGTATGTGGTTTAGTTTCCAAGTGTAGATTTTCCAGGTACTTTTGTGTTATTGGTATCTAGTTTTAGTTGCTTATGAACAGAAAGCACATTCTGTATGGTTTCAGTCCTTTTAAATTTGTTGAATTTCTTTTTTTATTCTTAATGGACTCAGACATGATCCATTTTGGTATATGTTTCATGGGATCTCAAAAAATGTGTATTTTTTTATATCCTTGAGTAGGTGATTCATAAATATCTATTTGTTTTGGTTTATTGTTTGTTTTGATAAGTTCTTATATATACTTTTTGATTTCCTGCATACTTCTATCAATTGTTTGATTTCCTACATACTTTATTTATTTATTTATTTATTTATTTTCCCCAAATACTTTTATTTTATTTTTTCAGTGTTACAAGATTAATTGTTCATGCAATACATGCCCTCCTCAATATCCATCTCCAGGCTTGCCCAACCCCTGACCCCCTCCCCTTCAAAACCCTCAGTTTGTTGCTCAGCGTCCAGTTTCTCATGGTTCATCGCCCCCTCTGATGTCCTCCCATTCACCCTTCTCTTCCTTCTCACAATGTCCTCCATGTTTTTCCTTATGTTCCACATGTAAGTGGGACTATAAGATAATTGACTCTCTCCGCTTGACTTATTTCACTCTACATGATCTCTTCCAGTCCCATCCATGTTGATACAAAAGTTGGGTATTCATCCTTTCTGATGGAGGCATAATACTCCATTATATATATGTACGATATCTTCTTTATCCATTCATCTGTTGGAGATCCATTCAACTGTTTCAACAGTTTGGCGATTGTGGCTATTGCTCTTAGCATGAATTTCTTTGAGTTTAATGTGCTTGGCTTATTGTGTTAGATGGTTTATGTCTCTTGTTAAATTTGGGATGATTTCAGACATTATTTATTCAAGTAATTGTCAGCCCTAGGACCTCTCTCCTCTCCTTCTAGGTCTTTGATAACACAAATGTTAGATTTTTATTTATAGTCCTGCATGTTCCTGAGGCTCTGTTAATTTTGTTTCAAATCTACTTTCTCTCTATTGTTTATAATGGGTAATTCTTTTCTATTTTTCAATCTTCAGGATAACTTGTTCTTTCCTCTGTTCCTTCCATTCTGTTTTTTATCTTATCCATTGAGTTTTTATTTCTATTTTCATATTATTATTTGTAAAATGTCCATTTGATCCTTCTTTACAGTTTTTCTTTCTTTGCTGGGGCTATTTTTCCATTTGCTTCAAGCATGTTTCTAATTGCTCATTTAAGAATTTTTAGTATGACTGGGCTTAGATTTTTTCCAGGTAATTTTAATATCTCTGTCATCTCAGTGTTGGAGTCTTTTGGTTGTCCTTTTCTCATTCGATTTGAGGTTTTCCTGGTTTTTGGTATGATGAGATTTTCTATTAAAAGCTGGACATTGTATGTATTATAAGACTCTTGATCTTTTTTAATTCTATTGTGTTAGCCTGCCTTCCTTGCAGTCTGGCAAGTGAAGGGCAGACATCACCAGTTACTGCTAGATCTGGTAGACATCTAGGTTCCCCACTCATCCTTGGTTAACATACAAGTAGGAAAGGCATGCCTAATTACTTTCAGATAGCAGTAGGAGTTTGGGCTTCTTAGTGAGCTGGATACCACCCTGACCAGGAAAGGCAGGAAGGCCTCAATGCTCCACAAATGATCTCCACTGCCACTACAGAAAGGAAGTGACATTATTTCTGGGCAGTAGTGAGAGCCCTGATTCTATTGGCCTCCTCTGAGGTTGCCCAGCAAAGGGGGTGTGGGTTGTCATGTTACTGTAACAGATTCACCATCTTGTCTTCACTAACCATGGGAAGGAGAGGTTTATTTACCAGTGAATATATGAGTCATAGCTCCCTATTGGCTCTTTCTAGATTCCACCATAGAATGGAGTTTAGAGTTCTTTGCTCCAACAAGGTGAGGGTGGAAGGCTAGGCTTCCATTTAAGTCTTTACTGTTATGGGTAAAAGTGAGGCCACATATTTTTCTGATATTTGGCTAGAGTAGAGCAGCTACTTTAAAAAGTTTTTTGTCTCACTAGGCTACCCCTTTTCTTGTCCTTTTATTTAATGAGTAGCTCTTTCTTGGGGCTATTTTCTGTCTGCATCTGTTGGATTTTCCAGATTTTTGCCCCTCCAAATCTTGGGAATATGACACTAAAAGAAAATCCAGTAAATTCACCATCATTTGTTTGGATTTTATAGTCCCTAGCCAGTCTGCTTTCTTTTTCTGTGTCTTTCAGAGTCTTTATATCTTATACATTCTTTCAGAGTCTCTCTGTGTGTGTGTGTGTGTGTGTATACATATATATATATATATATATATATATATATATATATATATACTGAGACCAAATATATACTATATGCACATTAGTGGACACTACTATATATTATATTATTATATTACATGTTATTGCTAATATATATTAGTATCCAGGGTTTATAGTATCCAGAGTTTACAGTTATACTTAGTAGAATAAGAAAAATATGTCTCTTCATCTTGTCAGAAGCAGAAGTTGACTCATGAATTTTTAAATGTTGCATAACCAGTACAAAATATTTTCTCAGAAACAAAAAATTATAATGACATTTGTATGTATATAATTATATCTGTGTGTTAAAGATAGATTCACAGATTCACACAGGTGTAGTCCTATTTCCTCAGAGTGCTCATAATTTGAAGACAATCAAGAATGTGAGTGACAATCTCAGTTTTTTACTTTTAGCTCCTATCTAGATTTTTTTTTCTTGGAATACAAATTTATATTCTTTTCTTTGCTGCGATGTTTTTTCATGCTTCTTCTTGGTATCTATGGTTGATATTCTTCTTCAATTAGTGGCAGCATCATCATTGCTGGTTACCCCAGAATCACTGCCCTCTGTTCTCTGGTTGCCACTGTCCCTCTTCCATCCTTTTTCTGATACAGAGCCTGCAGCTAAAGGGATAATGTATCTCTCAGCTAAACATTGTCATTCAATCAGTCTTAGAAATTACTGTCATTAAGAGATTATACTTATGTTGGACTCTAATTACTTTTTTGAAAGAATTAAGAGCATATCCTGGAGCTATGCCAAAGAAATTTGAATGGCATACTACATTCTCAAACAAAAGATAGAGAATATGAACTCCAAATTTTGTGAATACAAGTGTTAGAGTTCCCTGCCTTCCAGATAGGCAATATTACTTTAATATTAAGGCAAAAGAAAAAAGTGAAACTGACAAGCTGCTATTTGTGTTTGTACATGGTTTACGACATGACTGGTGCCCTTTGCTGTTGATGGGTTACAATCTGGACACATACTCTTAAGTCCTGGGTTGCAATTAATTCATCAATTCTTAACTAAAATGTATTTTTTTTGTTTTAAATGCTAAAGAGAATAAAGAAAACTTGAAAGTGAAAAGTGAATGCCCATCTAGTATTTTAATGGGTTAAAAGGTGTGAGAAGTACTAAATGAGTTCAACTAGTATAAATCGCTTATAGGGGAAATTGAATCATCAGAAGTAGCACTTGTAAACTTTAGGAACTGCTTAAAGAAATAAAAAATAAGACTAATAAAAAAAAAAGACTAATATATCTCCATGTCTAAAAGTGGCATATATACTCTTTTTCTGATGTTTTTAACAAAAAGAAAAAGGAAACATGAATACATGTATTGTTAAAGAATAAGCTAAATTTTCCATAATAGATATTGGTAAATGCAAGCTGAGATTACTCCAGAGAAATAGAATTGTAGCTGGGAAATAACAGTATGCAATTTTCTCTAGCCCATTTTCAGTGAAGAAACCCATGAGTTTATATTCAAACTGCTCTGAATAGCTCTCACAGGATTTTCAAGGTAAGGCAAACTGGAGGAGGTTCTGAAATAATCTGCCCAGATGTCATCAAAGCAGTTCTTTTATTTATTTTACATATTTGGCTTTGACTATGTTACTTCTTTGAATGGATAATAGATTCTACAAATTTTGTTTATGTGTATCAGATGAGATGGAATCACAAGTGAAATTGAAGATAAAATAGATTATAAGCCTTACTTCCCCATGATTCTGTCACAGAAAGGAGTAAAACTGGATTAGCATTGTATGTTCTTTTTGTAGTCCTAAGAAACTACGGCATTAACTTTCATTGTGTATTCTATAAGAATCTTTTCTAGCTAAGCAGCCAGTTAAGTCTCAAGGAAAGTCATTGAAGATTAAATTTATGTGCAGACTTACACCATAAAATTGGAGTGATACATAAACATATTCTATCATACTGTTAAATCAACCAATATTGTGAATTAATTGTAATCCCATTGGAAGATTTACAATACAATTCAATATGCCATTAAAACCTCATTTCATTTGCTGCAGAAGAAATGCAGATATGACTTACAACCTAACAACTAATGGGACTTTAAAATACTATTATATATCATTCCAAATGTGAAATGCACAGCATCAGGCCTGATCTCCTATGCAAAAGACTTTTTCAGTGAATATGGGTATAGGCATACTTTCTCTTGTCCTTAGTTTACACAGAAAATCATTATCTTGAACTAATTTATTAAAATATATTATTAAATTATTCTGAACACTTTTTGTATTTTGACTTGCTTCTATGCTCCCTGGGCCTATTGCAAAAACATCACTTGCATTTTCTATTTTTACCGTCAGTAGTTGTTTCTCATGTGAAATGGATGCAATAAGAATGTTCATTATAGTTATATCTAACTAAATGTAATATAGGTCTTTTTATGAAGTTCAAGAGAGAGTTTGCATTGAGATCTAAGTAAGTTACATAACTAAATATTATAAAATAATATGTGTAATAAAAAATCCATGATTTTTGAATGCATATTCTGTTCCAGACTCTGTGATACATGCTTTACAAATATGAACTCATTTAATTCACTCAGCCAGCCTACAGGATAAGGACTATTATCCCCATTTTAGAGAAAATAAAATTGTGTTTTGGAAAGGTTAAATAACTAATCCAACAACAAAAAATTAATAATATATAACCTCCATAAAACACTCATCATTTGCTTTAAAATGGTGTATAATATTGCACTTTTATGGAAAGGAAAAACAGTCTTTGTCTAATTTTCTGATATGTTTTAGATCCTGACAATAGAAGAGACTGTCTACATTGGTGATTTGGTTCAGAAATATGTGTTTACACAGACACAGATTCAAAGACACAAGGTGGTAGGGGGTGGGTCCTGCTAAATTTAGGTGGATAATCGTGGTGTCTAGAATATTCTATGCACCTTATTTCCAAACACTGGATAAGAATAGCCCTTTCTCTCTCTTTAAGAATTTTTAAATGGACAAAATCTTGCATCGGTGTGCAAATAATAGACTATAAGTATCCTAAATGGGAGCATGGCTTAATATATACAAAGGAAAAGACACTGTTTTAAGAAATGCATATTTGGGGTACCTGGGTGGCTCAGTCAGTTAAGTGTCTGCCTTAGGCTCAGGTCATGATTCAGGGTCCTAGGATCGAGTCCTGAATCAGGTTTCCTACTCAGTGGGATCCAACACAATCCAACAATTGTGCTCCTTAGTGTTTATTTATCCACAGGAGTTAAAAATTTATGTCCACACATAAATATGTCCACACTTGTCGCTGTCCCTCTCCTTCAGCCCCTCTCCCCTGCTCAGGCTCTATCTCTGTCTCTCTCATGCTTAAATAAAGAAAATAAAATCTTTTTTAAAAAAGAAAGAAAAATGTATATTATGAAAAAGCAGAGAAAATTTTAGAAAATATTTAAAGCAAGCATGGACTCCAAACTAACATAGAAGATAAGAAGAAATGGACACAGAAAGAGATGAGAAAGGAGAATACAGGGGAAAAAAGGAAAAAAGTTAAAATCCAATATCAAGAAGTAAAATCTTCAGTGTAGCAATAAAAAACAAAAAGTTTCACTAGATATTTAATTCATTGGTGAATAAAGTAGTGTTTAAAAGCTTTATATTGATGCAGAAATAAAGGAGAAATCTATGAGAATTATAAGAGCAATGAAGAAAAGAAACATTCATTGTGTGGATAATGAGCATGTCCAAAAAGAAAACCAGAGAATGCTAAACAGAAGCCACTATTGAAGTCAAAATATTCTGGTCCATAGATCAAAACTCTATCCATGCACAAAGTAAAATCGATCAGAGACTAACATCTAGACCTATCCTGTCTTCTTGTCTTTTGTTTTTGTTTTTTTTTTTAGAGAGATAAGGAAAAAATCCTGCATCCAGGTAGATAAAAGACATATAATAATCTAATTGCTTATATCTGATTAGATGAAATCTAATTGACTTCATCAATGCTAAATTCAAGAAGAAAATATATCTCAATCTAAAGAGAAAAACATTTGTGATCCAAGAATTTTATACACAGTCAAAATGTATTTGTGAAAATAACTAAGATTTAAACTTGAAGTGTATACAGTGGACTATCTCTCATTATAATCGCAATAAATATGTTGAAAATTGTAATAAACTTATGTGCACCAGAGTACAACTGACCGTATTATCAAATTTTACAATTTCAGAAAACTGAAAGCTAAGTTAGAGTTACATTTCCTAAGTTTCAGTACAGTGATTTGTCAATAACTCTTCCTGCTGCTTTTATAAAGATATTTTATAGTGAAGCCCAGTACTTCTTTTCCCATTGTCATAACTTGTGGTATATGAAACTTTGATAGTTAACCTCCTAATTTAACAAACATATGAAAAGTAGTCTTGTCCAAATACCATATGATTTCACTCATATGTAGGTAAATATGAACTCATATTTAGCAGTGTTTTTCTTTTTTCTTTTTTGTAAGGAAAGAGGCAAATCCTAAAGAAATAATTTGATGTATTGGATGAGTTCACGAAAACTTCTCCAAATTGCAGTTCATTCTACTAAGTGAAACCTCCGGGCCTTGAGCCTCAGTGTTTTACCTCTATAAACGCTATTACATCCATTAAAATTTAACGAAAGTTTGAAAGAGTAGGAGAAAGCCACATAGTAGGAGAAAATAGTTGCAAAAAAGACACATTTGATAAGAACAGTTATCCAAAATATACCAAAAACTCTTAAAAATCAATAATAGCAAAAAACAAACAACTCAAATGAAAGAATGGGCAAAAGATCTTAGCAGACACCGGTGAGGTGTCTGCAAGAAGAAATGCAGATTCAAATAATCATATCAAAAGCTGCTCCACATCATATGTCATTAGGAAGTTACAGATCAAAATAATGTGATATAACTACATACCTATTAGAATAGACAAAATACAGAACACTGACAACACCAAATGCTGGCGAGGATGTGGAACAACAGAAACTTTTTTTTATTGCTGATAGAAATGTTTAATGCCCAGTGGCTTAGGAAGATAGCTTGGAAATTTTTATAAAACTGAAAGTATTCTTACCATACAATCCAACAATTGTGCTCCTTAGTGTTTATTTATCCATAGGAGTTGAAAATTTATGTCCACACAAAACATGCACATGGATATTTGTAACAGCTTTATTTATAATCACCAAACTTATAAACAATCAAGATGTCCTTTAGTTGGTGAGTGGATAAGTAAACTGTGGCACATCCAGATAATAGAATATTGTTCATCACTAAAAATAAATGAGCTATCAAGCCATGAAAAGACATCAATAAACCTTAAATGCATATTAATAAGTAAAAGATGTTAATCTGAAAAGCCTACATACTCTACGTTTCTAATTATTTGACATTCTGAAAAAGACATAAATGAAGATCAATAGTTACCAGGGGTAGAGGAGAAGGCAGAATGAATGGGAAGAGCATGGAGTATTTTAGGGCAATGAAACTATTCTTTCTGATACTAAATGGTAGATATCTGTCATTATACATCTGTCAAAACTCTTAAAATGTACTGTACCAAGAGTGCACCCTATTCTAAACTGTGGGCTTTGGGTGATAATGATGTGTCAATGTGTATTCATCCATTGTAACACATATACTGTTTTCATGTTCTCATTGGCAGTCAGCTAAGTTTGAAGAGTTGTTAGATTTCTTAAACATTCTTTACACATACAAAAAACTGAAAGCTAAGTTAGAGTTACATTTCCTAGATTTCAGTACAGTGATTTGTCAGCAACTCTTGCTGCTGCTTTTATAAAGATATTTTATAGTAGAGCCCACTACTTCTTTTCCTGCTGTCTTGGTATGTGGTATTATATGAAACTTTGATGGTTTACTTCCTAATCATAACAAACATATAAGAAATAGTCTTATCCAAATGCCATATATTTCACTCACATGTGAATTTAAGAAACAAAATGAAGGAAGGAAGGAAGGAAGGAAGGGAGGGAGGGAGGGAGGAAGGAAGGAAGGAAGGAAGGGAGGGAGGGAGGGAGGGAGGAAGGAAATTTAAGAAACAAAACAAAGGGAGGAAGGAAAGTAGAAGGGAGGGAGGAAGGAAGAAGAAAAAAGAGACAACAAAAAGCAGACTCTGAATATGGAGAACAAACTGGTGGTTGCCCAAAGGGAGGTGTGGGGGATGGGTGAAATAAGTAAAGGGGATTTAGAGTATACTTATCGTGCTGAGCACCAAGCCATGTATAGAATTGGTGCATCACTGTATTATACACTTGAAACTAGTATAACACTGTAAGTTAATTATAGCAGAATTTAAGAAAAATTAAATATGTAGTCTTATCATACTAGGTGTATATACATATGGAACATCATCAGATGGAACACCAGCTGTGTAGGTCATGCAACATTGTGCAAGGCAAGGTAACTAGAAATGACTATGAATAAAGATGGTGTTATAAAATTCATAAAAACTTTTCCTCATGAATATGCAAGGAATAAAATCTGGGTAGGAAACCTTTATATTCAAAAGGGAATACAGTGCAAATTACTGAATGTATAAAAGTAATAATGATGTGGATGTAATAATTTGAAAATCAAAATAACAAAGCTAATTTTACGTGCTGGGTATTGTACAAAATGTTTTATATAGATTATCTCATTTAACCTTCAAAGATATGTCCTTCATCTTAACATGAGAAAACAAGATTTAGAAAGCTTAGAAAGTCACAGACCTTAATTAAGATGGTTTAGTGTTCACTAGTAAATAGAGACTCAATTTAGATCCAGGCAGTCTAAGGATGCTTTCAGAGTCATAGCAAGACATTGTTATACTTAAGTAATGCTTATGGAGTAATTACTGATGACTCATTTAGTGAAGTTTTATTACTTCACATGTGCTGCCAAAATTTCTACCATTCAAATATATGAGCAAAAAAATTATACACCATTCACATAGACTGAGAACTAGAAAAATACTACATAGAGAAATTTAGAGCTCAATGGGATCTCTGTAGGATCAATTAAATGGTTGCTTTAGATCTGCAGGATAGAGATTCTGTTAGATTCATAGGAACCTGTATTAATACAGGCTCTGCAAGGAAGGCACCTGCCAACTTTTTAATATAAATGTGGTAAGACCTGAAGTCCCTTAGCGAACAAGCTGCTATAGGCTGGTGAGTAAGAGGCAGCCAGACTACCCACCTCTTTATGAACCACATTCTAGCACCATGCAGTAACAATTAGACAGCCACACTGCTGAGAAGAGGACACTGTCAGCAGGAGAGAGAAATTAATGGCATGTGAATATGGCTGAAAAGTGGAAGAACAAATGCTGAAAACAACTGTGAGTCTCTAAGCACAGCCTATCACCATGTGAGAGAACAATTATCTAGGCCAACTCCATTTTACTACCACTTCAGTTTCTGTAGAAATCCATTGTTCCCTTTCCATCACTGCACTGAAACTACTTTACCTCCTCTCCTCTCCATCTCTCGTCTAGGTGTTGGTAACAGCTAGGCTTCCTGGCCCAAGTCTCTGCAGGCTCAGTTTTCCTGCTCTAGAATGTGGCCATAGGTCTCTTTCTATAGGACACATCCAGTTAAATCCAAATGTAGGTGCCATTCATTGCACTCCATGTTTTATTGCAGAGTTTTGTTATCCTTTTTTGTTTTTATAACCTAGATTGATTGATTGTCGAGGTCAATCTTCTACAGAACCCCAAAATAAAAACATGTAAAACAGGAGCTAAGTGGGGGGCCTCTGTGGCTCAGTGGGTTAAAGCCTTTGCCTTCGGCTCAGGTCGTGATCTCAGGGTCCGGGAATGGAGCCCCTGCATCAGGCTCTCTGCTCAGCAGGGCACCTGCCTCCCCCTCTTTCTCTCTGTCTGCCTCTCTGCCTACTTGTGATCTCTCTCTCTCTCTATTTATTTTATAAATAAAATCTTAAAAACAAAACAAAACAAACAAACAAACAAAAAAAAACAACCAGGAGCTAAGGTGTCCCTGGGTGTCTCAGTCTGGTAAGTGCCTTCCATTGGCTCAGGTCAGGATCCCAGAGTCCCAGGATAGAGCCCACATTGGGCTCCCTGCTCAGTGGGGAGTTTGCTTCTCCTTCCGCCCCTCCTATGGCTGATACTCTCTTTCTCACTCTCTCTCTCTCATAAACAAACAAACAGATCAATCAATCAATCAATCAGGAGTTAAAATGGTTGAAGTAAAAGACACAAATTTCTACCTGTTTAACTTCTACGTCTCTTCTATTTCTGCCTCATATTACTGAAATATCAGCAGCCTTAGGGATCCTCCAAAGAATGTTAGAAATACAAGACCATTTGAAAACCAATAGTTTATAATAAAATGTCGACACTTCTTTGTAAGACAGAGTTTCCTTCATTGATCTTGTGTAGCTCATTTCCAATTATCTCCCATCATACTTATGGTCCAAACACTTCTGAAGAACATGGAGCAGCTGACCAGTCCATTTTCTTACCATTCTGGATTTATACATGCTATTTCTACTGCCTAGAATTACTACCACAATACCTTTTCTCTTATTTCCCTAATATCCAGAATTATCACATACCTTCTCTATAAAACCTTTATCTCCCATTAGGCAAATCCATTACTCTTTTCTTTCCCCACTGTACTTTTCACAAAATATAAACAGTGCTTTTGTCTTGCTTTATGGTAATTATTGGCACACATGGTTTTATATTTGTTGTATGTTATGGTCATTTGGTTTGGAGATAGTGCCTTACTCTTCTTTTGACTTAAGTACCTAGTATCGTGCCTGGCATATGAAAGATGATAAATACATGATTATTATGTAATTGAAAATTTGAGGTCCTGCCAGAGATATGGGGTTTGTAAAAAATTATGCAGCTAATTACCAGCAAAGACCATATGGCAATCCAGGTCCCCTGACAAACATTTCAATAACCTTGACAAAACACCCATATAGACTCTAAACCTTCCAAATGAATTTAGGGCCATCCCACCACTCTCCAAGTTCATGTTCCACAATTCACTTTCCTAATGGATTTCTCCTGTAGCTGTATTTCTCCTAAGGCTGTAGTTAGAGTGAAGAAGTAAATGCTTAGCAAGTTGAAAGTGAATTAGTTTGTAATGATGTTGACCAACTAGTCACATCAACAAACTGTACTAGTTCACTGTATATGCACTCTGCTAAGCATTATAGGTGAAACAAAAGAAACTGAAAGTTTATCCTTGTTTCCAAATAGTTTACTTTCTGTTATGGGAGATGAGATGTGTCTCCAATTGCTATATACTACATATATGACAAATAATGTTAGAGTACTACCAACTTATAGTCATAGGAGAGAGAGGTCTTCCAACACTAAGCTTTATTTCTAAGGAGACTTCTTGGCACAACTGGCATTTTAAGTTGGATTAGATAACAGAAGTACCTCAACAAGTGAAAGAAACACAAGAGAGAAGTCAGAGTACCATAGAAGGATCCTTGGATACTGACTAGGCTAGAAAGATCTTGAGAACAGACATGTACACACCCACATATGTGGGAGACATGACACCTGACTCAGTGCCTAGAGCACAGACTACCAATAATGATTTATTGAATGATAAATCAAAAGAAGTCTATAAAACATACAGAAAACTAAGAGAGTCTAAACAGATCAATAAATTCTGGAAACAGAAAATGATAACCATCCAGGGCATGGAGCAGATGTTCAGAGGGCCAACAACAGGAAGCAGAATGTGAAAAGAGCTAACATGGGTCCTCAGCAAACACCTGGAACAGGTGATAAAAATCAATGGTGAAGTGGTATGTGGAAAGACTAGCTCTGTCTAAAGGACCAAAAAAATGAATCCATCAGGCAAAATGTGTTTAGCAAGAACTACAGACTATTTAGGTATTATAAACTGGAAAGTAAGTTAGGCTAAATTGGCAAATAGTGTACATAATTCCATTTAAAAAAATAATCTAAATGCCTATTAAAAAAATCTCTTTCCGATAGCATACATTCTTTTCTTTTCTTTTATTAGTGGCAAAACAATTTTCCCCACTAAGGAATCCTCTGCTATACTCATTTCTTTCAAGTATTTTCATTTGAGTATGGTTGACACACAATTGTACATTAGTTTCATAATGATTTCATTACACTTGATCTTAGCCAAAAGGCCAAGAAGCGATAATAATGATTTCATTATATTGTAGTGATTCAACTTCTCTGTTATGCTATGTGCACCTCAAAGTGTAGCTGTACCCACTTTTAATGACATATTTGATCTTCTGTATTATTCCAAGAGTAAGTTCTTATAGCATAGATGATCTGGAGATCATGCCTTGTAGTTGAGGTACTCACTGCATCAAATATACGCCTTACCACTTTACCAATCTTTTCATGACTTATTCCTTAATCAGACCCTAAAATCCCACAATGGGGAATAAAAAATTGCTCATCATGATTTGGTTTTAGAGGTAGGAAAGTTCTGAATTTGAACTTCTTTACAATGGACCATTTCTGACACTTCTCTAATGTTTGTTGAGATGTGATTAACTTTGATTGGTTCAGTAGTGCTGATTTAAATGCACCAATTTTTTGCTTCACTGATTTTCAATCAATTGATATTCATACTCCCATTTATTAGTTATAATGAATCAGAAATGCCTAATTTTCTTTCCAATGAGCAAAAGAATTTTCCCCACATTTGATTTCGTGGGAAAAGTGATTATTTTTTCTCTATTTCCTTTCCTATTTCTGACGAAAATTTCTGTCATTTGAGAAATATTGTAAGTGAGGGAAGTAGTGCATTCGACAAAATTGCAACAAGTACTACTGTGCTGTATATGGAAATTTATACTGTATTTGTGAAATGACTCATTCTGAAATAATTTAATTTTTTCCCACTTTCAAAGGATTCTGTTGCCATGCACCTTATATCTTGTTTTATGTGCACAAGTAGGCGCTCTCCTCCCTCCACAAACACACACAACATACCCCACATTTAATAAACATCCAAGGTGGTCTCATTTGGAGAATCATTGCTACTTGCAAAAGAGGCACAAGAGAAATCTACTTCTACAATAGGTCAACGAATTGACCTATTGTAGCTAAAAGGAACTTTTTAAAAGTCCCAGGATTACAACTTAAATTGAAACAGTAGGAAGTATTACAGAAAATACAGTTTTCTGGGTTTCTTTTTATATTTTGCCCACAGCGAAGAAGGGAACCGAACAATGTTGACTCTAGAAATATTTTATAAAGAGAAGATTTTGTTTTAATTACAGAGCAGCTTGTGGTATTACTATCATTAAGAATTTTAAGCAAAAATTGTATGACAGAGGGTCAGGTTAACACTACATATTTTAAAAATGTGAAGACAAAACAAAATCTAAGTTTTGTAGAATATTATGACAGAAAAGAGATGTCGTACATAAACATGTATTACCTACTATACCAGCCAATTTCTCAGTTTTTAATCTCCTATCACCACCCTCTTATTCATTCAGTAAGTAGATTCCAGGGAAGGAAAAGCAGGAAAAATAAACAGTGAGCAAGTTTTTTGAGGAGGAGATTGTAGATTATACTATAATGGGGAAGACATGTAATTGTGTGAACATAGTGATATTCAGCCCATAAGCTTAGGGTGCAATAATAATAATAATGGTTAATAATAGTTATAATAATAATGATGATGTTAACTTTTATCAATTTTTTATTATACAGCTTACTTTCTACCTTACGCCCTCATTCTACAAGGAAACAGAAAGAAAATCTCAGCCAATTCTGTTAATTTTGGTTGATTCAGAATAATCTCCTATTATGGTTTTCCCTTGTTATTTCCTAGGATTGTATTTAAATTAGTGGTGAAAGAATGAGAAATTTACACAGTGCCATGGTGTCATGTGAAGGATCTTTCATTATTATCTCTCCACATTATCATCCAGTGAGATATCAGTCATAACGGATATCAGACAATTGATTGGTGGAGGCAGATTGTTAATGCATTCTCTTCGACCCTACCACAAGGTGTCTTAGGCCCCATGGCTCTTTGATCAGATCTTTTCATTCTCACTTGCTGCAGTATGCTGCTACTCCTGTGACTGCTCTACAGTGGTAGGAGACTCCATGAACCTACCTGATGAACCTGACCAAACACCACATTTAACTATGTGTTGACCATAACTCTGCTATGAGGCTGGTTGCCTTGTCAGTTCTACCCAGGGATACAAAGTGCAAGCCTTTTGTTGTCAAGCTCTTATTCTCTCTGGAGTTCCATTACCCCAAACCTACCCATTGAAGGAACCTCCTATTAAGGACAGTGAATCTTCTAAGATCTTGCTTCTCCACCAATTAACATTTTTAGCCCAGAGATAATAACCTTTGTCTTTTTAGATAATAAGAAGCAGTCTCTTAAATCAGTTGTCATGGTTCTAGATTTTATGGTCTTTGATCCTGACAGCCTTAGATTTTGATACTCAACACCAAGATTTTTAATACTCCACATATTTTTAATCAAACCCTTCTTTGTTTCTTTCAACATTCCCTACATCAAGAACACAGATGTCATAGTCCAGTTTGATGGAGAAAAGTCATGGGATCAAAATGAATTACCAGAGCAAAACAAATTAATATATCAAAATATCATTATGCCACATAAGTAACTATAGAATATGTAAGTATTATAATAGAGAATGCTCTAGTAACATAAAAAAGAACACTAGTCAAATATCAATATTATAGGTTACAAAAATAGTATTAGATTTAGTACTTTCTTTCTGATCTCCCTTCCACCTAGAATTTCTTTCATAAGAAATGTCTATGTCTACGGATTTTAGTTCATGTGAAAATATGTATATCTATTATATCTCATTTAGGTTTTCATCTTTATCTTGTTCTAAATGCAAACGCAAAGTTTTGTTTTGTTTTTGTTTTGTTTTGTCAGAGATAGGTTATCATAATTCACTTAAAAGCTGAAAATAATCATGTAGTTCCCCAAATCACAATTCTTAATCCTAAGGAAGTACAATAACATCAGAGCAAATGTCCTATACATACAGAAATGTTGGATGGGGTAAGAATCTTATTTATATAGAAGAATATAGGAGAAGAAGCTTTCCCACCTCTACTAAAAAAAAAAAAAAAGAGAGAGAGAAGAGAGAGAAATCGTTGATTGCTTCTCAGAGACAGAATGGAAAGGATCCTGAATTTTTATTCTAATCTTTTGGAAGTAAATAAATCTTTAAGGGCCAGATAATCACAATGTGTTCAATTTTGCAACTCAGAAATGTCTCATAGGTCTCATTCCACCCTTGACATGTAAACACATATCTCCAGAGTCAATAATTCTCTTTTGAGTTCTTACTATCTATACCATTGTAAATTACTTACCGGACTGGCTTTTAGTCCAGGATCCAAAGTTTCAGTAAAATTTCAGTTAAAAAAATATATATGATTGGATCTAAAGACATTTTTTTCTACCCCATACATCTGAGATATAAATACATAGAGGATACAGGTATTGTACTTGGTATTCAGAGTATATAAACCTTCAACTTCCGTAAATCTCAACTACAATGAACAAATATTTAGGAATCTATAAACAATATCCCATATATTTGTCCAGTAGTCACTGGGCTAGTCTTAGAATATCAATATCAATATCAATATCAGTTGAACATTGAGAATAAGAGGGCTCCAGAAAAGCAGAGATCATTTCTTTTTGTAGATCTCAGAATTGACTATTGCAAAACTATTATTATTTTATTTCTTACTATACCTCACACAAGCTCATATATAACTATCATAAATGAAATACACCACATTTGCTAAAAAATTGAGTAAAACGTCACACTTGGAATAAAGCTAGATATCTAATTCTTACCTCAGTGGTACTGGAAATATTTTGATGGTTAACAGTTACTGTTAAAACAAATTTTTATGATATTTTATAATAGTTTCCCTTTTCTAATACAACAAAAGGAGACTCTCATTTTTCTTTTTTAGCCTCTGTTCAGTTATCTGTTTCAAGACCATTTATTTTTTTTAAGATTTTATTTATTTATTTGAGATAGAGCAAGAGGTAGCGAGAGAGAGAGCAAGAGAGAGAGAGGGGAAGAGAGCACAATCAGGGTGGAGGGGCAGAGGAAGTGGGAGAAACAGTTTCTCTACTGAACAGGGAGCCTGACAGAGGGTTCGATCCTAGGACCCTGGGATCATGACCTGAGCAGAAGGCAGATACTTAAACAACTGAGCCACCCAGGCACTCCTCAAGACCATTTAAAGACAAAATTGTTAAAAGAAGCAAAATTTATCTTTGAAGAATTTTTAAAAATATTTTAATCCTTTAATTTAGAAGATATTTGTCAATGTGAAGTTGATTAAAAAATGAAAAATTAATTAAATTAAAATGAGATTTTTTATTGCTTATTAAATTAACTTTCAACTCAAAGAACTTTTTAGTCTTAAACTCTCTAAACTTTGAAATCAATATTTCTTTATCTTTGAATAGAAACACAGTGACATAAAAAAGACCAAACTATAAGCACCATTTATGAGACTATACACTAATTGAGACTGTAGTCAAATTGTTTAAATAAGGTCTAAACATTAGGGATATTAAGATATTAAGTGTTCATTTTAATGCTGCCTTAAGAAAATTGTAATAAGTTTGGATTTGCATTTTCTTATTTTTAGTAGGTAGTTAGTATTACCTCACCTACTATAGTCACCAGACTACTGTATAAATGAATATAAGCAGCATTCAAAAGCTAAGGAATCCTGTGAATACAAATGAAGAAAATCCATTATATTAATAAACGCTGAATATTTCTAAATCTCTTAAGACATTTTCACCATAACAATATGATGGTTCTTTGTGTTGCTAAATGTGAAGGTGTTTATTTGTAGTCTATGTGACTGCATTGCTTTTGCATTTGCTTTTAAAGTGTTCATAAAATATGAGTATAATAGAATATACATAAAATGATCTTCATTTTTTTGAAGTGAATTTGAGAATTCTGCTGAATTTTTGATCACAGGTGCATCAAATAGTTTTGTGTAAAGATACCTACTTATGTTAATTTACTCAATCAAAAATACATAAAGACAATCTAATGTAGCAGGATGCACAAAGAATGAAACTAAATCCCATTTTCCCTAGAATTTGTTTATTTGAACATCCTATTTTTAATCTGCATAATTTTTATCTAGGAAACCCAAATTTCCATGACCATAATGGAACATACAAAAGGCAGAGATTTATAGTTGTGTCTAAGACCCTAATTTTGATTTTCACAAGAGATATGTGATTTTCACACACATATGTTATCTTCTATAAAGGAAAGTGATGAAGCAATCATCCACCAACACTAGAACAAATGGGTTCACATGATTTTGCTAGTTGTGGGCAGTAACTAGATAAGCACAACTGGTAGGTGTAGTTATAGCTGGCTAAAACAGAGGGTTAGGAAGACAAAGACTCTTTCCTGGATAATGTGACATTTGAGAACTGGACCTTGCAAGAAGCATGGGTGATTGGAGGTAAAAGAAATACAAATAGAAAATGCAGGAGGACAAGAAACTGCAGGGTCTATTTATTGAATAATGAGTAGTGTTTTGTGCGAATGGTGATAAAATACACCACCCCCAAATAAGCCACTTTGATAAATTTATTATTTTGACCTTAAGCGCTTGAAAAACAGCAAATACAGGGAGAGACTTTCCCTGAACTCTCCTTATCTGTGCTAAGATAGATCCCCAAAAAGGAACTCAGTTGTCATAAATTCACTCTATGAGTTTCATCAATAAGGGAAGGTTGAATCTTGTCATAGGAGAAGAGACTGAAAGTGACACCACACCCAGACAGACTTTGTCACAAACCATCATGTCCCCCATTATTTTTCTAGGGCCTACTTATCTTTCCTAAAAATCATTTACTCTCCCATAAGAAACCTACACCCCACACCCACACCCCTTTCTCTATTAAGACGATATCTAAGTCTGAATTCTAAGCCACTTCAGGAAGTTACTAATTTTTTTCTGGTTATCTCTCATGTATACATAAGTTACATGTTAATAGTTTTTTTTTTTCTTGTTAATCTGTTATTACTGGTGTCCCAGCCAAGAACATAAAGGAGAGAATGAAAAATATTTTTCCTCCCCTATAGGTAGAAAACAGGAGAGGTGTGGTGACGTGAGTAGGGAAACTGAATCATGAAGTGTAGTCAGATCACAAAAAAAAAACCTTACATATCAGGGAAAGAGTTTGGACTCTATCCCACAGAAAATGAAGAGTCAATGACAGTTTTTAATCATAAAAGCAGCATAGGTAAAGCTACCCAGGAATCAAGAACACTAATCTGTCAACACAGTATGAGTAGAGATCAGAAATAGTTGAGAAGATACTGCAGTCATACAGGGGGTTGTAAACTAAGGCATAATCCATGGAATGCTATTGGGCAGATGAATATGAGGTATAAGGTCATTAAATCTAAAGGACCTGGGGACTAGATGGAGGAAGTGAAGGAGGAGCCAAAGGCAAATGTCAGTGGTAAATGATGTCAATGACTGAGAGAGTAGGATGATGGCAACTAAAGGATAGTCATTCCAGTGTGTTATAAAAGCTGCAATGGCTTCCAAGAGATCATATTTTACATTTTTATTAATCCACTCCGTTCTTCCATTCTATTTTCATTTACATTACAAATGAGGGAGCAAAATAGTATAGTGGCTAAATAATAGGAATTGGGGTCAGACCAAAATGGTTTGAGTGTCATCGATGCCACTTTGCGATGTGTGATTGAACAAATTACTTAACATCTCTAAACTTTGGTTTTCTCTATTAAAACAAAATACACACCTAATTATTATGAGAATTAAAAGTGACAGTATGCACAAGATAGCTGTTAGGATAAATTCAAGTTTAAATCTGTAGGTAATGTGGTGATAAGAATAGAGATGATAATTGAGAATGTGATAGTCTGCACTGAGAATACAAATGTGACCAGGAGAGATGTGGCTGCTGCCCTCATAGGGCTCACAGAAGGAGTATAAACCAATATGTAGACTTTTATCATACACAATGAGAGGTCCGATACCAAGTAGCTCCTGTAATATTCCTATCAATTTTCCTTTCATTTCTTACATCTTCAATATATATTTTCATTACCAGTATTTTCTGTAAGCTATTAACTGTAGCTTATAAATATATCCAGGTCTCCCTGTACTATAAAGACAGACATGTGCAAAATTTAGCCTCAACTTTGATATAGTATTAAGCTCTTATCCTCTCTCCTTCTCTTCTTCACCAAATATTTTCAAGAATAGAAAGTGAAATTATCCATTTTTATATTCATCTCTTATTTATATGGAAATTTTATAATTATATGTCTATGATCTAAAAATAAGGGATAAAGTGACAGATACAGGTAGATAGCCCAAGATTTTAAAACTAAACTTCTTGATCTTTATAGATCTGGTAGGCATAGATAGGTAAGATGTAGAGTACTGAATAATAATAATAATAATAATAATAATTACAATATTTATTTATTTTATTTATTTTTTAATTTAGTTTCATTTTTTCAGTGTTCCAAGATTCACTGTTCATGGACCACACCGAGTACTCCATGCAATACGTAGCCTCCGTAATACCTACCAGTAGGCTCACCCATCCCCCCATCCCTCTCCCTTCCAAAACCCTCAGTTTGTTTCTCAGAGTCCACAGTCTCTCATGGTTCATCTCCCCCTCTGATTTCCACCAATTCACTTTTCCTTTCCTTCTCCTAATGTCCTCCATGTTATTCCTTATGCTCCACAAGTAAGTGAAACCATATGATAATTGATTTTCTCTGCTTGACTTATTTAACTCAGCATCATCTCCTCCAGACCTGTCCATGTTGATACAAAGTTCGATATTCATCCTTTCTGATGGAGGTGTAATATTCCATTGTATACATGAACCATATCTTCTTTATCCATTCATCTGTTAAAGGGCATCTTGGCTCTTTATACAGTTTGGCGATTGTGGCCATTGCTGCTATGAATATTGGGGTATATATGGCCCTTCCTTTCACTACATTTGTATCTTTGGGGAAAATACCAGTAGTGCAATTGGAGGGTCATAGGGTAGCTCTATTTTTTTTTTTTAATATTTATTTGACAGAGAGACACAGTAAGAGAGGGAACATGAGCAAGGGTAGAGGGAGAGAGAGCAGCAGGCTTCCTGCTGAGCAGGGAGCCTCATTCGATCCCAGGACCCTGGGATCATGACCTGAGCAGAAGGCAGATGCTTAATGACTGAGCCACCCAGGTGCCCCATGGATAGCTCTATTTTTAATTTCTTAAGGAATATCCACACTGTTTTTCAAAGTTGCTGCACCAACTCACATTCCCACCAACAGTGTAAGAGTGTTCCCCTTTCTCCACATCCCCTCCAACACTTGTTCTTTCATATCTTGTTAATTTGGGCCATTCTGACTGGTGTAAGGTGGTATCTCAATGTGGTCTTGATTTGAATTTTCCTGATGGCTAATGATGATGAACATCCTAGAGGAGAACATAGGCAGTAACTTCTTTGACATCTGCCACAGCAAATTCTTTCAAGATATGTCTACACAGCAAAGGAAACAGTCAATAAAACAAAGAGGCAACTCACAGAATGGCAGAAGATATTTACAAATTACATTATAGACAAAGGGCTGATATCCAAGATCCATAAAGAACTCCTCAAACTCAGCACCCAAAAAACAGATAATCACATCAAAAAATGGGCAGAAGACATGAACAGACACTTCTCGATAGAAGATATGCAAATGGTTAATAGACACATAATTACAGAATTTACTAAGAAAATTTTTATACTTATGTATATAGTATATGAATATCTAAAATAAAACTTATGGAAATTGAGTAGTTTATGAAAGCACAATTTCATGGCAATATCCTTCACATCTTTCTCAAGTTTTGCTTGGTTAAAGATAAATGATAAATGATGTCATAGAAAATTTGAAAGTATAAACGTATTTCTATTACTTGATTTATTTCAGAGTTTTTGTAGGAAAAAACAGAAAATCCAAATTTTTTCTAAGTATTTATGTATTATGTACAAAGTTTAAATATAAATAATTATTTTTAAAATAGCAATCCTGGTAACCCAGATTCCAGAAGAAATAAATGAATAATTTTTTTTTAATTTTCTAAATTCTTAAAGTTAGTTCCTAAAGAGAGATGAACAGCATAGAAGGATCTTTTAAGTTTTAGTGATTGGAAAAAACCTTTATAATTTTTATAATATGATTTCATTTACATATGGAATCTAATAAACAAATGAATAACAAACAAAAAGCAGAATCAGACCTGTAAAGATGGAGAACAAACTGATTATTATAGGAGGATAGGTGGAGAGAGCAAAATGGGTGAAGGGGAGTGGGTGACATAGGCTTCCAATTATGGAATAAGTCACAGGAATAAAATACACAGCATAGGGAATATAGTCAACGGTGCTGTGATAGCATTGTAGGATGGCAGACAGTCGCTACACTTGCGGTGAGCATGGCATAACATATGGAGGTGTCGAATCACTATGTTATGCACCTGAAAATAATGTAACATTGTGTGTCATCAAGTATACTCATATAAAAATAAATAAACCAATAAATTTTTGAATGCTTTCACTCAAGTTTCAGAGCTAGAAATAAAAACCACTCCAAGGACATGATACAGAAAGGATTTAGTACTAGGAACTAGGTGCTTACAAAATTATTTCTAAATGATGATAGATTCAATGTCCATAAACCCCACAGCATTTTTTAGTTTTACCATCCCAGTGCAGTATCTGCTGCAGACACTAGAAAGGCAGTGCTCCTTATTGCCTCTGTCACTGCTGCCATCACAACTGCCACTAGAACACAGAGCACTAGAACACAGAGTCTAGTGCTGCAAATATCTATGATTTTCAGGATCACTTCTTGACTGACACAGCTGCAGAAAAGGACCTTCATCTCTCTGAATTCCAAATTTCACATACTATATCTTAGCTCGAAATGCTTACTGCAAAGAGTCTCACAAATGCAATTTTTAGCTTTCCAACTACTGCCAATGAAGACAGGGTGAAATGGAGTCTGAACAAGTCCATTCAAGCCTCTGCCACAAGCAGAACACGAAGCTCCATACACTATCTGATTTCAAAATCCCAGGAAAAAAGAGAGGAAAGAAAATATATCAAAGTTTAACCATTAATTGTATCCAGATATTGAAATATAGGATGATTTTAATTTCCTCCTTTGAATATTTATTGTTAAATTCACTAAAATAAGAATGTGGCACTTGTTTTAATTTTTTAAATTTGTATATATTTGTGGCTTTGTAGTGAAGAATTTGGTCTTGTCCATAGAGAGGACTGGCAGGTGTCCCTGATTCCTAGAGTTAACTTCAAAACCTTTGGAGTTTCCAAAGTGATAGAATCATTTTTCTTTTTCATGATAAACCCCTGGAACCACATATGAAAATCTGATACTTTATGCTACAAGAGGGTGAGGGAGGGCCTCTTGGTTCACAGGATATCATATGGACTCCTACAGCGGGGAAGAGTGGGGACTGACCATGTGGAAAAATTAACCAATCAATCATGCCTACTTAATGAAGCCCCAGTAGGAACTCCAGACTCCAAAGCTCGAGTGAACTTTCTGGGTTGACAATATTCCATGCATGCTATCATACATCAACAATGGTAGAGTAATGTGTCCCGAGGACAACAAAAGCTTTGTGTCTGAACTCTCCCAGACTCTACCCTATGTGTCTCTTCCTTTGGCTTTTAATATATCTCTTCGTGTAACAAACCATAACCATGGGTATAACAGCTTTTTGTGTGTTCTGTATGTCCTAGTGAATTACTGAAACTGAAGGAGGTTTAGGGAACTTGAATTTGCACTTCATGACAAAAATTAGGGCAGTCTTGCAGAGGACTCTGTCTCTAGGTCATGCACTCGGGCTAACTCCAGATAGTACCGGTCATAATTCTTTATGGAAATTATAGAAATGGAGTCTGGCTAATATAAGCAAAATGTCTTATTGGAAATACATCTGGTAGCTCACAGAATCTATAAGGAAGCTGAGAAAAGACCTTGAAAATAGAAAAAGGAATTGAGGTCCAAAAGAAGTCTTTTCTGGTCACTCCATATAAAAAAAATCCCCTGTCCCTCTTCTTGGCATAATTCTGAATTATATCTGTCAACTGTGTCTATTCTACTATTTAGTATATGTATTTTCTTTTTTCAAAGTGTAAGTTGAAAAGAAATAGTCACAAACTCTTCCTCTCTCTGTTTCTATTACTCTTGAGTATGCCCCTCACTTACAAACACAAATCTTGGCTGTGTGACTTTCTTTGGGGAATGAAAAAATAAAAATGGTGACATGAACAGAGATTTAAAAAGTACTTGTCCACTTTGAAACTTGAGCCTACACAAACCTGCAAAAGGAAGGGAAACCTCATAAAGTGTTCTAGTTAACTGCATGCTAATTTCCAGAAATATGAGTGAGGTCATCCAAGGCTTTTGACCATTAACGAACATACCAGTTGACCTCAGACACTTGAGATAACTGAGCAGAAATAAGTCTAGATTAAACAAAGACACAAACAACTGATCCAGACAATCCTAAAATAGGAAAAATGAGCATGGTTATAAGCTACTAAGCTTTGAGGTAGATTGTCTTATAGGAATAGATAACTAATATAAAAAGTGGTGCCAATCAAGGGTTAAATTGTTTTTCTCTTTGCCTATAGTGTGAATGTTGAGAGATTGGGCTAAAACTTCATAGCGGAGAAGCACTCTAGTCTCAGTTCCAATTGTTCTAACCAGGGGGAATCAAAAATTCAAAATTTCTGTTGACATACTAATTTTGAAATTCTGGTATCTTTTTCTCTATTTTATTTTGTCTTTTTTTATTCTTTTAAAAAACCATGTCCATTTACCTGACCTAATTATGAAATATTGTAGTATATTTTCAAATACTTCACAAAAATAAGTTTTTCTCTTTTTTATTTAAAATAATTATTTCTGGGCTCTTTTTCTCTTTACCCTATGAAAGGATAAAATAATGAGTATACAATATTACATTTAAAAAGCATTTTTACAAAAGTTATGCTATACAAAAAATTAACGTTTTTTCTTTCTCAACTACATGTTGCTTTTAATTTATTATGTGTTGATTGAAAAAAACACGATTTAATAATAAATGTGAGTTTGTATATTTGGTGCTTTACCCATAGGTCTGATCATTTGTCAATACCACCACACAAAATAAAACTAATTCATATTGTATTAGTTGAGTTCTCTAGAGAAACAGGATATATAATTATAGAGATAGAGATGGATATAAATATAGCTGGATATATATATATATATAGAGAGAGAGAGAGAGAAATAGAGAGAGAGAGAGAGAGAGAAGGAGAGTGATTGATTACAAGGAATTGACTCACATGATTATGGAGGCTTATACATCCCAAGATCTGCAGGGTGAATTGGTAAACTAGAGACTTTAAAGAGCCAATGCATAGTTCTAGTCCAAGTCCAAAGACCTAAGAACTAGAACTGATGGTGCAATCCCAGTACAAAGGAAGAGCAGCAACCTCATGACCCAAGAATAACCAATGTTTCCATCTGAGTGAAAAGGCAGAAAAAATCCAGTGTCCAGTTCCAAGGCAGTTGGGTGGAAGTATTAGTCTTTTTATTCTATTCAGGCCTACAGATGATTGGATAAGATCTACCCACATTAGGAAGAGCAATATGCTTTACTCATATAAATAAATTCAAACGTTAATCTCATCTCAAAATACCCTCATGGGAATATAATAATATTTAATATTTGAGTAAATATTTGGCCATTCTATGGCCCAGTGAAAATGACACATAAAATCAACCATCACAAATTTGTAAATTATGTGTAGATAAATAGATATAAAAACTTACAATTATGCTTAAACTTTTGATACTATTCTGTTTCTCCCATTTTATGCTGAATCTTTGAAGTCTGAAACATGCTTCTCTAAGTCTCTTAGTTCATCTTCCCCTATTTTAATTTATTTTATTCCTAGCCATGACTCTTCATCACGGAAATGATCCGTGATGATGAAGGTGAAGGTGATGATGAAGATGATAAAGGTCCATCAAAGACATCTTTGATATAACTAAAGACTTAGTTTGGGATCTAAGATAATAACTGGGATACTTATGTGGGTGGAATTTCCTAGAAATTCTGGACAAATAGTTTTACTTGAATAGTGAAAAATAAAGGAGAAATAGGCAATTCCAGATACTTTTATACAGCAACATAAGCCAAGAAAAAATACAATGTAGAATTCCTTCTTACTGGAATTTTATTTATCCTTGTCCATCAATTACTGCATAGACACTGGATGACAAAATTGAGCAATATTTGATTTTAAAAGACATTTGAATATGGGAGACCTAGACGTAAATGTCACAGAAATTGGACATTGGATCAAATATTGTATGTAATGGCACCATCTAAAGGCACAAATCAAATCTGCATAACCTACTGAGTTTTGTCCTCTCAACAGAAAGAAAAACATTTCTTTGCCATTGAAAAAATGAAACTTCACAAATTATAATAGTTGCTGGAAAATATGATCATCAAATTTTACATGTCTATAAGTTACTTCTCTGCCTTATCTCAAGGGAAAGAGATTATTTCTCCATAGAAGTGTACACATGCGTGCATGCCCACACACATGCACACACAAGAATATAATTCATGTTTTGTCCTTTGCTTTTTCTACTTACAAATATACTGAATATACTCTCCAATTTAATAAGTAGAATTGTACATTGTTTTTTAAAAGATACATAATCTATGAATGATGAATATTAAGATTATTGTCAATGGTGTGGTCTTCTAAGAAGAGCAGTGATGTTATCAAATTTGATTTTTACAGTGGTGCCTCTAGTAAGGATGTGGAAAATCTATTTGGGTGAGGAGATATGGTGGGAGAAGGGCCTTTATGGTTGCTGTGAGAATGTATTAGATAACTGAAGATAAGGTGTGGGAGTCATGTAAGGACCGAGAAAATAGAGAAGAGACACTGGGTTTAAGAGACATATCATAGGCAAAATTTATTGTACTTGAACCTATTGGTTCAAAATGAAGATGAGTGGTAAAGGGTTATATATCAGGCTTGCATTGCTCAAACCCTGCACATTCAAAAGAAGGCATGTCTTCAGGATGAGCCTTTGACTTCTGGAGTGATAACCTCTGAGCCTTTGAAATATTCTGCCTGAAAAGAGTGGGTTTTTTATGCCTGAGGCCTTATGTTTTTGTGTGGTTGGGCACTGTAGGAGATGTTGGAATCTGAGTACCTACATACCTACGTGACAGACCCCCAATAACAACCCTGGATACCGTGGCTTTGACGAACTTTCATGATTAGCAATACTTTGCATAATGTTTTTATACATATTGGGAAGAATGAAGTGTGTCTTACTCCCCTTCACTGAGAGAGAAACACTGGAATTTTGCATCTAATTTCTCCTGCACTTTACCCAATTGCATTTTCCCTTTGCTGATTTTTAAAAATATTTTATTTATTTAAGAGAGATAAAGAGAGAGAACAGAGAGAGTAAAGCAGGGGGAATGGCAGAAGGAAAGGGAGAAGCAGACCCCCTGCTGAGCAGGAAGTCCAAGGTAGGGCTCTCAATCTCAGGACCCTGGGATCATGACCTTTGCTGATTTTATATCATTTTATTATAATAAACCATAACCATGAGATAATAACTTTTCTGAATCCTCTGTGTTCTTCTGGCAAATAATGGAGCCTGTGGGTTGTCTTGGGACCCTGACACAGAGGCTGGCAGAGAGTTTCAAATCATTCCTCCTGAGAAACCAACAGAAATGGGTGCCATTGAATAAATAGGAATTATAGGAGAAATAACAAATGTGTATTTGTGAAAAACAAGTTAACATTTTCTGAGTCAGACAGTAATAATAAATTGTTAAAGTAGAAGAAGGAGAAGAACCAAAGTACTCAAAAGAAAATGGATAATATTTTTAAAATTTAGTTACATATGGTAATATACAACATGTAATCACATATCATATCAAGATATAGAATATTTCCACTCCATAAACTTTCCCAAGGCCACTCTCTAGTCACTATCAATACCAATGGTAGCCATAGTTTTGACTTCTGAAGAACCACAGGTTAGTTTACCCTTGAATTTCATATGAATAAATCATATTCTATATAGAATCATCTATGGCCACCTTCTTTTATTCAACATCATGAGATTCATCTATATGTTAGTGTATATGGATAATTTATTCCTCTATTGCCGAGTGTTATTCCATTGTAAGAATGAATGACAAACAGTCGTATGTTATGATGAATGGTGGCATCCCAATGATATCTGTGTCCTAATGCCCAGAACCCATGACAATGTTACCTTACATTCAAAAGGGACTTTGCAAATATCTTCTCCCATTCTATTGGTTGCCTCTTTGTTTTGTTGACTGACACTACAGACAAAGGGCTGATATCCAAGATCTATAAAAAACTTCTCAAACGCAACCCCAAAAAAACACATAATCAAGTAAAAAAATGGGCAGAAGACATGAACAGATACTTCTCCAAAGAAGACATGCAAATAACTAACAGACAATGAAAAAGTGTTCATCAGCAGCATCCATCAGGGAAATTCAAATCAAAACCACATTGAGATACCACCTTATACCAGTTAGAATGGCAAAAATTGACAAGGCAAAAACAACAAATGTTGGAAAAGTGGGGAAAGGGGAACTCTCTTACACTGTTGGTGGGAATGCAAGTTGGTGTAGCCACTTTGGAAAAACGTATGGAGGTTCTTCAAAAAATTAAAACTAGAGCTACCCTATGATGCAGCAATTGCACTACTGGGTATTTACCTCAAAGATACAGATGTAGTGAAAAGAAGGGCCATATGCACCCCAACGTTCATAGCAGTAATGTCCACAATAGCCAAACTCTGGAAAGAGCCGAGATGACCTTCAACAGAGAAATGGGTAAAGAAGATGTTGTCCATATATACAATGAAATATTACTCAACCATTAGAAAGGATGAATACCCTGTTTTTCCATTAACATAGATGGGACTGGAGGAGATTATGCTGAGTGAAGTAAGTCAAGCAGAGAAAGTTAATTATCATATGGTTTCACTTACTTGTAGAACATAAAGAATAGCGTGTAGGACATTAGGAGAAGAAAGGGAAAAATGAAGGGGGGGAATTGGGGTGGGTGACAAACCACGAAATACTGTGGACTCTAGGAAACAAACTGAGGGTTTTTAGAGAGGAGGGTGGTGGGGAGATGGGTTGACCTGGTGATGGGTATTAAGGAGGGCATGGACTGCGTGGAGCACTGGGCGTTATATGCAAACAATGAATCATGAAACACTACATCGAAAATCAATGTACTATAGGGTGACTAACATAACATAATAATAAAAAAGGACTTTGCAGATAGGATTAAGTTAAAGATCTCGAGATGGGGATTATTCCAGATTATCCTGGTGGATCTGATGTAATCTCAAAGATCCCTATAAGACGGAAGCTGAAGGTGAAAATAAGGGAGAAGTTGCTGTGGTGATGGAAGCAAAGATTGAAGTGACACAGTCGAGATATGAGGAATGTCACAGACTCTAGAAACTGGAAGAGACAAGAAACAGCTTCTTTTCTGGAGCCCAGAAAAGAACCAGCCCTACTGACACCTTGATTTTAGCCCCAAAGATTTGTTTTGAAGTTCTGACCTCTAGAATTATATTGTGTTGTTTTGAGTCACTAAGTTTATGCTAATTTGTTGTAGAAGCAACATAATACTGATACAAATTATTTACCCATTCTTCTGTTGATGGATATTAAGGCTATTTCAAGTTCAGTGCAATTGCGAATAACATTGCTATGAACATTTTGCACAACGCATTTGGTGGAAAAATTCACTTATCTTATGGAGGGTGGACTAAGATTAAAATTTCTGGGTCATAAAATAGTGGTATGATTATGCTAAAGGAAACTGGTAATCTTCCCGTATCATTTTATACTCACCATTTCCTCCATATCTGCACAAATATTTCATATTTTTAGTTTTTAAAAAATTTTACAAATTTTGCTTTATCTTTTTGGAGTTTTAGTTTTCATTTGACCTTGGATTTGGGCAAGGTTTGACCTTGGCTGTTGATGTTTTCTCCACATCCTGCCCCACACTTTGTATTCTAGCAATCTTGAATATCTTAAAGTGTCTTATCTCCATTCCTTTAAAATATGCTACCTCCTTCTGACCCCCTACGCTCCACTGTATACATAGCTCACCAATTGTTTCCTCCAGGAAGTTTTCCTTGATTGTCCAATCTCTTTTTAGGTATCTCCTAAACCCTACCCTTCTTTTTGTTACCAAACTTAGTATATTCACTATAATTAAATGCTTATTTTGAACATCAGAGTCAGTGACTCTGTAATAGTCATTTTAAACAGAGCATAAAGTTTATGATTGACACTCAAATATTTGCTGAATGAATAAGTGAAAGATAAAGCATTTAATTTTAAAAATCCTATCACCAGTAGTGATTATTCTGTAATTCTGAATTTCCAGAATTCAATGACTGGTGTGGCTGATGCAGTCTAAAACCATGTTTTATTTGTTTTGTCTTTAAATACCCTAATCAGTTTGGGATGGCAGGGGGTAGATGTCTTATGACAAACTAATTGCAATGATTTAATTCTACACTGAAGATATTGAAGAAGATATCTCTGCTCTTTTTTTTTTTTTGCTTACTATAGAAGTTTCTTCATAATCGTATTATGCTCTATATGCCAAAGAAATATAATTTTGTTTTAAGATGTACATTTGTCTCTGGATAATATAAACTCATTAAGTCAGTTTTCCTTCTATTGTTTTTAAAGGTGCAAAGTAGGTGTTCAGTGAATCCTTGTTAACTGAGACCTTTTGTCAGATCATTGACCAGATAATGCCTGAGTAATATCTTGCCTGACAAATGTTATCATCTGACATTAACACTTGGGCCAGCTTTGTTTCACTCCCTCAAAAGTCAATAGACAAGCTAACGGCAGAAATACACCAGAAACGAGTCTTCCTAAAGAGCATGGTGACAATTCTGCTGTCAGCTGTTAAGCTTGTGCTAGTTCCATGGAAAGAAAAGGTTACTCCTCCCTTGTGGTGAATGTCATGTTCTCCTTCACCAGGGAGAGTGTAGGCTGCTGGGTATTGTCCCTTCAAAGCAAATGCAGTTCTGATTTGAAAAGAAAAATTCCAGCTGGGGCTCAAGCACAAGGCCTCCTTGGACAGGGCTGAACTATTGCCATTCTGTGGCCCATGCACAATGATTTTATCCATTCACTCATTCATCCAATTTTATGTATTGAAGGGTCTACAGCAAATCCTCAGTTGGCACAGTGGTTAAAGGAAAATGAAAGAAGCATCCATGGCTTTTGAGACATATGCCAATAGCTAGTATACAAATAACTGCTTGCAATACTTTTCTTTTAGTCATGCAGATTGACTCAGTGCTAATAATTTTACCTTTGCAAGTCAACAAAAGAGAAAACTTTGTAATAAGAAAGATTTAAATTTATCATTTATTTTTGTTGAAACATTATCCTCTTTATTTTTCTCTTCCTGCAAATGTCAGGATATAATTGTTCTATTTTCATATGTTTGCTCCATGATGAATTCTCTTTCCACTTTGGTTTTTCCTTAGCACTTTGATCCATTAGCTCCATCGGTTTACTACTTTTTTCTCCTTTCTTCTTGTTCTGAAAGGCTCCCTTCTCTCCTCAAATAGCTCTTTTCCCTACTACTTTAGAACTACAGGGCTAGCTGTATCTGGAAGAAATGCTTTTAAAAGGCTCATCTATTAAATCTATTCTGCCATTTCTAGATGATAAGTGTGACTGAGTTGAAGAATTTGTTTTTTTTTTTTAGTTGAAGAATTTAAAATAGGCAAGCCAGCAGTGTTTTTGCCAATCCAAGACAATTTTTAAATATTTCTGACAACAGAATTGAGCTCTGAAAAATAAAAAATAACAAATAAACCTCTTAATGCCCAGTGTTGGCAGAGTGTGAATGCTATGTGAGGATATGAGAAACACGTTGTCATGATTCCCCTACTCAAAAGTGTTAGTGTGCGAACGTGAATGCCTTGTGTCACTAATGATATTTTTCTCGGATTTTGACTATTATAATAGCTAAGGCAGAATCTTAATACATCATAAAAATATTAAAAAAATCAAGTTTAAGGTAAAAATATAGTTTGTCTTATTCATAAGCCAATTATATTTGTTCTGATATTAACAAAATGTTGGGGGAAGAGAGATGTTTCTAAATACATGGGCATATGGAATCACTCTTAGACAATACATAGAGTACTTCCTGAATGTGTAATCTAGTTTAAGTACTTAGTTTGGTAAGTGTACATACCAGCATAGATGGAGCAAAAAACGGGCAGTTTTATATAAGCAATAGTGTATGTGACTCAACTAAATCTCTGTACATGGGTCCCAGAAGAGTTTTTGTAGATTTTCTCCCAAATCAGTGCATCTGTAACTTTGAGAAGTGTTACATGATGTTTTATTATTTTTGAGGAATGCCCTGTTAATATAAGCATTATGGTCATTAGTATTCTTCTACTTCATAAACTTTTTCAGAAAATATTTTGATTCATAATTATAATTATCAAGCATAAAATCAACACATGGTTGATTAAATATACAGCTACCCTATGACCCTGCAATTACACTACTGGGTATTTACCCCAAAGAAGCAGATGCAGTACAAAGTAGGGCCACATGTATCCCAATGTTCATAGCCACAATGGCCACAATCACCAAACTGTGGAAAGAACCAAAATGCCCTTCAACAGATGAGTGGATAAGGAAGATGTGGTACATCTATACAATGGAATATTATGCCTCCATCAGAAAGGATGAATATCCAACTTTTGTATCAACATGGACAGGACTAGAAGAGATTATGCGCAGTGAAATAAGTCAAGCAGAGAGAGTCAATTATCTTATGGTCTCACTGACCTGTGGAGTATAAAGAAAATCATGGAGGGCATTGTGAGAAGGAAGGGAAAGGTGAATGGGGGGAAATCGGAGAGGGTGATGAAGCAGGAGAAACTGTGGACTCTGAGTAACAAACAGGGTTTTGGAGGGGAGGGGGTGAGGTGTGGGTGACCCTGGTGGTGGGTATTGAGAAGGGCATGTATTGCATGGAGCACTGGGTGTGGTGCATGAACAATCAATCTTGTAACACTGAAAAATTCAAATAAACATATTTGGGGAGAAAAAAACACATGGTATGTCTTTAAATTATTTTACATGGGTTCCTCTAAAAATCAAACAATATGAAATAATCATATAGGGTCATTTTTCTAGAAAGCTCCAGAATGCAAAATATGATTTCAATTTCAAGACCAAGTGCTGGAAAGGTGAGGGGAACGGTAGAGGCATATCCAGATTGGGCACAGCACAGGACTAATACGGGGCATGGCAAAGGACTCCAGCTCACAAAAAGCCTAATTATGATACAAATTTCTTTCATAATTGCATGCTGTGCAGACAAATGTACTAGGTTTTTGGACACCTAAAATCTGATGTTTGCTTCTTCAGTTGGGAGGCCTGGGTTAGAGCATGAGAATAGCTATTAGATTAGATCATTGTTTTGATGGAAAAATAAAAACCATTGTGATACTTGGTCTTCCGCTTGTAAAGTAATGAAGTCGTATTTGACAACTTAAAAAGTCTGGTCCGACCTCCAATAAACTAGAGGGTATACAAATGTGTACACAGGCATTGAATCATTTGAACAGATTTATGTGGATCAGGATATTTTTGTCTAGTTGTTGCTCAAGTACGCAACACTGTT
Source organism: Nasua narica (assembly GCA_028533885.1). Classification (NCBI taxonomy): domain Eukaryota; kingdom Metazoa; phylum Chordata; class Mammalia; order Carnivora; family Procyonidae; genus Nasua; species Nasua narica. The sequence continues at coordinate 25,984,171 of CM052800.1, read as the reverse complement.
CCTGCGCACCTGTGTGACTTTCATGGATGTCTTACTGCGTAACTGAGGAAATGGAAGCAAATTTAAGGGATAAACTTTATTATGAGATAAAGATGAAGAAGCAGAACTGAAGAGCAGAGCTAGAATCCGGTATCCTCCCTCAGGACTAATTCTTAGCGATTGTGTGAAACTCAGCTGGAGCACAACTACCTCAGAGAACATAGTGACAAAAGTGTGGCATACTCCTCTCCTCTGCTCAGAGCTTACCACTGTTCTGGTCCACAGGGGTCCTTTGCTTTGGGAAAATATGGGAATGGCTGAGACAAGATATTCATATCAACATGGCTAAAGCAATATAGGAAACTGATTGCTTGTGGAATGATTTAAACCAGGGCAGATAGAGTCTGCTTCATTTTATTTCTCAGTCCTGTTTCTTTGATACTGGGTTTGCATTGGCAGGGATTTTCCTCATCACTGCAAGATGGCTGGTAGCTGAGGACAAGTTCTTGTTGCAAAACCAGCAGCACAGAAAATCTCTTCCACCGTTTGCCACAGAAGAAGAAAGAGGTTTTTCTTCTCCAGAAGGCCCAGCATCCATTACCCAGTTTCTCACTGCCTCTGATTGAATTCCATGCCCATCTCTGAATCAATCCCCATGGGCAAGGATTTGGGATACATAAAGACCTCTAAATCTAGAGTCAACTGGGGTCCATACTTAAAATTTGAAGCCAAGGGGCAAATCCCTTTTGAAGACTTCTCACTGAAAATGGGGAAAGAATGGATTTCCTGAAGTGTGGTTAGAGTAGGTTATATGAAGGAAGGGAGAAAAGATACTGATGAGAAAATAAAAAATTTCCTATTTTAGCTATTTTTATGTAGGTTTTATGTTCGTCTGATGGGCCATGACAACTAGGAGGTTTTCCCAGGCAACATATGGGTCAATGGAAGCTGGAGAAGGAGAGAAGAAACTCTATAGCCCAAAGCTGACAGACTGGCTTGTGGGAACATTATAGACAGCCATTGTGAACTCCCAGAAGTAAGGAAGAAATGGTTTTAGTTTCTGGAGTGTGGAGTACCATATGGTTAGAAGCTTAAGTCCTCCAAACAGGAGAAGTTGTCTTCGAAACCAGCCGTTATATAGGCAAAATACACATGTCATAACAATTTCCCTAACCTACATTATCTCCCCAACATCTCTCATCACTTCTTACCTCATGCTCCCCACCAGTACCATCCAATGGAAATACAACACAAACACAAATGCACATACATAATTTAAAATTTTTAAGTAGTCACATTAAAAAAGTAAAAAGATAAAATTAATTTTAATAATATACGTTAACTTAACTCATTTAAAATATTCTCATTTCAATATGCAATCAACTTTAAAACCTAATTGAGATGTTTCACTTTTTTTTGTATTAAGTCTTTGAAATCCAATGTGGAGCCATGTTATAAGTGCTGAATAGCCACTTGTAACCTGTACCTACTGTAATGGGACTGTGTAACTCCATATCCTGCTCATATGAAACTATTTCTTCTTCCCTAATGTTTTCATTCTTCTCTTAACTTTTTTGTCCTTTGGGCTGTACTTAGCTATCAGTGCATCCAGAAAGACTTCCCCAAGCCCCCAACAGGTTATGTGGCTGTCCTATGGTCCTGTGCTTATCCCAGTCATCCACATGTTAATGACCATGACAGGGTCTTGCACTCTACAAGCCAAAGATCTAATGACAAAAACAAAGCAAAACAAAACAAAACAAAACAAAACAATTTAGGATTATATATATTCCTTTCTAAATTATATATATATATATATGTTATATATAATATATATTATCTTTTTTCTTATTTATATTGTGGTAAAACACATAACATAAAACTTGTCATCTTAACCATTTTTAATTATACAGTTCGGTGGTATTAAATACATTCACATTCTTGTGCAATCATCACCATCCTCCCATAACTTTTTTCATCTTGTAAAATTGAAACTCTGTACCTATTAAACAATAACTCCCCATTCTCCCCTCCCTATCCACCCCAACCAGCAACTAGCATTATACTTTCTGTTTCTATGATTTAGGTTACTCTAAGTATCTCATATGAGTACAGTCATACAGCATTTTTCTTTTTATTGCTAACTAATTTCACTTAGCATAGTTTCATCCATATTGTAGCATATTATACAATTTCTTTCCTTTTTAAGGCAGATAATATTCCATTGCATTTATATACCACATTTTGTTTATCCATTTTCATCAGTTGATGGGCACTTGGGTTTCCATGTGTTAGCTATCATGAATAATGCTTCCAAAACATGGGTGTACAAATATCTCTTCAAGATCTTCCTTTCAATTCTTTTGGGTATATACACTGAAGTGGAATTGCTGAACAACATGGTAATTTTATTTTTTTAATTTTCTTATATAGTTCATTATCATCAAGATATAGTCACATAATTACTAGTTTCATTACTACTCAGCTATTGATCTCTTCATTTCCTTTTTTTTAATTGAAGTATAGTTGACACATGGTAATTCTATTTTTAAGTTTTTGAGGAACTGCCACACTGTTTTTCACAGCACCTGTACCATTTTACATTCCTACCAACAGTACACAAGGGATCCAATTTCTTCACATTCTCACAAACATTCGAAATATTCTGTGAAAATATCAAGTGTGAAAGTCTTCCATTGTAGTTTTGATTTATATTTCCCTAATGATTGGTGATATTGAGTATCTTTTCATGTACTTATTGGCCATTGTATATCTGGAGAAATATCTCTTCAAGTCATCTGACCATTTTTGAATTGAATTATTTGTATTTTTGTTATTAAGTTTTAGGTGTTCTCTGTATATTCTGGATATTAATCCCTTATCAGATATAGGATTTGTAAATATTTTCTCCCATTCTGTAGATTGCTTTTTTATTCTGTGAATAGGGTCTTTTGATGCACAAATTTTTAAAATTTTTTATGAAATCCAGTTTGTCTCTTTTTTTTTTTTCTTTTGTTATCTGCAGTTTTGGTGTCATATTTAAGAAGTCATTGCCAAATTCAATGTTGTGAAGATTTCATCCTAGTTTTTATTCTGATAATTTTATTGTGTTACATTTAGGTTCTTGATCCATTTTAAGTTATTTATTGTATATGGCATTGGGTGAGGTCCAACTTCATTCTTTTGTGTATGGAGATCTAGTCTAGCACCATTTGTTGAAAAGACTATCCTTTCTCCATTGAATGGTCTTGCCACCCTTCTCAAAAATCATTTCATTATATATATAAGGTTTTATCTCTGGGCTCTGTATTCCATTCCATTCCATTCCATTGGTCTATATATCTGTCTTTATGCTAATATCACACCAATACTACACTCTTTACTATAGCTTTCTAGTAAGTAGTAATAAATAAATCCTCTAATTTGCTCTTCTTTTATGAGGTTGTTTTGGCTATTTGAGGTAACTTCAGATTTTATATGAATTTAAGATGGGTTTTTCTATTTCTTCAAATAGCATCATTAGGATTTTTGTAGAGATTTCATTAAATCTGTAGACTACTTTGGGTGATATCAACATTTAAACAATATTGTCTTCTTCCAACCAATGAACATGAGATGTGTTTCCATTTATTTATGTTTTCTTTCTAATGAGAAAAAGTTGTTAAAGACCATAAACCTGTTGAGGCCAAAGATTTTATCTTATTCATTATTGTTTGCACAAAAGTAAGTGTAGTGATCTATTCTAGAGAAAGTTCCATGTGCACCTGAGAGGAATGAATATTCTGTTGTTTTAGGGTGGAATGTTCTATATATATCTACGAGGTCCATCTGGTCCAATGTGTCATTCAAAGCTTTTGTTTCTTTATTGATTTTCTGTTTAGATGATCTGTCTGTTACTGAAAGTGGCGTGTTAAGATCTCCTACTATTAATGTATTCATATCAATATAACTATTTTGATTAATAGTTGGCTTATGTAGTTGGCTGCTCCTATATTGGGGACATAAATGTTTACAATTGTTAGATATTCTTGGAGGATAGACCCTTTACGAATGATGTAGTGTCCTTCTGTATCTCTGACTATAGTCTTTAGCTTAAAATCTAATTTATCTGATATGAGAATCGCTACCCCAGCTTTCTTTTGAGGCCCATTGGCATGAAAGATGGTTCTCCATCCTTTCACTTTCAGTCTGGATGTATCTTTTGGTTCCAAATGTGTCTCTTGTAGACAGCATATGGATGGATCCTGTCATGAACATTAATGAACATTTTAACACTGAAAAAATAAAATAAACGTATTTGGGGAAAAAAATAAAAATAAAAAAATAATAATAAATAGAAGTAAGTTTAGTGAGTGGAACAGAGCAAATACACAATAATTATGAATGGAATGAAGAAGAAAGGATCACAAGTCTAAACTAAGTTGAACTCTCCCCCAAAGCCAGTAGCATAGCTTTAATAACATAAAGCTTCTCTATGGGGACATTGTATTTTCACCTCAGTGACAAACTGAAGTCCTCCTACATCTATTGTTTCCCGATTCATGAGTGATTCAGAATGAATGTAAACACAATTTAAGTAATCTTTGTTCATTTCGATTATATTTACAAAAATATTTGAAAATACAGGGAGTCTGGGTGGCTCAGTCATTAAGGGTCTGCGTTTGGCTCAGGCCATGATCCTGGGGTCCTGATATTGAGTCCCAAGTTGGGCTCACTGCTCAGTGGGGAGCCTGCTTCTTACTCTCCCACTTACCCTGTTTGTGTTCTCTCTCTCTGTCAAATAAAAAAATAGAATCTTTTAAAAATAAATAAATAAAATATTTATATTTAGCCATGTGAAGAATAACTAAATCTCAGAGGGTTTTGTTTTGTTTTGTTTTCCATTTATTATAGGCAAGATGCTGTGCTAAGTGGTCTGTGTGGCACTATATGGCCTGATGTCAAGACATACCAAATGATACTTTCTGAACAACTTTTTTTAAACTTCAGTTGTCATAAAATATAGTATAGTGAACAGATTAAAACACAAATGACCTGGATTTGTATCCTAACTTTAGTCTTACTAGTTATTTGAGTATAGCCAAGTTTCTTACTCTTAAAAGTTAATGTTCATAAGTATTAACTTTCACATATGAGTGAAACCATATGATAATTGTCTTTCCCTGACTGATTTATTTCACTCATTCATATGTGGAATATAAAAACATTGCAGAGGATCATAGGGGAAGGGAGGGAAAACTGACTCTGAGGAAGTCATCAGGGAGAAAAACCATGAAAGATTATTAACTATAGGAAATAAACTGAGGGTTGCTGAAGGGGAGGTAGTGGGGAAGGGGTAATTGGGTGATGGGCATTAAAAAGCGCACATGATGTAATGAGCACTGGGTGTTATATACAACTGATGAATTATTGAACACTACATCTGAAATTAATGATGTACTATCTATTGGCTAATTGAATTTAAATAAAAAAAGAGAAATATTAACTTCCTTCCACCTTCCACTGAAAAGAATGAAATTTATCTTGCCATTACTTGACTATGGGCCTGAGCATGTATCTTGCTTTGGCCAATGAGATATTAGAGGTGGCACAAGCAGAAGGCTGAAAAGCACTTGGGAATATTTTGTATCTTGCAATTGTGCCATTTCCAAAAGAAAAGTATTCCCACGTTAACCTTCTAGAACCTAGAAAAGGAAGGGAACTTGCAGAGTAGATCTCAGTTATTCTAGCCAAACCTACTCCAGCTGACCTTCAGCCAGCCAACAGCAGCTATCCCTCAACTGACCTACATATTCAAGAAAATATATGATTGTTAATTTAAGCCATTGAATTTAGGGGGTTTTTTTTGGCAACACTTTTTGTGGCAACAGCTGTTTCCACATTTGTGAAACAGATAATAACCACACATACCTCACAGTGATATTGTGAAGATTAAACAGGTTGATTTATATAAAGCTTTAGAAGAATTCCTGGCATCTAGAAAGCACAAAGTATGTTAGTTATTATTTTAAAAATGGAAAATAATAGGTGGTCAGAGATTTTTAAGTGACTTGCTCAAAATCAATTGATAGTAAATGAAGATAAATGATTGAAAATTGATTCTAATTTTACTAGGTTACCTCAAATATCTAAAACTTTGACCTTTCAGAATGTACTAGGAAACTGGAGAACATCACTATTGGGAACTATTCTTGGGAAGTGGAACAGGCCACAATATAAACAGCATGAGGTTTTGAGTCAGACAGAACTTAAACTCATTCACTGGATAAACATTTAAGTGTCTATGGGGGCAGACATTCTGCTGGGCATGGAGAATGTGAAGGGAAATTCAAGAGGGTTTTGTCTTAAATAAGAGCAAAGAGGAGATGAAGCCTTTCTCCTTTCCCTCACTATCAGTGTGATCTTGGATAATTTACTTAATGTTTCTAGACCTTGGTTCTCTAACCTGTAAAATGAGGACAATATTAACCTGTCCCTGGTAGGGTTTTGTGAGGAGTAAATGGAATGACTTATGTAACAAGGGCTATCACATCCTTGGCAATCAGGAAATACTAGTTTTTCTTCTGTCTCCTTTTTTTTTCCTTTTTCATAAGAGTACTTTCACAGCTCTTTATGTATCTCATGATGAGTAAGTAAAATTAAATTTTCTCACAACACCTCACAAGAGAAGAGAACTAATTAAAAAGATACTTTGGGAGGATTACTTAAGTACACTCAATTGTAATTATGGAATTCAAATCCCAAGTAAATAAAAACAATTTAATCAAAATAAGTTGTCTGATGGGATCAGAAGTGGCTCTATCAAGCTGTAAGGACAGTTATTTTCATTGAGACGTTGTGGTATCACTCATTGGGTATCTCTCTTCTTGCCTCATCATCTCCCCAACTCAAAGGATTTGAGAAAGAACATAAGTTTATCATTTCAACAATTCATTTGAAAATTTTTAAGTGCTTTTCTCTAATTCTGTGACGAATATTGGTTAGTTCACTCAATATTCATGTTCAACTCCTTTTTCCATGACTTCCTCTATTCTAGAGAATAGAAAAATTACATGAATGTTTCATGGCCTTTCCCCCCGTCACAGCAAGGGGAAGGCATGAGATGCAGTCCTGTCCAATGAGATGTAAAGGGAAATCTGTTGAAGAATTTATTGTGCTGTTGAAAATGGGCCATCCTTTCACTTTTTCAATCTTTGAACATAATTCTGATGTCTGGAATTTCCATAATCATTTTAACCCAAAAAGAAATGAGCAGTATAGGGGAGAGAACAGACTTAGCTCCTTGATCTATCAAGGGATGACATACTAAATATTTAGAAACAATTATGGTCAGTTCATTAAAACTGGCAAACTACTATGCGTCTGTCCTGAAATAAATGATAGATTTTAACAAATTTGGATTGGATTTCTGAACTTCTTAAGCAAGTCAGATATACTCTTGCTTACAGCCAAAAACATTCTTAATAAAATCAAATGCACCCTCAGAATCCACAAATAATGTAGCTCTATGGGAAAAAAATTATGTAAATATTTTAAAGGTAGAAAATGTCTTTACAAATATTATCAGAAGCATTTACTTAGACTAACAGCTGTTAATAATATTGAAAGGCTTTATACAAAACAAGGCCTTACTCATCCTGCTGGTATCCCTGTACTTTCCGTAAAGAATTTAAATATTTTTGACCAAATGTGTTTGATCATAGAGACAGACCTCAGAAGTTTTAAATATGCCAAAGTCACCTACCTATATGTTTCAAATAGAAAAGATTTTCTAATTAGAACAACATATCAAAGGCTGAGTGTATCCCTAAATCTCAGAAGGAAATTAGAGTGCATTTGAAAATTAGATAACCTCTTATTTTCCTGAAGTAATAAATCTGTATCTCTACCAAGTATTATCTTCATGGTTACTAAGGTTTCAACATGAACGCCTTGTTGAAAAACTATCACCTGGGAAACAAATTTTAAATTATTTGCAAATGGAAAATCTCTCTGAAAGCAGCTACGATTTAAAATTTCATATATTTCCAAATAAATAATTGCAAGAGTATTCTTTCATTGATCTGGAGAAAATTTAATATTTAATTTTTTTATATTTTTCTGAAAAAAATGTTCACAGAAAGATTAATCAAATTTTTATTTTTATTAGCTCATTTCCTAGAATATTTTCTCTCTACTTATGTCACTTCCAGTATCATATAAAGGTGGAATTTCTTTGGCTTGATGTAAGAAATAGCAACATTTTAAAAATTTGACTAGATTACTGTGTTTCTTGATGTACAATGACTATTGTTTATTTAGGAAATAAAAGAGTAAAAGTCAAACAAGGTATAAGAATATAGTTTTTTAAGTGACATTATCCTAAAAAGAAGTAAGAGGGAAAATCATTTGAATCTTGGAAGACTGAAAAAATAAAACTAAATTAAAAATAATTAAAAATTAAAAAAATTAAAAAGTGTCTAGATTGCATGCTACTCAGAAATATAAATTAACATATTAATGCATATACTATATATAATTCTAATGTTAATATAAAAGTAGGTCTTACTATTAAATTACGCAGGGTAGTAGCATTTTCCCTAATAATTTTAGCAATGTGTGTTTTCCTTCCCTCTATAGACTTATAACATTCATTACATAACACTTTTTAAAAGCATTAAATATCAAAAATATTAAGCTTAGTGACATTTACAAACACAAATATTTTCCTTTTTTTTCCCCACCCCAATGGATGCCTCACCCAAAACAGAAGAGCATATTCAAGCATTTACTCTGGATCTGATTCCACTTGTCATTCTGCCTATTCCAGATATAAATAAACTGGCTGCACGATTCAGATATTATCCTTAACAGTAAGATGATTAGTTGAAGATTACTGAAATCACACTATCAAATAAACCACACTCAATTTAGAAAACCATTAACTTGAGCATGAATTTTAAGCAGAGCACAAAATAATATACGAATTGAGTTAGAGGGACATTTGCAATCTTTCTTCACTAGGGAGTTGGTAAAACCTGTAGCCATGAGTGGTTAAGCAACAATTTCTGTCCTGGGTCTGTGCACTTTTCCTCTTTATCAACTGTCACTTGTGTCTCTGTTGTTCTTGGCTACTCTTCGGGTGTGGTGATTGTCCCTGTGTCAGCCTCTTATAATATCCTCTGTCTGAAAAGCTTTTTCATTAAACTGCAAATTCATCATTCATGTCTGGCTATCTCTCCACCTATCTGCTGCTTGTATAATTTGGGTAAATGCCAGAATCGTAGATCTACAATTTCTTCAAAATTCTGGGTCCTCTGTGGGAATGTTTGGTTCTGCAATGTCTTCTTCACCCCTGTGTTGGTTGTTTTAAGACTTCTTATATTTTGGAAAGATGAGAGCATCATTGAGTGCATCCTTACTGCTTCCTTTCTGTGATCCATTATGAATTTAATTCAATCATTCATTCAGCAGGTATTTATTGAGCACTTACTCTATGTCACATGCTGCATCAGATTCTAAAATTGTGGCATTAAATCAGAGAGAAATCCTTGTTTTTCTGTTCATTCCAGAGTCAAATAAATTGACTGCCCTTCATGACTTCATGAAACTCAACTCCTAGTAATGATAATAGACAATAATAATTAGTTAAGTAAAATAGTAAAATAATAAATTAAGTACAGCAAAAAAATGGTAAATATTATAGAAAAAAAACACAGAGAAAAGTGATTGGTAAGGCCATGTGGAAAAAGTTGCAAATGTGAGCAGAGAAGTGCGGGAAACGTGTTACTTTTGTTGAGGTAGACAAGGCGAGATTTTTTTTATATTGCTAATTACTGCATTGGGTTTTTTCTCCCTCTGTTTCATGTGACATCACCTGCTATTATGTATCAAGCAAAAAAACACATGTTCTTCCCTGACTTGAGGAACAAGATGGGGAAAAGGCTCTTGATGCCTTTTATAGCCTAGTAGCATTGCTCAGAAAGAGTGTGTTTACCACAGTGAAAAGTCACCCGTGGAATCTGTTTAACCACCTGCATCAAAATTATCTGGGATATATGTTTAAAATTCGGATTTATCAGCTGCTTTCCTAATCTACATATCCAAATCTCTGGGAGATCTCTGAGAAGAGTTATAGCAAGCTTAGGCCCAATCAAGAAGGGCCCTGTCCTGATTTTGTACTTTAAATAGCCTCACCGTACAGGGTAGGGCAGGCTAGGCTGTCTGGGAAATAGTCTGAGACAGAGTTTAGTGAACGAGGTTTGGTAGAAAGAGGGAAAGTGAGGGAAAGAAAGCAAGATCAGGTAGAGGGAATGCTAAGTTGTAATTCAGGGTCCATGACAGCCTTGGCTGACCACAGGGGAGCTCTGGAGTTTAAATCAGTGTTGTCACCATGGGGACAAAATGGGAGGACTTTATATTCCCACCTTAATCAGTCATTAAATGTGGGCTGCCTGGGAAAGGACATGGCCTTGGATGAGCTGTCTGTCTGTGGGTGAGGCCATCCAAGAAGGGCTGAGAGTATTCCCAGCAGCATGGCTACAAGTCCCTCCTTAATGGAGGATCTGCATAGTACATCCTCAGGTCCACTTACATGGGATAGTACCCCTGTCCCACAAGCTAATAACTGTGGGGTCAAGAGGAGATGGGCACCTAATGTCTTCACCATCTCCTTCTCTAGACTACACTCTAGATTCCCAGGACGCTGGAATTTCCTGCTCAAACAATTCTCAAATCCACATACCGGGCCTGTTTTGGCCCCTTCCCCAGAGCTGACCGTACCACCAGTGCATGCATCCCTACCCTAGAAGTGTAGTCAATGTGCAGCTGTTCACAGGTGTGGACAGAACTCACACATGCAGCCCAACATTGCTACATGTTCATGGTCAAGACTAATTGCAGTGCTGAACTGAGACAGGAAGAAAATGAGGTAGGCCACCAGCCCAGAAGTCCCAAACTTCTCAGTTAAAACATGGATTTTCAGGTTCTCATGTAGGGATATATGCCCCAGAAGGATGCTAGAGCATATTTTTTTAGTAGTTTATTAGTTTGATAACTTTTTTTATTATTTAGATATATGATATGTGCCTCTCCATGTGCGCTTTTGCTCCAGTCCCTGCAAATATAATTTGCAGGCCTGAACAAAATAACTTTCTCTGGTGAGAGAAAAATAAAATATTTGAAATTATTTCTTTTATTTACACCCTTTAAATTAGATCATAGATCAGCAAGGTAAGACACTATAGTAATGGATTACTCTGAAGGAGTAATATATTAAGTAGAAGTAGTGTGGGGTTCTAGCTCTTTCCTACTAACTTACATCAAAGAAATATTTGTATTCTAAATATGCATTATGTTGGTTTCATTTACATTATGAGCCATACTGCATGGCAGGTTGGAGGATTGTGAATATCCTATTAATACATAATTCCAGTTGCTACCTAAGTGATTTTCCACAGAAGTTTCCCCAAAACCTGCACTTAGTTTAATATTCCAGGGTCACTTTTATGTGTAAGTGAAAAGACTAGAAAAAGCAAGAGTATATTTCCCCATTGAAGCCAAGGTTTTGGATTAAGAAGATGCCACTACCTCTGCAGAGGAGGTTCAGCTAACATGCAATGATCTCTCTTCTAAGAGTTAAAAAACATGTTTTTGTTTTCTTTTGTTTTTGTTTTTAATCCTGGTAACTGGGGAAATGTGTGCCTTAGTCCTGAAAGGGTGACTGGGATACAGCCTCTACTGTATATACCTATTTATCCATCCATTCATATGTCCTTCCATCCATTCACTCTTTTATTCATTCAACATATATTCATTGAGTAGCATGTGCTCGTTACAATATTCGGGGTAGGGAATGTACTAGAGAACAGAGCTGCTCTTCTGGAGGCCAATAAGGGAACAGATGCTCAATTTCAGGTAGTGATAAATGGTGTGAAGCACAAAGCAAGATAAGGGGACAGAAAATAATAAACAATGCCATTTATATACATGCTCAGGGATAAACTTTCTGCCTGGGTTCTTTTTTTTAATTTTTAATGTTTTTATCTTTGACTCTCTTCACCCATTTCTCCATACCCTATCCTCTACCTCTGGTAACCACATATATGTTCTATCTATGAGCTTGTTTTGTTTTTGTTTTTCTTTTTGGTAGGTTTTTTTGTCTTGTTTCTATTTGTTTTGGGTTCTGAATGCTATATATAGGAAAGATCATATATTATTTGTCTTTCTTTATCTGACTTATTTCATTTAGTACAATCCATTAGAGGTTCATTGATGTTGTTGCAAATGGCAAAATTTCATTCTTTTTTATGGATGAATAATATTCTAGAGTGTGTGTGTGTGTGTGTGTGTGCATGTGTGTGTGTGTGTACCACTTCTTTATCCATTTATCCATTGATGGACATTTAGGTTGTTTCTATATCTTGGCTATTGTGTACAGTGCTGCTGTGAACATAGGGTGCACATATCTCTTTGAATTAATGTTTTGATTTTCTTCAGAGAAATATCCAGAAATGGAATTGCTGGATCATATGGTAGTTCTATTTTTAATTTTTTAAGGAACTCAGTACTGGTTTCCATAGTGGCCGTACCAACTTACGTTCTCACCAACAGTGCACAAGGTTTCCCTTTTCTCTACATTCTCATCAACACTTAGTTCTTATCTTCTTGGTAATAGTCATTCTGTCAGCTGTGAAGTGATCCTTCATTATGGTCTGCCTTTGCTTTTGGTGTCAATTTTTTATAAAAATCATGACGAAGCCCAATGCCAAGGAGCTTACTCCTTATGTTTTCTTCTAGGAGTTTTATAGATTCAATCATCATATTCAAGTCTCTAATCCATTTTGAGTATAGTCTAAGAGAGTTTCATTATTTCACATGTTCTGTCCAATTTTCCCAGCACCATTTATTGAAAGGACAGTCCTTTCCCCATTGTATATTCTTGGCCCCTTTGTCATAAATTAATCCAATATATATTCATGAGTTTTATCTATGATCTTTATTCTATTCCATTGATCTGTATTTTTATGACAATAAAATACTATTTTAATTACTCTATTAATTTTAATATAGTTTGAAATTAGGGAGTATAATGCCCAAGCTTTATTTTTCTTTCTCAATATTGCTCTGGCTGTTCAGGGTCTTTTGTGGTTCCATATAAATTTCAAGATTGTTCTGTTATGGTGAAAAATACCATTGGAATTTTTATAAGGATTGTGCTGAATCTGTTGATGGCTTTGGGTAGAATGGATAGTTTAACAATGTTAATTCTTCCAATATATGAGCATGGAATATCTGTCTCTTTATTTGTGTCTTTAATTTTGTTCCTTAATTTCTTATAGTGCTTAGTATACAGGGCTTTTACTTCCTTAGTTAAATTTATTCCAAGGTATTCCTTTTGATACAGTTATAGGTGGATTTTTTTTATTCTCTAATAGTTTGATATTGGTATGTAGAAATGCATCAGATTTCTGTGTATTGATTTGGTATCCTGCAACATCACTAAGCTCATTTCTTATTTCTAGCAGTTTTTTGATGAAGTCTTTAGGTTCTATATGTAATATCTCATCTGAAAATAGTGGCAGTTTCATTTCTTCCTTTCCAACTTGGCTGCCTTTTATTTCTTTTTCCTGCTTAATTGCTCAGGCGAGGAGTTCTAATACTACATTGAATAAAAGCAGCAAGACTGGGATTCCTTCTTACTCTCAATCTTAGAGAAAATGCTTTCAACTTTTTGCTGTTGACAATGATGTTAGTTTGTCATATGTGGTTTTTATTATGTTGAGGTACCTTTTCTTTATACCACTTTGTTCAGAAAAATATGATTATTTTACCATTAATCAATGCCAAATTTTGTAAAATGCTATTTCTGCATCTATTGAGAATATTATATAATTTTTATCCTTTATTTTGTTAATGTGGTATATCACATTGAATGAGTTGTGAATGTTGAGCCATTTTTGTATCCCTGGAATAAATCCCATTTGATCACTGTGTATGATTCTTTTACTGTATTATTGAATTTGGTTTGCTAATATTTTGTTGAAGATTTAACTTTATAACTCAAAGAACTTAAAAAAAAAAGAACAAATGTAGCCCCAAGTTTAGTAAGAGGAAAGAAAAAATAGAGTAGAACAAAAATAAATTATAGACTACAAAAAAAGAGGACTCAAATAAATAAAATCAGAAATGACAAAGATATTACACTTATGCCACAACAGTACAAAGGATCATAAGAAACTACTATTGACAATTATATACCAGCTTAGACGACCTACATGAAATGGATAAATTCCTAGAAACATGTAACCTCCCAAGACTGAATCATAGAGAAATAGAAAATCTGAACAGACTGCATACAAGTAAGGTGATTTAATCAGTAGTCAAAAAACCTCCCAGCAAACAAGTCCAAGATCTGATGGTTTTACTGCTGAATTTTCCCAAACATTCAAAGAATACCAATTTTTCCAATTGGTATTATCAATTAAATGCAAATACCATTGCATTTTTTTTTTAATGATAATGAATTGAGGTTTGTTTGATTGACTTTTTTCTTTGTTTGCCTTTTTAAACCTTAGTTTTTAAGATGAAACTTCTCATTTTAGGAGAGTTAAATGCATAACATCAACCCAGTAAGAAACTAATAAAAAGAAAATTTAAATTCCCTAAAATCCCATCACCCAACCTATTCACAATTAAGATGTAGTGACTGCTCTTGCATAAAAACATACACATGTAAAAATATAGAAATATATGCATTTGGGGGGCACCTGGGTTGCTCAGTCGGTTAAGCCACTGACTCTTGGTTTCAGCTTAGGTTGTGATCTTAGGGTCATGAGATTGAGCCTCACATCAGGCCCCATGCTCATCATGGAGTCTGCTTAAGATTTTCTCTCTCCCTTTCCTTCTGCCTCTCCACCCCTGCTCACACTCTCTCTCTTTTTCTTAAAAACAAAAACAGAAACAAACTATAGATAGATAGATAGATAATAGATAGATAGATAGATGACAGATAGAGAGATAGATACATAGATATTCTGCAAACTATATATATGCATTTTTCAAAAAAATATTGTGCTACTTATGTTTTTATAATTTTTTATTATTCAAAAATTTGGGCATCCTTTTGTAACACACATATGTACATTATTCTTTTTGTCATATGGTATTTCATTTTATAGAGATAGCTTTTCTTGATTTTTTTCCAAGTGCTTTAGAAAATAAGTTTTTCTGGTCACAAGTAGCATTTGTATCAATTCTAGTTAACGACATAAAGAGGAACAAAACAACTAAAAATTTGGTTTTCAAAGTGTTACAATTGGTAATATGCTGAATATTATTATTCTTTAACATTTTATTACTTGTATATATTTTCATATGAAAATAAAATTCCAGTTTATGAAGTATAATGTGATTTTACATTTATGGGCTACTTTACTGACTTGAAAACATTAAGACTTTTTTTTTAAGCGTAAAATTCTAGGCATAAATCTTAGGTTGAAGGAAATTCCTGCTCACTCATTACATTAAATTGTAAAATGAAGAAACCACTTACAACTGAAGCAAATTAAGTAATTTTCTGGTGTACTAACACTGGTGCTTTATGTTTATAATGAAAAAGAAAACAAGTTCTCATAATCAAAGATTTTGCAAGTTATTGCCCTGTCATTAGCTTAGTCAAGAAAGTACTTCATTATCTAAATCACTTTTAAAAAATATATATAAGCTAGAATATGCTTAGATTCAGTAGAAATCCACAAATTATAGCAACTTAGTTGAGTTTAAACTACTTGAGACATGGGTTCTTTTTGCAACGCATTTTTCTTTCATTACAAAAATAATTTATCTGAAAAAAAAAGTTGAATTCCTAGCATGAGTTTGCATTTATCAAAAGTTTTAAGGTATTCTTGAATGATTATATAGCTTTAAATGCCACTTGTAAGTCATTTTGGTCTATTTATTTCAGATTGAGGACTGCACAAATGACACCTCACTCCCCATATAATCCCAAAGTTTCTACTACTGGTTGGCATACCTGCATTGTCATTTATGAGAGAAGCAATTTGTGAGCTCTTTAGCCAAACGGAAAGAACAAAGATTCTGTGTTCATAACACATTTACTGTATAATTCAATCCAAAGTATCCATGAACTACACTCTGAGAAACTTTCTATAGCATTTGGAAATAGTCTTATAGCTGATTCCCCAGTACTGCCAGGGATGCTCTCTGGATAGCATAGGGTCTCTATGTTGCCATATTTCCTATCCTTTCAATCCATGCCTGATAGAATTGGAGTCATGTTCTGCTCTGCATCTGTGTTGATGAAGCCCTGACACTCAGACTAAGAGTTAATGACTTCTTTGATCCCATTACTGCTACACTCTATTCCCTGGCTGTAAAATGGATAAAGCCCCTGGATCCACAGTGATGACATCTGTCTAACCTAGTATACTGCCACCTACCATCTGTGATTGCCCCCGAGCCATGCCTTTTGGATGAGTTTGATGCCCACACTCTGCTGTACACTGTCACTCCTCACCAATCTCACCATATCAAATGCTAACCTGAATTCTGCTTGACTTTGTTTCATCCCCTGCCTATTTATTGAAATACTCATTCGGCTGAAGCAAGATTAGCAACCATCTTTCCTACAATTTTTGTTTCTGTTAAATCTCTACTGGCAAATATTACTAAACTTATCTCTGAATCCCTTCATGTTATGAAAAATATCTATGCAATAACAAGAATAATGGATGAGTTAAGTATTTTATCAAATTCAGTAATTACCTAAGAATAGGGTCCTGAGATAAGATAAATCATGTTTGTTTGCTTATTTGTTTTGTTTATTTTGAGGACGAATAATTTCATGAGAATCTGCCCAGAATTGGAAAATATGGGTGACTTAGTATAACTGGGTGCTTGGATAGTATGGTGGAGGCCTGAAGTCAGGGGTGTAGAAGAGAACAGATACACATGTGATGATGGATAAAAAGAGTTGATACAGTATCCAATACTAGGTATTTTTTCTTGAGCTCTTTCCCAATGTTTTTGGGACTCTAATCAAAGTTCTAAATAAATCTGCAAAAAAATCAATTGTATCCCTTTAAGTAATCTATTCTCTGCACCTGGGTAACCATTGATCCACTTACAGAAGACTGAAATTTTATTTCATAAGGAAGATAAAACAAAGGTACTGTGAACTGAGGGACACAAGTCACAGGTGCAAGCAAGATTATTGTACCGAAAGGAACAAAATGGAAATAAACAATTGCATATTGAATACTACACTTCCAGTTGTCTAGCCCAACTAAGTTACTAGAACTCTGCCAGTGCATTTCTCCCATGACCTGGAAGAGCCTTCACTGAAGATTCTAATCAACCAAAGGGAAAATGTTAATTATTCATGTGTGAATATTAATGATGCATAGTTACCTTTAGATTGTATAGGGCTTCTGTCCTTTATACTTACCTGAATTCTTCTGATTTTATATTATAAACATATATTTCTTCATCTGTAATAAAAATTAACATTTATTGAGTAAATATTTGCATTGGGCACTATGCTAGGAAGCTTAAATTATTATTATTATTATTATTATAAGTTTATATCTCTTAATGCCTTCACCTCTTTTGCCTATTACCTCACCCCTCTCTTCTTTCTGGCAGCCACCAGTACTTTCTATTTATGAGCTTGTTTCCGTTTTTTGTCATTCATTTTTCTTTTTAGATTCCACATATGCAATCATATAGTATTTGTCTGTCTTTAACTGATTTATGTCGCTTACCATCATACCTTCTAGGTCCACCCATGCTGTCACAAATGGCAAGATTTCATTCTTTTTTGTGAATGAGTAATTTTCCATTGTGTATATACACCACTTCTTTATCCATTCATCTGCTTATGGACACTTAGATTGTTTCCCTAGTTTGACTGTTGTAAATAATGCTGCAATAAAATAGGGGTTTCATATATCTTTTTGAATTAGTGTTTTCATTTTCTTTGAGTAAATACCCAGTAGTGGAGTTACTAGATCATATGGTATTTATATTTTTAATTTTTTGAGTACCTCCATGCTGTTTTCCACAGTGGTTACACCAATTTACATCCTCACCAACAGCACACAAGGGTTCCCTTTTCTCCATATTCTTGCCAGTATTTGTTATTTCTTGTGTTTCTGATAGTAGCCATTCTGACAGGTGTGAGATAATATCCCACTGTGGGTTGTTTTTTTTTTAAAGATTTTATGTATTTATTTGACAGAGAGAGATCACAAGTAGGCATAGAGGCAGACAGAGAGAAGGAGGAAGCAGGCTCTCCGCTGGGCAGACAGCCCGATGCAGGGCTCGATCCCAGGACCCTGAGATCATGTCCTGAGCCGAAGGCAGAGGCTTTAACCCACTGAGCCACCCAGACACCCCCCCACTGTGGTTTTGATTTACATTTCCCTGATGATTAGTGATGTCGAGCATCTTTTCATGTGTCTGCTGGCCATCTGTATGTCTTCTTCAGAAAAATGTCTATTCAGGTCCTCTTCCTATTTTCTTTAAAAGGTTTATTTATTAATTTTAGAGAGAGAGTGTGTGCATGAGTGAAGGTAGGGACAGATGGAGAGGGAGAGAGAGAAACTTCAAGCAGACTCCCTACTGAGCATGAAGCCTGACACAGGGTTCAATCCCACCACACCAAGGTTACTACCTGACCCAAAATCAAAAGCCAGCAACCCAACCAAATAAGCTACCCAGGAATCTCTTCTTCCCATTTTTTAATTGGTTTATTTGTTTTGTTTTGGTGCTGAGTTCTAGGAGTTCTTTATATATTTTAAATATTAACCTCTTATCTGATAAATTATTTGCAAATACCTTCTCCCATTCAGTAAGTTGCCTTGTTTTGTTCATGCTTCCTTTACTGTGCAAAACTTTTTTTATTTTGATGTAGTCGCAATAGTTTATTTTTGCTTTTGTTTCCATTGCCTGAGGAGACATTTCCATAAATATGTTACTAAGGCTAATTTTGAAGAGACTTACCTATGTTAAATTCATTATCTTTTAAAAATTTTATAGTGATCTTATAAATTAATCACTACATAATTTTCATTTACTAACTGAGGAAAGAGGGTCTTAGAGGTTAAATAAACTGTTCAACATCGGGTAACTAAGTAATAAAGTCAGATTTGAACCTAACCTGTGTGGCTCTAAGCTTGTGTTCTTAATGTCCCCAAAATGCCTCAAATAATTTTAAAACTTGTTGGGGGGGGGGAAGAGAGAGAGAGAGGCACCTGGGTAACTCAGTCATTTAAGCATCCAACTCTGGATTTTGGCTCAGGTCATGATCTCAGGGTTGTGAGATAGAGCCCCATATTAGGTTCTGTGCTCAGCGGGGAGTCTGCTCTAGATTCTCTTTCACTCTCCTTCTGAGTCTTCCCCTCCAACACCCTGCTCTCTCTTTCTCTATTTCTCTCTAAAATAAATAAACAAAACTTAAAAATTGAAAGAGAGAGACAAACCAAGAAACAGACTCCTCACTATAAAGAACAAACTGATGGTTACCAGAGTGGAGATGGGAGGGGTGAAATAGGTGATGGGGATTACGGAGTGCACTAGGTGTTATATGGAAGTGTTGAATCACTATATTACACACCTGAAACTAATATTACACTCTATGTTAACTGGAATTTGAATTAAAACTTTAAATAAATAAACATATCCTAAAATAAGTAAATAAAAAGGAGGTGTTTTTAAACACCTCAAATTATTCACTCCTTATTTTTATATCTGACCTTAATAAACTTCAAATTATATTTCATAACCATTTTTATCCTTATCCAGTTTCCAATCTCATAATTTGTTTTTGTTGTTTATGTCCCTTTGAACTTGATGCTTGATACCTGACTCCAAATTGATTGATATAAATGAATAGAAATGCTTTCGGGTGTTGGTGGCACCACTAAGGTGATGTCTTGAGAAAATCTTGTTAGAATATGGCAGATGTGGTCAGAAATATTAATGCTCAGAATGACGCTACAGGTGGCTGTGTTTCTCTCTGTACCTGATTCACCTATACAAGCATGTGTTCAGTTCATACTATAAAATACTATAGAGTCATTAACTATCATATTTCCAAATAATATATGAATAATGTTATAAAGTTTTCATCAGATACTGTTACTATATGATCCAGAGCCATTTGATCCCAGTTCTTTTTTTTTTTAATTTTTTTTATTAACATAAAATGTATTATTTACCCCAGGGTACAGGTCTGTGAATCATCAGGCTTACACATTTCACAGCATTTGCCATAGCACATACCCTCCCCAATGTCCATATCCCTATCCCCACCCCCACCTCCCAGCAACCCTTAGTTTGTTTCGTGAGTTTAGGAGTCTCTTATGGTTTGTCTCCTTCCCCAT